>OW285188.1:6180732-6860232 GCA_935421135.1 Bugulina stolonifera | reverse complement strand
AGAGTCACTGTGTAAATACTAATAGCACATGTGCATATCTATGTCCATCTATGTCCATCTATGTCCATCTATGTCCATCTATGTCCATCTATGTCCATTTACCTTCTGAAAATAGCCTCTCCTTATAGACTTGTCTTTCATTTGACGGAAATAGACATAACCAAAATAATGTCCTTTCTCTACCTAAAATAATTGTATATATAATATAATATAACATATACCATAAAAACATATTATTTTGCACGTGGTTCAGCCATTAGCGTATTCTTAAAAATTTCTTTGACCTGAAAAGAAAGAATATCTTATAAGTACCTATAAGTAGCTAGCCATTTGCATACCTGGAGAGCTACAGCAGCTTGCCTGTTGTAAGTCTGCAACATTGTGTCATTCCTCTCCATAGGTGGTCTAGATTTCAGACATTGTCTAATACGGAAGTGGTAACAGGTGTCACCCATGCATCCTATGGAATATATTATGGTAGTCTACATATTTGCAAAATAGGGTAATATATTATAATATGTAGGCTGCTTAGTATCAAATACTACACAATAAAATATATGTTCTGCATCTACAGTCTATGTATACACTATTAATAGTTCATGAACTATTAGTAG
Source organism: Bugulina stolonifera (assembly GCA_935421135.1). Taxonomy (NCBI): domain Eukaryota; kingdom Metazoa; phylum Bryozoa; class Gymnolaemata; order Cheilostomatida; family Bugulidae; genus Bugulina; species Bugulina stolonifera. Next base: position 6,859,618 of record OW285188.1, on the reverse strand, counting down.
TATAAAAAATATGAGAGATAGACATAGACTGTGGATGCAGAATGGAGTGACAGCGATATCTAACAGCAATTGTAGTTGAGGATAGAAAATCGTGCAGACCAAAAATTCAACTACAGATTATAGATCATAGCGTAGAGTGAATGATATAGGCCTACACACAAATATTATACATGTAGGCCTATATATCGACTTTGTGACACTGACAGTATAGGGTAATTAGATATACTCATGATATAGGCCTTCTTATATACACACTTATATACACATTTATGTAGTCATATAATACCAAATTCATGCAACATATGTATAGTTACTAACCTGAATTTGAATCAGGAAATGCTAGATAGCAAACATTGGCTCTCTAAAAATATATGGAATCAAAATTGTAAGTAATACATACACGCTCAAAATATTTCTATACAACATAACCTAAAATTTTGGGCATAATAGCAATAAACTACGAGCTGGTATAATCGACATTGGGTTCGACACAGTAGAAAATTAATGCGCATCCACTGTAAATGGACATGCAGATTACTAATGTGAATACTGTATATACATCACCTCTGTGTCAGTTAGGGTCACATGTCTGGGATAAATCAACTACAAAATGAAACATAGAATTACAAGAAAGGGAAATAATTCATGAAATGACTCACGATCTACACAGAGTTGGTTGGCACAGATACGACAGGCATTTAAGGGCTATTGACAATATAATCGTTATTGTATTAACCATGCCGAGTCCTGGCAATAACAATATTTTTTAGGAAATATAAGAAGAAATGTGAAAGTAAAGGATGGCTGGTCAACTGGTTTTTGGCTAAATAGACCTCATGAAAAGTTATAGTTTCTAAACATAGAGTGGAAATGGCATTCTACATTAGGCTACATGTGGTATGGCTGAAAATTAGTAAATGATAGAGTCGCTAATATATTTGCCATGACTTTATGAAAGTACAACTTTCTAAAGTTTAAGTAGAAAACTAACATAGGCCTAGTCTAGGCACACACAGTTCTATAGAGCAGTCTTGAAACTTAAATTCAACTGAAAAGGACTAACTTTGTGCATCAGCTCTCAGCTTTGTAGTTTATGCAATTAAATATTAGTCACTAAGACCACTTCATACATGCCCAGACCTAATTGTTTTCTCACTTTCTAAAGAGACAGAAGTGGATTTTTACGTGCCCCAAGCCTCATTTCCAAGTTCGGATATGACAATACTCAGCAAATGCTCAATGAAAGCTTGATAAAAGGTCAATGTCAGAAATGCTACAGGGCACATTCGGAAAATAAACTCACGACCTTTGAAATGAGAACTTGCTATGTATGTCAATGTGTGCTGTACCACTGACTGACTGAGTCACTCCAACACCTCAGTTACCTGAATAGCTCCTCTTCCAGTCAAAGCTGAGTATCACTAAACTACTACATATATCTCTGCAAAAACACAACCTTATATCTAGCAAGGTTGATAGAGTTTGAAGTCATAAACTATAATCATATTAATAATTATTACCTACCTCAATTGCTTGTCCAACTTCGAGATCAAATGTCACTATACATATACAATGGATCCATTGGGAAAACTGGTCCCATGGTAAGACGGTACTTTGGCTTGCCTCCTTATCAAGACCTAATGCCTCAAAACTATGTTTTAGTTTGGGATCGATCAATGATTCAATGCCTTTATCAGGGTTTTCCACAGTGTCTTCTGATTCCATAACAAATTAACTTAGAAAAAACCCAGAACTGAATTAAGGTCGTTGAAAGGTTGATAGCGCGTATCTTACATAAAGCAAGTATTGCGGGTTTATCACGCGTAGATAATGTGTTTTCCCCGTTTTTTCTTTAGGAGCCCGTTAACAATGATGTCCAACCTTGTTAGCATTTTTTACATATACAATTGTGCCTTGAATATGGGAAGTTGTTTAGTTCGTTTTCGTCACATGACGTAAATATGGCTGAAAACAGCAAATTAAAAACTAAAGTTGCAGAAGTTAAACATCATGACCAGTCTAACTTGAATGAGGATGATGATCAACCGGCAGCTGATGCTGTATCAAAATATTTGAACGACCTAGTAAATTCGAGAGACTTACGAGAAGTTATTGAAACGCAGACATCAATGTTGGTATTGGTGTTGATATACATTCGATTGTTATTGTAAATGTTAATGTTTATTCTAATTCTATTCTATTGTTATTGTAATTGTAAGTGTTGGATTGGCTTTGTAATGGACAATACAATGAATAATTGGCAATTATTAATTGTTTGGTAGTTATTATAATTTTATTATTATAATTATAATATGCAAATGCATCTATATTACTATTCGAGATTTATATATTTAATTTGATTATTGCTATTACAACTATATTAATATTTATATTATTATATTTGGGGGAGGGGGAGGGAGGTTGGCCATAATATTTTATAATTATTATCAGAGCTGTAAAGAGTCCCAAAAGTCATGAGTCTGGAGTCTACAAGAGTCAGCACCCCAAGAGTCAGCACGAGTCTCAAGTCCAACACTGATTTCAAGAGTCGAGTCACAAGTCACATAAAATCAATGGCAAGTCGTTCAAGTCTTTGTATTTCAAGTCACAATTCACAGGAAGTCGGTGTACCAAGACTCTGCAAGAGTCTGGAGTTTGAAAAATTGCTCGAGTTAAGTCGAGTCAAGTCTTGACAAGCAGTGAGTCACCTCAGACTCTGTTACTGTAGGGGTAGTATTAGTAGTACTTGCAGCATCTTACATAGAACATATGAAAGATTGCATTCATGATAAAAGTGAAAGTATTTGCTTACAACATTAAATATAAATATACAATTTAAAATGCTCTAAACTGTAAGCATGTTATTTAACTTATTTTATGATCATACTTTCTTACATAGGCCTACCTACCTACCATTGCTGTTACTCTTTCTCACCTAATTGAATTATGAATATAATTATAATATTACTGTTTGAATTGAAAGAACTCTGTATTGTTATTTGCTTAGCAAGAAAGATGAAACAGTATCGTATGATAAATAAGTAAACTAAGCAAAGATCTCAGCAACCTTAGCTAGGTAGCTAATCTTTACTTTATATTATTGAGGTAGCTAGCTAGCTAATTAGGTTATTGCAAAAAATATAGAAATAGTAGTATGTACACAGCGCTACTGAAAAACTACCGAAATTTGGCTTGATTAGCATTTTCTTGGTTTAAAACAAAAACCAGTAGTAGTAATAGTAACCTAGCGCGTACATTTGTATAGTTTCCCAAGCTATATCACGTAAACATAAGAGGGCCATATTTATGCGCCCCGACGTTTACAATAGCATATCAATGGCTAAGTAAATATAACGACCCAATGCGTATATATTTATAACAGGGACTTCCTTTTTATTTTTTGCAAAATAAATTTTTCTTGCACAAATAAGACTGAGTCTATAGCACTGCAGGTAAATTCAAGTCAATTTCTGGTTCAGTCGAGTAGAGCAGAGTCTTCCTATTAAGTTCTGATAGAGTCAGAGTCAATGAGAGTCTTTTCAGGTAAGAATAAGTGCAAGTCAATGAGAGTCCTACAATTTAGCAATTCATCACAATTCTCTCAAAACTCATGGAGAGTCTGACTCGAGTCAGACTCGTACTCGACTCCAAACTCGAGTCACAGAGACTCTTTTACAGCTCTGATTATTATACAGGATGCTTTTTGTTGCACTGAGTTTTTTGGGCAGTCAGGGACTCAGCTTCACATCTGTGGAAATAGCCCATTCCCAATTGGGGTTCAAACCCGAGGTCTCTACGGCACCCAATCGCCTAGCACAGTGGTCAGAACACATTACCACTGCACCAGTTCAGCAACCGTTAAAAGAGTGTAATGGTGTAGTGGTAATGTTTCGTTGTAGCCTATGTTCAAACCACTAAAATAGAACGATGCAGAATTATAGTAATTGGTAAATTAAAATAATAATACTTTACTATGATTATTTTTCTATTTTACTAAATTAATCTTATATTGACTTTTTTATCCTGTAGTTTGTCAAGGTTCGAAAAGACAAATGAAACACTTTCCAGGGTGAGTGCACTATGTGAAGTTAGATATGAAGCAATAAACAGTGATTTCAGGAAACATACTATAATGCTGCAAGAGATGAAGCAAAGCTTAGAATCGGTGTTCAAACGCATCAGGTCAGTGTTGCCGATTACAAGCATAGGCTACATATGTATGCAGCATTTGAAGTGTTATTCTATCTAATAGATGGGCCCTAATTCTCCAATCTCTAGAGTCTAGGCCAGGGGTTCTCAAAGGGGAGCCAATGGCCCCCCAGGGGGCCACAACAGAGATTTTCAGGGGCCGCAGGGCATACATAGTACATAGTATACAAGTAAATCTGAATACTGAATCTGAATACTTTGAATTTGAAACTCCAAGGCCCAGAAACTACTGCTATCCAGTTGATAGATGCAATCAACGCATTTACCCAGAAACTGGAGAATTGGAAGCGCAAAACAGAAGGTGGAGTCTTCAGTTCCTTCCAGAAGCTGTCTGAGTTAATTGGTGCTCAACCAATAAATTCCAAGCTGAAGTTGAACATTACCGCACATCTTGAGGTGCTGAAAGATGAGTTTCAGCGATATTTCCCCAACCTGGAACCTACATCTCTGAAACTGCTGAGAAATCCATTCCAAACACAAGTAGAGGACATTGAAGATCACCTGCAAGATGAGTTTATAGAGCTAAAAAATGATCCCGGGGCGAAAGATTTATTTGCTGAAGTATCCCTCAGCCAGTTTTGGCCCAGAATGGCATCCAAGCTATCCATCAGTAGCCAAGGAATGTCTAAGGATGTTATTGCCATTCGCAACAACATATCTCTGTGAGTCAGGATTTTCTACAATGGTGCAGTTGAAAACTAAATCAAGGAACCCCTTGAAGTAGCCCATGACATCAGATGTGCTTTATCTCAAGTGGAACCACGATATGAAGAACTTGCAGGCAAACATCAGTGCCAAGGCTCTCACTAACTTTCATTTGTTTCCTTTTCTGGCTTTATACAAATATGGCAATCTTTCCAATACAGTCATCTATTATACTAAAAATTACTGATCTCTGATTATCTGTTGTGACCGCTTGTGGGCCATAAGAATTTTAGATTGGGCAAAGTGGGCCATGGTATGAAAAAGGTTGAGAACCCCTGGTCTAGGCTATATGAACATGAACAACGATTAGATTAACTGTTGTCTCACAACGATTTCTTGTGTCCAAGATGATTTCTTAGAGTAAATGCAGATCCCATTAATTAAGGCTTATTAATCAATAGGCAATACTACAAATAGCAAGTGTTTGTATTTCTTCAAAGTATTTTCAACTAATCTGTCATCTAATGTGTAATATATTTTTTTCATATTCACGTTTGGTCCAGGTAATTGAGTAGGCAACTCCAAAACTTCTCGTTCATAATAATGTTGTCTAGTATACCTAGGTGTAGGTAGGGGCTTCCAATTGTCTAATCGTTTCTGGAGATCTTTTAAACTGAAGCTTGTACGAGTGGCAGGTGCCGGGCTCTGAGTGTAAGGCTCAAACCTAAGCCCCCCAGTCTACACAGGAGCAAGTTATCTCATGCTACTCAAATAGTAATGGTCTATTTGGAGTTTATAGTAGTACGATATACTACATAAGATATACTACATAAGATATACTACATAAGATATACTACATAAGATATACTACATAAGATATACTACATAAGATATACTACATAAGATATACTACATAAGATATACTACATAAGATATACTACATAAGACATAATTCGTACATTACATTAATTTAGCTGGTTCTGTTGTAGGTTATTGAGGCAAACTATTAAAACACGATATCCTGAAGCTTATCAAGGTAATAGAGAATTATTCTTCCGTTATATTATGTGTACTATAGTTTGTATTAATTATACTCTTTACAATGTACTCATACACCTACTGGAGTTATATGTGGATTTTTATTTATCATGATTAGCTTGCGAAGTCTCATGGTTTCCTCCAGATGAAGATGAAGATGAGGCTCCTCAAGTCACATGACCAGTAGACCTCGATCTCTCACGACTGGTTGGTAGTTTATTTACTTCAGATTCTTGAAATGACTAATATTTCTCTTCACAACTAATGCAAATAGCATTCAAGATGGATAAAGTTCATGTGCGAATGCTAAGCATTTAACTTGTTTTCTCAGTTTTGGTAGCATATAAGCTACAAGTAGTATGCCAGGAGGTGCATATACCTATTTATTTATTACATGCGCGTAGGAAAGAGAGAGTGGGTAATTGCATGCTTGTGCATCTAGAAAAATCCGCAGCCCATGTGTCAGCGATACCTTCTCTTATATTTTTTGATATGGACTCTGGCATATATCCTCTCTGATACTAATATGGTATCGTGTATTTACATTTTACATGCTCTCATATTGCCTACCCTAAATAGAAAGTATTCACTTCAACTATCGGTGTAGAACTTTCTTTTAGTCAGTGTAAGAAACACATACGTGACATAAATGTTGCTATTACAACCATAAGCACACATTTCTAAACAAGATCCGTGGAAACAAGTATTTCACCATTCTAATAAATTGTGACCCAGGCAATCATTTTTGGATCTCGTACACCAACTCCTAGTGTATAGTATTGTTATAGGACTATGTGTGCGAGATCTGAAAATGAGTGCCTGGGTCACAATTAATAAACTGTGTTTATTTTAATAAGAAGTGTTGAAAATGCAGTTAGGCCTACACCTATGTGAGATGATGTAGTCCTTCTAGCTACGAGCTAAAATCTACTACTAGCTGCGACTACAGATGTATCACTCCTTCAGACGTCGTTGAATCAGATGAATCTGTTAGGGCCGTAACTTGGTTGTCTTGTGACATTGAATATGCTTCAGTTTTATCGGTAGATGCTACTTCTACACCACTTGTCAACTCAGTAGGTGATAGTGTGTCAGCTCTAGTGAATAATTCTTTATGCTGATTGGTTACTGTTGCTACCTCTGTGGACATTTTGGCTTGTCTGTTGGATGCGACTGCAGTAGTGGTCAGTGATTGTGTGTCTTGATTGGGCGCTGCTATTGGTTCATTATTATAGTTCACTGTATTATGATTGGTTGACATTGCCACTTCTTTTGCGTTGATTGGTTCAAACAGATACTCATCGTGCAGATGTAATCTTGACTTTCTCAGTCCATTGATTCTACTGAATGAGTTGAATGGTCCAACATCACTCTTACTTCTCCTGACTCTTCCAGCTCTGCTCACTCCAATCTGCTCCTCTGAACTCTAAATAGTAAGTAGTAATGTGTTATTTATTCTGATATTGTATCATTTTGTAGACTGTGTACCAAAGACTGGCAGGTAATGGAAAAGTGAAAGCATAGTACAAGAAGCATGACAATCTTGCTCTTGGTTATGATCTATGGATTATTATTGGTAACTGTTTTCACTTAACGTATGTTTCCAGTTTTGGGACAAGTATCCATAATGAGTTGGAACGAAATGACTTTGTTCTCAAGTAGACTTTTAAATGGAAACTTCTTATTTTGATTAGGAAATACTTACGAAAGGCTACAAATATACATGTATTCTCTAGGCTATGCCTTATTTTTGATAAATCGGTTTTCATTTATAGCGTTCTTATTTTTTAATAATTACAATAAAAAACAGTTTTTATGTGAATTTATATGTTATTTCAACTTCAAGAAACCTTCGCGTTGGCATCATGAATCCGTAAATTTGCAACTTTTTATTGTTGACTCTAATCAAACTATCGTAAGGAATTATATCTACTTACATCTGAAGCTATCCTCACAGCTGGTGGGGTCAGAGTGATCATGTGGTCTTCAGTTTTTGTATCCGTCTGAGATGAGAAGATTGAGTCCCCATCTTCTTGATCTCCTCCACTTCTTATACTTCGACTAAAAATATAATGGTATTTAATGCCCAATCATACAGTGTGTAGAGTATAACTATAATAAGTAGTATGCTATATCATTATACCTACACTAGATGCATTGAAACTCACCTTGTACAGTCATTAGAGGTAGTGACCAAACTGTTGTTACAACTGACATCCTCTGGTGGGAGTATTATTGATGAGTTAGTGTGCTCCATATGCTGGTATATACAATATGGACACTGATCAATGGGTAACGCAGAGTTACTGGCAGGCGATGGTAGAGCTGATAGAATTATCTCATTGGCTGTTACTGGGTTCACTGATGAGCCATCATCTGTGCTGACTTGTGGTATGGGCTGAGGCCCTTCACTCTCTGAACCAAACTGTTCTGGTGGAGGAAGAAGTATGGGTTCGTGGCCGCCGGTTGTCAGATTCAGTGCTCTTAACATTTGCAGAAACTTCAGTTCGCCTGGTAAATCTATATTTTGGTCCATCTTGTCAGTCATATAAGGGACTAAAATATGCTCTGATTCTACAAGATTAACCCCAGTAGACGGAGCCTTCTTAGCATTAGCATCACTATTGTCAACTGGAATCTGCGATGATGACCTAGTTTGAAGCAATTCCGTCTCAACTGATTCCTCCAAGCAGTGGGTGGTGCTGGCTGTTGGTGAGGTATCTCTTTCGGTAAGAATAATTGGTGTTGCGGTATAAATGTCATCTGGCGACGTTGCATTAACCCTTGGACTAAACTTATTAGAACTGTTAGAAGTGGGTGTTAGAGTTCTCACTCCGCTATCTGCCATTTCGTTATCAGTAAATACACTGTCATTATCCTCACTTAGACTACTAGTAGCAGACGTTAAGCTGGTTATTTGCCGTCTGAAAGTGACCTCGGACTCATCTTTAATTTTACTCTGTAGCTTGGATATAATTTTGTGTAAGTTAGGTTGAGGAGCTGACTCTGTGTTGGGTGTGTCTGATATGGTGAAACTGGAGGAGCAATCGGTTCTGTGGGAGAGCAAAGGTTCTTCAAGTTCACTTGCTTCATGCAATGTTTCTAAAGATAAACTAAGTCTTCTGTTAAGGTCAGAGAGGTCCGAGTGGTAGCGATCTCTGCTCCGCCCCACTGAACTACGCTTATTGTTGTATATTTCACCCTTGGTCGCTGGTAGTTTTGCAAAAGGAAGCAGAATTGCCGGTTTTAAACCTTTCGAGAAGTCATTTTTATGCTTTTGGTTAGCTAATATCGGTTGGTATTTGGAAGTTCTTGGAGGAAGCGTGTTAGTTCTAACTGGTGAGTGTTTTACATGAGATGGAGGGAAGCTCGTCAGTCTGCCGTTTGTCTGTCTGTTGTTCCTGGGTGCAGATGAAGCATTGGAGGTTTGTGAGGAGGTGGTAACAGATCGAGACGTTGATGTGGAGATTATTTCCATGTTTAGTTTGGATTGTTGATACAGAATACTGGAATAGCTTTTAGCGAATGCTTTCGAGAACTTACTGTTCCCAGGAACCTGTTCACTCGCTTGTCCTACAGTTGCAGGTCGTGGCAATGGCTGAATTCCTCTCATGTTAGAAGCTGGCGGTATATTATTCTGAGGGGCAGAGCCGGTTGTTAACTGTGAAGGATGAGTCACATGATTGACGGATAAAGGTCCTGATGTTTGACTCATATTGGCTCTTGTTCTCCTAGGAAATGTATTGTGACCGTCTGAAATGTTGTGCTTTCCAGCATAGTCTGGGAATAATGCTCTCTTTACCGGCTCTGTTGGGCGAGTCTGTACACTACTGCTACTTCGTCGTAGACCACTCTTTAGATCCTGGTTTCGTTGATTATCTTCTCTAAAAAATGTGTGTTTAGACAATAGTAGATGTTATATGCATGAGCACTGAATGACCTGATACGACTGTGGTTTTATAGCTGGTTTCTTGCAATTGGTAGAGATGCTTTCAGGCATAAACATCATGTAAAACAAAGTATATCGCAATATTATACATTGTATTTGGAAGGATGTCATCTGCCACTCACGTATTTTGTGTTAAAGATGCTGTTGCTCCTGTATAAAAATCTTCAATCTGTAAACAGTAGTCTAGAGGAATGTAGCCTTTTGTATCTGGGTCAGAAAGACATGCTACATATGCCCAGTCGTTAAGTTGAAACATCACATATATCTCATCTCCCTTCCTCACCTGTGATGAGTAGTAAATTAAGAGTGCTGGTTTTTGTAACAAAATGGTAAACTTGGATCATGGTCAGTGGAACAGAAGTGATGCACATACAAAATAAACAAAATGAATAAAAACAACTGTTCAGTCTTGAAATAGTCATCTACCTTCATACTTGTGTATACATATAATGCACAGTGAAATGAAATGTCCTGAATTCACTATTGCTGCTTTCAAAAGGATTTGTGTTGATTTTGTTGACATTTTGAGCGTGGGAGCAAATGTGTGTGTACTTTTAACATAATTGTGAAATTATGACTCGTTGACTGCTACTGCAACTTGCTACTGATTATGTTCTCAATGCAATAATTCCATCTACATGTACTTGCACCCTTAGCAGTCTGTCAGAAGCTGTGACCTAGTCAAAACTGTAATAAAGCTTTTACATTTACTTACACTGATCTCAGTTGAGCCGCGTGATGTGAAGTCCGCCAGTACTACAGCTAGTATACATGTTCTGTTCTTTGGTGACGAGCCAATCAAAAGCTGCTTTATATCTCGCTTTGTTAGTGGTGTGTACTGGTTGGTTCCTGATGGTTTGTGAAGGCCATTTGCTAATGGCACATGATTACCGCTTCTTTTTGGTGTGTGTTGATCATTTCCTGAGGGGGCTATGTGACCATTTGCTATTGGTGTATGGTGACCATTTGCTGTTGGTGTGCTGTGACCATTTCCTGTTGGTGTGCTGTGACCACTTCCTACTGGTGTGTGGTGACCACTTCCTACTGGTGTGTGGTGACCGTTCATTGTTGGTGGACAATGACCACTACCTATTGGCACATGTTGGCCATTTGCTGTTTGTAGATGCTGACCATTCTCAGTCGGTATATAATAACCATTTCCAGTTGGCATTCGATGATTATTCTCTATGAGTATACGATGTACATTTCCTGTCGGTATGCGATTACCATTTCCTCTTGGCATGTGGTGACCTTTCCCTGGTATGGTGTTATATCCACTTGCCATCGGCGAATGTCTGCTTCTATTTGTATAGAAGTTAATAGAACTCTGATACAATAAATCCCTGTCTGATGGTGAGGAGGACATGCTGGTGCATGCAGATGATGGACAGCCTCAATAATTCCTGTAGTTACAATGTATCATATGAACTTAGAATGGAGAGATACATGTAACTAACTTACACATATCTACACACAACTAGTACTTGTATCTATCAATAATAAAATAATTTTGTGTACACTCTAAGTAACAAATAATTTTATCGACAACCATCATAGATAGCATTGACAAGAGTATATTGTTGTGTAATAATAAGTTATGAATAAATGTAGGATCACAATTTATTATCTCGTATCTCAACATCAAGTACACTGTACAGTACTACCGAAAATAATATAACCCAATATGAAATATAATAGTCTATACAATCATGTACCTTCATGTCTGAACCAAGTTATTGTATAATATTAGGGTCAGATAAAATGAATTAGGTTTTAGTACAATACATGTTGTTTTTGACTTGCAATTGCATGTAAATAATTTTCTATCTAAATATAACTACTACTATATAATGCATAATATATTATATAGGACATATCTTACCTGTTGCTACTCCCTAATGAGTAATAAGCTATTCTCTTTACTTGCACTTCTCCATGTGAAATCATTTAGTTCACTGACAGTGAATAGGTGGGTGATTGTAGAAAAGGGTAAAAACATAGTTACTTTATAAACATTGTTACTTGTAACAAATGATGCATTATTGATCATTGCAAAGCATTGTTATTGTTAATCTCTTTCCAAGGTGTAAAGCTATTGCAGTTACAGCCATTATACCTATTCAAATTCACTACAAAGGGGATATTTATTGTTATAACTTACAATAACTTGCGCATGAAATACCCTTGCTGGGCTGGCTCAAATATCTCCTTGCATTTTATCACATTCTGGAATGAAGTAATTCATTGCAAGGTGTAACCCTGTATCATGGCTATTACACCTATTAATATAGTGTACATCAGACTGTTTGTGGCAAGTAATAATCGGGAGTTGCTCTCTCTCCCACACACTAGTGTGCATATATTAACAAGAGCAGATAATTCTATTGAATCTTGTGGCATTAGGGCATCACATGTATGTAAGTCAACATTATTATAGATCTATTTATGTGCAACATAAATTATGCAGTGCTCATCAACTCAACTAGAGGACTGTAGAGTGTACACTACATCATTATCGTATTTGCCCGCAAATCATCCAGATTATTCCAATACTGTAATTATCCCCAAAAAGGTTTCATTTAGCATAAGAATGCTGAGTTCTCTTACACATGTACAACGTACATAGCTGTCTGACCAATCTACTAGAGGTTCCATTTGGCCCAGCCTCTCTTACTCTACATCAGCTGATAAATATTCAACCAATTACACACTAAGTCTTTACTAGAATCTTACTAGACAAAGGTGTACTGTAGTAAAGCAAAATCCAAGTGGTAAACAACCAACAAATCAATGTTTCATGACCTCCGGTTATTTTTATAGAGGCATTTTGTTTTCCATATAAAATTATATTATAATATTATGTTATATAATATTACGTGAAATGATAAGAAAACCAGCTTTGTAACTCATTTGACATATAATTTATTTTGTTAGAGTATACAGTAGGTTGCATATACTATACAACCGCAGTGGCAGATATAGTCACCAGAATTATGTAAGATAACAAAACACATGTATCTTTATTCCAGCAAACTAATGCAATCAATCTTGAAAACATGACACTCATAAACTATTGATTACAAAATGGAGTTGTTCTCTCTTGCCTCATAGCTACCAGCGGGATAAAGGCATGAGAATGCAACTTTACTTTAGAATCAATAAAATATGAGCAGCTCAAGAGCCTTATGAGTTATATCACACATCATAGTATTATATTACAGAGTCAATAAAATACAGTTACCAACCTACAGAATAATTTTAACTAATCTAAAGAGTGATGATTAGTAATCTGATATATAATATACTAATTCTTAGTCGTACTTCCAGAGTCTCTCTTTGTAAGGAACAGCCCCGGATCTAAGTACTTCCTCTCTCCTTCCCTATAAAGAAAGAGACAACTCACTAGGTATACATATGCAGAACTATACTTTACATGTAGAGAGCACAGTGTCAATATGCATATTCGGATATCTCACACACAAGGCGAAACATTTCACTGAAATATATAATCAATTTAATTCATCAGAATTGTACTGTGTGGTCACGTGACACAAAGTTAATGAATGCGAGTGATGACCTACCTAGTATATAGTATTATTTACATATATTATAATATTATATATAGCAGTACTTACATGCTCCCACACTAGGAGTTTATAAATGCCAACTATTGGGATGATGGTGGTCCATAAGAATCCCCATGCATTACGGGGAGTAACTTTAAAACTGTCATAGGTTGATACTTTCATAGACATGTACCTCTGCATTGCTGGATCAAACTAGAACAAAAAGCTTTGATAAAGTTCCGTAACCTTCATGAACAGGAAAGAATGTGAAATAACAAATTACTCCTTACCAATAATAAACGACAGTCAACATCTGAAGGAAAGGATAACACCAGTCATATTTGATGTGAAGCGTTCGAGAAGTGAACTAGTCCAATAAACCAATGGTATTCTGAATAGTGGACAAGGTATTAAAATGAGAAAATATAAATTTGTAAATAAAAAATAGAATTCAAGTTAAACACTTCAAACACAAGTCATGATGCAACGTAAGATTGTACATGAAGTTTTATGAGAAATAGTAAACCCTTGTGTCGACTTGATCACTAAATTGCCATAAATTATAAATAATTATACCAACAATCTACAGGGTATTTAGGTCATCACAAATAGTTTCCATGTAGCCTGGATTGAAAAGAGGTGATATTCAATGTCAGCAATAGAAGTAGTAAAACCTTATTAAATAAGGAACCAATATTAAGAGTTAACTTCTTTTTCACCAGGACCATATGACTAGATGCATACAATTTTGGAATCTACATGCCCGACTGGATATGAACACGACACAAATGTATATTGTGCATGTATCTAATATAGACTACACAGCCATTTAGTCATAGTTTGAAAACATAATTGCCTATTTATTGCAATTGCTCATTACATCTGGCTCTGTTTACATTGCAAAATAAAAATTGGGAAACATTTCAGCTTTTCAACATTAATGTACTCAATCTTGGTTTAGAGCTAAAAATTGATTTAAATTTACAGATTTTGGTCGTCTCGGTTGCTTATCACTAATAAAGGGTCTAATTTTTAACTACTGAACCTATAGAACGAGAAGAAATAGAGACCACAGTGATGTAACTCCCTCATATTATTGCATGCATGACAGAGAGCTACTCAGCTATTCCCATAGGTGCTATTGCTTAGACCAAGGAGTAAGAAGAGACATCAACATAATGATAACATAGATAATGATAATTATAATTAATAAGTAATCTTTGTAGCTGCTTTGTAAAATAATGATATAAAATAACTTGATTGGTTATTTTAGAACAAAAAAGTTAAGATTAGCTAACAAATAAAAGTTAAATAATCATTAAATGCAAAGATAAAGAAAGATTAAAATATAAATCACTTGAAATAAAAGTCAATGTCGGAATGTCAATGTGATTTCTTTTTTTTGTAAACAAATACCAACTCACAATATAGCCACCACCTGGTGCTCCTTTCATTGGATGTGTATACTTCTTTTGAAATTCTGCCTTTGATGCCTGCCGCATGGCAGCTCTAGCACTAGCTGCCTCGACCTCGGCCCGAGAGGCATAATATACTTTGGTAGTGTCTAATTTAGTTTTGGCTGCATCACCGGCCATTTTTACACAGAAAAACTCTTAGCTTATATTCCACTGCGCATTGATATTATTGTGGGTTTGTCGTAGTATATCGAATTATCGTTCATTCTACTATGACTATCTTTGCCGTACTGCAGATCACGTTACAAACTAGGGTCCAAGGATAACGTCTAACATTTCCACTATTGACATTTCTTGCTGTTAGCTTATAATCTAACAAAAGGCGACGTTGTTCTTATAGAGGGTACGTTGGTAAATATAGAACATCTATATCGTAATTGGACCAGAGGCTTGATACTTTCGCAAAACATGAGTTTATCAAAATTTCAATGATATTAATATAATTCAATAAAGAATAATAGTTTTCAAAGTTTAATAAATATTATAATGTACATGTACTGATGTACATGACTACATGAACATGTGAATTGTAAATTTACCTGTTCTGTTACCTGTTCTTTGCTAGTACGTACTAAAGCCGGTGTGGCAAGCGGTACGCCTCTTGTTTTGAGAACAAGATTAGATTTTATTAAGTGGTTATCGTTCATGCTATGTTAGCATTTATTAAAGGGTTTTAGCTTTTAACTCTCTTATGGTTTTTGGCAGAAAACTATTGTGGTAAGCCGACGATCTGGCATAGATGGTTGGGGGTTCCCCTCTGGCAGTTGCTCTGGTAATGGCTTGGACATTCACATTGGTCTCTATATCCACCAATTCCTCATAAGACTCTAGAAGAGCAGGATGGTTGTCCTCTTTTGAGAGTACCCTCATAAGAAGGTTGTGTCGGCTCATTTTACGACGATCATCTAGAGTGCCAATGTTTAATTCACTCGCTGCATCCGAGACACTTTCCCGACCTTTCAGGTCACTTATAAACCTAACAGCACAATTCTGCACCATGTCTAAGTCATGGATCATGTAGCGCAAGGCAGGATCCCAAACACACGAAGCATACTCAAGATGTGGTCGACATAAACTTGTGTAAGCAAGAAGTTTGGCATCCCTAGGGGCACCCTGGAGAACCTTCTTAATCATGCCAAGCTGCCTTTTGGCTTTGGCAATCTTGGTCTGTATGTGAGTGTTGAACTTAAGATTACTTTGGATTATCACCCCTAGGTATCTTGATTCATTAAAGGCATTGGAGGGGCTATTTTCTCAGTCGTAATGCAATTTTCGGAAGGCATCGCTACCCTGCCTAGCATAATCTAAACATACTCTGATGAAAATGATGCTATAATGATGAATAATATACCAAAAGATAGCTTAGGAACTGAGCTTTCCTCCTATTCAGGTTATAATAAGGGTATTTTAGTTCCCCACCCACTAGTGGCAGTTTTCTCTGATTTTTATTTGCCAGGAAAATAGACTATGCTAATTACTTTACAATGAGTGGAGTTTGCTGGAGTATTTGTGACCACAGTAAATGTTATTACCAGTTATAATAACAAAGTGATGACTGCTGTCAATGGGATGATGCTATTTATGAGTAACATTCTTTGTCACCTGAATAACAATATTCTAATGAACATGCTAATCAGTGTCAGCATTATTTTTGAAAAAGATATACATCTGAAGTTTCAAAAACTAATTTTTATCATGTACACATGCCCTCAAACATCACAAGGCAGACAGGGCATAGCAATATGTTTCAATACTAGATGTTATGTGAAAAATTGTCGATGGTTGCTCGTTTCAGAGTTTGGGAAACCCAAGAATACCACTTTCCATCTTTATTTACCAATTTATTTCAGCATTATCTGCCCTCTTAGACGTGTATGTACATTTGTACATGTACAGGACTACGATAGCTCATTTATCATGGGCTACACTATATTTATAAACAAGCATGTTTCTGTATTTTGCCATCCTGGCACAGCGTCCTTGTTTGTAAAGATATTCCTCTATAACCTTAGTAATAAACAAGCTAGTCTCAAGTTTCTATTTCCAATACACAATCAAATATGGATATGCAAAGTAGCCCCTGCAATGTACTCTGACAGTGATCATAGTAGCCCTAGGGTATACAAAATTTTACAGAATTTTTAAATGGCAGAAATTTTTATACATACCTAGGCCCTATATTAATAGCAAGAATAACTTTCTCAAAACCTATCATAAAACTCAAAATTGTATTTTTTTATTTTATTATTTACATGTTTGCAGAGTGTTTTTGTTCTTCAACACTGCATTATCTCAATATTCTACCTTCTAAAATTCCAATGAGGCTGGACTTCCACTTGAAGTTGTTATTCTAACACTCACTCAAGTTATACTACTGTAAGCCCTCAAATGCCCGCCTTGCACAATTTAGGGTAGATTCTGGTGTCAGGGAAACAGTATACCAACAGGATAATATCAAAAAGTAATTTTCTTGCATTAATAGATAATGTGTTCTGTCATTTACAGAAGTAATTAACTATTTTTAAAGTATATGGAATTATATTATATCGTGTCATTTGGAATTTTACAGTAACTATTGCGCAATCTATATAGAGCACCATTGCTAGGTGAAAACTAAAATTAATTGCATTTTAAGGTTTGGCAGCTAAAATAATGAGGGGTGAAAAAAGTCATCAAATGTACCCATGGGTAAAATGAGTGCAAACTCCAATGCCTTTAACAACACTGAGTGTCGTGTTGGCCAGGGAATATATAGGAGACGGTGAATCTTGCTTTTGATTAAAAGTCATAATTGCGCATTTGCCAACATTAAGAGACATTAGCCAAGTGTCAGCCCATTCCTCAATGGCATCGATGTTCAATTGCAATTTGAGGTTATCAGCAGGAGAGTTAACAGTCTGATAGACAAGAGTGTCATCGGCAAACAAGCTAAGGTGGCAGTTGATGCGACTTGGTAAATCATTAATATATATTAAAAATAGAGTGGGACCCAGCACAGACCCTTGAGGAACACCAGATGTCACTGGTAGCTCCCGTGATTTGTGCCTGGATACAACAACTCTTTGTTTACGGCCTCTTAGAAAGTCATGAATCCACATGAGGATTTTACAGTTTATGTTGGGTACCTTTGACAATTTTGACATTAATAGCTGATGTGGGACCTTGTCAAAAGCTTTAGCAAAGTTCATCACAACAGCATGTACAGTATCACCACTATCCACACATCGCGTGATATCATGGTAGGTTCCACACAACTGGGTTTCACAAGACAATCCCTTCCGAAAGCCATGTTGGCGATTGTGTAGGTAGTCATCTAGATATTCATTGAGATGGTGAAGAACGATATGCTCCATGAGTTTGCAGGGTAGACTAGTTAAGGATATCGGGCGATAGTTATTTGTCTGGTCGGTAGCACCCCTCTTATGTAAAGGACTAACAAATGCAGTCTTCCATGCTGAAGGCAGCTTTGAGCTAGAAATAGAAGCATTGAATATGTGGGAAAGACATTTTGCTGCCAGTATTGGGTCAATCATCAAGTCTTCTTTGCGAATGCCATCAAGACCTGGTGATTTCCCATTCTTCATGCTTCGAATAAGCTTTACTACGCCCTCTGCACCAATTATACTGATATCATTGTTATTAGTTGTAACATAGTGTGCGTCATCTTCAATTTGGTGTTGTGAGCAAAATTGCAGACTGAAGAAGTTGTTAAGCAGATCCGCACATTCAAGCGGATCACTTGTGCAAATGCCATTGGGTGTAGTGAGCTTTAGTGGAGATCTAGCATAGTTCTGAACCCACTTGAGGTGGTGATAAAAGGGTTTGTTGTTACCCGATCCAAGAGGTTCGCATATTTTATTCTTAAGGTACGATTTTTTGATGAGCTTAAGTTCTCTTTTGCCAGCCCGTCTTTCCTCACAGTATCTTCTGAGGTAGAACGGATTCCCCATTTTCTTGTATTGATTATATGTTTTTCGATACTTTTGGACAATTTTCCTAGCAGATCTGTCAAACCATAAGGGTTCATCTGATCATAATAATATAAAATATAGATATTGGTGCAACAACCTTTTACTGACTAGATGCCAAATTTCGGTTAACTATGGAACAGAACAGCATCGCATGGACAATTCACAATAGAAAGAATATGATAATCGGAATATGAATATTTTGAAGTGAATGCGTCATATATATATGACGTATTCAATTCAAAATATTCATAATGCCCATATTAATATTATTAGTATGGGCATTATTGATTATTTCAACTTTATTACAAGCCATATTACGATATAAACACCTATTTAATAATTTATAAAATTAATATTATGTTTTATGAATAAAATACATTATTATTGTTGTTACAATAGAATATTGTTTCATAGTCAAAGTCAAGTCAGCCGTCATGCAAGTCATAAGTCAAGTCAAAGTCGAGTCAAGTCGAAATGCAAGTCAAGTGGAAGACAACTTCAAAAAATTCCACATTTTCCAAAACATCACTCTTTTCTTTTAGTAGGCATTCCAATCCATGAAAAACCTATGCCAAGTTGAGAGAATTTTACCATTCTAGTTAGCTGAGTCATAATTTTATCTTCAAAGTGATGTGCAACTTGTTTAGGTTGAGTATTTCTGTTATTCCCAGATAAATATTTCTGAGTGTTTGAGAGAGCACAATATTTGCTCTCTGATGACACTCCAATGACGAATATGCTAACTACAGGAATAGTAAAATTTTTAGGTTGCTTTTTCGCAAATGAAACTGGAGTAATGTCTTTCACTTCCACAACTGTGTTTAAAACCATAATACTCAATTATTCTTATTACACTTTTAGAAGAGTGAATTTCCACTCTGCAAGATTAGACTTGTATGCTATGACGAATGTGTCGTTGAGAGAGAAAGGTGCGTAATAAAGTAACCTATATATGCCTATTATATCAGTTAAACTATTTAGAATCAGGCACAATTTAGCAGTATTGTTGAACTAATCAACTAACTAGCTATCTCAAATCTAATAAACTCACCTGAGAAAGGCCCAGACCTTTTATAGCAAAGTGGGGGTAGAGGAGTTGCCTTGAAGCCATGCTGGCTTGCATGATCTCAACGACTTCAACTAAGGCACAGGGGTAATTGTGGCTGGATGGTCTTCCTAACACCACCGTGACCGGGATTTGAACCTGGAGCCTTCAGCATGAAAGTTCAGCATTCTAACCACTTGGCCACGGATGCTCCCTCTATCTGATACCTAATGCTGATGTACCATGTTTTCATCATAATTTGTTGGTCACCTTGGTAACAGATGAGGATTGGAGACATGTACCAAGTGCTGAAGAGAAAGAAATTGAGAAAGTCTTGTTTGATATGCTAGAAGATTACCTTGAAGAAGTGACAGTAGAACAACAGACAGCAAACAGTTCTCAATCTACATCCTCATACGTAGGTTCGTCTTTTTACTCGTATGTTCATCTAGCAGCGGGCTATACGTATAGGCCTGCACTAAGTGGACAATACTGAATTTAAAACAAGGCCTTGAAAAGTTTATTATACAGCAATATCTTTTTTGTTTAATTCTGATGCCCTAAGCAGATTTGCTTCCATGTACACGTATTGTTATACAATTGTATAAAATCTGCTAAACTAAAAAATTCAGTTCAGTGTAGTGGTTTTATACATTTTGAGTTCTATGCAGTATCTTCTATGCAGTATATACTGCATATGTACATGTATGTGTAGTGGAGTGCACTGATTCCAGTCTATTTTCTCTTTTAGATGTAGAGCTCTTTTCAACCAAGGTCAAGGAAGAATATCTGAAAGAGAACCCAATCAGCAGGTTGGTTCTACATTGTACACTGTATATACATGTATGCACATAGGCATGTATACAAGTCATAGTATGTACTATCTACTATATGTACACTGTTGTGTACTAGCCTATATATTTGTAGATATTATGCTAACTGTACTTTTGAAAATACCCATGTAATTGATTTAATTTATGTAAATTATGAAGATGCATTGTTGAATTAGGAACTAAAACACCATAAACGGGGTTTGTGTTAGAGTAGCCTGTTCTATAATAGTATGGTGACTAATTGGTATATCTTGTCTTGAATATAAGAGTCTGTACTCAGTTGTGATAATAAATTACTTTTGCTTCTAGTCAGCAGCTAAGCAAGAAGCACCAGAAACACCATAGAAACAGTAAGTCTACAGCTATTCACCTATGTAGTAGTTTTTACAATGTTTTCTATGTCTAGAGGGAAACCCTCTGTGGTGAAAAGGGAATTCTGTCTATTGGTGGGGATTTCCCTATTTCTTATAGGTCGAATAACTAAATCTGGTTGCAAATAGTTCGTTTTGATTCATGATCTATTGACACACTTTACATTGTAGTGTATCTATTCGTTTACCCTCCCCCTTCAATTTGATTTCATTGTTATAAGTTATGCAATGGTGCCTGCTGTGTCAAATATTGATGTTGTATTGGCTATTTCTCACTCATAGTGTGATTAAAGTTTGCAAAGTCGGCTCTTTTATTGCTTTTAGAATCTTTGAAGAAGCGAAAACGGGACCCCATGTGCTCCAACAGTCAAGAATCAACTTGGTAATGTATAGCAGAGCGTTGATTTGAATAAATTCTCCCGCTCGAACTCGATGTAGATGTTGGTCACAATCTTATGTTCCTTCAATCTCACTTGATCTCTTAAATGCAGTCCCTTGGTTTCCTCTACTAGCCTCTCCTATCCTAGTGGGCAATATCGCATTATCCACATTTCTATAGCATATTGTTGCTCTTTTATGAAACAACTCTGTCATCTGACCATGCAATATGTTTCTATTTAATACAATGACTGCTTATGCTAACCAAAGGAGCTGACAACTCCACCTTTGGTGACAACGAAGTTTATTCATCCTTGATTAGCTATATTTAATATATAATGTCATGTTTCAGCAGCAGTAGTAGCAGCAGTGAGGAAGAAGATCTGGAGCTACTCGCTAGTATAGCTGTTTCTGCTTCTCACCTCAATACAAGTAACAAAATTCAGAAGACAACATCAGTCAATGGGAAGTCATGATATATGCTAGAGTTGTCTACTCTCTGTGGCACATACCTGGTTAGGATCGGCTGATCATACATCTAGATGAAAGCCAATGTGTTAGTCATTAGAACTGGCCTCTGAAGCAGCCGCATTTCTCTGAATGGGAAAATATAGAAGACCAGTAAATGTGTTGTTTATAATACTATGCTGCTGCCATTGCTAGTAATTGGTTACTAAATTATGTCAATACAAAATCAATTATATTAGTCATAATCATTTTACTAGTTTCATGATTTTTGTGCAGTTGATGTTGATTAATTTGTTATTAAGTTTCAGAAAGCCGTGGTGTGGATTGTGAATATGCCACCTTTTGTTTAACTTGTGAAGTAGGCTTACAGGCAGCATCTAGTAAAAGATCATCAACCATTATGATTACCTATATACTTAGTGCAGTAGCAGATTACCATGTTATTGAATATTGACATGTTTCATTCTATTTAGAACATAATGTTTTTGTTAGCTTTTTGTTTCTATGGATATCATTTATGTGTAAACAATGTTTCTTGGATTTTATGGTAAAATATAAATGTGA
Organism: Bugulina stolonifera; assembly: GCA_935421135.1. Lineage (NCBI taxonomy): Eukaryota > Metazoa > Bryozoa > Gymnolaemata > Cheilostomatida > Bugulidae > Bugulina > Bugulina stolonifera. The sequence goes on along the minus strand of OW285188.1, from coordinate 6,837,106 downwards.
CGTTGTCTACAAACACAGTATATTTCATAAATCTGCAGTTGAATTGCGAGGTAGCTTTCGGTCTCAACAATGTCTCAGCAATTTTATGTGAGATGGAATAGTGGGGATTATTTATGTAGTATAATAAGGGCAAGATCTTCGATTTTGAAAAATATTTACATGTATGTGATGAATGATAATACATGTGCATATCAATTGTATCTTGCATTCATGCGCGTGACAGTGTGGTTGTTTCAATATAGCAGAGTTGTGCGCCCATGAGATGTGTATTTGTACGAAAATGTTGCAGAATTTAATGGATTCAGTAACATTGCTTAAGATTATGCATAATCAGAAAGTTTTTTTTACGGGTCCATCTCTTATTCCCTCGGAGGTCATATGAATGTTATATTTAGAACCGTGCAATGGTGGAAACTTGAATTTTTTCAATTTACATTTATTGGGGTTTTCTGAAATTTTACAGATAATAATAGGCCATAGGGCAAAGATGACTGGATGGAATAGTGCAGTGTTAACATTATTTCATGTATTTCGGCCACTCCCCCTAGATACAGGATAGCCACAAATAGCAAAAGTTTATAAAAATTTGGGGAGCAAAATGAAAATTAAATTAGGAAGGCTTTTACTTTTTTTCAGTTCTCGTAATTATATTATCAGTCAAAATAATTATATTATGTAAAACAGAAGCTTGGATTTCTACATCCACAAGAAAGGCGAAAAATCCGAAGGGTGAACCTGCTGATGAATGTCCTGTCACATGGGACTCCACCCAGCATTGATTACTCATATGATGAGCTTGTCCAGCAACATTACATTGCAACAATAGCCAGATACAGACAAGATCTCAGACCAGAGGCATACCAACTTACCAAGATCCATCAGAACCAAGAACTACAACCAGTACCATAACAGATTTCTACCGAGAACAGTTGGAGATTTAAAAATAGCACAATAATTCGACAATGCTACTGATAATTCAAGCAACCCCCAAATAACAGTCTCCCTGATTCCGCAGGGGACTCCCTGATTTTTAACTCAAACTTTGGTACCCCACCTAAAATAGACACCCCCCTTCACCCAAATGCTGAATCTCCCTGATTTTCATCAGTCAAACTTGGCAAGCCTGTGACAGGTACAACTTTTAATAAATATTAAATCCTGAACTAATGCATGGAGAACTGTCCCAACTCATGTTGCCCACTGTTCTATATGAGGCACACCCAGTGTTTGAATTAGAACAAATGAGGTGGGTACACGGTACCTACTTGCAATCTTAGGGCCTTTCCTAAAGGGTGCATTGGTCACTCAGAAGCTGCAAATCGTAATTAAAAGTTGTTCTCCCATTTCAACAAGACAACAAGGGAGGACAATTTTTAGCTATGGTTAATAGGTAATGAGTACCCATGGTTGGTAGCCTCATTACACACAGTACCAATGTAGACCATTCTTCATATTTTAAACTACTGAGTGTGTTTTGTGTCCTTGAATTTTGTAATACTGCTGCATTGATTGCAAGAATGAATAGATCTATTTAAAACATGACAAATCTCCTTTATCTTTCTTTTACTGTAATAAAAATATAATGTAGTCAAAGAGAAAACAACTTTTTCATTTGTGCCTGCTGCCCGTGTATCCACCAAAATTGAGGTGGGCACACTCCGTATACTCCCGTATAACCACACTTTGAACACTGGGCACACCCCTTCTACTCCCTAGGTGGTCTAGCGTGACAATGAACTCTATGTAAGTCCATGTATATTATTGATATTTTAATAAAATAATCTAATTTAATAATTATTAAATTATTATTGTTATTTTGAATAATTGTAATACTAAAAATACTATCAACTATTCCAATAGTAAATAAAAAATAAATAAATGGGTCTGTCCTGTCCATAATGATTCATGGTAACATACTGACTCAGTCATATTGTTGGGTTTACTTATGGTATGATATGAAAAATCTAATAGTCTAATGATGACTGATTATAAAAACTCAATCAGGCAATGGATCATTATAATAATCACAGCAAATGACCATGTCTGTAGCATTCAAGGAGTTTATCGGCATGTAGGCAGTTGTAAGGTTTCCTACACTTCTGAAACAAAAGAAATAATAATAATATGTGTCAGGGCGTCACATCGACCAACCCCGACAATAATATTATGAAATTATGAATATTATAAAATACTTACCTTTATTTTATAGATACAGGTCTTTCATCTTACATACAATTAAATACACTTACCTCTCTTTAGAATGAACCTTCAATAATAATATGGAGTGGGTTAGTCAAGAGGTCCGAGAAGTCAAAGCTTTATATCCTTATAAAGTATATATATATATCCATAGGAATAGAGTCAAAGTCTCGTCATAAAGTTTATTGTAGGTATTAACATTATAAGTCCAAAGAATTAATCCAAAACAGTAAATCGAATCAACTTAATAGCAATGATTATAAGAATGGAGTAATAGAACAATAGAATAATGAATACCAAAGTAATAGCTAAAAGTATAAACTCATATAACAGAAACAATAGAAAAACAGACTCATTCCAATTCTAGGCAAAATAATATATATATTCTACAAAATGTTACCACGCTGTCATTGGGAGCTCATTTCAATTTACATCAATTTAATTGGCTAGCTAAGGAAAAGACACTGCACATATGCACATATCATATTATGTTATTTTGTCCATTATATTGTGTTATACCATATACTGTTAATAGCTGTTGATTATATGTCATCCTTCATGGTTGATTGAGTATATAGGTTTGTTCTATAGTTTATAATTGGTCGTTCTTACATATGCTAACAGAATTGAGTATAAAATTCTTTATAAATTTATTTTGAAAATGAGATATACATGTAAATAAAATGAAAATTTACATTAGGGATAGACAGTTTACTTCCACAGACCCAAAATACTTGTTGCTGTCTCAGTGTCTGTCTGTTGAGTCCCTAGACCTCCAGTTGGGAGAAAGTGGAGACCTTCCGTTTGTCGGTACTAAATATTATTCTGCTACCAGATCCCCTGTTCTCAGTTCCTGAGATGTTGTAATCAGAAAACTCTGCAGATAAATATTAGATCATGAGTATAGTTTTGTGCATCAAGCATGGCAGTTAGATTAGGGGCCTGTGTAATAGTATATTGGTTACCTTATGTCTACCAAGTTATGAGTCGTCTCTCCAGCGGGTCTATCTCACTCAGGCTCCTGATCGTAACTCCAATCTCACTCTCGCGCCCTGCTAGTCTGACGTCACGTCCGTTATACTACTACACCTTCCTTCCAAGACACCACTCTCCGACCAGTCACGTATTGAGTGCAACCACACTTCAACACTATAACATATTATAGTGCCTGCACAGTAGATAGTGTAGGTTATTGCTGTAGTGGTTGAAGACCTTCCAAGAGTCTTTATAGTGTGTTTCTCAGAGAGATGTATTATCACTGGTGCTGCGATACTCTAAGTATATGAATGGCTAAGGGCTGACTATGTTGAAATGGATAGACTACAACAATAGCTTCCTCAATTGTAGGGAAAATATAATGTTTGGTTGTATCAACTATCTGGTGAACCAACAATGACATTTCTAAATGGGCATTTTGTGCTCAGTCTGCTCTGTTAGTGAACTATCTTATCTTGTTAGCTAACACGCTTCTCGTGCAGCACGTACAAGGAGCTGTCTTAAGGCACTCTTCAAATTTTGGGTGTTTGATTTTTTATTAGCTCAATGTGGATGGTCTTAAATTATTTACCGATTCAAAGTTTAATATATCTTTTTAATTTTAGGATCCCATCTCCTATACAATTTCTTGTGTGATGCATGTGCAGAATGCCCAAATCAATGCATGTTTAACTTCATTTGATGATTAATCAATTCATAACCATGACAGTGTCCAGTGATGATCTACTACATCTACTTTACTTTTTTGTTTGTTTTATTCACTTTTCCAGAAGATGCTGAGAAAACTTATGATTTACATTAAAACCCTAATCCCAAAATAAATAGGCTACTTTCAAACTTTGTAAGTGTGATGCTAACTGAATCAAAGTAAACAAGATATTGCATTAGGATTTTGAGAATAAGGACTTTGTTGGTCTACTCAACCAAATCTATATTTAGTATAACTCTGTATATTTACATGTACACGTCCTTGTCATCATTTGCAGATTTTATCTAGACATAACAATGGGTTTGCGAGTTCTGTTGTGTGGAATTGTGGGTACTGGTAGTGTCTGCCTATTTTGCAACAAGTTTGCTAAGAATAGTTCTGTCAAGGCCAGCTGGACTACTCATCACAATACCCCTGAGCCAACTTATAAGTGGGATCATAACTGGGATCGGTAGGTTGCTTCCCCTAATAATATGTAGTAGTTGTTAGAAAATCAGACTATGGCTGCTAACAGAACGTCATATTGGTTTCTGAAGTTACAAATTGCTTTTAGCTACAATAAGTCTATAGATTCCCTTCAACTTTCTTTCCATGTTGATTTGGCTTGTATTTCCGGTCTAAACCTTGTAGCCTAACTGTTAAAGGTACTGTCCTGCAAGTCAAACTTATTTGCTTGGATATTGTACTGAAGATTATGCTCTCTGTTCTACGTAGGTATATTCAAAACAGTTTGATTAAAAATCTTATTGCAGCCGACAACCTGCTACAGCTGATAAAGTTAATGAATCGGGAGACAAAGCAACTGCACCGACTGTTGCTCGCCACCTAATTCTTATTAGGCATGGACAGTATAATCTAAATGGTAAAGAAGATAAAGATAGATATCTTACTGAACTGGGTAAGTACATGGTAATAGCTTAACTTGTACAATTACGCTGGGGAATTCTGGGTAGTGAATGTTGACTCTGTAACTGTGGGTTCACGCTATAAAATTATTCGTTCATCAGATTTTCCATGTAGTCCATTTATGTGATATAGTCGGGAACTTTAGCTTTATTACTTTCTGTGTACATTTGTGATAATTTTCTATAAACATTATTTATCATTAGTCTCTTGCCAGATATTTTATGGGCGACTTACCAACTCTCCCCCCCCCCCTCCCCCGTGCCAGTAGTATATCTATTTGATGATTGCAGGTAAACAACAGGCCCACATGACAGGTAAAAGACTCAAGGAATTAAACTATCCTATCACTAAAGTTGTCTACTCCACCATGACACGGGCACAGGAGACTGGTAAAATTATCTCTTCGCATTTACCTGAAGACATTCCTGTAGAGCATTGCTCATTAATTGAGGAAGGCGCTCCGATACCACCTGAACCTCCAATAGGACACTGGAGACCTGAGGCTCAGGTTGGTGACAATTTTTTGTGTAGTCACTCCCTCTTTTATGGCATTAGTCTCCTTATTGTAAATACAATGAGCAAATGGGATGCAGTGCTTTTATCCACTCACCAAAGGGTACCTGACACTACACATTTCTAGTCACAAGTCAATGTCATCCATAGCAATACATTGATTGTAGTGCAAAGTTATTCTCCCTTGTGAATGGAAAGTGAGAGAGGACAACTTTGCTTTACAATCAACAGCTGCTGTGTGTACCACTGCATAAAAAAGTCTGTTTAGTTATTTCTACCACAAACCATAGTGCAGTATTTTTTGGCTTTGGAATGCAAGTTACCGCAGCATTTTAATTTAGAAAAATAGAGTTTCTTAGATCTGCTACCAAGTTCTCCCACTATGCATTGTCATTAAACAATGCTTATAGTCATGTAGTTATACACATAACACTTGTTACATCCTTGACTTCACAGTAAATTCTTTCTAATTTCTCTCAGCAGTTTTACCAAGATGGAGCTCGGATAGAGGCGGGATTTAGGAAATATTTTCACCGGGCAGATGTATCTCAAAAGGAGCCCAGCTATGAGGTGCTCGTATGCCATGCCAATGTCATTCGGTACTTTGTGTGCAGGTGGGTTAAGTTACCATTTGACACCTCAACTTTTTCACTTCTCTCATTCATTACTACATTGTATAATACAAACATGGGCACTCCGTTGTTCGTTGGGATGGCTCCTTGGCCGAGGCATAGTACCACTCCAGTGATGGCCTTGATTCCTATCCATATAATAACCAAACGGCATGCCAATTTGCTCTAGAGCGAGGCTCCGTCAGCCGAAAATGAACAAATGGTCTCTAGTACAACTGAGCCTTTTGTTCAATTCCTGGATTCATTATTCTACCTTACAATGGATTCAAGGATCGAAAAATAAAATTAAAAATTAAGCTATGGGGACAACTTCAGTTTTATTGTCGTGGTCTACTAAACCCCACTATTGTCATCAATTTGCAGTTCAGTCAATGAATTATATGTAACAGTTGCTCTGAACATGTTAATTATCATCACCATGCAAATTTCTTGCCACCAGGGTGTAGTTCCATTTCATACTCTATATAGTTTTATTAGGCTGGTTCTGGTTTGTCTCTAGTTTGATTCAGGCTGATTTTACATACTGCATGTGCATTATTTCTAGGGCCCTTCAACTACCACCCGAGGCATGGCTACGCATGTCCCTCCACAACGGCAGTGTCACATATGTAACTATAGGAGCTAGTGGGAGAGTATCCATCAGAGCTCTTGGAGAGGCTGGGTTCATGGACACTGATAAACTTACTACCACATAGGCAGAGCATGCTCATTGTTATAGCCAACTTACACTGCAGACTGCACAAGCTAGAGCTGTTGAACAATGTGTACAATGTTATTATGCAATGGATAAGTACAACTTAGTTACTACTCTTTCTAATACAACAATATACATCATTATGGGTTTTAGAATTTTATTTCAAAATAATATATTTACATGTTATGGTATAGTAGCGTAGTACAAGTTTGCAATAACTACAATAAGTGTAATGTACACAACATAGAGCTAAGCCATTATTAATAACCATTCTGAGCTTGTGCTTACACCACCCAGTTTACACAAACAGGCAAGTTGGCCAGTCTTTACTTGTCCATGATATATGTGGTCTCTGTCAGGCTGAGATGGTGGAGTAGTCACAACAAGAATGTATCTTGAGACAATCACAGGCAAATATTTAAGCGGTTAGTGATTGTAAGATAAAAATGTGGCTAAATTGTTCTATATGTCTGGAAATGTGAGATCAGGAAAGGTGGGGGTGTAAGTGAGACCCACCCGTTTGTTCCTGGTATACTTCAATGCAATCATCATCTTCCATTCCAAGCTGCAATGAGTAGTATTCTATTTTATATGCACATGTATATTACGGGAGGGTGTCTACCACACAAACGTACACACAAGAGTATTTATAGGGTATAACAGACTGTAAAGGTACATGACACTATATACTCTCAAGGTACAAGACATCTCTAACATGTTGTACACTGATTGCTTGTTATACAGCCTTAGGATAGGTGTTGCCCCTTACACTATACTATTGTATAATCTAGGATGAAGTTATGACTGACACTGCTACAACTACTAATATTATTATCACTACAATTGCCTAATACTACCACTTCTAATGCACTCTATGCACATTGTATAATATACTTGCACTACTAATGTACTACATGTACAATATACTGTACTTAGACTACTAACATACTGTAGTTACAATACTACCGTACTGTATGTATGATATACTGTACTTACAATACTAAAACCTGCTTCACATATATCTCGCATGAACATGTTCAAAGACGTACGAAGTACAGCGCGTTGTTGCGATTGATGTGAATCGAAGAAAATAGCTGTGGCAGTCGCGATCGGCCTTAGTCAGGGAACTTCGCAAGACAACTGTCCTGGAAAGTTGTCCTACGACCACGCCCGAACATTAACAAACCGGTGATTCATGCGAATGGATGCACCGTACATCGGCGACTCAGCAAGTGAGGTCAAGCCCATTCCTCAGTGAATTCTAACAAACAGGAAATGAAGGAACATCCAATAATAAGTCATGCGCAGTGACCGTTTCCTGCACTATACTGCCCATATCTGAGAAAACAATGTATCACCAAAATTTTTAATTTTGACTTTTTTGCATTTTTGAGATGTTCATAACATACAGTTTCATGTCTAAAAAAGTTAAATTGAAATTCACGTTGCAAAACAGTGTTTTTAAGACATGTAAAACACTGTATTGGGTAAATATTGCAATAGTTTAACTGAGAAAACACTGTATTGACCAAATTCCAACAGAATAACTGGCAAAACAATGCATCACATTGTAGTTTAACAATAGAAACCAAATTCCATAGCAGAGGCCATGTCATAACCAGGACTTTGAGTTATTCAATAGAACTGCTCATCTTTGAATGGACATTCAATGGCAATGCATTGTTTTCCCAGTTAATTTACCTCTGCTAAAGCATATAAAGAATAACTGACAAAACAATATATCAAGTTTAATTTTTTTTAAATTGAATGAATCGAAAAAATTCTTGCGGCATTAGACAGATCTCAATCTCCTGATCGCACTGATATTTTGAACAATGCATTTTGAAGCATTTATACCTGTTGGCTGAAAGCAAACGCGGTTTGTGCTCTCCTGTAAAATTTAGAAATCAACCGATACATTGTTTTCCCAGATATGGGCAGTATAGGGCCTGCACAGCGATTCATGTGAACGCTCCAAGTCGCACGATACGTGAGAGCACAACTCTCGTGCGACTACGCATGAGTTGTAAAGAAATGCATGTGAAGCAGGCTTAAACCACTACTGTCTCACCATTCAATATTTGCAAAGAATACTGGTCATCTTATTTCATCAAGATTGATGTGCTGCTTGTTTTTGTAAACCTAGTGGCAGCCAAGATAAACTCATTTGAATATTGGCTATTATGACCTCCATTCAGCATTGAGACCTGTTAAGTTACTATGGCTATGCCTGTCCTAAGTCTATACTTGTAACTTATGTACATAGGTAAGCTACTAACATCAAATAGCCCAGTAATCTTATTGAGCCAACACTAACTGTCATTCTATAAATAAATCTTAAGCACAGTGATGAATAAGTAAGTTAGAGTCATGCCCACAAAAAATAACGCAATGCATTGCAAGTCCTATGGCTATCTCTGTAGCACAGTTTTATATTAACTGCTTGAGTGCTTCCAAAATTCCCAGCCTAGGCTGATTGAAGGTGAAATCAGCCAATATTAAAATAGAGTTTTCTTGGCAGCTGCTAGGTTACCAAAGACAAACAACACATCAATCTTACTGAAAAAGGATGAACAAGATTATTTGAAAATATTGAATGGTGCGACAGTAGTGGTTTAATGCACTGTATGCATGATATACTGTACTTACACTACTAATGCACTGTATGTATGATATACTGTACATGTAGTTACACTACTAATGCACTGTATGTATGATATACTGTACTTACACTACTAATGCTCTGTATGTATGATATACTGTACATGTAGTTACACTACTAATGCACTGTATGTATGATATACTGTACTTACACTACTAGGTGTTTCTTCATCGTCTATCCGGCGTCCATCAAAGAAAAATCTGAGTGAACCAACAGGCAAACCCTACAGACATGTAATTACATGTATATTGATAGAAGTTTTTACAAGTGTGACAAGTTACACACACTACATCTACCTGTAGAATGATAACCTGGTAAATGTAGGTAGATTTAAGTGAATACTCTGCGACACTACCTTTTAGGAAAACGTGTGTGTATGATAACTTATAACTTGGGGAGAACGGCTGCTTGTCAATATTTCTGACTACACTCGGCATACATGTAGTTTAAAATTATACGTACCTGTTTTTGACTATATGTTTTCTTTAATTTAGACATCGGTGTCGTCATTTTAACTTTGAAATGTATCTCTGAACCTTGATCCTGAAAGAACAGATGATATAAAATAATATTATGAGAATGATAGTGAATAGAAGTCATGCAGGTTAGGCCTACATGAGGACAAGTACATGAAATCCCATGAAGTACGGAAGACAGAATAATGTGATATTGACGTCCTGTAAAGTATACTTACAACACAAGACAGTACACTATGTACAATGGAAGAAAGAGCAACAGGCAGTGTAGTTGGCATGTATTTTGATTCTACAGCATGCACCTGTAAATGATGTCCCTACAGTAAAATTGCTCACCTGTCCAACTACTTTTAATGTTATATATTCTGCTGTTTCTTTCGAGTCCCCGCTTGGCCCTGCTCCCCCATCAGCTTTGGAATCCTACAAGAAAATTAATAACCATACAAGTGAATGAAAGAAAATAGCAAACAATCAGTTTTGCCCATCAGGGCACAACAGGATGTAGTGGAACTGCAGCCGTAATAACAAAGTGGAGCAATAAGCAAGTAATTTGACTCATCACACGTTTGGTACTATAGAATATATTTCAAAGCTGCTGTATTCGAGCAAAAATTCTATCACTATAATATATTTATTAGTGGCACTGTCTGTCCCGGCCTTGTCACAAAAATGCTTCATGCCGGGGTCACAACAGACAGTGACTGAAGAGTGTTAGTGAGACCTAAGAAAGCTCACACACCACTATAAACTAAGTCATACCTAAGCAGGCAGCATAGAAATAGCACAGACATACTCTGTAACGACAGTCTGCCATTATTATTTATTATTATTAATACAAATCCAACCCTACTAATACTCTGAGTATTAGTAATTTTATAGTAGGCCAAGCCTGTCATCTTTTCTTGCTTTTGCTACAACTCTGCTAAGTTTAAGGCCAGTTGTACTTTGTTTATGCTTAGTAAATATTAATACCTCCCTTACTGTTTTATTTTCTGTTATTCTGCAAGAATTAGTATTTGGTCAAGATGATCAAAGCAAGCACTAGAGAGTATAAGAGAGGCAGAATGACATAACAGGAAGGAGAATTAAACCAGATCCATGGAACATAGCAGTTATTCACGATATGAAAGCATCAATAAACCAAATGGAGCCAGGGCTTTCTAGAGATGGTAAAATGCCAAGTAAATGAAAGACAGGTTGGTCAGCTGAGTTTGAGACTGCTCTGATAATTGACCAGTAAGAGCAATGTATAGATTTGGAACCGACAACAAAGGAGTTTTGAGGAAAAGGATTTCAAGTGCCAGAATTAGTAAACACAATATACGAGCTTCAGGCATATCAGGTCACAGAAAACTCTAGTAGCTCCAACTTAGGTGAAGATCTACTGGAAGTGAATGATCCCAGTGTTATTTGTGCCTGGACAACCCAAACAGTGCTCAATTCCATGTGAGCAGTTCAATGATGGCCCAATTGGCACCAAAGTTCAAATGGATGAATCATAAGTTCTTCACCAAACTACAAAGTTGGATAAATTTGACTTGTCCACCACTAAGGGTAGAGGAACTCAGTAGTCTTGCCCAGCCGTTGGGGGGGGGGGGCCTAATTGAGCACACTACATCATGAAACAACGCAGATGGATGAAACTGGATGAAACGCTATCCACCACTGTTGGGACCCTGAAAAATGGGTTCTGGTTTTTCACGTTCCAAGGATTTGTCATGGTAGATTATTGCTCTGTAAGAATAGAGGTGAAGGGTGATAACATTGTGGCAAGGTTTGAGGTTCAAAGACCTTGAGCGGAAATGGAGGTTTGATATATTAGTGGGGACATTCAAGAAGCGCCATCACCACAAAAGTACAAAAGTGATAGGTTGGCAGATGGTTTACACTATTAAGTGACAGGGTATCAAACACTGTTCTATTTATTAATCTACAGGCCCACATCTTTGGCAAATGGCATGGCAAGTTGTAGTCAGATACAGTACCCAGTACAAGTTTTATAGGCAGGGATTTTCGTTCATGGTTGGGTTAATTGGGCAAACGAGAAAGACAACTCCTCTTGCTTCAACTTGACGAAGAACCAATGAATGTTATCTCATCTGCTGTTCAGTCCTGCACCAAATTGCTGTTCAGATTCCCAAAGATCAATTCTAACCAAGAAAAACTAAGTATTTAAAGGAGTATTTCCAAAATTGACCAAAACCAATCAAAAGGCTGAATAGCTTGTTGAATAGTACTTGCCTAGAGCTATTCAAAAAGGTCTGCCAGTACAACAGCAGATGATGTCATCTACCACAAATGGATCTCAAACAAAGGCAGTCTATGTCATCTGAGTAACCCAGTTAACCTTGTTATAAAGCACATGGAAAGGCTTTCATTCAATAACTTTGCTATTAGCCAAGAGTTTATAAATTCCTTCTACACTTTTAATAACATGATACTTGGCCACATATATTCACTTGTCTTTGTATTTCAAACTACAAGGAAGTGCAATTAGCAAGAAAACTTCTCATTTGTTTGAGGGTATACTACAATGAGAAGACAACTTCTTCATATTTTCTAAAAACTCCCATGAGTGAATCGAGGTAGTGGGTAGCCTATTTTCCAGTATTTTTTTCAAAATACACATAACTACTTGTGGTGAAACAATATTAGCGCCGAAAGAGAAATAAACAACTAAATTTAGCATAAATGGTTTCCAATTATATTTCTCTGCTCATAAAAGAGAGGACAACTCAGGAAGACTACCAAGTCTTTGGTGCTACTCCCACTTTAAGTAGAAAATCGGGGGAAAGCAACATAAGGAGTTGAAAAGGCAGAGAGCATTTTTGAGAAATCCAGCCACTGTACAGCAAAGAACTCCAAATAAGTGAGTGTCTCTCATTTTTGTTGCAAGTCAAGATTACTCACAGATATTCAATAACAACCAGCACAGCGAGTCACTTGAAAACATTTGGAGCACGCTGGTACATATGGTTTAAAACATGACTAACATTAGCCCACGTCACGCGGCATTGTCTTGTCTTGGTTAAGCTCCTAAACCCCAGGTTAGGGGAAAAGAGGAACTACCACAGTTGCAAGTCTTTTTTTGTTAGTTCTCTATTATTTTACCAGTGCAGAGCTCCCGAGCAGTTCTGATTAGAAAGCTGCACAGATACTCGTTAGTGTGACAGGCAACCAGATTTAAAACATGAGCATGTCTGGTGTTAATATCATGTGTGACGTTCATTAGATCAAATGTAGATATAAGATTTGAAAAGAGATTCACGCACCAAGACGGTATAGAAAAGTGATATCCTTGAGTCTGCCTAATCTATCTTGTTCAAGGAGTCCAGATTTAGTTGTTTTTATTGTGTTGACAGATTGAACAAGCTCTTCCTTTAAGATTTTTAATAAAACGAACAGCCCTACAGTGGACTGCCTCAATCGTATGTATCAAGCCCTGAGATGCGGGGTCCCACACCGGTGTCAAGCGAAATTTCTGGGCTTTCGATATAATATTCAAAATAGCTTCAGCTTCTTGATTAGTGGTTGGAGCAATTGGATTGAGGGTGCAACTATTTTCGCTGCAAGCTCAGAAATTTCGCTCGACGCCGGACAAACATATTCCAGTATATGAGTAAAGGCTTGCATAACGTGTTGTAAGCAAGAGGTTTAATGGATTCGGGAGCATCATACAAGGCATTGATTGTTGATTGTACTTAAAATTAGCAGCATCACACTTCGTAAACAGTGCTTCACGGCAATGAGTGCTTGCCATTGAACATTGATCATTCATTGGGAAAACGCTTTCTTTCAATTCTGAATTCATTAATTTCATTTTTATTATAATTATATTATTGATCATGTGATCGGCTTGTCACTCTGCTCTGTTTATATGCCGCAACAAGAGCTAAAATATTCTTCACAAAAAAATTCGCTTTATTATTAAACTTGTCCACGACGGCATACACAATGTCAAATTTGGACCTGAATAAAAACTTACGCTCGCATCAGCCATGATTTCGCTGTTTTCATTGAAGCGCGTTCAAGGACTCTCAGATCCGGGTGTTCGCGCTAGTGCTATCTGCAACAGTTCCTTCTTTTGTTTCCTGTTCAAAGCCTTTGTAGCCTGTGAAAATAAAGCTCTCTATAACCGAAACATTTTATTGCTGTTAGTCATAAGCGTATTATATCATTGTGTCTATGCAGCAAAAATCTAATTCGCTCAGGCTAATTACCTGACTAATTTTTTTTTTACACATTTCACACTTAACGTGTTCACAAAAGTATTCAATATTTATTTTTCTAAATTTTTAATGCAGAAAAGAGTAAATAAATATGTTTATTTCAAATTCTCAACTGGGAAAATACCACGAACATATCCACAATATCTACAGATTACACTAAGAGGTCATAGATTTTCCTTCAAAGGTCAAGCATTTGAATGGAATCGCACCATAGAATAAGGGGTGTTCATGTATCACACCACCGTATGCGTATCGTATGATCGAGTGATAGTACAAACTACAAAGTTGCATGTTTGATATTTATTTCGCTATCTTCACATTATTGTGTTGTGTTCACATTGTGATATCATCCTCAGCAATAGCAAATCAGGTAATAAAGTAAGGTAATAAATAAACAAAACTTTATAACTCCTGTTAGCTACTGCACACGACACTGGCTATCACTGACGACCGAGCTTTCCTTACTTTAACTTTTACTTTACTTACATTTATTTAATGATTTACCAGTAGCTTAACTACTTAACTTACACGTATTGTAATTGTATTACTATTTTTTTGCTTGTCAGACTTATTGTTGTTGTATTATGTTACATCTTGGTTACACTTACATGTATCTTTGCTTGGTTCCCCCATTCTCAATCGAATCTATTCTTGTTATAATATAATTATATAATATAATAAATAATACAATATATATGTGATCTTTTTGCGAGGAGTTTTTCTATTAATTAAAAATTACCAGCCTAATGCTAATTAGTATTGTATAATAAGAAAATTGAAATACAACAAAAGATGTGAATATTTTATACTCAATAATTAGTGCATATTTTATTAATAGGAATAATATATAATAGAAAATAATATTCTAGTTTCAGTGTATAGTTTTTTTCAATCTTTCAGACCTCTAATTTCAATCGGGAAGTGAACGACATTTGTTTTTGTACTAAAAACTACAGCTAGGATCCGATCCCAATTCCCTTGAAGTACGATAGATAAAGCATTTATACCTATGTAGTGTCTGTGACTTAGTGTGTTACATAGGTATATGTTTTTAATTAGTTACATTGGGTATAACCTATTTTAAATTAATCAATGAAGCTAACACATATACTTCTCAGGTTACTTGGAAGATACTTAAAGTACCTACAGTGTCATTTTTGTTCATGATTGTTTCGTGTCAGGGTGGCGCAGTTGGTAGCATAGGTAGTCATCAATCAAGCTGTTGAATAGGATGGCTAAGTGTCTCAACAGTAACCAAAAACCAAGGCCATATAAGCCTATAGACAGTGGTCAAAGTTGGGGGGTCGCAGGGAATGCAGTCCCCCACCATAAATTTCAGGGGGTCCCTCAGACTGATAGACCCCCTACAGATTACTACTATAGTAATAATACAAATTGGACCACATATTACCTTATGTCTTGGACCATATTTTAATCTGAAGTTCTTGGATTTTGCACCATTTTGGTGTCTAATTTTGATAAAGTTTCCAATTTCCAGGAGGGCGATCGGCGCCCCTCCTGGAGCCTCCCCGTCGGCATGCTGTACTTGCCATTCCGGCGCTTCGCGCCCTCAAGTAATTATGGCTGCTACCCTAGAGACCCCCACCTATTTTCTTAGACTGACCACTGCCTATAGACTATGTCTGTAAATTTTTTTATAAAGCCTGTCAGTTCAAAATATCTTAAAAAACTTCCACAGTATTACATTACGTCATGACTTGCGCTTGGCCTGTCAAATACCTTGAGTATGGAATCTGGGATTCGCATTGACATTGGCACAAAGAAGAAATATTAATCCAGATGAGGTCTCTCATGTGATCACTGAAAGACGCGCATCTTGCTGCAATACATTAACTCGGTTACAGATCAGTGGTCAGCTGCAGATAGCCCCTCTACTTCTAAAAGGCATTTGTTCCGAAGAACCCTCGCCCCACGCTGTTATGTAAGTGAGCGTTCAGACTAAATGGAAAGTTCCCTTCAGCAGTAATGAACTGTGAAATTATTGTATACATAGTGACCTGATCATAGCCTTATCGGAAAAGAGGGCAAAATTACTATCTTGCTCAGATTTTGCGATTCACTCGGAGGTTTCGTAACAAAAATTGGTGGGCAAAATATAATACACACGAAAATGAAGGCTATTATTTGTGTCAAGTACATGTCATCCCATAAATGTCCTTGAAAAGTCCACTGACAGCAGCAGCTGTGAGATGATGGGACATGTAGCATACATAAAGAGGTACTCGTGCATAGGTTTTCTAACACTGAAACTTGGCCGAAGAATTCAAAACTAGAAGATTCAAATCTCAAAGGATTTGAGAGAACTATCTAAAATCCTATTCTTGGCATAAAGAACAGCTGTAAGCAGGTGCTTTGCTGAATATGAGCAACTGGCTATTATAAGAAATACTCCGCAACAGTTTCATTTCGTAAATATGAGCTCTTAACAAAGTTGTATAACATGTAGCCTAAGAGTGAGATTATCATTTCAGTATTTTATTCAGATTACTACAATCATATAGTAGATTGCACATAAGCGTTGAATAGGTTATTGGTGTGAAAACTAATAATACTATAGCAAACAAACCTAAAACAAATAACAAGCATCTGTTTGCTCTTAGGACCACCCATATACTGATGTCTAGCTTATTAAAGACTGCATGGATTGTCTTCTCCATGTGAGCAATGACATATACCGTACATCAAATTTATACTTTGCAATCTACATATGTGTCTATACGTAATGGTAAACAACATTTTGCTGAAATTCCAGCATCCGTAGGCTGATGTGATTGATTAGAGCAATTTCAAACCATACACTCCCAGCTAAGGGATACATGACAATATTAGGCTTGCCATCTAAAGTCCTATTAACATTACGACAATAAATAGTAAACATTGTGGGTCACTTTTATATTTAGGTCTGTCTTTTACTCTGGCATGAAGCAACTGAGTGTGACAACCTGTAGTTGATAAATCAATGTACAAGTCTGATAACAATATTGAATTAAGTTTACTCATATATAGGTTTTGATATTAAACTTATTAGGGTGTTGGTGGCATGTAACGAAATGCTGCTGCATATAACTGACTTCTCTGAATAATTAGCAGTGGGTAGCAAATTACAAGATATTGATTCTATCTCACTGCATTACACACATGTATAACATGTGTATTGCTTAGCTTTCTACCCACCTTACTTTACTATCCTGTTACTTGTGTGTAAGCCTCAATTAACAATATTGATTATATCTTGGTATTAAATGCCCATAATATATAATTTAATTTGTTGCCATGTCAACTGCAAGTAATTGTTTTATGTATATAATATTGTTGCAGTTAGACGTACACTATTTAGCCCAACATGTCTGCTAAAGGTATATATGAAGCGAAAGGGAAATCTCTGTTGAACTCTGCCCTTGGTGAGCAGTATGCCGTACCTAACAGATTTGCCTTCGTCAACTCTGAGACGGATTGGGTACAGCTAGAGAAAGACAACCCATGGCTACTAACTACAGTAAGAGGGCATCATTACCAACTAGTTCTTCCTGGCACCTATTGTATTATGTTATGTTTTGGAAATATCTAGGGATATAAACATTACTATACTTATCATAGTCCTTACTTTTAGTTTTGTCTGTTCTTTGACCAGAAAGCACATTTGAGTCAACCATCGCTTGGTGTGGAACTATCGTATTAATCATTGCTTTCTGTAATATGCAGTTGTCCCACCATGTCTCCACATGCACACAACATGACCTGTGTTAATGTTACATTCATGTACTAACTTTTAGCACTATGTATTTTGCCAACACGCCTCCCTTCATACTGAATAATCAATTATTAATTCAATGTTTAACTACATGTACATGTTGTGTATGTGCATGTAATATATTTTGCTGAAACACATTACATGTACAGTGCATCTAGTAGATGCATTGTGTGGTATGCAGCCATCTGTAGTATGCCTACAGCTGCAACCATCGATTCTCTCTTTATATTGTATCACGCTAGGTGAAGCAAGCAACCAAAATTATCTACAGATCCTGTTGACACGTATGATTTATGGGAAATACTCCTCTTCTCTCTTACATCACCAGATGGTATACCAAATTATTACACAAGAGGTAACACTGCTAGCAGGGATTGCATCATGTCAGCCCTCCCTAGTGTTATAGACCTACATGTTACATATATTGCACTCTGTATACTTACAGAAACTAATAGCCAAACCAGACCAGATGATTAAGAGGAGAGGAAAGTTAGGATTGATCAAGCTGAATGCAACTCTTGGAGAAATCAAGGATTGGATACAGGAGAAGACAAGTCAGAAAATCCAGGTCAGTCAGGGCATACAATGTGTAGTCATACACATGTAGGCCTATTTTATACTACATGTATATAGTGACACGGCACTTCTCCACCCCTTTATACTGTGTCTAGCCTGTGTGGTGAAATAACTTGTAATTGTTTTGCCTGCCATCTATGTACATGTAGAAGTGTTTACATCATGTAGAATGCTGGTAATATAATGTAGAGCCAATATATGTAAATTGTAGTTATTTCAAAATTGGCTCATTGGACCTGATTGGTACATGGGATTTATATGTTATATTGGGTAGCAGTGAAACTAAAGAGTATATACTTGATAACCTTACTGTGTAAATGATGAGCAAGGAGTATGATAGATATACTTGTAAATGAAGGACAGCTGTATAATGTAAAACCGGCACACCAACGCTTACTGCTTGAAAACCCAGCTCTGATTGGCTCAGAATCGGAAAACCCTGGCTCTGTAGCAATAGTTCCCTAAATTATCCCTTAGAAGTACATTTAACTGCATGTATAAATAATATCATTGAATTCAACAAAATAATAATTTCCGATCAAGCCCTAAGACAATACAAACACATGTACACATGCATGTGCATCTTTTGGTGCAGTGGTGCATCACCTCTGTAAATACTTCATGTGCATTGGCAGTTGTAATGAGCATTTGTATCATGGTTGGTTATATGTGTACATTCATCCGTTTTGAACACTTGGTTCAGCAGTGTGGCTGAAAAACTCCTACTAGGCCAATTAATAATGAATACCCTGCGTATATCTATCATATCCATGCCCTGGAATCGTGACACTCAATTCTATACTACCAATCACAAGCTATTGACATATTTTCTTACATTGATTGACTGGTTTAGTGGTAGACAATAGTGTGTTTATCCAAGGATTACTGTATACATACAGTCAGTGTATATTGGGAGATATCAGAGTGTGGTGTAGCACCCAGACATAAGTACATGTATATGTGACTGTGTTATATTCAGGGTATATATAATATCTACATTGTTTGTATGCCTGGTTGGAGTACAGAGTAATCTCTATGCAATCACGCTGTCTGCAGAGAGAGCATCATGGGATTTTATAGTTATCAATTCTAATAGGAAGTTGCGGTCTCCATATGTCTCTCTCTTTTTTTATAAGTGAATGATGTTTTACTATGCTTGCACTGCAACCACACCCGCCTAATATTTGTTTTTTGTGACATTTACCTGCATAAATCAATTATCCTGTAGAGATTATTTCTATATCATTGATGGGAATACACAATATATCGTATCACTTTCTATATGATGCTATGGTTTATTTGTATTTATATTTGTTGTATCTGTTTGTAATGAAAATATCTTTATGGATTTCTAGATTGGCAAGTCTGTGGGATATCTCAAGTCTTTTATCATAGAGCCCCTAGTACCTCACAAACAGGTAAGTTAATATCATGTGTACATCAATATGTACATCTACAATGTATGTTATCATGTACACATTATATAGCCTACATGTCATACTGTCAGATCTCCGATGTGTGTGATTCTCAACAGAGTGCTAATCTGTGGGATGCGTTTATTCAGAGTCATTATTATTTCTTAAAGTTGTCTTCACTTGTATATTAGTGATTTATGGAATGCTAGCGTCTGCAATATACATGTAGGTCCTATTTCTGTATGTAGACCAAATGTTTCCTTATCACTCCTGTACATGTATGTTTGGGACAGGTTGGTTCAGTATATATTGATGTGTATGTAATGTAATACAGCTGTGTGTACATGTACGTGTACGTGGAAGTAATGTAATACAGCTGTGTGTAAATGTATTTGTTTATAGGAAGAAGAAACCTATGTATGTATTTACTCTCATCGTTTCGCTGACACGATACTGTTCCACCATGAGGGAGGAGTTGATGTCGGTGATGTGGAAGCAAAGGTAATGACATTAGTCTAGTACAGTAGACCTACTACTATAGTATTAAATAGTCTTCTTAGATGCATACATGTCCATTTGTTATACAGAAGCAGCCGTCACATAGTTTAAACCAGCTCTTGGCCATTGATAAGTCAGTACATATAGACTTTGCATGCCATATACGTATAAATGTATATCGAGACACTGTAGCTGTTCGTAACATTTATAGATACAGATAGCCTGTGTTTTGTGTTTAGGCTATCAAGATGGAGGTGAAGGTGGGCAGTGAGCAGCCTACAGCTACACAAATATCCCAGAACCTTCTCATCAATGTAAAAGACTCGAAAGTGAAAGAGTATGTCTGATATATTATGTTACATCAGTTCTGCGTTATATACTTATCACATAGGAATTATCTTCTCAATGCCTACATGTAGTCATGAGCAGGCAACTCTCACTCTGATAGTAGAGTACCTACTTGAGCTGAGCTGAGGTGTCAAACCTTTATATGCATTGCCTGTTCCTTTTGATAATGCTAGATAGGGTGCATGTATTTGTAAGATTCTGTGCATAGTAGGTCTTACATGTACTGTAATGTACATTTACATGTATATACACATATGCCTGTTAGTACAAGTATGTATGTAGATACCTGTACATGTGTAACTACATACCTGTACATGTGTAACTACATACCTGTACATGTGTAACTACATACCTGTACATGTGTAACTACATACCTGTACGTGTGTAACTACATACCTGTGCATGTGTAACTACATACCTGTACATGTGTAACTACATACCTGTACAGTGTACATGTGTAACTACTTACCTGTACATGTGTAGCTACATACCTGTACAGTGTACATGTGTAGCTACATACCTGTACAGTGTACATGTGTAACTACGTACCTGTACATGTGTAGTTACATACCTGTACAGTGTACATGTGTAACTACGTACCTGTACATGTGTAACTACATACCTGTACAGTGTACGTGTGTAACTACGTACCTGTACATGTGTAGCTACATACCTGTACAGTGTACATGTGTAACTACATACCTGTACATGTGTATCCTATGCTGTAGATTAATCGCTAGATTCATAGAAGCCCTATACAAGACTTACCGTAACCTATACTTTACCTACCTGGAGATCAACCCCCTAGGTAAGTCAGTACACTGTTGAGGAGTTGTTTCCTCTTGTTGTGTTAGAGAGAAGACAACACACTAATAATAAAGGTAATGATGTTAGTGTATGTAATGAGTAGGCATTTCAACTACTAACAACTAAATAGTATCTAGTTATTCTTATGATTGTACTATTATACAGTCAGTGTATGCAACTCTACCTTATGCTACTACTGTTGCGTGAATTAATGCTTATACTCCAGTAGAGTGTACTTACCCTATTACAGTGTACTTACCCTATTACAGTGTACTTACCCTATTGCAGTGTACATGCCCTCTTACAGTGTACTTACCCTATTGCAGTTTACTTACTCTATTACAGTATACTTACCCTATTGTAGTGTACTTACTCTGTTGCAGTGGTAACTCAAGGAAAACTCTACATATTAGACCTAGCAGCCAAACTAGACCAGTGTGCCGAGTATTTGTGTAAAACAGAATGGGGGGACGTGGAGTACCCCGCCCCTTTCGGACGAGAGGCTTATCCCGAGGTTTGGTTTCAAACTTTCTGTATATTATACTTTCTTTACTATAATACAAGTACACACCAACCCGGTGCTGTATGTCCAGTGATAGTGTAACAATAACACTCAATGTATAAACCATATAATACTGCATCTGTCACTGTAACCACATACAAGTTATCATCAGGTGGACACAGTCTAGTACCTTGTGTTATGTAGCATTAGACTGACAAATAAATAGAATCCATGTGTGCCATGCTTTGGGCTTATGTCAAACAATATTCATTATAGTCCCAAGTCTAGATGGCATATGCATAGAATGATGTAAAATATAGTTTTTGATGGTATTGCTATGAATTGTCTATAGTTGGTACAAGTAATGTAATATTGAGTGATCGTCTTCTCTTATATTACTGGCAGTTAACACTCCCCCGTGATTTTCTATTGAACATCTCTGTATGCGTAGGGTAGTAAAGGGTTTGGCCATTTTTTCCATATTTTATGCAAGGATTTTTCGATTTGTCCACAGAGCAGTCAGGAACTTGATTTCACATTCATGAAAATACCAGTCCCTGACTGGGGTTTGAACCCAGGACCTCTACAGGGCCCAATTGCCTAGCACAGTGAACAGAACGAACTCAATACCGTTGCACCAGCTCAGCATAGGTTGCTCAATGGAAAAATTTATAAAATTTCTTGCATAAAACTAGTATGTGGTATATATTACGTATAAGGTATATTTGTAGGAGGCCTACATTCAAGATTTAGACAGCAAGTCGGGGGCGTCTCTCAAACTCACTGTCCTCAACAGGGAGGGCAGAATTTGGACTATGGTAGCTGGAGGAGGTGCCTCAGTTATCTATGCGTACGTCTCTTTTCTCTTTATCCTTTATCTTTATCATTTATATCATGTAAGAGTCGTCTCTCCTTTTCCATGGCATTCTAAGGGAAATATTAACTGTGTGTTGTGTGTAACTCCTGTATCTCTATATGTTATGGTATAATTGTATATATGTTATGGTACAGTTGTATACATGTATATTGCTGTATATATATATTGTGTAGGGATACTATCTGTGATATGGGTGGAGCCTCAGAACTAGCTAACTATGGTGAGTACTCAGGAGCCCCCAGTGAATCTCAGACCTATGAATACGCCAAAACCCTGCTATCTCTGATGACGAGCAGCAGTAAACACCCTGATGGAAAGGTTCTCATCATCGGAGGAGGCATTGCTAACTTCACTAACGTAGCTGCTACGTTCAAAGTATGTAAAAAAATAGTATTATAATCTATAATATTCTGTAAGTATGCTATTGCTAATTGTTTATGTATAGGCATACATGTATTCAGGTTATATTCCTCATCGACTAGTTAGAATTATGCTATTCTATTGTTCATCCATTTCTAGGGCTCACTAATATCAATGTGAAATTGATTTAAATGTACAATGTAGTGTGATTCTAAAGTAATTTAACATGTAAGCAATGTGTACTGTGTACATGTAACTGTGTAATGTATACATGTGTACTGTATACTCATGTGCTGTATATGTGCGTATTTCATAGGGTATAGTAAAGGCACTACGAGAGTACCAGCAACTGCTGAAGGATCACCAAGTAAAGATATACGTGAGGAGAGCAGGACCCAACTATCAGGAGGGTCTGAGGGTAATGAGGGAGGTAGGACAGACCCTCGGTCTACCTCTGGAGGTGTTTGGACCTGAGACTCATATGACAGCCATAGTTGGTATGGCTCTGGGTAAGGGAGAGAAGGCACAGCGTGTGGCTAGTCCTGCCTCCTCACACCATCATATCCATACAACAGCCAACTTCCTCTTACCCGACAGTCATGATACTGCTCAGGTATGCTCGACGTATGCCTAGCTATCTACTCGCAACGTGTGTATAGTCAATCTGTTTGTTTGTTATTCATAGTCATTCAGCTTGAGTGGTATCGCTTTATAATACACAACATAACGTATGTACATATATTATGTTGAATGTATTATAAATGGTGAGCAATTTAGATCTAGTGTAGCTTATACTGAATCGTGTTTCAGACGCCTAAGTCTAGAGCTGGTGAACTGGTGAGTGTAACACACGTATTGTAGATAAACCTTTCCTGTATACCGTACACCTGCAATGTACATGTACTAGTAGCTGTATGTACTGCATCTCTGTATACTAGTGCACATAGTAGCTTCAATGTCCTCATCACACATCCATGCTAATAAATGCATTACACTGCATACATGTGCAGGCTTACTTTTATATTGTGTCACCTGACTGTTTTGCTTCATTATAATTTCTGTCTCACTCCCTTCAGACCAGCAGCGCATCATGACACCAATATATTTTGTGAAAGTCTAATCCACTTTTAGTTTGTATTATTTTATAATACTATTTCACTGTCTACTTTAGGCTATCATGTTCCGCACTAGTACAATGTACTGCATGTATACCCGTTGCTTCTGCTGTTCTTTTCTTTATATTATGTTTGACCGTATATTTTAGGGTTCACCTGCTGTTAGCCGTAACCAGTCCTCAAGCGACCTTTTAACTGGGGACGGGGCTGCTGGCGGAGAACCCAACATTCAGTCTTTATTTAACAACAAGACTCAGGCTATCGTCTGGGGAATGCAGAATCGGGCTGTGCAAGGCATGTTAGATTTTGACCACGTGTGCAGTAGGAAGACCCCCAGCGTGGTTGCTATGACTTACCCTCTAATGTAAGTACTATATATGAGTATTCATTGTTGTTATACCTTTACAACACATTATATAGTTAACCATTCTATCTACATTCAGAAGGTGAACAGATGGAGTGTAAATCATGTCGCAGTTCTGTATAGTACTGACTGGTTGACTGACTAGAGATATGTGTAATATGTACTTGTCAATGTAGGTTACACACCTTATATGTACATGTACATGTGATCTACACTGTACGTGCTCATGGTAGATTATTACACATTCTCTTGTAGAGGAGATCATAAACAGAAGTTCTACTGGGGTCACAAGGAGATCTTAGTACCAAGTATGTATATATAATATAAAGTACGACATATATACAGCATTTGTATCATTTGCTGTGTGCATATACATGTATGTACATGTACACTGTATATTGTTGTTAGTTATTAGCACCTTTTATATTATAGTATATATTACTGATAGTACCCCGTATATATTACTATTATCACACCATATATTACAGTGAATATTGTGATGGTACGCCCAGTCGTATCTTACATCTGACACTCATTATTGCGTGCATACATGTATATATCTGCTTGTACTTTACTCTTATATTGTTATATATGATTGTATGATTATATCTAAGTCTTTTAATGCCTTTTATACCCATGTACAGAGGCCCGACCTCTCAGAATCCATTGATATTCATTTTGTACATGAATTGGACCATTATAAGCAACTTTTGTAGAACCCGACCTATTTTGGGTCGGCCGTCGGGCTTCCGGCGGCCATCTTGTTGCGCAACTTCCGGACGACCACACGTCGTCTTTTCCCGACGTCATGTCGGCCGGAAGTCCTTATACTATATAAAGGGCACTGTTTTACTGTTCATTGTCTCAGTCTACACTTGGCTTTCAATAAAGACACATCTATACTTGATACAGGGACTTTCTCTTCCTTTTACTAGGTCATTCGCTTTGCGAACCGCCTACTAGGTTGAATTACTCTCTTTCACTGTATAGTCTGAAGGTCGGACTTGAGATCAGATGGGTCGTCTTTGGTAGTATTTGGGCTACTGAGACCGCTCGATCTTTCATGTAATGCGAAGTCCTATTACCACTCATAGGCGCTTCATTTCTGGGTCGATAGTCGTCCAAGGACGACCGCACCAAAACACAGAAACCATTACATTGGTGGCAGCGGTGGGATTCTAAGGTCGTACTCTTACGATACGAAGCGAAGGAAGGTGACCTCGGCCTCGGGTGACCGACCGACCTCATTCTTCAATACTTCTACGGCGATTTAGGACTCGGACCCGGGAACCTTGGATACGAGAAGGTGACAAACGCTAAAGTGCACCCATAATTCTCGTGGTTCCGCTGGATGTAGCCCGACCTACGCCGGATCTTCAATCAAAGACCGACCTCGGATCCAGAACAGATTGACGGTACTCAGTACGACCATTAGGCCGACACGGCCTAACAAACCAAAGCAGTTTTACTCACTACCCGACACCCTACCGACATGGACCGAATAAGGAACCTGCTTCAGCAGGTAATGTACCAAGCCGAGCAGGACCTCAAAACACTCAGCTACAACGGACAAGAGGACGTCGAACTCTTCATAGAAGACTTCACCGCTATGGCAGAGCGTTGCAACTGGAATGACAGAGCACGCCTCATACGGCTTAGAGCCGCCCTACACGGGCCCGCACAAGAATGCGGCCGACCCCGATCAGTCGAAGAGATATTTTCCCGACTGAGGGAACAGTATGGACTATCTGCCAGAGAAGCCCGATGGAAGCTGTCCACCCTGGAACAGTCAGCCCACACGTCACTCAGAGACTATGCAGCTCTCATCCGCAGACTGATGGCAACAGCCTTTGAAGGAGCACCCCCTGCATCTTTGGAAGAGTGGGCTGTAGAGAAGTTCTGCCTCTCAGTCCACGACCGCGGCCTACGCTGGTACTACACATGGTTACAGCCCGATGATATGGAGGAAGCCCTGGAAACCGGAACAGCCTTCCAGAGTAACAAGGGTGGCAAGGCCAACCCTCCAAAGCCACAAGAGGAGCTTCCCGCCGACCTCCTACGGAAAGCCCTACATACCCTCCTACAGAAATGTCAAGGCACAGATGACGGGCCGACGGACACACTAGAACCCGTCCCAGTAGACGAACCCATTCCTACTGGAGCCCAGCAAGGAGAAGGTGGACCACCCCACAATGGTCGTCCACAAAGGCCGACGGATACATCAGAACCCGTCCCAGTGGATGAACCCATTCCTACTGAGGCCACACCCAAGAAGAGTGGACCAAACCACAATGGTCGTCCACTGAGGCCGACGGACACATCAGAACCCGTCCTAGTGGAAGAACCTATACCCACTAAGCCTAAAGTCAAGAGTAGCCACTCCAAACAGAAAACCCCACGGGTAACTAGCCCATCACACTCCAGGCCGACGGCGTCACCTACACCCGTCACAGTGGATGAACCTAAACCCACTAGGCCAACATCAGGCAAGAAACGACCCCACTCAAAGCCGGACACATCCGAAGTGACCACAGATCACCCCCCAAGGCTGAAAGGACGACTCATATGTCCCGCCCCGTCGGACCAAACCTCACAAGGTAAACCCGACCTATCCTCAACTCAGAAGGATCAACAGGATCTGGCCACGTCCAGACCCGACACTAATCAGCAATTGATTCCCGCCCAAATTCAGTATGCCCCGACGGACGACTTATCGTGTGTAGAACTGCCAGACACTACAGTCCAAGTCCGCGGCCTGAGGATCGACACGGAGCAAACCGTGCTGGACCAAACCAGAGAGCTACCTCTGAACCTCTCGAAGAATGTTCAAGTTTCAACAGCCCGACCTGATCCAGAGGACGCGAAAAGTCGCGTAGCCGAACCTCAAGACATAATCCCAACGACGGAGATACAGTCTATACTGCCAGCAGTTCAAGTACACAAAGCAAAACGCTCTTGTACGGAATCTAGCATTGCCGAACAGTTTCAGCCGAAAATACAGATTGCCGAACTCTCGAAGTCCCCTAAAGCGGATAAGAAGCAATCGAAGGCAACTATTGCCGTGTTCCCGCGCTTATTTGACGAGTCGAACAAAGAAAATGTGCCTGAGGCATTGCCTACAATTGAGTCAATTGCTCATCCCTCGGCTAGTATAAATACGACAGCTCACAGACGAGTAGTCCTTTCTCGTCCAGCACTTCACCGAAGCACATGTATCCCTACATGTAGCAACTCCTGCACTCCTCGTGTCACTGGTGAAGTTAATAGCAGCACTCGTATCCTTTCTCATTCTCGTGCAGACGAGACGGCTACTCCTCCTAGTATGGATCACTCCAACCAGCCTGTCTTCACGGCTGAAGGTAAGCAAATCTCAGTGTTACCAGTAAGGACCGAATCAGAATTAGAGGTACAATCAACACCTGTGAGACTGTCAGGCATGAATTCTCTCTCCCTCCCCACTCGGCATAGACCAGTCGGGACAGAGGAGAATTCCCCTGAACATTCTCACAGGAAAGAGCATGAGTTAGAAGGCGGAGGCTACACATCAGATGAATTATGTGTTGTAGATGCATCTCCTCTACGGAAGACGCTCACGCCAGACGGCACGCCTCCACCCACTCCACCTCCTGTTACCTCTACCCTGAAGTTAGCTACAATTAAGCTGCACAAACTCACTGACAAGCTGCCCATCGAGTCGTCCCAGCATTCCGGAGCCACTAAGCCATGGATTAGTACCTTCACTCAACAAGCCCGAGACGACTTGGCTAGAAGGAGTCAACCTAACCTCAAATGTGCGAAGTGTGGCTTCTCCGGCACCCTCAAGAGACTGAACATTCACATTTGGCAGCACTTTGCCCGCTTCTACTGTCGCTGCGGACGCAGCTCAGTTAGCCGTGATGCTCTAGGCCATCACTTCAGTCGGAGATCCAGTATCTGTGGGAAACGTCTCTTCCTCACGGACGGGCCCAGCTATGGGGCCCTCATGGAATGGTGGGGCGTAAAGGATCCCCCACCATTTCTACCATGTCGTCCTACTATGGACGGACAGTCGGGGACAAATAAACCAGTTTATTTGCCCAGCTCCTCCTCAACAAGGAAGCGACCTCCCAAGAGACGGCACAGCCCATCTCCAGAACAGACCCCCGACTCCGCACCTTCTGATGCTACCTCCTCCTCTTCCTCGTCGCCTACCACTCCTGCTGGACCTTCTCTCTGGCGACCTCCTGCTAGTACCTCCGCAGTAAGTGTCGGCCCCCCTGGCCGACGCGGACGTCTACCCTCTTGGAAGACAAGGCCTGCTCCAAGGAAGAGTATGCCTGCTCCTCAGTCAGGCCCTCTCTACGAAGGCTCTCCACCCAAGGTCTCATGTGCAGCTTCTTGTACAGCTTCTCCGACTCTACTGATCGAGCCACTGCAGTCCAGGCCCACACTAGAGGTCTCACCGCACCGCTCTCCTTATACACCTGCCAGGGACCTACTCCGAGCCACTCCAGACTCTCCTGCCGTCCAGTCCCCACCTCCTGCATCTCCTGTACTAACTCAGCCGAATGCCACACGTCCTGCATCTCCGGATCCGTCGTTCATGCAACAACTTGCTGAACTCAAGCCACGGATTCACTACCTTGCCAGCCGTCAACAGGTGGGGGACACTCTACGCCAACACCTGGAACCCCTCTATGCTCGAGAAATAGCTCTTCGCGAACTAGCCAACCAGCATCTAAACCACCCCCGACGACTCCAGCTCGTACAAGCAGACTTGGATATAGTATCCAGAGAATCTACACTGTACCGTACCCTTCTTAACTTGACACTAGAGACACCCATGACCTAGTGTGAGGGGGCTATGTGATGGTACGCCCAGTCGTATCTTACATCTGACACTCATTATTGCGTGCATACATGTATATATCTGCTTGTACTTTACTCTTATATTGTTATATATGATTGTATGATTATATCTAAGTCTTTTAATGCCTTTTATACCCATGTACAGAGGCCCGACCTCTCAGAATCCATTGATATTCATTTTGTACATGAATTGGACCATTATAAGCAACTTTTGTAGAACCCGACCTATTTTGGGTCGGCCGTCGGGCTTCCGGCGGCCATCTTGTTGCGCAACTTCCGGACGACCACACGTCGTCTTTTCCCGACGTCATGTCGGCCGGAAGTCCTTATACTATATAAAGGGCACTGTTTTACTGTTCATTGTCTCAGTCTACACTTGGCTTTCAATAAAGACACATCTATACTTGATACAGGGACTTTCTCTTCCTTTTACTAGGTCATTCGCTTTGCGAACCGCCTACTAGGTTGAATTACTCTCTTTCACTGTATAGTCTGAAGGTCGGACTTGAGATCAGATGGGTCGTCTTTGGTAGTATTTGGGCTACTGAGACCGCTCGATCTTTCATGTAATGCGAAGTCCTATTACCACTCATAGGCGCTTCATTTCTGGGTCGATAGTCGTCCAAGGACGACCGCACCAAAACACAGAAACCATTACAATATTACTAATAGGACACCATATATTACAGTATATGTTACTATTATTGCACCAAATGTTACAGTAAATATTACTATTAGTACACCACATATTACAGTATATAAACAGATGAAGGATGCTATGACCAAGCACCCTGAAGCTAGTGTTCTCGTTAACTTTGCGTCGCTGAGGTCAGCATATGACAGCACGATGGAAGCCCTGGAATTCCCTCAGATAAAGTGCATAGCTATCATAGCAGAGGGTATACCGGAGAACAAGACAAGGGAGATACTCAAAGTAGCCAATGAGAAGGGAGTTACTATTATAGGACCTGCAACGGTAAGTAGTAGCATCGTGTGTATACTATTATACTGAAGCAACGTCATGGGAGATAATTCTACTATCCACGTCTTATTCTTGAAATGTAGGAGTAAGTTGTTGTTTTCGTACAATACACATCATATCATTTATTATCCAAATATGCTGACTGTTATGTTATTTTCAACTCCAAAGAGTTCCTATTCACACAGTTTGCAATGGATATGTTGTAGGTGGGAGGTATCAAACCAGGGTGCCTTAAGATAGGAAACACTGGTGGTATGATGGACAATATTCTAGCCTCTAAACTCTACCGTCCAGGCAGTGTAGCCTATGTGTCAAGGTCTGGGGGAATGTCCAATGAGCTGAACAATATCATCTCTCATAACACAGATGGCGTGTTTGAGGGCGTGGCTATAGGAGGTGACAGGTGAGAGAGGGTTTACTCTGGTCAACCATTAGCAACACTCTGGTTTAAATCTACTATTGATTTCCTAGATGCATGTAGTTCTTAGTTCATTTCTTTATTATTAATGATACATATTTCAAATGATGGCCCAACATTGCATCATTTAGAAAACTTAACACCCTGTTTTGTAGTTGTCTTTCCTATTTTTGGCTGGTACACTGGGTGGGCAATTCCAACCATTTCACATTTTAATCAACTAGCGTTTTCTCCTATGTTTAATTGCTGCTCATATACAGTTGTTGAGTGTTTGAGCAGCACGTGGCATCTTATTAGGTTGGGTGACATAGCAGTTCCCTGTTTCCGACCGGTAATAGTCTGGCTGATCGTTTGATTTTATGAGTAATTAATTTAAAAGTGAATTGTCATATTGGATTAAGCAGCTGAGGTGTCCAGTAAGACACTCAGTATGTCTGTACTTCACCAGACCACCTGCTTCTTTCAAATATTTCACTTTTAACTAAATCACTTGCCATTCTGTCACAGCCATGTGGCATGATTCGTGAGAAGTTTAAATTATTAGTCTATAGTCTATTAATTTCCTATTGTCTGCTTCCCAGCTACGGTCTAGACTCTAGTCTTCCATGTCTAAGCGACGGCTATCCGGTACATCCTTTGCTAATATTTTAACATGAAAAGTTTTATGATGTTTAGAGCAGTCCACTATCTAAACAGAGGGTTTGATATGCATGTAAACACCCTGTTTTTGCTCTTCTTAAACTATGATTGTTTGTCTCAAAGGTACCCAGGCTCTACGTTTATGGACCATGTTATGAGATACGAGGCTGAACCTGATGTAAAGATAATAGTGGTGCTTGGCGAGGTATGCTTATAGTATGTTTACATAGACCACCCACCTCCCTGCACATACATAGTGTACCGTATATGGCCTACATATGCATGTCTCTGGTTGTTTACCACCACTATTTTATTATTCTTATCCGAAGTATCAAACTTCACCTGATTTCAGATATAGTTAATAGCTCTGGTTCCTACAGACTGTGCCAACTCTTATGAAAACATGTTAATATATATGTTATGCATGAGATAAATAGTTAGTTTAATTGTCACAGGTAGATCTACCGGAACATCAACAAGTTTTATTGCTTATGTACCTTTGACGCTTCACCACTCAGAACACCTTAGCAACGTGATCTTCTTCTCTTATATAATACCATTACAAGCGTACTCTATGGAGTACTTATATTGAAATGCATGTTATATTATATAAGTGGAAGTGGAAGTCAGAAAGTGTAGAGCAGAATCTGTAGGAAAGATATGCTGGAGGTAGAAGGAAGTGGTGAACTGTTAGTTTAACCCCCTGTTGGTTGTTTACCCCAACACTTAATGTGCTTACTTTGAGTGCATTGACACGTAGGGTCCATGTTTTGTCCCCTGATTCATTCATATACCCTACTCTCTCACTGTGAGATGGACAGATTAGCTATAGGCCTACTAGCACCTGTGGATTAAAGAATTAACAAATTAATATTTATGTTTACTAATTAGACATATCACATGTGACAAGCCCTTTCATGTTTATGAGTAGCTCACCGCCCTGCTGGCCCTTTGCCCACATGCTCTCCAGCCTACGACAATTCATTCAACAGTTAAACATATCTTTGGGTAATGGTGGTTAAAGGTACATGTGTAGTTGTGGCACATTACTCTTCACTAGATGGAGCCCTGTGTCACTTCCCGTTTGTATCGTCGTTGCAGGTGGGAGGTCGCGAAGAATACGATATCTGTGAGGGAATTAAAGATGGCCGTATTACCAAGCGTATGGTGTGCTGGTGTATTGGTACATGTGCATCTATGTTCACTTCGGATGTAAGTAGAACACTACCCTACTACTTAGTTTCTATATATTCAAATATTTTCACATGTTAACTTTGTTCCCAGTTTTTCACTCTAAATTCCGAGCATAGATGTAGATGTGCTATTTTGTTATATCTATTACTACCATCAGAGATTATTATTCTATCAACTATTGTGTTTAGTAGCATTTACTATCTAAAGCTCATTATAGCCTGTGTTCTCTATTCACAGGTTCAATTTGGTCACGCTGGAGCCTCGGCCAACGCAGAAAGTGAAACTGCTGCTGCTAAGAACAAAGCTCTGAAGGCGGCAGGAGCAGCTGTTCCCGACAGCTTCAATGACTTGGGTGACGTAATCAGGTGATTGTGCAACCTCTTATCTCATTGGCTAGGAGAGTATGTAACCTCTTATCTCATTGGCTAGGAGAGTATGTAACCTCTTATCTCATTGGCTAGGAGAGCATATAATGTCTGTGGTCAATTGTGTAGCCTCACAGCACATGTATGAATAATGTGATTAGATGAATGCGTTACATCAGCATGTATATTGCAGGGATATATACTCTGATCTGTTGAAGAAAGGTTGCATAGTTGAGAAACCCGAGGTGACGCCACCTACTGTACCCATGGACTTCAACTGGGCCAGGGTTAGTTGTTAAATCATCTATTATGTCAGTTGTATGTTTTCAGCTATTCGCTAGTTCATTCGATTGCTAGGCCATGCTGTATATATTGCGTATGTACATGCATGTGAAAGAGGGTCAAGCTAGCCTCCATCCCTCTTTGATCTAGGGAAAATGAATGGGTGGTACTTCTTCCGACACCTCATTCTCTCCTAAATCTCCCACTACCCTAACTACCACCATTACCTTGTGTACACAGTAAATACCTCACGCCGTTAATCCATACCTAAGCATACTTAATTTCACATTAACTCTGGTTTATTAAAATATTTTTTATTATTGTAATAGTAACGTTCCCTGCGGCATTATCCTTTATTTATTGTTATTATTAACATTGGAAATGTTGACTCTGCTTAAAGTCATTTATCTTCATTTATTTGAAAGCCTCATCAATCTGCAAGCCCAAGTGTATTAGTACTTTGAATAACCCATATTTTATACATTATTGTTTGTTGTTTGAAGTAAATGGGAACACATTAACCTGTCAGTCCTGTACTCTCTCACAGTGCCTTTCTACAGCTCCTCTCTTTAAGCACAGTGCCTCTTCACAACTCTTCTCCTTATACCCAGTACCTTCCGCAACCCCCCTCCCCCCATATACACATGTCTCTCAGTGTTCCTCACCACCCATACACATCTCTCACACCTTAGGCTGCTCCCTAAACTTGTATTACATACATGCACATACACATGTCTTGAGTACCTGCTAGTCAACGGCAAGTTGGTACAGTGTTTAGCTCGCTAATCTGCAAACCTTAGAACCATCTCTTCAAGTCTCGCGTTCGGCTGGGTGAAAGGCAAACTCTTCCACTCTCATACAAGCTCCTAATATCCAATATACAATTTGATTGATACGATCACTACTTGATTCACTTCTGATACATAATTACTAATCTTGAAACTCCAGGCAATAATTAGTGTCTTCGCGACCTCTTGGGTTGACCTGGGTCGCAAATAAAAACCCTAAGTTGACTGTCTAGCCTAGGCCCAAAAGGCTATTGACCTGGGAGTTTTCTTGGTCGGAGAACACCATCTCTAGCTCAACGGCACACCTACATATAGGTTCCTCACACAACAATGAGGATTTTGCTTTTGGCCCAGGCCGATGTGTTCGCGACTCTGTGACGGGAGTGTTCCGGAAAATTTTTCAGCTAGTTGACCTGTGCCTGAAACTTAGTCTCAACGACACTAAATATATAGAATTTATATGCTGTATCTGGAGTGGGATTATTCTAATTTCAAACAGTTGTTATTTTCAATTGATGTACACATTGGAGGAAGCAAGTGATTATGTTCCAAGAGTTGATTTAGTGATGTAAAACGGTGACGGAGTTTGGTCAGTCTTTGGGTACAGCAATGTTTTTTGTCAATTGACTGAAAATGAAAAGGGTGTGTGCTCTAACTACTGGATTAGTCTTTACACTAGCCTTAATAGTTAGTTCTAAGCACCTGCGTGCGAGGTTGTGGCACTCTGGCTACTTCTACGTAATGTGACAGGCTATGCATGGTACGGAGAAGAATACCCCAGTGTGTCAGAATCTCGGGGTGTAGTAGGCCGCTCAACAACTGAAGAAATTCTTAAATCAGAAGACCAGCAGACATAGAGATCCATTAGAACAGCCTCAAATCGACAGTGATACCAATACTGCAAATTAATTGCTAAAAACTAACATTATCCATGGTAAAATATTATCTAGGAAATGTTTATGATCCTCACTGTGAAGATCTATTCATCCCGGCACGTTTTGCTATGGCAGTTGCGTGACAAAAGCGTTTAAGGCAAGGACAGGGTCATATTACTATCGGAGCTGTGCCACACCGGGCTGTGAACGATTACCAAAAATAACTCCGTCTGTGGACAGAAAACATATTGAGAGGCCAATAGGAATTTGGTTTAAAGTTTCTGCGCAGGTTTATTTAGTTGAATGCAAGTCAGTTGATCGAACTAAAAGATTTTTCTATTGCAAATATAATGAGATTTCACAAACTTGTGGATTTGGGATGACAATCGCTAGTAAAAGTAATCAGTGAGAACTGCTTTCTATGTATGTGGTAATAAATTAATGGTATCGAGTACTATCGATATTTGAATAATGGTAATATAAATAAAATAATCATTATTCTAAACTAAATATTAATCTATTCACATATCATATGCTGAAAGTTTTCATTTTAAAGTTGAAAAATATTTCATTTTGTAAATTGAATTCTGCATAATATAAAAAAAATTAAACTCCTGTCTTGTGAAAGATATTGACAAAGTTAAGCAGTTTAGTTTCTAGTAAAAATAGTCATTTCATTCTTGAATTGGCCAATCAGATGTCACTGGTTTTTGAAAAACTCTGCGCCCACATCTGTTATGATGGTCCACTGACACGATTTAAATCATTTGAAACCGGTGCCAGTAAAACTGGTGTGTTACTACTGAAATTGGGCTCGCGTGGATAGACTTTCAGCCTTTGTGACACTAATTCGTAAAATTATATTGCGTATCCCAATCCTTAGAAAAACCCTACTTGTCGCCACAAGAATATTTTATAGTGACAAGTCCGGCCCATGAACTATGATACAGTAATTGAATCATCTGTTTGAACTAAATCAGGCTATGAATTCTCGTAACATTTCAACAGACTGTAATATAACATAATACACCAAGGGGGGGACAATTCTCTATCCCTCCAGACACTGCATCGACACATGTTGTACTTGTTATCCCTGTGATAATACCATTGTATAAGTGTCATCACACCAAATCCAACAAACAAATAGTTTTAAATAATTACGCACTACGTCAAGCCTCTCCAATCAGGTGGTGGAATGACTTGGTAGGATTATACTAATGTCAGTGAAATCCTATTATTTTATACGTTTATTGGGTGAATTAAACAAAAAATTACATATTTTCATTTCATCTTGCCAGAAGAAATGGCACTGACTTGCTGTTTACCCTCAATAATAAATATGTCAGCATTAAATCCAAATAGTTGACACGGTTAATAAATACCAGGATGAAGTATGCAGAAACTAGAATGCTAGCACGTGTCTCTTTAATGCAGCGAATAACAGCCATTCACGGTTTACCTTTGAGGAAATGATGTAAGCATATATAAATAGCTCACTGTTGCAAATCCTCCGTCCTTTAATCATTGGTACTAAAGCCTCCCAGAATGCAGTAATTCCATTACTAGAGTATTTAGTTAGAAAATTTGCTGCGCATTGATGACTGTGGTGCTATATTTTCGGATGGTTTTATATCCCGGAACCTTTCCCGGAGTGTGACTAGGAGTCAGATGACGATGAGTCGGCCAAACAGTTCTGTCATCTCATCACCTTCACCCTCCTCCCACTCTTCTTCTACAACCTGTTCTTGTGGAATGACAGACCAGATATGAATATAAGAAGGAACCTAGTACATAGTACACTCTATATGAGTTAGCCTACATATCATGAAAGTACATGTTGTAGTTGTAGATATCTAATATAATGTGTATGGATACCATGTAAGGTACATTTAGGTAATGTACATGTATGTAATGTACATGTATGTAAGGTACATGCATGTAATGTATGTGTTGGGTTGTAGGAGTTGGGACTGATACGTAAGCCAGCCTCCTTCATGACCAGCATATGTGATGAGAGAGGTCAGGAGTTACTCTACGCAGGTATACCTATCACAGATATATTCAAGGATGATCTGGGAATAGGAGGTGTTCTAGGACTACTTTGGTTCCAACGCAGGTATAGTAGTCTCTTCATCTGGCTATCTCTGTATATCATGCCAGCAGCATGTGCTGTAAGGGCTAATCTATTTTTATTGCAAGGAAATTTATTTGTGGGCTGCCCAAAATTTAGTTCCAAAATTGTAAAAAGAACGATTGGGGCTCTTCCAATAAAAATGTTGCAAAGTATATTATTCGTAATAATATAATATAATATAATGTATAATATATATGATAGTATAATATAATGGTTACAGTTGAATACAACATACATTGTATATAGATATTTAGAACATAGTCCACTGGTTCTATTTGACCTGACTCATATTCTATCCAAAGAATATTCTCCATGCAATGTTAATCTGTAACTACATGTATTATCTATGTATTATCATGATCTTACTGTATGGTATTATAAGGTGCAGGTGTTAGCTATGACCAACGACTTTGCAATATGCCTTAATGTTTGTTTCAGTAACATGTGGTCCCATATTTATACACTGTATAGTATGTTATTATGTGTACGTATGCATACCTAGTTACATATGTATGCATCATAAAATTTAACTTCCCTTTTACAGTGTATATAATATTACTCCAGCTGTAAGCTGTTGATCTCTCTGTAACTTGTAACAGTGCCAATTCTGCTAGCTTATACACTAGTACAGCTCTACTGGATCTGACCATCTCTCACTCCTCCACCACCTGCTCTTCCTGAATAACTCTATGGAACACAATGTACATGTAGGTGTACACTCTGCACTGTATAACGTCTCTAAACTGCCTACTCTATGGTATAATATCCACCAGTAGCTCTCCCAATCTTCAATCTAGTATGTCCACTATGTGTCCTACAGTACCAGAGAGGGGCATACTGGAGGGCAGCACAAGAGAGGGGATACATGGGAGGTTGTCTGGTTGACCTGCGCTCTATCTTCTGTCTGGTTGGCTTGCGTCTACACCGCATAAGTAGTGTTTGTTTATGATTAGGATGTCCCATGGCTTCACTTTAACATAGAAGTGTTCTGTTCTTGGAGGAGGTTATATAGGAGGATGTGCCATCTAAGGGTGGACGATATAATCTGTTATTGTGTGAAGGCCTGGTGTCACATTCTATAATATACGTCATGGTATTATGTGTGTGATGTGCCTTCATCTATGATATCAACTAATGTACAGTACACTAATCACTAATGAATGTACAGTGTAATATATCATGCAACAATATTTACAGGAAAAAATTTACACCTGAGAAATTGGCTAAATGTGGGTCAAATTCTACTTAATTCCTTGACAAATGTAGCACATATTGTGCTCTTTGATGCAGCTACATCAGTGTTGTAGTCATATTAAAGTGGTCAGCTGGGTGGACTGTACTGGTTAGTGTGTGATGTACAAGTTTCAATGATAAAAACATTATAAATCTGAACTAGCCAAAAGAGGGCAACTTCTAGTCTAATACTCGGTAATACAGTAGTATAACACCCGGTAATACAGTAGTATAACACCTACACTATGTAGTTCCTGTGCATATTGATAATTTTATGTAGAATACTTCATTAGTACCTGTATAATAACCACGTAACAATGTAACTGTATATAATAAACGTAACAATGTAACTGTATATAATAAACGCTATGAATGAATGGATGGATCAATGTCACATTACCATGTTTTTGCATATTAATTATCTTCATCAATATAGATATAATATAATCTCTTTGGTATTGGTCAATGTAAACAGTAATAAATATAATTAATTATGATGTAACACTCTGTAATGTAAATACTATTCTTGTGGTATGCAAATGCTGTGGTAGTGGATCCACCAGCCTAGCTGTACATCTCACAAGGAGTACACACTAAGCCCTTATACTAAACCCAATCTGGAATATACCTGTACATATATACAAGAAATTATAATCAGCGACAAGAATAATATAAGTAAGGAGTATTTAACTAAAATAATGGATTAAATAACTACTTCTTACTTGCATCTTGTTATTGATAAAATTCATTTCAAGAATTTTGTCAAACAAGCTACAAATACACATGTGTTGAGCTCCACTTGGAAATCATGGCTTGTTCCTGTTGTAGTATTATTTGGGTGTCCGAAATATATCAACAGTAAATATTTTGTTTGACTTGGTGGGACACCCTAACTGCAGTAACACGCTTTACTATAAATGTAAAATATATTGAATAATACTAAATAATATACTATTGTACAATTATGTACATGTATATAATGTGTTGTAATGTAATAATAAAATAAAATACTATAATACATTACACTTACTAAATCCTTAGTAATAAATACATGTAGGCTTATATTTTATGTTGTTACATTACATTGGTTACATAATACAGTAGAACTTGCTAAATTCAAACTCCAAGGGACCACCATAATTACAGATGATAAGTTTGAATTATTTGAAGCCATTTACATAGTGCTCAGCAGGGACCAAGGCTAACAGTTTGAACTAACCAAGCTTTTGAATTATCCAATGTTGAATTAAGCAAGTTCCATTGTATAACTTATGATATATGAGAATTAGTTTGGCTTGAGATGTTTTACTTGGCATCAGGCAGTGTTGGTTCCACTTTTTATTGTTACTGCTGTGTAACAGATGCTGGCAAAATCACGTATCTGTCAACATACTTTCAGCACCTGAAAGGAATAAAATATCTACCTGCCACGGCCAGAATGTGCGCTAAGTCACTGTATGATGTACATTATATTACATGTGTGCATGTGTTATGCAGTACACTTTGTAAAGTCGCTGTATCTGTACCCAGGTGTCTTTCCATCTACCCTGCTTTAGAAGCAAACAACCTCCACCATACTGCTGTTCAGCCAACACATTTAGTTAAATGGTGGACACTAACGAGTGTGAATTATAAAATTGTTAATTGTTAATATCTGGTGACATTGGTATGTGTATAATCTATAATACGGCTATTAACAGATTAGCTAATCCTCATTCTCTGCCTCACACATGGCAGGCAGGCAAGTCGAAAGGGAGGGAGGCAAATTCGTATGTTATACTCCGGATGGTATAGCTATTGCTTGGTCTAACTCTGCACGGATCTAGTGAATGGGGAATCAACGAAGTAAACAGCTCAGATAGATTGCCAATTCTGGTATACCCAACTTCCTTCCTCCTCTGGATTAGGTTAATCTCACCAACAGCTGCAGTCCTCCTCTCATTCCTTCTCCTGGTCCTCCTCTCATTCCTTCTCCTGGTCCTCCTCTCATTCCTTCTCCTGGTCCTCCTCTCATTCCTCCTGGTCCTCCTCTTGCTTCTTTTCCTAGTCCTTCTCTAGATCCTCCTCTGTCACTTTCCTCTTCTTGATTGTACTGCTGGTCCGGGTGTATGCCCTCCTTTTTCTTCCTCTCCCCTCCTCCAACACTACACTCCTACCACCATACTCTCCATTTACCACCATACTCTCCATCTACCACCATACTCTCCATCTACCACCATACCCTCCATCTACCACCATACCCTCCATCTACCAACATACCCTCCATCTACCACCATACTCTCCATCTACCACCATACCCTCCATCTACCACCATACCCTCCATCTACCACCATACCCTCCATCTACCACCATACCCTCCATCTACCACCATACCCTCCATCTACCACCATACCCTCCATCTACCAACTCCCCACTCACTCACCTACAGGTCATACCACAATCACTGATATAGGAATAGAATAAAAATCTCACTACTGTAATTACCATATGTATTTTTTATGTTATTACCAGTACTTGTAGGGCCCATACTACATAATATGCATGTACATGTGGTATTGTACCTACTATATTGGATACTATTATATATATAGTATGTATGTGTGGTATTGTACCTACTGTATTGTATACTGTATCTACTGTACATGTAGGCCTACACCAAGATATAACCTGAATTATCTTAGGATACTATGTTAATATGCCGTTACTAGGAGGTTCCTTATACAATTGATATAGTTGAATGAGTCTTTTAAGCTACCTGTAAAAATAAAATATAAAATACAATGGAATTATATGATAGCTGTTTTCTAGTTTGATGATATTCAGTGTATTTTAATGTTATGATGTTATCTATGAATTGTTTTCTAGAATCTACGTGTATATACCTATAATTATTATACATGATGCACACTCTAACATGTATGTACAATGCATACAAGTGCTATTCTTTATTTGGCAGTTTCTAAGTGTATTTATATATATATTATTATTTTAGTACACTCCCAAATGTAAACAACAATATAGCGCATCCGGCATATACCAACATGTATATGGTACCTTGGCTCCTATTGGCAGTCAATAGGTGTTTCTGACCAATACCTTCCTCTCACATTACAGATTGCCGGCTTATGCCACCAAGTTCATAGAGATGATTCTGATGGTCACTGCTGACCATGGTCCAGCAGTGTCCGGTGCTCACAACACCATAGTGTGCGCCAGAGCTGGTAAAGACCTTGTGTCCAGTCTGACCTCTGGCTTACTTACTATTGTACGTATCAACCATAGTATATACTGTACTGTTGATGGGGAGTTGTCATATCGTGTGTCTATACATATAATACTAGTATAAAGCTGTGCATCTTCGATATTATACTCATAGAAAGATGCATATGGATATAAATTGGAAATTATACGTAATAGCCTCTTAGATAGGCCTACACCTTTAAAATGCGCTTTACTGTAAATATACAGTGTTGCTAAGGTGTGCTCCTAGGTATATCTCTGAGCTGCACTGATGAGGTGTCAAACACTGAAACAGCACATTGTATGCAGATTGAGTAATGTTAGATAGTACATGTGTTGTGTGAGAGTTATCCCCTCGACACTTACAATACATGTAATGCTAACAGGTGGTTCATGTACCCCACTAGCCGCTGATGCTCCCATCTCTC
Source organism: Bugulina stolonifera (assembly GCA_935421135.1). Lineage (NCBI taxonomy): Eukaryota > Metazoa > Bryozoa > Gymnolaemata > Cheilostomatida > Bugulidae > Bugulina > Bugulina stolonifera. The sequence goes on along the minus strand of OW285188.1, from coordinate 6,795,030 downwards.
TAGTTCAATATAATTATTCTCTCTGTACTCTTCCACAATCTTACCACAGGCACACCTATTAACCTACGTAGGTGTCAATATCTATGTACATACGCAGACAGTAACTCTCACATACATGTACATGTATATCCACAACACTTAGTCGTTTCTTCATACGTCTGGTCGTATACTAAACCAAATTAAATCATGTCCATCTTCAATGACTTGCTATCTCACAGTCTATAATTATATTATAGACTACACTTGCAATAGTCCCTCAGCCATTCATACTTTATGTAAACAACATTACTTATATTTAGGTAATGTTTTATGATACATAAATTTATGAATATATTATAATATATTATTATTATATTTCCAATAAGTGTTTACTTGTGTAATATTATTATGTATTAGGGTTGTTGTCGTGATACTAGACATGTACAGTATCAACTAGTCTCAGTTAGTATGCAAAATATTGCTGTTTCACTCCTCCATTGCACGTACTCCACTTTCATTGAGACTTATATGACGAAATTTACAATATAATGAAGCCATGATAGTAGCATTGACAAATACTGAATAATACTATGTTTGATTACGCTGTCTAGTCTACTATCCTACTATCTCTACTAACTACACAGATATCGTAAGCCTAGATATTCATGTATGTACTAATAGTTTTATCGTTATTTGAATATGGTATCACGTATATCATATACATATATGTTATATTCTATTATAATATATTATGTTATTGTATTGCTTTTGTGTCAATCATTTTGCATACTGTACTGTCTTAGACACATTTATATATTTTTTTCTCTTTTGTATGTATATACATGTACATGTATGTATGCACGATTTGTCAAATACCTCAAATATAATGCTAAATCAATAGGACTCTAAGAGCTCCAGTTCATACCTGGACGTTGACCATTGTCTAGTTCATGACAATATAACTGGACCCAGGAATAAAAAATAATCAAATGTTAGTGTTTTTAATCATTTGCTATTGTATAGAGGATATTAAATCTAACATAACATTTACTATCTACATATAGTTGTAACTCCATCGACGTTTCTAACAAGAGCTAATTTTAAATGTAAAACATTTCGTATTATTTCCTTCGTTAATTTGCCGGTGACGGTGCACTCTTTGCATTGGTGTACAATGTGTATTATTCTAATCCGAAATGTTCTTCACATCAGTTCTGGAATGGTCTCCAAATACTTAGCTAATATACAGTACGATGTTTTGCTTTATTCCTCTAAATGTGTTCTAGATTATTGTTATAGAGTACACAACATGTGAACTAGTAATGTAACTGTGTTGTTGTTGATCACAGGGTGATAGGTTCGGAGGGGCACTAGATGGCGCTGCGAAGCAGTTTACAGAGGCTCTGGACACTGGAATGATCCCAATGCAGTTTGTCAACAATATGAGGAAGAAGGGACAGCTGATCATGGGAATTGGCCACAGAGTAAAATCGGTACGTGTTATTGTACTGTACTGCAAGGGGAGTATGAGTTATTGGCTAATGTAGTCAACATCAGCCAATGATTTTGGAGTTTAAAGCAGTCTCAAATTTTCCAGTCAATAGAACGCTATTAACAAATACGCCACGTTATAAAGTATAAAATTAACAAAATTCGTTTGACCCCTTTGTCCAGGTATATAGTAGTTTCATGGAGTTCCACATACCGCAGCAGTACTTTCTTTGGTATGCTGATCGAAAAGACGAGATGGTCCCACATTCATCAGATGAAACTTTAATAAATGCACAGTAACCTGAGTAACAACTGATCTCTAACTCACTGTATCTCGATTCGTAGCGAAACAAAAAGAAGCAATATGAAAGAAATGCCTTTACTCAAAAAAGGACTTTTTATACCAGCAGTTGGCAAATGCACATTGCAAAAAGGCTGCGTAGAACAAATAATAAAATGACAATATAATTTATGAAATGTCATAGCATGCCTACATATGCAAGCACACATCAGTAAAATTTACAAACATCTAATCCAGCGAATTTGACAAATAATGTACAGGCTGTATAATCATTGCAAAACATAGGCCTACACAGTTTCAACTCTGGATATACTTTAATTGTTTTCCACCAACTAATATCGTATAATATATATAGAACATAAGAAAAATAAAAGGCATGGACCATCTTTTCCATCAGAATACCTGGTGAATTTTCTACCAACTGAACTTTAATACTAAGCAATACTAATGGACCTATTAGATATTTCAGGACAGTCTGCACTATCTAAATCAGTTTTCTATGCTCATTCAGAATCACATAAGCTTTGATGAATTTAGTTTTGACTTCTTTGACTATAGCAGGTCAAATTTGAACATTTTTGGATAATATCATTTGGGTATTATTTGGTAAAAATGCTAACTTAAACCTAGTGTGATCAAATAAATTAAGGTAGAATTCATCAAAGCTTATGTGATTCTGAATGAGCATAAAAACTTATTTAGATTGTTTAAGAAAAAATACCTGTCAGTTCACCTTTCACTGTACAAAAATATCAATAGGCAAAAGTCAATTTAACAGTTGAAGTAAATTCAATCCCAATGGGAAGCAGATGGCCGTAATTTTGAAGTTAGGAAGGCTTTGCTTTCTTTTCAATAGGATATCTGACCAACGTGCAAACGTCATAGAATCACCTTCAGGTGTTAGCGAGGTCCCTGCTACATGTAGGTGTGTAATCTAGCAAGGCACTGGTCTAAACTACACTACCAATAACTGCAAGCAGTACCTCGGTTCCAAAAAACAATTGATTTGCTCATATGATATAATTTTTTATCCACCAACCAACCCTTGGTCATTTTGTCTGCAGGCTAAACGGTGAACTCATGGTCTAATTCCCTAGTTGATGGAGGCAGCAGCATAGCTATGTATAGCGTGTAATTTTAAGGGCATGATTAAATGTGTATTGCGGTATTATAAGTAATTGTCTGCAACCCTCGACTCGCCCACGAGAACGACCTCGGTGTAATAACTAACAGAAACATTCTCACATTTATGACGTCTCAACATATGAAGAAGAAATGTTCACCATCCCCCTCAATTTTTTTGGCTCTGATTTTTATATTTAGTTTTTAGTTCAATGAAATGTTAGATATGCACTATATAAATTATCACTTCACCATGACGAATTGGGACTTCACTTTCGCACTTGAGGCCTACTTTCATTTTGTACCAAACGTAGAAGAATGGAATTGGTGAAAGAATGCACACATAATTCCTTTATAAGCCTTATCTGTCTGTTCTTCAGATTCTCCTTCCATATTTTCTTAACGTTCCCCTGCTAATGTGATGCGAATGGACAAATAGCATGTTTGAATTTAGCCCGCTAATGCCTTGCCGATAATTTTCTACTTGAATTGTATTGCATAGGAGGTTAAAATTCCATTGCGCATATACATGCTGCCTGTAGGGATTGCATACCTTTGTGTACAGCAATGTGGGGGTGAGGAGAGGCATTAACTAGATCAGAAGATAGCTTAGACACGCGAGTAAATGCTAAAGGATGGCTAAATGCTAAAGGATGGCGCAAGGCTAATGAATTTCTGAAATACCTTGGGGAACGCACTTGCTGCTGTAGACTGACCCTAGTCGTCTATGTAACTGCTCCCTGGTGAATGGTGACACAGTGATGTAATAGGCTTCCTGCCATATATTGCAACTCTGTCTGACTGGTTTGCTGCGGTACTGAAATTATGGGTTGAGAAGCAAGTTGCAAATTCCTTGCTACAAATCCCCCCACCCCCACTTTGAATTTTTAATTATTTTTCATAAAAATAACAGTCCTAACGGCTCTCCAGAAAATACTGTGCGGTGGCATAACCAACCTTGAGGGGTTGACAACATCAACACCAGCCATTGAGATGAACTGAGATTAACAAAAGGCCAGATTGTTCATCTCAGACTAAAATGGAGATCCTTGAACTGCATTATGTAGGCCTGTACCTACTAATAATTGTATGTTAGTAGCATATTATGGCTGCTGGAAACTGTCCCCCTCCCCTGGCACCTACTGCTTCTGAAATATTTCCACGTAGCTGTGGTCTTCTCCCAACCCTGATCCTGTTTGGCAGGTTGTACTGACATTAACAGAGTATTTACAATTCCCACAGTGTAATTAGGGAGCATGGTGTTTGCAAAACCGCAAACTCAGATCTTGGATTTTGTTTATATGAGATTAGCTGTGACGTCAGGACGTATTAATCCCATCTTTGAAGTCCCAAGTACTACATACTGTTTGTACAGTCAGTATGTATCATGTAGGACTATGTATGTACATGATTAAGTGATTACTGTTTGTACACTAATAATGCACATTCACTGTAGTAAAGTGATATGTAAATAATCCTGCAAGTGAGGATTACCCTTGGGGTTAGGAAACACCCTCCACTCTCACCATCCTATTCAACCACATTTACACAATCTACACTACACAACTATATAGATTTGTGAATGATAGCCTTTTATTATACATATGAAGCAATACCATTTAATGGGATATATACATGTATATAGGCTACCCGGTTTCCTTCATACTCACCTCCTTGTCCATTGGTTAATTAATTAGTAGCCTATTGACTAATTGGAGGCCATTTTCCCTCTCGCTGACGTCATGTTAAACTGCTTTGCTCTCTGTTCCTGCACAGATCAACAACCCAGATATGAGAGTACAGATACTCAAAGATTATGTTAAGGAGAATTTTCCAGCCACCCCGCTCCTGGATTATGCTCTTGAAGTTGAGAAAATAACAACATCTAAGGTAGTTATGTTCCCTGCATGGCATGTAGCTTGTGATGTAGACTTTGGTGATATCACCTTATGAGGGCGTGTGGGTCATGAGTCCACCCTGTTGTTATATGGTTGCGTTGCCCTAATCTCCCCTTTACACTCTAGTATTATTATTATCACTTTGCACTTGGACCGAGTCATACATGAAACAAAATGATATTTATTCCGCAAAAAAATATGTAATTGTAAAAGAGCAGGGTGGTCAGTTTGAAGTACTATGTCTCACAACTGTGTGCCTTGGATCTGTGTAATGGTGTGGACCTAAAATCCTAAGTCTATGTCATAGTATAGCCCTAGATCTGTGTCATGGTATAGACCTAGATTTATTTCATGCTTACTATTATTTCTTTGATGTTACCATTTATATGCATTCTATAAGTGCTAGTACAAAATTTGTACCATAACTGCTAAATTATTATGTCCTAGCTGGTATAGCTTACTTATTGGTATATTATTATACTACATGTATATTTACATGTATATATCTACATGTATAGCCTGTTGTTCTCTCGTTATAGAAGCCTAACCTCATCCTCAACGTTGATGGGTTTGTAGCCGTGTCGATGGTTGACTTCCTTCGTAATAGTGGACTGTTCACCAGGTAGGGTATTGTCAGTATTCCTAGTGGGGCATTGTGCGTACTGTCATTCTAGGACATAGCTAAGTACATGTGTAGATGAATACAGGATATCGTACGATTATTTCGACGGTGTTGAAGTACTTTTAGAATATTTCTCTCTCAGCATGCTACTAGGAATATATCAGTAAGGAGCCGTATATAGCATTCACTGTATAGGTCACAGCTCAACGCAGCTATGAGTTTATAGGTCACCGCTCACCTTGACCCAGCGGGTAAAGCTATACCTTCACTGTCCTTGACATTGGTGAGGCGTCATAGACCCACAGGATATAAACTCTCTCTGTTCCTGATTCACTTCCTTGTTTCGTATTTCAGGGAAGAAGCCACGGATCTCATAGATAACGGAGTTCTCAATGGCCTGTTCGTGTTGGGACGTAGTATGGGCTTCATCGGTAAGTTAATCTTTGACGCAGAAAACTCAGGCTGTATTTCTGTGATTCACTTGTCCGTTGTGTAGATCGGAATACACATTATAGACCGACTGCCAAACTGCCAGCCACTCAGCGTCTGCCGATCACTGCTGTTTGTGGTGTCTGCTGCAACCTATGACATCATCAGAGAGGAGGGAGAGGCTATATTTAGTCCATTTATCACACTGCCTATTATGTATAGCTTCATCAATCATATTGGACAGTAGATGTGACATTTCCTACTATTACCTCCCTAAAGTTGCCGCATGGTTGTCAAATAAAAATAACAAAAAATATCTATCTCTTGTCAGCCAACACAGCTCTCTATCAATAGAGATGAATTAATGTACGTTTAGGCGTATCCGCCTGCCTCCTTGCCTGCCTGCCTTCCATACCTTCAACATTCTTGTCACTTAAATACTGATAGTATTATGGTAGTATTATCTATCACCCTCCTGCAAGTACAAGCATATCTGAAGTTAGTAGAGATACTCTGCCTGCACCACCCAGTGCTATAAAAGTTCAAGCTGTGTGAACAGGACTATAGCCATTGTATCCTGTATGTACAGTATTATATAATATGTACATGTATATACACTGTATCCTGTATGTACAGTATTATATAATATGTACATGTATATACACTGTATCCTGTATCTACAGTATTATAATTATAAAATGTACATGTACAGTGTATGTATGTATTACAGGACACTATCTGGACCAGAGGAGACTGAAGCAAGGTCTGTACCGTCACCCATGGGATGATATCTCATACGTTATGCCTGAACAGAACATGTAACTGTCTCTCCCTCTGCCCACTCTGCTGTCTCTCTCCCTACGCTGCCTCTCTATGGGATATATCAATCTACACATAAGCTGTTATAGTACATCTACTGTTGCCACCATCACATATCGTTGATACTAAAAATGTTTGAATTATCTCCCCTGAACATCTACTGCATAATGAATGTTATAGCCAATATTCTATATAATTATAGTATGCTACTGGAGTAACTCTGTTTCTATAGTATTAGTTCTAGTTTTACATTGCTCTTTGTCAATGTCACTGCCATGTAACCACCCCCAATTCATGGTTTATTCCTGTAGGTTTCTTAATCATATAATTTGTATTTTAATCTGTTTGTTATGGTACTCTGCTTCAATAACATTATTCTAATAATTATTCACTGATATATTATTTTAATTATAAATCATGTCTTTCTTTTAGTGCATTCCTTATTGTATTGGAATAAGATTACAATTATTACTAATTTATGTGGTACACTGAAATCAGTTGTAGTAAGCTATTTATAAGGTTTGATAGTCAAATATATTGTGAAAATATCAAACTATTGTGTAACTGTAGTTTTTCCATCCCAGGGGGCCAAATCTTCTCCACAATTCTGTATTGACACTGGCAGATTTTACGCAATCACGTTTTATTCTCACCTGACTATTGACTTCTTTTAATGGATTTGATAGATTGAGCCAGAATATAGCAATGAGGATTTTGCTTTTGGCCCAGGCCGTTCCGACTCTGTGACCTGTGACGGGCTTGTGTTAGAAAATATTTTAGCAGATTGGGCTGTGTCTGAAATTTGAGGAATGTCCAGTTTTCCGTGTTAGAGTGTGAACCCATTGGCAGAATGTGACATACCTATGTATGATATTATTATGTCAAACTCCTGTATAATAAATTGACTATCAGGTCTCAGAACCATGGTTACCTGTCGTAGCTTTCCCTTGGTACTCAGTCTATACTCTACTCCTCTTCTGTCACACATGGGGTTACCTAACAGTGTAATACATGTACATATAGATATTGTATTTTTAGCAAGGATTTTGTCTGTGAGCAGTCAGAGACTTATTTCAAATCCATGAAAATACCAGTCCCTGACTGGGGTTTGAACCCGGGGCCTCTACTGCACCTAATCGCCTAGCACAGTGTACATATAGGTAATGAGGTACAGAGATGCATGCTTTTACAAGGTCAGATCAAGAAGTTGGTTGGAATTTCCAATTTTGTACCAATTCAATTAAATAGGTCAATGACCCTTCCAGGTGACAAGGGCATTGGGTCTATCACAACTACATTATTCCTATGTACACCAATTATCAGAGGTTGCTACTAATACAGTGAATCTATTTGTTCTGCGTATACTGACAAGACTAGCCTAATCATTGCAGTAGTAATATAGTCGGAGCCATTTATTGTGAGAGTTGCGTCACTGGGGGAACATTATGGATGCCATGTTGGGCCCATATACCCAATCAAATTTGCCGATTGAAAGATTTGACCAATGTAATCTTTTTTACAACATGGGCCCAGGCTCAATATGGCCTCTTGCTTACATCCTGTGACGGGTACAGTGTAGCTCTCACCATCAACAGCTCTGTAGGGTTAATAGAAAACCAGTGCAACGCAATCCAACAACTAATAATATTACCATACTTCCTAGTTTACTGTAGAGCCATTGAATACTCAATAGCTCTGGTTTACTGATATAAATTATTGCAACATTACAGCATTACATCAATGTTTGACCCTCATAAATGTGATTTGCAACCTTAGCAAAGCAGCGTCAGTCAACTGAGGACAATTTCACTTCGGTCGGTTTATTTCATTACGATTTGCATAATTATTTGGAATCAGTTATCAGTAAGGTACACCAGCTGCCATAAGCGTTCGGTCTTGAAGAAGGTAGTTGAACCATATTGAACCTCTGCATGATATTGTAATACATAACCACGACTGGAGACTGTATGTCTAGACTTATGGGGGAGGGGGGTTAGCCACCCCTGCTATTTCAACAATGATCTCTATAAGTACATGAGAACTTATAACTAAATCTTTTCCAGCAATATTAAATTATTGTTTCTCCTTTGGACCCTCATCTTGTCTGCAAAATCTACTCAAGACAAATATGTAGAGGATATAATAATAGTGTTTATGTCGACCATCAATCTTTTATGATTTCTAAGAACAATATAATATTATATACAATGTATATATATAATATATAGTATCAGTGAGCTTTGGGCATGCACATGGATATCACAGTATCTGTTCTGCTTGTGGAGTCAGACATCTCATCTGCAGATAATGGCATGCGGACACAGGTCTTGTCTCCACGAACGAATGAGCAAAAACGTGAATATCTTAGAAGTCTTGTGGGCTAGTCACAATAATTACCATGATTATCTCTATTATAGTAACCATCAAATGCCAACACACTACGGCATCAGTTGACTTTTACAAGGCTACTTTGCTAATGGCTATAAACCTATGACATCTGTCCTATTCCCATTCCAAAGTATTTGCAGTAAACATTTCACTGTCCAGTCCAAAGTTAATTCGTATTTCAACTGTGAGATTTCAAAAGCTAAATTACTATAATATTAGCCATTTTTTGTCTAAAGATATGTGATCAATGACCAAAGCAGTGGACAGTCTTTTGTTGTTTTAAACGGAATGCTATTGCATGGCAAGATTGGCCAATGGTCAGAGCAGTTCTCTTTCCTGTGTGAATTTATATCTAAAATCTAGAAGTTGACAAAATATAATTTAGATAATAAATACATTATTGTTGTTTATGTCAACATTGTTATTACTACCACCTACATGCATAGCTACTTTTGTTGACAATCGATGATAATATTTACAAAACAAACTGTTGATGCAGGGTAGGTGTCAAGAATATATAATGATTATTTAATTAAGTTTTATAGAGATTTGTATTTATTTGCATCTGAAGTGGACCAAACTAGGTAGGTTTGTGCCCTTGAAATTCAAAATACTGCCTAGCACAGTGGGTGATATTGAGTTTAGAGGTAGGTGCATTCGTCTACCCTCGCATACCCTTGTCTACCCCCTTATACCCTCGTCTATGCCTATTTATCCCCCTTCCTCTCCCTCCCCCCTCCCATTTCTAGTAGTGCAAATGGTCAACTAGAGACTGGTACACACAACTCTAAAAGCCTGGAGACCAGTGGTTGCAGGTTCTACCTGCCATTGGACCTAATGCTGAGGTTAATACAACTCTACAGCTAGCAATACTAGTAGCAATGAGAGCAAAGGCTATCTCAGAACCATCCAAGAACTAATACAGCGTCATTCTTGTATACAGCACACATATTACTAACCTTCACTGACATCAATGCAGTAATACGTGCCAGCTTACTTTCAACTCTGTTATTATTTGCATATTATCTAAAATCATCCTTATTCATGCTTAATGCCTTATCACTGTGTGAAATGGCGGAAGTTGGCTCTGCGTTCTAGCTGTCTAAGTTTTGGCAACTTAACAGTGGCCTAAAATTAACTACCTGTATTGAAAGTTGTTGCACTATTCTGATGTAATATCTGTACAATGATTAAGCACTTGGTAGTGTAGTTGCCTACTGGACAGTGAATGTCGCAGGGGTAGTAATTTCTGCTGCTGCCCACTTGATTACTACAGCCTTGTTTTGTTCTATTTAGCTACCTTTACTGAGTCTTATGTAACTGAGTATGATTTTCATATTAGATATACATATTAAATATTGAGCCATCAGAACTGATAAGCTTTGTTATTCCAAGTCTGAGCTTGGTGAATTAGTGCAATTGATGGTGTGGGCCTTTTTTATAACCTATGATAGCATGTTTTGAGAGGATAAATCAGAATGATTGTCATATAGTAGAGCTAGTAATATCCTGCACTGGGCACACCTTGCTTTACCACCTTGTAAAATCACCTCCAGATGGTGAAATACAATCATACTTATGAAGATACTGTTGTGAAATATTTCATCATACTTTTCATAAAACAGATAATCCGTACAGTGTCAACTTTTTTCACAATTTTATTGATCAAACAATTTGTTATATGAAATTGACACAGCAGTCAAGTTACACTCCGTGATATGTAGTAAAAGTTTTATAACAGTCAGTAGTAGTAGTAGTAGTAAATAAAATGTAGGAATATTTATATTCCAGTCAGATAAATAAAAGCGGTTACAATATATAATAATTATATAATACTGGGTACTAGGTACCAAACAGCCACCTTAGTTACCGATCTGCCACTAAGTACGTTTTTCTCTCACTACAATATTCTACGTTGAGAGGTGCTTGGTTGGAGAGATTAATGATAAGTGACTTTGAGTCAATAAATAACATGGCGGCTTTGTGAGAGAAATTCTGGCAGCATCAGACTACTACAGACAGCTGAAGCATCACACAGTCACTACAGCAATATCACAGACACGCATATAACATATTATGTAGTTTTGTAAACAGAGTCAGGCATAGCCTTCAACATACGTAGCATGAAAATTAATTCAGCTAGTATAAGGTTAGCAAAATGGTCGCACAGTTGTCCACAAATAAGGTTGGTCCAATTAAAGAAATGTCTCCTTGAGATCCAATGAGTTGAGGGCATATACCCTGGCGTTAAAGTTTGTACCAAAAAGAGGTTGTACCGAGATAGCCAGTGGAGACTAAATAGTGACACATAGTATTGGTCACTTGTCATGATATATACAACAATAATCTACTATAATAACTATTATACTAATTAGTATCGTTCTATGCTAAAACAACATTGGAAAAATAAATATTTATATTAATATGAATGATTGGACGAGATTTGGAGTCTGTCAGACCGACCTTTGGTCTGCCATACGACATTTGGTGAAGCGTTGATCATCACGAGCAATTACAGCTATTGATGGTCCTAATTGTGTTTGAATTACCCCTCACTTCCCCCAGGAAGTCTATGTAGACGATAGGGATAAACAACTCATCACTGGCCCGAGATGTACAGCAGGAAGTTGTATGGCCCTGCTTCAATTTCACCAGCATTGAATTCAGAACGTGATTATTCGAGAGCATGGTCTGCCGCTCAGTTGGGGTGGTGTCGTAACAACTGCCAGTACAGTAATTGGCTGTATACCTTCTCGGGTGAACCACAAAGTTCCAACCCATAGCATCAAAGTCGACTATTAGTTCGTGAAGACAGCAGCGGCCATGGCAAGTGCTAGCAGCAGTTCTTCTAACTCGCTTCTTGCTATTCATCCTCAGGAATGGTACGTTCTGTTTGGTAATCACGTTGGGAAATACTTGATAATTACAATTCAAACAGCTAAGGTGAAAGTTGAGGGTGACATTGTCAGAGATATTACCTCTGTTCGCTAACTCATATCTAATCAGACTAGCTGGGATCACTTGACTATGCCATCCGGACAAATGTTTATGTATGCCGATGTTTTCTATAAGACGAGAGGAAATGCTACCATCTGGTTCATTCGTCAACAGACTGAGACGGAGAAGCATCTTGTTGTCGTTATATTCATCGTCACGCATGGTTATATTCGCAGAGTTGATGTGGAAGTACAGTTTAATCTCGGACATCTTGCTAGTTCTGTCGACAGAGTTAATGTGAAATTGGATCGCTTCCCCATAACCAACTGTGTGTACTACAAAGAGACAAGAATGATTGTTATTAGTTTACCTATTACTATAATTATCACATTCTCTAGATGTCTGGTAACCAATTAACATTATCTTACTGATCTCTACAAAGTACTAACATGCAATAACATATTATTATACATGTACATATACATTTCATGTCCCACTTCCTGGAAATATGCTTAAATTTGGGGCTCAAACTACAGACTCTTGTATGATGAGAAGCACATGATTATGGATATGCCCTGCTTCTGCTAGGATCATCCTTGAGCTATGTTATAGCGTAGTGCACTGTACGATGCCTGGTACCATTCAGTATAGTTGCCAACAGATTGGCCTACTGCACATTGTAAATGTGTGAGATAATTGTAAATAAATGTAGTTACTGTGTAGGTGGAATGTATACATGTATATATTGTTGGTTTCCAATCGACAGGATTCTTCAAGCTAGCTTGGGGGTTGGCCTAAGTTTACACTGGCGAGTAACATGCTCACCTATTCTTTGGAGGGCTCAGAACTTGAGCTAGCTTTTAGATTCCATGTAAATACCAAACAACTAAATAACTACCAGTATCTTTGAACTATTTCCAGAAATAGTTCGACGATAAAATAATAACTAATAGGCTAATATTACTTGTTCAAATATGTCTTGTTCAAATACATCTTGCTAATAGGTCTTGTTCAAAAACTTTAAAATGGCATCTTCTTTTCAAAATTAGGAATTTTATGCTACATGAGCTACAGCTGAATAAGTTTGTTTTTAGAAAACACTTGATTGTCAGAGGAATAATGGCAGCAACGGTTGTCTACAATTAGCAGTATGTGAAATAATTTATACTTGGCTGTAGAGTTGCTGCAATTTTGAAATTTAACTTTTTTTGCAAAGTTTGTTGTGTTTGAGTGAATAAAATGGAGGATCTATTTAAACATGATAGGAATGTTGAATTCCCTGTCTGTCTGTTTGTCTGACTGACTGTCTGTCTGTCAACTGCATGCCTAGAGAAAATGTGGAGCACATCGTGGAAAGGCAGCAACAGCAGCAATACGATAGCTGACTGGCTGGTTGTGGTTAAAATACTAATGACTAGGGGTACTTAGTATACGATACTTTCAGCATTCTTCCCATGCTATAATAACTTCATCACAAACACATTCGGACAACTTGTCAAAATATCATTTTATCAGACACAACAGATTACAAGGGGCAGCTTATACGATTGAGGTTACTCCTCTAGAGTGTAGCATACTTGAGAGTTGTGTGTAAACTTGTTTACTCCATTGTCTATTTCAAAGAAGTCATCAATTGTCTAACAATAATTGTTGCTGCCAAAAACTGGCTGCTGTTTACAGCTCTCTGTCTGTACTAAAATTAGCAACATCTCTGACGGAGCACTAGCACTAGCACAAAGGTTCTTTCAAGAGATTTCAATTTTTGCAACCACTTTTAAATAAATATTATTTTCTTAGTACAAAATTTGAGTGCACTAGAAATTTAATGGGTTTGTTATTGAAGTTGGCAGACAAGAGACCAAGTATTCAGACAGCTACATGTGGCACAGACCAGCTACATGTGGCACAGACCAGCTACATGTAGTACAGACCAGCTAGTGCTCACTCTGCTCCATTCAACAGTTGTGACTAAATCAAGAACAACATGGTGTCCAGCAGGCTAGAAAACATGTGCTTGGTGCAGGTGCATACAGATACTGTATATCTCTAACTACGTATGTTTCAGCTTAGCATTGGTAATCCTCGCTAATAACCAAATAATGTTAATGAATCAAATTTTAATTTATGCACATTAAATGTTTTATACTATATTGCTTATTCCTTCAGTTTGCCTCTATAGAGAAGCAAGCAGTACACTTCAGCATAATATAATTACATGAATATATATTTGCATCATTTGAATTTTTTAATAATCTGGAAGTTATTATCTGTGCCTAGTTGTCAAAGTTCCTCGGATAAAATAGAACATGGTTCCATATTTGGGTAGGGTGCCAGTTGGGTTGAGTAACTCAAATTTTTTTTAAAACAAATAAGACCTAAAACTTGTACATGTAACTAACTGCATGTAAGTTGCATAAATGTTTCAGGATATAAAATGTATGTACAATTGTACATGTACTTAGTAAGTAGGTAATGCTACATATACTACAACTCTACTTTCCCTGTTATCCCAACTCGACAGATAGAGCTGAAAGTGAAACTATAATATAAAGTGAAACTGCACTATAATGTGAAATTATAACGTAATTTCTCTACTTACTTTTCTTAGCGATGAGTAACAGATTGGAGCTCTTAGCCATGAAATGCTCTTCATCTTCGTCAGACTGTAAAATCCCGGCTTGTTCAAGTGCCTGTTGTCGAGCGAACTCTGGAACTGCATCGCGCGAGTTATTTGGTGGACTAGTCATCCCTAAGTTACTTAGAATATCATTCTGTAGCTGCTTCAAAACACTCTTCGTTACTTCACTGTTTTCTGTCGAATCTCCAGAATTTGTGCTAAGAGCAGGCGTCGCAGAATTGTGCCGTACTTTGTTACCTCTGTAAGAGCCAGCATGAAGTGCCAGACGGCACGTAGAGTAAGCTATGAGATTTAGGTATACGACTGTTAAAAGAACTAGGGTTCTAGTAACCATATTCATGCTATCCTGTTAGTCTATGTTGTGGTAAAAGATAAGTTTGTTTAATAAAATGGAGCACTAGATGTGTCTCTCACGACTATCCAGTTACACTGTTGTAGTTCCACATACTTCATCCGCTTTTATATGAAATCGTCTGTCTCTATTATAATATATCATACCTCCACAAACAAAGATTAGCAAAATGCCATTGACCTAACTTGCAGAGAAAGCTCAATGAATTGAATTAATGTTACATGCACTGTGATAGGCTAATTATTAATGTGTATAATCACCTATCCAATCAGGGTCAGGAATGGAAATTACAATTGTAGACTGATGTGTGCTGAAACTAAACTTACCTGTAATGCCTGTATAACCTATAAATCACAGTCAAGTAATTCATGTCACTGAGTGCAAAAGCTTTTACACCATCATTAAGCATTGTTTAAAATAGGAGAAAATATTTGAATTTAAATATTTGTTCCATTTCAAAAAGAGGATTTAGTAAGTTGGAACAATGGCATATTCCATCAGCAGAAGTACCTGTCAAACTTTTCTGTCATGTACAATTTACTTTTTGCTAACATTTCTTTTCTTTCTATGAAATAAATTTAAATGTAATTATTGTACCACCACTGCCAATGCATAATTAGATTGTCATAATGGATACTTGCGGAATATTGTAGAATACTGTAGAGGCTTACAGCATTCCTATCAGTGAGGCAAAACAATAATAACAACATTACTGTCAACAATCTCCTCATATAAGAAGGCCTGGAACAAATCAAGTGTTTGTGAGTCTCTCCAGGGATGTACAAGGTACATGTACCTACCTTCCTCCTCTTCTCTCCACCTAACAGCACCTTTACTAGTGTCATTGTGTATTATACAATGTGTACATACATGTACTGTACATGTAGTTCTAATAATATATACATCCCTTGCTAATATTAAATAACAGCTTATTATTGGGATGTAGCAGAGTCAATACTGCTATTGTTTTATGATTAAACACACATGACCAATATATCTTTGCTTAAAGAGTGGATAACTACCGTTTATTTCATTTACTAAAGTATGTTCAGCTACTATAAAGAGGGCGCAACTTTTATTGTCTGCTTTTTGCAGATATAGAAAGTGTATCTTTATGGTCTAAGTCAGTGCCAAAGTTCAGGAGCCTCATGTTTTTAGAGGGCTATGTTAACATACTGAGGGAGACAACTCCATAATTTGCTCCTATATGAGGTGAACCGCTACATTATTACACACTAACCTTGCTAAACTAGTCCATCTTTACATAGAACTGCAGGTGACATTTCAACATCTCCCAATCAAAGTACTGCAGTGTATGGGACATTAATAGATGTGAGATAAAGTGCATATATTTCTAAATGAAATATTTTACTATGCAAATACAAATAGTAATAAATGCCAGTATAAAGGATGAAAATAACTGCAACTAAAAATGGATAGGCTTATTAATAAATGGTTTTATAAATGAACTTCAACCCTCTTATGCTATGCTACTATTCTAGCTATTTCAGCGACTGCCATTGCCTTAGTACACAATTGTACTTGTTATATGGTGCAAATCTATTGCAATCCCAGTTATTTATACAACATTATATTTAGCTGCATTGTGTGCCAAATACTTGGTGACATCATAGGTGAAACACGGCTATCTCTGGGTGACCTCCAGATTTAAAGTATTGTATATCATGGAGTTGTCCAGCAATATCAACAAAATAAATCCAAACAAAATAGCAGGCGGAGCCAGAAATGTATTGCTACAACATACCATGTACCTGTATAACTGTGTATGCTGTACAAGTAGTAAGTGGTGCGTTATATTGTAGGTATATATGCTACAACTGCTCAGTGGGAAAAAATTTAAACAGGATGTTGTATTGTATACAGAAGTGCTCTATTAATTTGCACTTGAGACATAGATCAGTTAACGTGACGACGTAACATGACGTTGTGTCAGGTAAGTATAGAGCAATCTAATCAGTGCTCTATGGCACACGTATAAATCTGTGCTTTCACCTGATTTTTATCCTAGTTTTATTTCAAATGTGTCTTTTGTACATCAAACTCTGCCCTGACAAAGATCTAAAGCACATTAGTTGACCGTTACTCGTCGGTCAAACCAATTCAATTGTAAGCACTCTCACCTAATTTCTATCCTAGTTTTGAACTAAAATATGATTTAGTATACCAAACTCTGCCCCAGCAAAAAGTAAAAGGTCTAATACTACGTCTGGCCACAGAAGATGCTTTTAGGTGATGTACATAATCCACATTTACATGTAAGTATCACGAGGAGAAAGCTCTACATTTATGATATTTACAGGAAAATATAACATCATTCAAACAGAATACAACGATGACGCAATAAATACCACCGTCGTCTGTTGAAACACGCTGAGGCAGCGTGTAACATGCACTACTAGCTAGTCTATAGTTTTATGGTGTCTAATGTTCATATTTAGCTAATGGTATATAAATAACATGGCATACGTGTATACAGTACATGTGTATAATACATGATACTGAGTCTTGTGTAACAAGGAAAGAATCATTGAGTTTAGTTCAAATGTCACCGATGTAGTGACAAGCATAGATGCGGCTACACTATCTGCTAATAAAATGTTGCTTGACATTTTAGTCTTCCACTTTGTTGCCTGGTCATTTCTACATGCGTCTAAATAAAAATAACATTATATTATTTGTTCTCTGCTAGGGGGAAGCTTCTATTATTCTTAGGCATACGCATTTTAGTTTTAAAATAATTGTTTGTGGACATTCATATACATGTACATGTCATGTACTATTAAAACAACATTTTAAATTAATGCTATGTTAATGCTTATAGCTGTTTTCAAAGTGCCAGCGAAGTTAAAACGATCTCCAAGCCTATTTATTTGTTTATTTTCGCCTTGTAATACACACTGCAATCATCTATTGAATCTACAACGGTTGAAGCTGATTTTGACATAGTTTATATTTTGAAGTTATCTGCTCTCTTTCCAAATGAACATGTAGTAGGATTGAATAATGAATTGGTAGTAAAAACACTTGATGTGTACTGAGGGTATAGGAAGATAGAAATGCTAAATTGTAGTACAAATAAGAAGAGAAAGATGTATAACGTTACAATTTTATCATTTCAATCTAGAGTAGAGCACTGGTACAGATAAAATTTAATTATTATCAAAACTATTAAACTTCATGGACAAGACTTGCATGTTCTTCTCATTCATTCAACGAGATGCACATATTCTCCGTTTTCTATACGCAGTACTCCACCAGGTGGGAGCTAAACTTGTAGTTGTGTATCTTGTTCTTGGATTGTAATTGTCGTCAAATATTTGCACCTACATGTAAGACATGTAATAGCTAAGCACATGCTTTAAGCATTATGTAATCTCCAGTTTATCACAAACAAATATAATATATTATAATAATACAGTATTATATAATATATCCTTCTTACTTGTCTTGTTACATAATATCAAATAAGCTTTTGTTGTCATATGAATTTAAAGGGTGACTATTTGTGGAGCTTATTTTTTCTTGAACAACTGAGGAAGTTAAATACTCAATTTAAGAGGCTATTAGTCTGTATAAGACGTATAGTATTACTGTAGTACTTATACTTATTTGTACTAATACTATTACATAATATACATTGTAAGTGTGGTTTTCTTTTATTCTGTATTTAAACAACAAAGCGTCTAGCTCTAGCCACCATGTTTAGCTCCAGCTTAGAAACCTTCTAAATAAAGTAAAGCTGTGCTCTAGCAAATTCACACGCTGAAGCAGTAAATTATTATAGCTAGTAATAATATATTATTTGAATATTTTCAATAGTTTTCATTAGAATGGAGTTGTTTGCTCTTCAACATGTTGAGGGTAGCCTTCACCCTGTTATATAAATATGCTATAACCAAAGGGTACTCCCTGCAAGAACCTTCCCTTAAATTCAGAATTTTGTGTTGACCTGAGAACAAGTATTACAAAAATGAAGCTTGTGAACCATAATAATATAGTATGATGATAGAATACATCCCGTAGACCAAAGGTGCTCAAACTTTTAAGATAATTTTAAAATTTAAAAATAAAATATCAAAGTAAGCCGCACATCTTGTCTACACAAATAGTCAGATTATCTGTTGTTGTATAACTTGCATGTTTTTAACAATTTGTACACGGATACAAGTATTACAGAAGATATAAATAAAACATTTCACATACATATACAATTGTACATATACATGTATATACTACAGTAATTCTATGAAGTAGATTGGAGATTGTGAGAGACCAAGGCCTATAATTGGGACACATATCAAACTGTGATTGTAGCCAAATCCAAAGAAAACTCGTACCCTTGTTTCATGGCAATTATTTTATGATTGATGTAGACCGACCTTAAGTCTGCCCTCACCAGAACTAGCCTGAAGTACTTTTTGTAAACAGATGCAAGTAGTCTTACATGTATACAAGTACGTAGCTCAGTTGTTCCTGAGCAAGCAATAAATTCACTTCTATTATACTCATACATGTGCTTTGAAGTTGTAGATTCTATATCTAGTCTCTTAGCCTAAGTTCCTATGGGAACTGCAGCAAGAGCAGCTAAGGTGGCATCCTACACATGAGCACATAAGCAACAAGGAACACTTGAACCTACAGGGCAGAACAAGATACAACTAGGAACTAGGGCTAGTCAATACTTAGTCATTGTTACTAAGCACATGTAATAAAGGGTAGGGTTGATAGACAACTTCTGTCATATTCCTTAGTGTGCTCGGGTAATTGTACATGTAATATGACAGCCCGCAGTCACTAATAGTAATGGGCATGAGCCTATTTACTTATCTGTTATTAATTATAATTGGAAGTTGTCCTCTCTCAGTTTCACACAAATAATTATAATAGTATATGACATACATGCAGAGTTAGGTCCAAGTCGACTTGCAAGTCAACAAGTCAAGTCATTTCTAAAATTTTGGAGGCAAGTCAAGTCCAAGTCAAGTCAGTGCTGCCTCAAGTCAAGTCAAGTCAAGTAATTTCTAAAATTTTGAAAGCAAGTCAAGTCAAAGTCAAGTCAGTGCTGCCTCAAGTCAAGTCAAGTCAAGTCAGCTGTCATGCAAGTCACAAGTCAAGTCAAGTCAAAGTCAAGTCAAGTCGAAATGCAAGTCAAGTGGAAGACAGCTTCAAAAAATTTTACATTTTTCAAAACATCATTTTTTTCTTTTAGTAGGCATTCCAATCCATGAAAAACCTATGCCAAGGTGTAGCAGGGCATGGACATGTATGTGATGCAATCATGGTAAAGAACTAGTCTATATGAGTAGTATTATTGGCACTACGGTCGAGACTGGTCATATAGTATTATATACTGTATATTGTAATGGTGATGCAGTGTTACATAGCATATAAACAGCACATGGTACAGCAAGGAGTGCCCACTGGCCAGTCCTGCAACTTAACTCTAGTAATTATTGCACTGTACATTGTATTCACTACTTACACCACACCTACATTGTATGCTACACTTACACTACTTGCACTGTGTGTACTTGTGACTATGCATTGTCGTTGTGTAGTCTCTCGTACACACAGCTTAGATAGTGCCTGAATTGTGTATCCTCATAGCTAACCTTGATATACTCTGAGTGCTGCTAGTAGCACTGATCTAGTAAAAATGATAATTAGGTAGGCAATTGAGACCTTTTTTCCATGTTGGCTAAACACTGTACAAAATTTTTATTTGCCAGATTGACTTGGCAAAACCCAAGTCAAAATCACAAGTCACTCCTGTGTCCAAGTCAAGTCAAGTCAAGTCACATTGATGTGCAAGTCAAAGTCAAGTCAAAATCACAAGTCATTCATGTGTCCAAGTCAAGTCAAGTCAAGTCACATTGATGTGCAAGTCAAAGTCAAGTCAAGTCAGCAAGTTGGCAAGTCCAAGTCAAGTCGACTTGTGACTTGACTTGACTTGGCAAGTCAAGTCAAATCTATGACTTGGACCCAGCTCTGCATACATGTACATTATGCTGAGCTAGGCTGTGCTCTGGTCACCATAGGCAGGTCGAAGTTACTAATAGCATCTTTAATATGAGTTCATCTTACAAGAGCAAATAAACAGCTTTATGTCCAAGTCCAATATATTTTATACTTAGTGACTAGACAGGAAATCCATTTTTGTGGAATTGAATTATTGGACTTTAAGAGACCTATGAACCAAGTAGTGCAAAGAGCTTGATGCATACTCATGTCTGTAGCATACAGAGCTACATGTACATGCGTTTGTGTACTAAGCTTGTGATATACATCTATATAAATTGCTAGGAATTGTCTGCTCTTTGCTGGTTATGTAAGAACAGATAACTCAACCTGCTGTACCGGTAAATTACCAATACTTCTATTAGTACATGTATGTACAAAGACTACTAGACTTACAATGAATTGATTGCGCTATTGTACATGTAAGAGCAACAGTAGTCATTATAAGGATGTAGCTAGCTGTTAGAAATACTAATGCTTGTGCATGTAGATGTACATGTAGATGCCGGTATAGGTATAGAAGGTGTCTGATAGCTATAATGCCAGTACTTGTTAACAAACTGACAAATTTTACTTCCCATTATAAACTCTAGGGTCTAGGCAGTGTTCGAAGTGTGGTTATATGGGAGTTTACGGTGTGTACTCGCCTCAATTTTCGTGGGTACACAGCCAGCAGGCGAGTACCCTCATGTTTTTCCAGGGTTAGGACTAGCGGTGGAAATCTTAAGGCTTCTTTCAATTTTTAATAGCAATTGAGCTAATCTGCTTTTATTCGCAGCCTATTTGTACATTAGCTAGTCGCTAGTTGTTCTAGTAAAGGTATAGTAGCACCCTTACTGACTGCAGCCAGGGCAGCTGCCTCATCTGAAACATTGAGAAGTCGCTAATCTAGTCAATTTAATATCCTGATCAAATTGGTTCCTAAAGCTTTTTCCCTTTTTCCATTTTCAGTTTTACAAAATAACGTATTATAAGGAATAAGTGATGATATGTGTGGCAAACATTTTTATATTAGCAAATCCTAAGTGCTACCAGTTACCCGCAAATGTATTATATATAACATTTTAGATATTGACAGAAAACCAGGGGAGACAAATCTGAACTTCTCAAACATTTTCTGCATGCAGCGTGTACTTATCTCATTTGTTCCACTTCGAACACTGACTCAGGTAAGAGAAGTAGGATCTGAGGAGATCAGTATTTTGTCTAATTAGAGGTAGAGAACAGCATGGCAAAGAGACAGAGTGGCACAGGAGCATAAGGCTTTAGGCCGATGCCCTCCTAACATAACCGTTGACTATAACAGGAATTAAACCGAGATCTCCCAGATGAAAGTTCATAGCCTTAACCTCTAGGCTATGGCCACTCCCGGATATAAATACTGTAAAGATGAAGTATAAAATTAGTAGACTGAAATCAGAGCTCATTCCCCAAAACAACGGCGTTAGGCGGTCGTGTTGCATGGGCCATGGGGTGGGCATATGAATATGAACCATTGAACGATGGTAGTTTTGGTGGGTTCTATCAATAACTGATTGCCATTTGAAGTTATCCACTCCTATCTATGGAAGCTGAACTAGGAGAAGACAACTTCGTATTATAATCAGTGACTATATTTATGTACACGTGTATGAGAGAGTATGTACATGTACATGTATATACATGTGCATGGTAATAAATGCTATATACATGTACATATATATATTGTAGTTTGTTATACCATGGGTGTTCATGGAAAGTTGGTAATGAACTAAATTCTAATAAACTGTGATGCATCTTATGTGGTACATTATAAACATATTATTATATGCAGCTCAAGTAATGTGAATCTATAATTTGGAGTTGTAATCCCTTGTTTTTGTCATAGGGTATGGTACATGTACATGTAACTTCACAGGCTGTGGTGGATGGTGATATGGCGTACAGCTTTAACCTGTAAACACCGGCAATGGTCTGACTAGAGGTAAACTTAGGATCAGACTTCAACTACGTTTAGATGTGTAACGGAAATTTCCGATAGCCTTCGTTACCGCAGTCCACCAGTTAGATTAGGAGGTAAATAAAAAGGTAAAACAACTTCTACTGCAGGAAAGAACCAAACTTAGCATACTTGGAGATCTAGTAGAGTCACAAGACACATGGTGATGCCTGTACATGTAGCGTATTAATAGGTGGCGGTAACTAGATCTACATTGCATGCATAATACAACTGTGACATTAGACCCAAGGGTTTAATAAAACCGTCCTACACAATATAACTTATGCAGGTAACTAGCTTTGAGACAAAGAGTGATGCTTGTAGGTGGTACCCAGGCTATGTCTGCTACTTGACCTTATTTATATTGTTATTAATATTGCTATTACTATTTATATATGGAGGAGGGGGGTATAATTACTGCTTGGTGCCCGGTGTGAAAGGCGTATCGGCAGCCTTATCGGGCAGCATTACTTCCTCGGCTGTGCAGGGGTATCCAAACATTCTCTAAATAGTTACAATTTAGACATCGTCTTGTCAAAAAGTACAGATAACCTGTCTGTAGATTTATCTCTCTTGTGACTACATGAAGAAACTCCCAGGTAGGGGTGCTGGCTGGGCTTATGGGCTGCAAGCCTGTACCTTCACTATGTTCATATAACTTACGGGTAGATAAACCAAAATAGTCCTATCTTACAAAAAGTGTTTTCCCACCTACTTTCTTTTCTTAATATGGAGCAGGGGGACAACTCTAATCATTAAAAACAAGCTATCAATATACATGTACATAAAACAAAAAGTTCTAAAATAAAACAGAGAGATGGTTGTGGAGAGAAATACCTGTGAACAAGCAAAGGCGATAAACCAAACAAATTGTTGTGGATTGTACAAGAATTTAACATACTCAAGCTAGCATAGATGCACATCTGCAATGTGCAGTACTCGTAATATGACAGACGTCTGAAGTTTTAAATTTAATTCCTTACAATCTATTTTTACAGGTTTTATGCTCTGTGATAAACCCCATTAAGAGATAGACTCTCTCATCAACATGGAAGTAGATCACATGGAAAATTTTAGAAGTAAAATTGGAAGTTGTCACCCTTCTAATACTCCAGATATAGCCTTAGGGCCTCTTGCTTTAACTAGCTAAATCGTGGCTGTTCCATTATCCTCAATTATCCTCAACACAGTGAGTATAAGCTGCCGTTTGATTTGCTGACTGACAAACCGCCGAAATTCACATTCTCATAGATTGTGTCTGGGTTTACAACACGGCGCTACATGTAAGTTGAACGCACGATGAGTTGTAAATGACATGTAGAAATTATAACAGGCTTGGTAAACTTACATTTGGAAAATGCATGTACTGACCTCACAATCTGCTGAGAACCATTCAGCTGTTTGTAAAGCGTCTGTTCCATACAAACTACAGCACAATTTTAGAAGTACGGTAGTTGGTTCTAGGACATTATAAGAATAATATTGTAATTCTGAACCCCAGAAAAGATGAAATACTTTGAATATTCTAAACATCAGGCAGCTAGAGCTGAGACATTGTCATCGTATTTTTATCATCCAGCATCATCTAAGCAGTAGGGCACTAAATATAGAATGGTGTAAGAACACAGGTACTTGAACGACATATTGTACACATAGATCTATATTATTAATTATTATTAGTTTATTGCTCATTTCTATTCTAATTATTCTGTCTGTCTAATTATAATTTTAAAACAAGTTTATACATGTATTTATATAAAATTCTATAAATAGATCATGTATGGAGATATATGTCTCTGATTATGTTGAAATTTAGCTCGTGTTGAAATCTCTTTATTTACACGACTGTATATTAGTAGGCCGACAGTTCCAACCTCACGACATGTCACATCTCGGTTTTTAGTACCATGATGATCACTGTATAACAGTATATCAAGAGAGATGCTACATACAACCCTGTATATTATTTTTATATTTGTATAATGCAACATGTACGTACATGTACACTGTCGGTCTAACATTATGAAGTTATGAAGTCATACTTGTGAATAAGACCACACAAGAGAAGACAACTTTTGTATAAGACAAAACATTACATATTATAGTGTTTTCGCGGCTTCTTGGAGCAGCCGGGGGTTGAAATAAAAATTCCAAGTAGACCGCTCGGTCTTAGTCAGAGAAAACCATCTCCAGTTCATCGACACACTTAAATTTCTCTCACGAAAAAGAGGATTTTGCTTTTGGTCCTTTGGTACATGTATTTATACATATATATTACTGTATATGAATTATAATATACACAAGCTGTATGCATAGCAAAATTTATCGCTGTTTCACAGTAAACTTTATTTCTGCGTATAACAAAATGTTTAGGTAGATTGAGGTGTTGGCACCAGTCTGGCTCAAGCCATCACCATCTCTTCACCTCTGGCACGCCATGTTAAGCATACCACTGGTCTAGGCCCTAGAGTACAAATCATGCCAACGGAATAAAAATCAAATTAGAATGCAAAATATTTAATAATTTATTCCAAACAAACATGAAATTTTGAGTAGTTTATCTACCAACAATAAACAACGTTTTAAGTGTTCTGGAGAAAAATGTGAGCTTTATGTTGTTTTAATTTAATTTCCTTGTAAAATGATTCAATTATATTTCATAAACAATTTACAGTCAAGAGTGAGAGGTATGTGTGCAGCCCTACATTCTGTACATACAGGTAGTAGAGCTATCCAATATTCATACATACCTACAGCATGAATAATTGACTATATGACGCAATGCTTTGTTTACTAAACTAGATATATGGGAGTCATCCTCTCTCTTTCTTCAGATTGTGCAGCTTAGAAAATAATTGTTACAATGTCTAGTTGGTCTAGAGGGATTCATTAGCACATTTTATTAGCTTGGAAGAATAAGTCATTAATATTATTCTCCGGAGAAATGTTCAATGATGGTAAGATGCCGTCGGTCGATACCGGGTCCATTGATGGATCCTTCAAGCCGATTCGTTTAATTTAACAATTTAAATAGCAATTTGAAACTAATGAATTTTAATTTTAAATCGTATTGTTGATAAAGATAATTATTTTACTAATTGGGTAGCTAGTGAAAGGGGAGCTTGCTAGGGTAAGACAATGAAGGGGAAATGTCACAAGAGAGGCAGCATTATCAAGTCTGCTGTCACCATGTAATCGACCATTGTACTTATGCATTGGGTATGTAGTGCAAGCCTTCCCACTGGACTATGCTGACCATTGGCCAAGGTAGCTTAATTATACTATCAGCCATTAGATGAATAAGTGCAGTGCACAGTCATCTGCCCTTTACTCTACATTCGTATTACATGTATATAATGCGCACGAGCATACACAGATATTATATACACTGTATGCACATGTACGTTTACAATAGTGCATGTATCTCACTTCTTGTTATTATATCATAAGAGTGACAGTTTAAAATTCTAGTTAGAAAAGGATGCTATATATCGATACCATCAATGGTTCTTAATGAAAACAGTATACGTAATGTGCGGCTGGTCTTAGACCAATTTATACTATATATAAGCCATTTTATATACACAGTACCTCCTGCTACCGAACAGAATTACATGTTATAGAGCCTCCTCTCTGTTAATAGCGTGCAAAGCAGCGGGTTTGTTTCCAAAAAAATGTACTGCTGTGCTGCAACTGAATGAAATTTGGTTACATTTTACTTGTTTGATCACATTTCGATGTTGTTTTTACACAGCCAAAACCTAGTGCTATTGGTGTGATACATTCTCTGTTATGTATCAACATATATGTAATAAATGTCTACCTTGAGCTTCCGGCCCGCATTATGGGAGAGCTAACATCAAAACAAGAGTCATATTTTCAAGGAGTGACTAAAAAATTCCCTAGTAGTCCGAATGTAAGATCATTAGAAAGAACCTGCTCCCACAGGATCAGATTTCAACAACAAACAGCTGTTTTAATAAAAATATGAAAAATATGGATTCAACTCAAGTTAGTAAAATGACTTGTTTAGACGGTGTACATGCCTCTTATGGGGAAACAAGTTATTGATTTAACAAAATAATGTAATTCAATAAATATTTTTGAGTGAAATAAGATGCTATAGATTTCAGCAACAGGTAAAATTACAAGCTTTGTTTACAGAAATATTTCAAAGGTTGTTTTACAAGTTATTAAATTGTGGTTAGACTTACACAGTATATACAAAATACATAGCCTTTGCTTACAGCATAAAATGTATGCCTTTGACCATCAGATCTGTTTTATGTTAGATAGATGAATTTGCTTGATCATGTTGCTTGAATTAGCCAATGTACTTTATATAAATGTTACTAGTACTGTGTCACAGTAAATCAGTTCGGAAGTGTACAACTGTACATAGTACGAGCCGTCTGGGATGAATATCGTTCTCTGGTCCACTCAGGAAATAACGAACGATAATCGTAATCAGCCATATTTAGATGGTGATAATGAAAGAAAGGTAAATACACGTGCACTCATACAATAGACTACATCATCAGTGACTCGCTAGAAATTGTTCTAACTGCACTCCTGACACTAAGTCAATTCACTGATCGTCTTATTGTCATAAAACATATACTAATAAGACTGAGAAAATGTAGCCTGTAATCCAAATATTTTCAAACCCTTCGTAGAAAGTTGCAGAGTAACTGGTTCATGTATCGGCTTTACTGGGAGCAAAGGCTTGTCTGTATGCTAGAAGGTAATCAGCGACAAGGGTACAATAGTGTGCATGTGTTACTTCCAGGTAGAGAGACAATTATTCTCTAATAACAAGACCTACCTGCGCATGAAGGTGACGCAAAGAAATCTGGACTACTTCTTGTCACGCTCAAATTAGTCAAATGGACGTTGATAACAATAATTGCATTTTACGCATGCCTCAACCATAAAATTCTGTGGGATGAAAGCTTCTCTTCCTAGATGATATTAGTTTAGTTTCCTTTAGAACTGAGACAAAGTTGACATAAATTTGGATTGAAACTTCTATATTTCCAAAATTATTCTATTTAAGATTCTCCTACGCAGCGATAGTACAGTTTTTTTTATTTTTAGAACATTACCAAGGCCACAGCACAGCAGTAGGCCTATATACAAGACATGTAGGTCAAATGTTTCTGTATCTATTTTCACCATTTTGAGTAAAATATGTATACATAGTGTGAAGTTCATTTTATAAAATTAGATAATTTGCAACAATTACATTATGAGACAGTTAGTTTTAGAAAACCAATTAAAACTGGTAACTTACTAGCTCGGGGCATTTTAAAGTGCAAAGAAAATCAATAAAGGTACTACTATATTGTATGGTATGGCTAAGTGGGCAATTAGTACAACTGATGTGCCCTTCTGGCTGCAGAAAGTTAATTATATGAAAGATAATTAATTTATTAGTAGTTAGATCATAATTATGAATGTATATTATCTCAATCCACTCCTGTATCAACCACAATGTTATCAAGGTTCACTATTGTGTCCAATCTTGGTTCCGACCTTGTGTCTACTCATGTATCCACCCTTGTGTCCACTCGTGTGTCCACCCCAACATCAGGCTCTGCATCCACCACTGCATCCTCTGTATTCACCCGAGAGACTGGTCTTAACAACGGTATGTTAGATATCTGGACTCAGAGTTAGCCTGTGCTGGACCATGTATATAGCTACCTGGAGACTATTTAAACCCTTGCATTGGCATCAAAATTAATTAATAAATTACCTGAGTACCAGTGGTTGAGTATTAGTCATTTTAAATGCTGTAGAATCATCATTTCTAACAGTTTTTGAGTACTTTATGCAGAGTAAAAACTGTATGAAATGCACAACTTTTCAAAGATAACAGTTACCAAATTGTTGTTTGATCAAAAGACAATCCCAACATGTATGCCCAAATCGTAAAATCCAGTTTCTAACCATAATTTGCGAAATATCTGTATCCCCACTGTGTGACAGTAATGCAAATTCTGCTGTGGCATTTGGATAATTCAACTATCTATGGCAGTGTATTGTATTGCATCACCACATTGCATTACATGTATATAGATTATGCTGTATAATTTGTAATTATACGAATGTATATTATATTAGAATAATGTTACACACAATCATGTAAATGTACATGTAGGTTACTGTGGACCTATTATAATATCATATAGTTCCACTACTGTAGTACTACATGTCGGGTAGGCCTACATGTACATGTATCCAAACAGGTGGTATTTTGTTATATTGGTTGTTTCATGTATTTTGTATATATTTTCAGGAACAGCAGGACAGCCGCACAAGAATTGACCATAATCAGCTATGCTATGCAGTCGCCAGGTTTGCTGGGGTTACTATAATATTATAACATCTTTTGGCTTCATACTGGTTTTTACAAGGTGCAGAAAAACATTTGTCAACCTAAGCTCACTGCCTCACCTCTGTTTGCCTGTTACCATCACATTGAATGTTATGGTGGTGATGGTCTTACCAACACAATCTTTGACCCAATAAATTGCCGCACAATGTTCAAATAATATTATATGCTTCGTAATTTGCAATAAATATGCTGTCATACGGTATAAACTAGGCACGGCAACCTTCAAGTGACTCTAATAGGTCAATTTAATTAGGGCAAGATGAGCTGCTAATTTATTTAGTTTAGGTCTTGGTAGATAGTACACATGGAATTAAATTAGGACTTTGCGTCAATATTGATGACAGTTTGGTGTCAATAAAAATTTGTAATGCCATTATTTTTACGTATCAATATTGCCATGATGATATTACTATATTATATACCTCACTGAATCACGTTTGCGTATATTTGATTACATTGTTTATTAAGCTCGATTGTGGTTCTATCGATTTTGCTGCATTCTTAGTGTAGCATCATTTAGTTACAAATTCTGATTATAATTCTGGTTATGTAATTGAATAATATCTTCTGCAAAACCTGGTTTTTTTCGATCTCTATAATCACACTCTATATCCATCATCGCAACAAATATATTTCAAAAAAATTCCTACAAATTCCTAGCTTTATATTGAACTCAGAGTAAAGGAGTAAAATTGATTTTTGATTTTTTAATTTACATTAAATTTAATGAACTGGAATGCGATAGATATGATTTAGGGTATGCCTATTGAAAAGGGGTTCACTAGAGATTAGTATGTAATTGCTGTTCTTGGTAAAATTTGTAAAGAGTAGGGAAACCAATGGGAATATTTAATAGTACTCCATTATCTACCTCTACCACGCAACTGGCAGTCAATCTTACATAATATTCATATACCTGGTAATATCTGAGCTATAATCATTGCAGGGGGTGACAATTAGTGATAAAAGAAGGAAATTCAAAGACAATATTTATAGATGTTAACCCACATTTGCTTACCTCTCTCTAGACGCCCGACTTCATTGATCTGTTAACAATAATGCACGATACTTGAGTAGCTAGAAACCTGGGGGTGGGCTGCAGATTCACACTGATATGTACAACAGCTGTAGATCACTTAGACCAAGGTCAGCATGTCTGGTCACTGTCTTATGTATCTGCAGCACATTGCTTCAGTACATTTACCGGTCAGCGCATATTATATGATTGCAATTCCGATGAAGACTATTCAGAACTATCTACACTACTTCAGTAAGCATAATGTAAAATTATAGAACACGACTGAATCTTACATGACTTGAGGACAACGCAATTTTCTTAAAAAGTTATGCAAGTGAGTGTTAGATGGGGGGGGGGGGGGGTACACATACATGGTAGGCACCTCCATGTACTTTAGAATTGCACTTTACAGCTGCAGTGTACCAGTCCAGTTTGTCTTTCTACTAACGTTGATTTTGAGCTCATATTGTGGACTGTATTCAGTGTTCAGTTTGTATTTCATTTTGCATAGTAAATATTACATCTATGAAAAATTTGACGTCTAGAAGGGTATGACATTTGTGCTCTTCAGGTTGAACTTTGACGCTGTGCCAACTTGCACCAGTTTGCCAGATTTTGTTCAACGGCGTTAGACAGTCAACTCTTTCACCCATACCATTTTATGCCAAGAGATAATGATACAAACAATGATGCAAATACATGAAGTGTATTGGTTAACAGGAAGTGAGGACATTCAGTTGAGTTGCGGCAGAAACGGAAAGCAGCACAACGGGAGCTACAATTTCCGCGATATTAGGTTCGGCTGTGATTCAGTAAATAGAGCTAAATAGTCTGCTTTTGTGACGAAGTAAGTCAGCAGGAAAAAATTTCACAATTGCTGTTTGAACGACAATAGTGCAAATGGAGCAAAAGGGAATTTTCCATCTGCAACGTGCAGATGTTAACCTTGATATTACTGATCTAGGGATAGCTTAAAGCCTCACATAACTAATTGCAGGAAGTTCATATTTAACTAATCAAATTTTAATACTATAGACATTGATGTGAATGGTAGTCTTGTGGACCATTCCTGGATAGACTGTCAAGTCTGATGTCTGAATCACCTGATCTGAACTATAAGGGCTGTGAGTGTTACCTGGTAAAGCCCTCTCTCTGATGGTGTGTAACCTGATGATCTCGATCTTATCTGTATTGAGACGTACACAATTTAAAATATGGCTTGATGTTGGTGACCAGACTAACCAGTAAACTAGAAGAGGTGAGATTGAGAGTTATCCTTTCTCTACAGGAATTGAATAGCTCCACATTCCTCTACCCTCAGGTCAAATGTACTTAGAATAAGGTTAGAATCTGCCCAGTGATTCCTATGTTTGCCAAGTGATTAGTTACTAGAACTATTGACTAGACACTACTGAGTACTAGCTAATTTGCTAAGCTCCCAACTACTGACTTAGAATAATAGTTGTATTAAAGACAAGGTGTGGTTCAGATAGAAAGGTGATAAGTCAAATTTGGGGTTTCTTATAAATTAACTTGCCTAGATGCATTATCATGTACAATGAAATGACTGACAGTTTAGCCATTATGTTTTAAATCTATATTGTGACACTGATTCTAATGCTAATATGCCGCCAGAGTCTAATGCGCAATTATTTTAAGCATTATGATTTGAGTTATTATCTATAGTTATCCTTATACATATTTTGCCACCAGGTACTCTGCTTCTTTGCAATAAATAATATTAATCTGTGGCCAACTAATAGGAACTCTTTGGTTTCTAGGGGCCTGAAATCCGGCTCCCGGGTCTTTAAGAGAAGTGGATAGGTGATATAATGTGTCTATAATTTATAATGGAATGCTATAATGACATTTTCTCTAAACTTTGATGACCTCGTAATTCAATTTGGAAATACTAGCTTCAACTGGTCACTATTGGCTACTGCACTACTGTAGGTGCTCAGTGGTGGTCACTGGCCAGCATAGGGCACTGAGGATGTAAGAACTCTCCTCCCATAGAAAGTCTAGCTGATGGAATGATGAAATGCATGCAGTTAGTAGGTATATAATACATCAGTATCCTATCATGGTTATATAATATTTATTCAACTGCATGCATGGATGTACATGTGTTAATTCTAGTCACATGGCTGAGCGCGCCAAACAATATGGCAGTGTGCGTACCAAGTTTATACAATCGTTGCTGGCCGGTGCAGTTGGTCTCTCAGTTGACACATCGACAACCACAGTCAGTAATCCGGAGAGCCAACAGGAAGAGATGTGACTGCTTGTGTACATAGCCCTTACTCTTCAAAAGCCTCATTAATCATAATGGCTGAAATGCTAAATATCTCAGTCCTAAATATTGCCAACCTTGTTTTAGCTAGCAGTATCATGGGCCAAATATGCATTCCCGTATACAGATATGGGTGTCATAAATTATTCTTGATATAATAAATCATCAACCTGACACTGAGTTTGTCTGTTTTATAAACCTCAGACCAATAACGTACTAGCAGTAGATCCCTTTGTAACCAAAACCTCCGCAACTAAAAATTTTCTACCAGCCAGTAATTCATCCAACGCACAGTAGTGGAAGACTAAATACATCTACAGTTCATGCGGAATGAGTTGTCAAGAGAATATAACTCTTGCTGCGCAGGTCGGTCCATCCAGGGGCCTGGTCGGAGTGACGCAAGTTGTTGAACCAGGGCACAGCGATTTTGACTTCGTTTTCTTGATTTTTTAAATGTCAATAAACTTGTGTGAAGACATTAGCCTAAGCGTGTCACAAGTTAAACACGGTGAAGTAGCTGTAGGAATAATAATATTGCCTCGTAACGCGCAGTGTAAATTAATGACAATTCATTACTAACTATGTAAGTTGAAGCAGTCCTCATCTCCTTAGTAAATTGGTAGAGTAGGAATGAGGAGCAGTGAACACCTACGCTGGTGTGAGGCGAGCATTTGTGTGTAATACCCACTATGCCTCAGCAAGAAACCCTCCCGTACACAATATTGTTGTATTACTTTAATGAGCATAAGGGACTGGCAGTAGCACGGTTCGTCATGCAATGATCTGAGCACACTAAGGGGTGTGTCGAAAAGCCGAGAGTGATCTATCGACCCTATCCTTTATCACATGTGCTGAGTGACAATGACTAAGTATTGACTAGCCGAGTTGCCACTCGTTATTATAGAGACCCGTACAGGAAGGTCCAAGTGTTCCTTGTTGCTTATGTGTTCATGTGTACGATGCTGCCCTAGCTGCCTTGGCTGCAATTCCTGTGGGAATCTAGGCTAAGAGTCTACTAGTTAGAATCTGCAACTCTTGGGTAGTATACAAGTTTAATAGAAGTGACTTCATTGC
Organism: Bugulina stolonifera; assembly: GCA_935421135.1. NCBI lineage: Eukaryota > Metazoa > Bryozoa > Gymnolaemata > Cheilostomatida > Bugulidae > Bugulina > Bugulina stolonifera. The sequence continues at coordinate 6,761,252 of OW285188.1, read as the reverse complement.
TTGCTCAGGAACAACTTGCTTGTATATACAAAAAGTACTTCCGGCTAGTTCCGGTGAGGGCTGACCTATAAGGTCGGTCTACATCAGTCATTTATGACAAATATATATACATGTATAATTATATACAGTCTATTGGTACGATTGTCCGAACCACCACAATAATACATTGAAAGTATAGCCCATAATGCATCAGCAGCACAGTCTAGTCCATCCATAATGCATTGCAACCCTGACACCCATTAATAACAAAATATTATAAACCTGGTTGACATAGTAAAATCCTATTTCATAATTTGTGATATCATCATACACTGTATTTATATACCTGAAAAATAACAACTTGTCTTTCACAAGCGGAAATAACAACTTTTTGGTTTTTGCTACGATATTCAAAGATATAACCAGTAGAGTAGCAAAGCATAAATATGTGCATATTAGAAATACTTCATTGCCGAAAGCAAGTAATTCAGTTAGCTGAGAAGGCACATGACATGTACGCTGTCATTTACACATATCATGTTTCTCTATGTAGAGGATCATACAAGGTCAGCTAAAGTTTTTAAAATATGTATTTATTAGATAAGTTGAGATCAAAATAAATTGGCAACTTGAATAAAAAAAAGTTGACTTTGATTTGGAAATAATTAAGTTAGGTTAGTGCCATAAAACCATGTGATACAGTGGCAAGAGAAGAATTCTATGGTATTGTATGCAGTCTTGGTAACCCTCACTGGGATGATGATAACATGTCAAACATTTATACAATACTATACGGTAGGAACTTGTAACATATACAAGCATTAAAGATCACAGGCTGGATACTGCGATAAAAATAAAAGAGATGACTGAAAAAGTAAAATAACTGAACAGCAGTATTCAGAGGTTTGATTACAAAATGATACTATTAGTTAGAGTTGTTTAAAATTCAACTAATAATAAAAATATTTGCTAACATAAAATGTCTGTAATTAGAAAAGTATGTCAAATATTCTTTGATGTCTTAGGTATAATGGGCCATGGGCACTAGTATGTAGCTATGACTATAAACCTATTATATGTACTAGATTACTACCGATAGTGTTAATAAGGGGGAAGAGGGCGAGGAGGGCACATGATGATATTCTAGTCCTATATGCTAATATACCCTGTAGGCTTAATAACAATATTATTTCAGTACATACAACCAGTTGAGCATTGTACTTATTAAAATAACTATGTACAAAAAAGTGTCAAAATAAATATAATATTTGGTTTAACAGTTTCAACTATACCAAAATTCATTTTGAATTTTTAAATAACATGTAGGTCTGCCAAGTATGAAACTGTAGTGAGCTTTAGATAAAGAGTAAAATATAGGAGACTATAAACAGTGGCATCTTTCGATAGTCATGTCGGTTATTTTTCCGAGCATAACACCACCGTTATCAGCGATATATACTATGTTAAGATCTTTTTTCGAAGCTGGAGCACAACAACGCTGATACTTGGGTTTAGGCAAACCCATCATTAGCCTGGCATTGTTATCTGTTGGTACATAATACGTTGGGCACGTGCCAGCACAATAATTGGCCAAAAATCGTCTTGGCTGAATGATAAATTCGTAGTCTGGCCCCAGGGTGGCAAAGTCAATAACAAATCTATAACGGCAACATCTGGTTTCTTCATCGTTGATATCACACGTAAGTGTCGGCTCGTCGAAGGACCTTCTATACCGTCCAGGTTGTTTATTTAATAGAATCTTTACAAGAGGCATCTGTAATATAAATGAGAGTTAGATTAGTAAAGGTATAACAGGTGGTTATGAGTACAAAATCAGTAGCTATCACAAAAAGTACTCTAGACAAAAAACGCTGAACGGACGATAATATGTTGAGAATTTGCAAACTAAGATTTGCTCCATGGTTATGATAATAGAAGCAAGCAAGCAGAGCAGAGTCACGAATGTACTCACCCTTTGGGGCCGTGTTGATATATCTTTTGCTATTTGTATTGTCTCTTTTGCAGCTGCCAGTGGATCATCGTGTAGATAAGCCAGGTTTTTGCTGCCGACCATGGCCCTTATGTACAGACCATAATTGTTAGCTTCATCTCCAGCCCATGATCTCAACACGCGACTGACATCTACGTGCTCCCAGTGACCTCTGGATGTCAAAATTACTGTTCGATTTATAAATGGTTTGTTTCTGTAGCGAGAATCACTTATAGTTAGTTTGATCTTTTTTCCTTCGTGGTAATCCGGGGTGGCGATGTAGACCAATAGCGTCGCTTTCTTTACATTCTTCTGACTCACTGTCAAGGGCAACGAAAAGTAAGCAATGGATTCAGTCGGAAACTTCTCGGGCTCTTTCTCTGCCGGAACTAAACAGAAAATGAAATAAATAATAATAATTATGCATAAATAAATAGATGTAATTGTACATGTATTATTAGAAGACCAATGTGCAACACACATGTACATGTAAAGTCGCACAGATTAATATTATTGATTACAAAAGTAAGTTGATTATCTCATGTCAACAAAATAATGTTTTACAACATTTTTATAACTAATACCAAACATCATGAAGCGGAACTAGACTATGAAATAGAATGGACGCTATTATCATAGACATATTATTGTACTTGTTTACTAGGTATGCACTACTAATAGGCCACAAACTTACAATCCGTAGTAAACTGGATCGTTTTGCTGATCTTAGCGTGGAAATTATCTTCACGTGGGGAACCCTCATCTCCCTGGATATCCGACGTCTCATCTGGTATCTTTGGTAAGATGTGGTCAGGGTAAGTCCTGATCATATTTTTCAACTTCAATGCAGTAACATTTGGTGGTGCGAATAATCTCAGTTTATCTAATAAAGCTTGTTTAATCTCACTCACTCTCATGTACTTGGCTCGTTCATGCATTTCCAATAATGAAATTCCTCGCAGAGCTTCAGTTGTTTCTGCTCTAGGATTTGGAACTGCGAGTTTCTGAGGAACAGGAAAATCGATGGCGCTGTAGTCATAGTTTGTATCGTTGGGAGCAAATTCTTTTCGGCCCAGGATCTTTTTGGTCATGGCCTCTAGAGGGCGCACGTCACCACTTCCAAGTTCGCTGCTGTCATCTTCGTAATCTTCAGTGGAATATTGGTACGGCTTGACTGCCAGTTTCTCTCGTGGTTGCGGTCCGAAGTTGTTTGCTTTAGTCTTGAATAAACTCAGAGCATACTTTGGGTTTGACGGTTTGGGTGTAGCAGTTTTACCCAGAGGTCCGGCTAAGACGATCTGTATGTTCATATAGAGAATGCAGTAGGCACACCAGTTCAGTAGCTCCATCTTCTAGAAGATTGTATTGGAGCACCGAGTGTATCTGGAAAATAACTTTATATGATACATTAACTTGGACTCATGCCTTTTAAAGGTTGAGAGATATGGGCGGGCCTTATGTCTAGATTATTGGTGATGGGTAATTACAAGTATGTATGTATCTATCCATGCTCAAGTACTGTACAATATTATAATGGTATGCATGATGAGATGTACATAGTGTGTTTGCTAAGTAATTAGACAGAGTTATGATAAACTCCCTTTAATAATCAGATATCCTATTTCAATCAGTGGAAGCTGCTAATTATAGACCAGCCGTAATTTGCTGCCAGATTCCCAACTTTGATTCTAATCTCCAACACACACTGCTGCCTTTTCATTCATAAGCATCACCAGAAATGAGTTTATAAGGTGTCGGTCTACATGTTGTTGTAGGCTAAAGAATAATATACATGTTTAGGAGTTATCCCTCCTCATAAACGTACATGTAAATGTAGGTTGAGGTAAAATTGTTAGGAATTACACGTCTTGCTGTAGTTTGAGGATACATTAAACACTTTCATATACTACTTCCTCAAATCTAGCAATTACTGAGAATATATTATCTTTATTCCACATTTATTGCCCATTGAATTGCAAATGGCCGAAAGCATCATATTATAATGTCAGTAAAAATAATAAATAAAAAACTGGATCATTAGTAGAAAGAACATCATTCATAATATTAACTAATATTGTTTTACATTGAAACTGGTAGGTAGTAATTAGTATGCCTGATAAAAGTAACCATATTTTAATAGTCAATTGTAGGCCTACATGAACTCCAGGCTTACAATATTTTACATGTGCATAACTGCATAGTTGTAGGTAAAAATCAGCAAGCTAAAATTGTTATTATTCTGAGAAATGAAGGCATAGCTAAATTTAAATGTTTTTTAAAAGACAAAATCAACATTAGAAAAATCAATGCACAATGTAGTGGTAATATTCGAGAGTTGGAATACACATAATATGCATACCATATAAAACATGGATGAGTGATTAGATATAACAGTCTATAACATTGAATTCCTAGCCATGATCTATGATTATAGATATATATAGTATATTATATAGAAAGGTGATAACTACATGATATTGTAGTAAAATGATAGATACGATAGTTTGACTCAAGCGATTGAAGTAGCGGCATCTGTAGAGCTTGGAGCGGCAGCAAGCTGCACAGTAGCGGCAGCAGTGTGTGGTGATAGAGTGACAAGTTGGTGCTGTCTCTGGGGAGTGTGGGTAGCAGCTAATAACTGTATAGTACCAGGGGCGGACCCAATAGTGGCAGATTGGGGTATAACAAAGGTGAGGCCCCCAGCAGTGTGTGCAGAGAGTGGTAAGGTAGAAATAGCAAGGGTTGGGGCGGGGCTGTCAGTGGTAGTAGTAGCTGCGACCAGTTGTGCTGCCGGGCGTGCTGCACTGTTTTGTGCTGACGTAGTGACAGCAACTGAAGGTCGACTGGCAACAGGAAGTAGGGTTGCAGGTTTAGCAGCTGTGAACTGTATTGGTAGATAGGTGACAGTGCCATCGGCTGCAGTAGTGGGAAGCACACCGGTCAAGAAAGGAGTGGATACAGACTTAGCAGGAATGGTTGCAGTGGTGCCCCCTGTAACAGTACCTGTACAGGTAGGTACAGTTTGTAGGTTGGGTACCTGAGCCACTGAGAGAACTGTGTTGGGAACAGAGGAGGTGCCAGAAGTATGACTAGAAGCCTGCTGTTGCTGTTGATACACAGCATTCTGGGATGGATTAGCAGTTACTAGTGCTATACCAGTAGGGAGGGTAGATCCAGTCTGCTGTACACCACTAGCTGGCCTCTGTTGTACTTTAGCTAGTCGCTGCTGGCCTTTATTCACAGCAGCTGGGCTAGCAGTAGCGAGTGCAGCACTGCTGGCATTACCACCTGGAGTGATGAATACAAACTGTTTGGGTGCTATATTCATATTAGCCTGCTGCTGTTCTCCCCCAACAGTTGCTGCTGTGGGTGGTACAGCTTTATTGTATATGATATGTGATTGAGTCGGTATTTGCTGCCCAATAATCTTACCAGACTGAAGATTGAGCACTAGGGGGGCTCCACCTACCGACCCTACTGATGCTAGGGAGTCTGCAGCCACAGCTATGTGCTGTGGCTGAGCTGATTGGTACTGATGTATTTGCTGCTGACCCGTTGAAGCCGCTGAAGCTATATAAAAGTTAGTTGCATTGGGAGCAGCGGAGGAAGTAGGTGCCTCTAGCAGTACCTGACCACCTGGGCCAACACATAGCTGAGGTGTGGTGGTTGCTATTGGTGCAGTACTATAAGCTCTGTCTAGTTGACTGTCTGTTGTTACAGCTGTGGTACTCGTAGGAACAGTCTGAGAAGGCAAGCCCTTAGATGCCACTAGTATTCGGGCAGGAATGGCAGTGTTTTGCCCAGCAGTAGCAAACTTTGCTACAGTCACAACTAAAAGTAGACACACACACGATGATAAGAACAGGTAGGCCTAACAGTTGGATGCTATGAAGATAAAGTTATATGGCACGACGAAAGTTTATACTAGAGTGCACCATAGATCTAATATAACAGACTTATTTAAATCTATGAGGTGCATTATGTACGTATCCAGACTCCCATTTACTGAAAAATCCATAGCCTGCTTTCAAATTCTACAACCAGTAAGGTGAGTTAAAGCATTATTTATAGTATGTACACAGTGCATACACAATTAGTAAGCATGGAATAATTACTCCAAAATACAAAACAATGTATACCATGTATGTACAATGTACATGTGGGCTACATATTATTATAACAAAGCAACTGTGCGGAATGGTAAATGTATACAAAACTACTAGGAATGACTAAAAGTAGTAAAGATGTTCTACTGTGCAACTGCAGTGATGTCTGACACCAAACAATATTGAATGTCATGCAACAGGGTTTGATAGCAAGTGCACAGTTGGAGAAAATGTGGTTGAGCAAACTATGACACGCCTGGGCTTTTTGGCAACATGAACCTGGCCTCATTATTAAAATTATGCAAATTTTCAACAACCGCTGCGGTTGTCTTTGTACTAAGCATTGCTACAACCTAGCAGACCTATGGTTCGCCAGTGTCTACTCACATGCAGTTTGCGTACCAGACGTCCACGCGCAGTGCGCTGGTGAGAATCTAAGAGAAGGCCTCTCATATCTCCAATCCAGTCTATTAAATGCCCAAGAATTTCAATTAATTTTTTGATTAAAACTTGTTATTGAATAAACTGTAGTTTTTTGTCTATAAAATATATACCTCATTATTTTGCGGTTGACATTGAAGCTGTTTAATTATATGTGCTAAAATATGAATTGGTCCAGTGCCAGTATACTCTGTGTGAGGTCGCAGGAGAAGCTGAATATCTCATTCAGGTGTTGAGCTGAGAGCCAGCGCTTTTGCCGAAGTCTAGTATTGATGGAAGAGACTGGCCAATGAAGGAGTCAAACAATTCCAGAAATGCAATCAAACTTTGAGAAGAATTTTTTTTGCATTGTCACCGACTTGGCAGACAACAAAGAAGTGATGAAACAACCAGCAAGAGAAAGGGATCTACATTAGACAAGAGAAAGATAATCTACTGGCTGAGATTTTACCATTTTACAACACTTGAGACTAAAATAGTGGACATGGGAGCAAGAAAAATCTTGCTTTTCCCGTTTTGTATAAACTCACAACCACTAGTGCAATACCAATACCCTATGTGACAAATTGTGGTCGACCCTGAAATTGATATTCAGCCCAGGAAAAATTTTAATCTCCCTTGATAATCCTGATAATAGCGCAAGTATATCCACATTACGACCCAACCCATCATGTCCATGAGAACGAAGGAAGCCAAAGATGTGGAAATACAAAGTTGATATAGTCCCAAGCACTGCTTGAACCCGAACAAGGTCACCAGAGGAGTAATTATGTAGCCCTATAAATATCCTGGTGCTTTTCTTCATATAGCCCAATATCCAGAAATTCCTTTTTCGCCAGATTTATGGTGAATGAGGCTGAGGAGGCAAAGAGTTTTACTTTTTCTTGAACAAAATATTGAATTATCTGTAGGATATATACCTCCCTCCAGGAGCCGCAAGTGCAGCATATTCTGTGAAAATTTTCACAGTATTATGCTAAAAAATACTAGAACTGTTACATTGTGATAATCTTAATGCTTGTATATAACCCTGCATTTACATGTATTTCACGAGTGCAGTTCATTTTGTTGTTGAAGTCCAGTATTTTTTAAAAATTTGGTCAGGTAAAAGATTTTAAGCATAACCCACACAAGTAATAATATTTTTAAATAAAAGGGTATCACAGTATAACATGTCCTATTATTGGGTAAAGTTTCCTTTGCTCCTACGGATTTGACAACATAACTTACATTTAAAGTGCAGTAAATGCTACATGTACATGTATGAGATCAGATCTATTTGGACTGAACTGTTACACCAAGCCAACAATGGGATTATTATTATACTGGGAGATATGTTCAGAATAGAGAGATATACTAGCTCTGGGTGATGCCACTAAGATCATTATACTCGTTCTATATAAACTACAGTGAGTAGAATAAATATGGTAAAATATTATCCAAACACTATACAACCAATTTATGTAATATATATGGGTGGTAATTAGTAATAACGGGTTAAAATGTACATTTGGAAAGCTACCGCACCAGTATAACATAGTGTATTATATTATACCTTTAAAAAAGTGTAACTAATCAAGTCTCATTATACATGTAGATGCATCATATATAATGTGTACATATTTAATAGTCATCATCTGCTGATTATCCATTATACATGTATATTATTTTATCTGTAGATGGGCAATGTATGTACATGTATTTATTACAATACGAGTACTCCATACCCATAGTGTGGTTCATATAGCCCTAAAACAGTCTGGGACCGGCCTGGGATCACCAGAAAATAATGGAAAGTTTAGACAGCCTAGACCTGTACGGCAGGCACTGCATATTTTTTCATCCTGGCGCTGTGAGATCAATTGGTCTGAAATAAATTTAAAAGTCAAACCAAAGGTTTGAGATTAAACATCTTCGGATTTTGTCTTGGACTGTCTTTGACTGTTACAGGTATATGTGAACCAGGCTTATATAAGAAAGTGCCTAGCATATCTTGCATAGTCAGCATAATTGTGGTCAGCATTGAACATGCCCTTGATAGTTGTAATTAATTAGCTATTAGTTACCAGCCACAAGATAGCTACAGGCCTTGTGTGTATGCAAGTTTATATGCCTGTCTGACATACAGACATAGAAACAAATTAGCTGACAATTTGACACATTTTAAACAAGAGACACATTTACAAAATGTACTTCCAGATAACTGAACTAGCATAGCCTATGATACCATAATGTACATATATGTACATACACACAGAGCCAGCTCTGCTTATACATGATTGTTGGTGCAGGGCTTTAACACTAAGTATTATAGTGCTGCAGTACTATAACTGTAGTCACTGGTGAATATTTAGCCTAATAGGACTTCTAGATAATTATGCATTACATTGTATCTATTAGGCATCTATATTGTAGCAATGTTCAACAGCAATGGAGATTAATGAGGACTGCTAATGTCAGTATGTTTGTTTTGTCTAGACTTTATCCCAGACTAATTCCTATATATCTAAGGCATATATTGATTTTTCACGCACAAAAATGCAGAGAAACTATAAATAGATATCACAAAAATATAGTAGTTGTGGTAGAGTTAACAGTATGTTTTTCTGTTTTCATTTATGTTGATTTGTTTAAAAATTATACCGATGTAGTTTATCTAATAATTTTTTTCAAGAAAAATTGATATTTTGGTAAAATTTGAAAACTAAATCCCAAGTGCTATTTCCTATAAAAGGAATGAATCAGCGTGGCTCTCACACCTTCAATCATATCGCACCCTAATGGCTACATAAATACCCAACACTGTCAAATCTTCCTCCTTTGATCTGGTGTAAACAAGTAGTTGAATTTATGTCTATGGAATATTTAATCACGCTAGAAAACCATATAAACGAGATTAACCAAATTACACCAATAGGATTTTATCTGAAGATGAAAATCCAAATCAATAATTGTTGCTGATAGTTAGTGGCCTGTATTATGGACTATTACACTTATTATAGTTGATCTCTACTCCAACTTTAATGAGTACGACATTTTCTCCGGAATAGCTATAGGTAGGATGTAACAAATTCATATATTGTATTTTATCCTATACTATCATAGTTGGAATTGGTGTATGTACTTTTGTATTTATGTTATACAAGTTGTTACTAGGTAGGCCTATAATTGGACTTTGTACATGTAAACAACTTGTTGTATTTCTGTATAGGCCTAATTATACTACATGCAATATTTTACTTATCATGGTCATGTGCCTGTAGAACCTGACATTATATTAGAGGATCAGGTATATTTCTATTTATAGTCGGTTTGCGGTATTACATAATGATGTGTAATATTCTAGAACATTCATTTTATACCATATATGGTCATTGTAAACAAACTTTTTATAGATGTTTCTAGAACTTTTTCAGCCAGTATATAAGCACAGGACAGTATAGTTCAAAGTATGTGACAAGAAGTATAACAATTATAGTAAGTTCAGTAAAAAATAAAGTATCCGCAATATTCAAAGACTGAGCAATAAGTTCCTGGGAATCACAATACAGTAAATTGTGACATAGGACCTACTCTACAAGTTGGGCAACCTTTTAAAGGCCATATAATAGCACTCCCAAGGCAACATTATTTTGTAATTACACAGTACAAAAACTACATGTGTTGAATTACAGGCCCAGTTTCACATCATTAATAATATTTTTTACATAATTCAAAGGCTTGTAAAATCCCAGAATAGTCTACAGACATTACCAGAGTAAACGTTACAATGGGGGCATAATTTCATTATACAGGCTAAAATCATCTGCTTTAATTTTATATAGCATTATTGTTTTGTAGATTTGAAATTGATGCCAAAATAGCTTGGAATATAACTACTTATATGGCAAATTGAATTTAATGTCAACTAAAAAGAAATAACTGCCCAAGCCTGCAGGGGAAGTAATTACTAGAATTTCAATTTGCAACACCTATCCATGTTGATCTCTGAGTGTACTAATTATAGAAACACAGGGTATTATAGGTACTACCCTGGACATCTTGGTGCTGGGACTTATATTAATCCTTCTAGTGCAATATGAAGATTAGAGACAAAAGATTAGGAGCTTCAAACTTGTTACATAATATGGATATCGTGTGGATAAATCCTCTGCTGGTGTTTACACAGATTTATTAGTTGTTCTCATAATTAGGCGCTTGATTTATTTGAGCTTTATGTCAAAACAGGTTAGCTTGTAATACTGTGTCCACTCATTTTGGGTTGTGAGGTACACATGCAATGTCCAACTGCCCACAGAGAATTAACATTTCTCTGTGGAACCAACTTGTTTTTACAATTTATGCCCCACTTTATTTACATTATGATAGATGTAAACTTGTCTTGGTCAAGACCCTCAGCTGAAGCAAGAATTGACAGTCACCACTTGATTGGTAAGTAGGCCATCAGAGCTCTGTTTCATGAGAAGAAAGACGCGTGTGTAAAAAGGAAATAAGAAAATTTAAGAATAATGCTGCTTGATTTGTCCAAGAACGTTAGGGTCGATAGGTTGTCTATGGTTAAAAGATTTGCATTATATTTACCCCTATGAGCTGGTAAAATGTCCCAGTGATCAAATATCCTCAAACTCTCAGCTTTTACATGGTTCATTGAACAGAAGGAAAACCCTTTTCTTCCCCTTTAGTACCTTGCCAATAAAATTATTGTGTAACACATTCAAATTAACAACACACGAACTAGGGGATACAACAAAAACTACTTTTCAGGAGGTTTGGCAATGAATACACTGCTAAAGGGTGAACCAAAACTTGAAAGCAAACATGAAAAGACAAACATCATGAATATTTGGATTAAGCAGATAGATGGATTTATCTGATCTGTCAATATGTGCAGGGCCATTGATCGTAATTTTTTGCATATTTTTGGCCAGCAGGCAAAGCCTGGCTAAAAATTGGCAATGTCTAGATTTTTAATTTCTTTGATTGAGCAGGTGTTAGTGTATATTCTCCCTTATCTGGAACATTCTTTGGCCGGGATCAGCCTATGTAATTTATATTGTGCAGACCAACAACTATTTTCAGTTGTAAATTCAACAAGTCTTCCCATTTTGGAGATCTACAAGGTGCTGAGAGATTGGATATATGCAGTATCTGGAGATTATCCAGGCACCTTCCGCTTGAAGATATTCTGTGTGAAGATTTTTAATTTTAGAACAATATTTTTATGCTAATACCAATAACAATAGGCAATTAATTATAATGCTGCTATAAATAATCACTAATTAATTATTTTATGTCAAAAGAATTACATAATCACAACTGGTTGAATGAGATTGCAAGACTATTTTGAACAAACAAATTTGGATTGGTTATCATTGTGAGACAGATGGGCAACTGTTACATAATCTTGACATATAATTGGAACAAGTCAATCCAAGTCTAAGCTACATTGTATAATATTATGACGTGATAGTTTACAATTCTATAATCGGAAGGCTGTTAATGGCATGAAGAGAGACATTAAGCCATCTACAGTTCTAGTTTTGTGAGGCTTCATGAGATAATCTTATCTGCTTACATAATATTTGAAAACTAATTTAGAATGCAATTTGTTTCTCAAGGATTACAACAGAATTAAAGTCCGGGATTGTGCTGGTTGAACAAAAGGTTGTAAGAAATCTAAGCAGGCTATTGTAATTTTTGTTCTTCAAGAAAAAAATATGATCAAAGTAAAATCGGCAATACATCTTATTTTGTTTGAGAATAATTATATGAAAACAGTACTTCAATGAGTTTTCGCCTATATTAATCCCAGGTACAACATAATATGGACTTAGCTGTGATGAGATAAGCGTTAATTATCCCAGCTCATAACTTACAACTTTCCTTGCAAAACAAATGGATGATTTATTGCAATCCCCATTGCTTCTTTAACAAACTTTCATTGCAGTATTATTTGTTAAATATCTTTATTTTCATTTCTAGCAGTGCTAATCAGAGTTGTGCTAATGAATTAAAATCGATAGCCAGTAGCTGGGAATCCTAATCAGTTCAGCCAACTTTTGCTATAAATCTAAATCCCAATTTAATCTTCCAGCTTTCGGGTTAATCTTAATCCTAATCATTTGCTTTTGACTGTTCAAATTTAGCTTAAATTGCTACAATTACCTTGCTTGATTGTTGCATACAGCATAAGAGGACAACTCTATGCTGTGAGCAGACTGGTCTTTTAATTGCACATGTACATTTCCACCTACTATGTAGCCAGTAATCTGTATAAAAATGCCCTTGTATACAGCATAATAAACTTTGTAGTTGATTAAAAAGATGAGATTCATTGTACATAGGACCACTTACCCCAGAAATCTAATCTTATTCTAAATCGAGATTAAGTCAAGTGATATTACTTAATCTATTTCTAATCATTTTTTTCCTACTTTTTACTCAATCTTAATTTATTTTTAATCATGAAAAAGATTAACTAAACCAATCGTTAATTAATTTTAGCTCCAATAAAACTATCTTGATCAACTTTAATCTGTTAAAAGCACGCCTCTGGTGCTAATGCCAAGTCCAATGGCCTATTCAGTGGTTGATGTGGAGACCTATTGCCCACACCATTTGTTCCCAAAATCTGAAGTCTAGCAATGATTGATTTGGGATTATGCCACTCCATGTTTACCAAGTGCTGTGGGAACTATAAATAGCACACTTAGCTACCATATTTTCTCAAACACCTCTTTGATTAATAGTGGCCAGCGGCCATCACTCGTTTGATATTATAAATATAATAAAATAATGCTAGGTGGTTGCAATAATGGAGATAAGTAATGCCAGAAGTTACATTGAAGAGTAGCCAAATAACTCCCAGTTAACTGTGAAAATATTCCTGTAATTTTTATATACTTGTTTGTCGTTGAAATTCCCTGAATGCAGACCTCTAGTGAACTTGTCCTTAGTGCCTGAGATAATGATCTGTTATGTTGTCAACAACTTATCAGTCATAATACTGATGTACCGCCGATATCGTACTTCGATTGAGATCAGTGTGCACAGTACGATTATAAGCATCGCACCAATAGGTATCGTACTCCGATTGAATATGTCTACTTGTGCGATGCTCATAATCGCATTGTGCACACTGATGTCAAAACAAAACTGTCGCTTTAGTAGGTACACTGGAGTCCAGAAGCTAACAATAGCGTGCAAAGAATTATTCATTGCGCACTGAGTATAGACTGTTTTACCGTTAACGCTACATTGGGGCTTCACTTCACATTCAGATGACTCAATTGTCAGTTTGTAGGCGCGCGTCGATCAGTAGATGAAGATGTAGTCCGACAATTGACTAATGATATTACAGGGAGTTGCATCTAATAAGTCCAGATCACAGTAAGTCACATTGAAAAACCAAACTTTGCCATAGTTACTGTTTCAATCTTCACATTGATCTTTCCAGGTTGCTGTGAAAACTTCGTTGCTCTTATTTTATGCCAAATTTGCAAACCGTGTACTCACCTTGTGGAACCTGAGCAGCAGTGGCTGTAATCATTTGCTGAGATTGCGTAGACACAGTGGATGTAATAGGCAGAGCCTCGCTACTGAGTGAGGGTAGAACAACTGTATTAATCAGAGCGTGGGCTGGAGGAGCAGGAGTTGTCTGCACTCTCAGAGTCTGTGCGTTGAGGCTAGTTTGTGGTACAAGGTGCACAGTCTGTAGTGGTGCTTGTAGGTTGAGGCTACCGGAATGAGTTAGTGTGGTAGATGAAGTAGAGCTTATGGGTTTGGTGGGTGGCATCGGTTTAATTAGCAATTGAACCTCCCCTAAAATTGATAGTCACAGGTAGGCATACAAGGTGTACTGGCCCTTCTTGTCGATTTGTGGAGAAAAACATACATGTAGTGTATATACATATACGTAGTAAAGTGCTACCCTGGATAGCAATAATCGGACCATAAATACAAAGTTACCGATGATCACACCAGCTAGTAATTTGAATATTAACACCCCAATAAGTAGGAATTTTGTTTATCGTTATCGTTGGCACTATTTTAGCATGCTGTATATTTAATAATCATAAATGTTTACAGTCAAATAGTGTTGGCAAAACATTTGAAAGCCCTGCTATGGTAATGTTGATGAGAGATATGTAAATGGAGGCATTGATAGAAGGGTAAGTTGGCAGGTGAAGGTAGTGGAATGTGCCAGCCAGGTCAGGATGGAGGAGAATATGTCGACATGGAGGAGAGAAAGACTATTGAACGAAGAGATGGTCAGTGAACATGACACAATCATATTGTAGTGATATATACTACCACACAAACATACACCACACAGTGACCTGCCAGGTTTACCCACATTCATTCATCTCAGAGTGAGTTCCGTAAACACTTACAGGCAGACAGGTCAAGCCTCAAACCCACATGCTCCTACATGACACAGACGCACAGACAGATGGTAATGACACAATGTACTAAACCTCCACATTCCATAACACAGGATAGTTAGGATAGAGTATCCACCGATCTGCCACCTACTCTGTTCACAACGAGGAGAGGAGCAGGGTATTATAGAGTACTGGCGCACTAGTGTTACATGACTGAAGATAAACCAAACAGGATCTCAGTGATAATCAGACTAGTAAACAACAGACTACAGAACAGCCCAGCTTAATTCCATTCCGTCCATTCCAACATTATAGGAATATGCCCCCAATAGTCGATGGTAAGGACAGCTGCTGATTGGATGAGTTTATGGCAGAGGTAGCTGCTGATTGGATGAGTTGATGGTAGATGCAGCTGCTGATCGAATGAGCTGATAGTAGAGGCAGCTACTGATTGGATGAGTTGATGGTATAAGCAGCTGCTGATTGGATGAGTTGATGGTACAGGCAGCTGCTGATAGGATGGGTTGATGGTATAGGCGGCAGCTGATTGGATGAGCTGATGGTATAGGCAGCAGCTGATTGGATGAGCTGATGGTGTCAAGGTAGTGCTGCTGACTAACTAACCCTATATTATGGGACACTCACCAGAAGCTGAGCGGGTAACAGGAGCTGGCTGTATGTTACGTGGATGATCATTGGCTTCTATCAAGTTCATCACACCACTGTCTGCTGCAGCTACGGCTAAAGTGTCTGTAACACCTTCTCCACACTCTAACAATATGAGCAAATATGCACCTTACAGTACTCCATTTACATTACCAATAAGAGTAAAATATATAATATGATAATAATACAGTTACAGTTTTTTATACAAATGTACATGATTGTACACATCGTTGTGTAATATTGTATAAATATTCCTCCTATCTATTCACAAAGCACCATGGTATTGTAATAAGAACCAGATGACAGTGAATCAATGGCCATAATCAGAAGTTGTCCTCTCTCAATCAAAAGTATTTGGCTACCAAAAGACTGGAAGATAGATTCAGAGAGGACAACTTCTAATTACATGTATAACCAATAGCCTATGAGTGCCCATGGGTGAAATGCACACTATTGGAGTAATGTTCTCTGAAGAATAAGATAATCAAGGGAGAAAAACTTCTAATTTACAGTATTTGCAAATGCTGATGTGGGTAAAGCGTTTTACAAAGCGTTTTGAGTACTGAAACACAGTACCTACAAATATCTGCAACACCACAATGACCTCGACTTATTTCCATATGGTTAATTACTTACGTATATAATAACAAACATGAACCAAGATGGGAATGTAACTCCATATAGGCCAATGTGCAAAATACAGCAAATGGACAATAGGATAATGATAATAACACCAGGCCATATTCTACACAATGTATTGCACAACTCTGAGCTCTAAGGCTGCAGACCAATTGGAAACATGTATTAGCCTCTTGGGGCCATTTTTTATATATGAAGTAGTGGTAGCGTGTGCTGTACACTGTGCTAGGCGATTAGGTACTGTAGAGGTCCCGTGTTCAAACTGCGGTCAGGGACTGGTATTTTTATGGATGTGAAACAAGTCTCTGACTGCTCAAAAAGACAAATTCCTGGCATAAAAGACACATGTGAAGCAAATAGAATAACCAATAACAAAATATTACCAGATGCTGTGTTGGTTGAGTTAGTGCTAGATTTAGTTCCTTCCAGCCAATCTTCAATATTATATTCTACACCTCTGTCTTGTAGCTCACTCCTGTGTTACATATACATACAGAAATGATGACATACAATGTTCAAGTCTAGCACAATAATGCCCTTTTATGTGAAACTACCAGATGTACATGTATATTATGCTCCACTACTACCTTATGGGAACACAACTCCCACCGCTACAGGCATACTATACAATTACATGAGACAAGAGTTCACGATACTACTAGCAACATTGCACCATCTGGTCAAGTATGCTACCTACAACGTAGACTTGTCTGCTTTTTGATACTCTAGTAAAGCAGTGTGACTAATGTTCCGATTTGGTGCAAATTTAGAATATTATTTCTGGTTGTACTGGTGAGCTTATGGGGGGTGGTGGAGGGTGGGGTGGTGGCATATTTCACAGCTAGTATTAGTGTCTGGGAGGGGCGTGGTAATACTTGGGGCCACAGGGTATGACATCAACCTGAGTGTATTGATTTGAGCTTGCTTTGTATTTTTAACTCTCTGCAACCTTTTCTTCTCTCCTTCCAAATCCCTGTGCTGACTACTCAGATTCTATAAATAATAAGATGAGTCAGATTCTATTAATAAGTTGCAGATAATACTAGATGCCATATGAGTATAGACATAAGGGTATACATGTCACCTCTATTAATCCAACATGCATTTGCTAGTATTGTTATATCCTATAATCCTAGAGAATTGACTCTTATCTTCATCAGCAGTGCATACCTACATGTACATGTTGTGCAGTACATCCTTACATGTACACGTGCAGTACATACCTACATGTACACATGCAGTACATACCTACATGTACATGTACATCTGCAGTACATACATGTACATGTTCACTTACCCCAATCAATCTTATTGCACTCTTTAGTGTGGAGAGGTTGGATGATCTTCTCTCATCTACAAACGGAAGCTCCTTCCTCAGCTGATCAAAACATTCCTTAAGATGAGCTCGTCTAAAGACAAAGTTAATTTACAAGAGGCATATAAATTCAAAATTAGTACAAATTGTAGTGTTATATGAGTCCATACTGTTAGGGTAGATGAGACAACAACAGTATGGTAGTGGTCATAGCAGCAGTGTTAGCACTATAATATTAGTACAATAGTAGTGGAAGGGGTACAGGAGCCGTAGGTGAAACGGAAGCTGTAGGTACACTTACCTGTTTTTCTCCAGCTTATTATGCGTCTCACGACTGCCAAAGCTGTAAATATACGACCACATTTGAGATGGCACTTACTAAATGTAGAAAATAATAGCACAATGAAAGGAAACACAAGTACATATTCTGATGTGACAAAAAGTCGTATATTTAATCACACCTTTTTCGAATTTCCTTGAGAGTGAGTTTATCAACCTCTTCCTCTTCTTGAGAGAGGAAAACAGTATGAGATGCTGACAAGCTATCAAGAGGTGTTGAATCTTCATAGTCAAGTGAGTCACTGGCTTTAGATACAGCTGAACTGGAGCTAACAGCAGGTGAGGCAGCTTTGGCTGCTTGAGATGATCTGGTAGATGATGCCTTTCTCTTACGCTCAGTTGGTAAGTGAGGTTTAAAATTCTCTGCTTTCTTAGATGTTCTTGTTGCTAAAGAAATGATAATCAACTACAATAATGACATCTTTCTTATTTTCTTCATAGAACAATAATGGAGGCCGACTCAAGATTATTGGAATTTTGTTGAAGTACGGCCTAAATGTATCGAACCAAAGGCATGCCATCTGGTCGCACCCTGAATGTTTGAAATAACAAGGTACCGAAATTATTCTGGAATGTTTTGTTATTCCGAATATTTCAAAACACTATTTGAAGAAAGAAAGACAACTCTAAGGCAATATGGATCGGTTTTAGGTGAAAGACAACACTTGCAGATACTATCACTATATCCGTCTAGGTACCTCTGATGACGTAGGACACTCTTGACCGCAGGCGGCCTAAGTAGAGTGCCTTATTAGTGTAACAGTGTGCATTTAGTTTTTGATCAGGAATTCCAGCATTACCGCTGCTATGGACTACTTCTTTTCATCACAAATAAGGCTATTTAAATAGACTCATTCAAAACCGTTTAGGGGAGAGTTGGTATTGGGAACTCTAGTTGGGATAGTTTTTGGTTTTTAAGGGATACTATAACTATTAGTGATACTGATATAAAATTTTAATACGTTTATGATTTATACAGAACCTACAGTACATAACATAGGGTCATCTTTTTATGCATGAAAGTACGTTGACATGTTGTTTAATCACTGTCTGTCAGAAGCAGATACATTGACCATGTCAGCAAAGTATGGTAATCCATGATTTGGCAGCTCATGACAAACACCCCAACTTGTTTGTTGATGGGTAGAAGTTGGCACACGTGACAAACATGCCGTCACGACAGTGACCCCGCCCACAAATAAATCCGGGTTTTTTCTACGGCTCCACTGAGAGAGTCAGGGTGAAACGATTTATAATTCTGTAATTACCTTATATCCCATATAGAGAGTATTATTAGATGCCCTCGGACTTGCTTCAACTCCAGCAGAATTAAATTAAATGATTATACGATGACTTAGTTTTAAAAGTTAATGCACGAATATAAATGTGAAACGGAAAGGTTAAACTAACCACGTGATTTCTTTACGCCAGGTTTATTCCACTCAAGAAACTCGGCTGCTTCCAACAGGGTTTCCAGGCTCATTATGCACTTGGCTAGTAGTCTGAACTCGCTGAATTGCTTACACTTGATAATTCTAGCAGTCTTGAACTTAATTCATCCAACTGTATGCTACAGGTACTAACAAAACTAGGTGAAAACACAAAACAAATCAGCTAACGTTTGAGTCGCCCTTCCACCTGGTTATGAGGGCACGTGTAATGAAGCAGGTTGTAAGAACCAATGAAAATCGAGAAGACAACGCGTCAATGTTTCGGCTGTTCTTTAATACTTGCACGCCCCAATATTTAAATATGACTTATGCCATGTTTTTCCTTTCTTCAGAAATTGTATCACCAACATCTTGAGGTTTACAGCTAGAAACTTACAAACAACATTGGCTTAATTTCTTGCAGTCAAAATATAAAAGATTGTAGTGGAAAACTAAGCAAACAATAGTGTATGAACAGCTAAGCTGCAGCTCACGTGCTCAGGTCAACGACTATAAATAAACGATCGTTGCTCACATCGGAAATGGCACAAATAGAATCGCGCTCTCTGTGGTGAAAGCGCGGGCTATTATCTTTGTATTGCATGTAAACTGTAACTAGTTGGTGCCAAAGGGATATATGTACCCCTTTGGTTGGTGCCTCCGGGTAAATTTGATGAATTTACATCTTATATACCTGCCAGCTTGAACTGAATCGAGTATTAACGGGATAGTTGTTAATTGAGAAAATATTTATCAAATTTGAAGGACTAACACTGATCTTAATCTATGCACAACCACAAGACAAAACTCCGATCCGCAGAAGTAGCACGGTGACAGTGAGAGTAACAGTGAGTGTCAGTGTGACAGTCACTGTGGTTGTCGGAATCAGAAGACAAGACATAGATTAGAGTACAACAACAATTTGAATTTGATTCAAACTTTTATCCAAGAATTGATTAATTGCTAATTTTCTCGTGAATACCATTTTGTATAATCTTATCTACATCTATCTTCACCCACTTCACTAAGTCAGTGGGAGGCAACAAACATAATTAATAAGGAAAGATTAGATAAAGTTAAAATAAAGATTAACTAAGATAAGATGGTTAGAACAAAAGGAGATGGTGCTACAACCAAAGGTGAGTAAGATAAAGGTAATCCAAAACTGGCCATTACCTAAATCATAAATGCAATAGTTTGCCTATTATTATTATTTATAACTATTATATTATTAAATTAATTATAATTTTTATTATTAGTATTAGAATTATTATTAGTATAGTTAGTATTATAGCAGAATTAAGAATAGAATTAGAATAGGATATGTTTACTGTGAATCAATCGAACATGTCATGTGCAAACTCAACCAGTGAGATTCATTAAGAATCTGAAGGGAAGGCGGGGAGTCACAGAAGCTCGAACACAACTGGACCTGAAACCATTAAAAGAAAGACGGAAATCACATAGGCTGTCCCTCCTGATGAAAATACTCTCAGACGAAACAAGGCAACAGACCCTCGCCTCGGCTCATAATGAGCTGACTAGCGATAGCACAGCACAGAGAGGAGAACCAACCTCTATTTATGCCTCAAGTCAGACCTTCTATAATAGCTTCCTCCCTCGAACTGTGAGGGATCCGAGACTAGGGCCAATGAACACTCAACAATAGACAGCAACTGCTGTGACTACTACTCACTTACTGACAAACCGCTGACTAAAGAAGCGCTCCCGTTTGCGCCGTTAAGCAATTTTAAGTGTACTATCATCTTTCTTAACCAAGATGTAGGGATTAGTTCTCATCACCGCTGAAGAATGAAATATGGACAACATGCAATGCATTTCCTATGCCAAGAGAAGGAAACAGCACAAGCTGTTAGCATTAGGCGTCCTACATGTTAGAGATTGTTGGTCCTCAATATGACAGACTGCATATATGACTGAGTGATTTATGAAACTAGTAGCCTAAAGTTTGCTCATCCTTACTTTTGTGCAAATATCTGGTTAAATAAAGTGACTAAATAGGCGGATGGGCAATTATATACATGTAGATAGCTAGTCTATATATATAGTGGAACTTGCTCAAACTATTAGCCTTGGTCCCTGCTGAGAACTACATAATGACTTCAATTAAGTGAAGTGATCTTACAATTCAAACTCAGGCCTAATTCAAACAAATTATGACGGTCCCTTGGAGTTTGAATTAAGGAAGTTTCACTGTGCCTATAATTATGTAGCCTACTCGTATATAGATATAAGGGGCTATACATATATAATCATGTAGGCCTAGATGAAGAGTTATAACTAAGAGTTAGCCATGGTAACTTGAGTTTCCAAAACGCAACTTGCAGACATCTCTCCTTATCATTTGCAACTTCAGACCCCAAATTTAGCTTTACATTATTCTATTTTATACCCTTGTAGTTGTTGGTTCGAAAGCACCAAGAAAACAGCTAGTGTCAAATACAGGAGCAGGCAGTAGCTCTTCCCTTACAGACTCAGGTAAGTCTACTTTAGTTTGAGTTATTCTCTGTTATTCCACCTACTAGTTATTGGGATTTCCAATATTTGGACTAACTAATGTCATATTTCTATTTGTCCAAATGGGCACTGTTATTAGCCTACTTTATTTGCAAAGTTACAGTATTTGAGTGGTAAATTGCAAATTCATGTTGTAAATAGTCTGTATCTGTAGTCTGTGTATTTCACATTGCAGGGAACAGCGTTATTGCACTAATTAAATGAAAACACAACTCCCCTTAGCCTTGTCACAACTCAGTATCATTATAATGCAGCTCATTGAACTTTGATGTAGAACAAGATTTGTACACCTTTCTAATGACAGTGAAATAGCTACATTATTATTTAGTAGAGAATTAATTTTAACTTTTTCTAAGAAGTTTTGAGAATAACCCATAATTTGGCCAACTCTGGCGGTTGCATCTTTTGTTGAATTCATAATCATAAAAACTGGGAGTTACCTACCCTGTGCCTAGTTCTGCTAATTTCAAACACTATTAATTTTATGGTCTGTGCCGGTTATCATTACTTATGAGGGTACACAGGATATGAGGAGCGTACCCACCTCTAAACTATGAGATCTACACTGTAGGCTTATAATAGGCATTACCCTAGAATAGCAGGCTCAGTGTACTCCACCTCATTTGACCTTGAATATTCTACTAGTGTGAATCAATCATACAATAATAGTAAAATGTGACATCATCAATCTGACGTCTGGCTTATCTGCTCCACATTTACAGGCAAGAAGAAACTACAGCCTAGTTCTGGTTTACCATACTGTCCCCAGCCAACACCTGAATGGCAGAAGAGTGTCAGATCCTTCTTCTCCTTCTCCTCGTCAAGTAAAGTTAAGGAGGAGGACAAGGAGAATGAAGATGTGATTGAGGTGCAGGAAAATGCAGAGGAGATGACTGCAAAGACAAAAAGGTCAAAGGGAAAACAACCACAGAAAGGCAAACAGACGAAAAAGAGTTCAAAAAGGTAGGCTTTTCAAACTCACTAGAAACTGCTCATAGTCGCTCTGTTATACTGTTTATGATGCCAGGCCCATCATGCAGTAAGTACTTTAGCTGTCTATTTATTGATACATTTAGAGATTGTGCCGGGCTTGAATTTAACACTATTCAAATAAATGAATGGCCTGTCTGTTTTTATTCTCCTAGAACAACCACTAGTACAACTCCCAACCTGCATTCCCTGCTATCTAGAGAGCAGTGTTCCGTAACTTCTGTTGATTTTGAAAAAACCACTAAACTTGTTGCATATTCTGATGATAGTGTATGATATGCAGGTCTAAAGACACCAATATATCTAGTGATGCTGAAAATCAGGAGATGGAAGATGCTGAACCTAAAGATAACACTATGGCTAAAGATGATACTGAGGCTAAGGATGATACCGAGGCTAGAGATGACACTGGGGCTAAAGATGATACTGAAGCTAAGGATGATGCTGAGGATGATGCTGAGGCTAAGGATGATGCTGAGGCTAAAGATGACACTAGTGAGCCTGTAGCTAAAAGGCGAAATAGGATTATAGAATCTGATGAGGATGATTAGCCCAAGTTCTTCCATGCACCCCATCCATTTATACCTACTTGTGCATCTATACAGATTTTTTTTGTTGATAGATTAATTCTCTAACTTACAGCTATTGATTTTGCAAACAATACAATTTTATAATTATCTTCTTTTTACCTTTAATAAAATCAAAAAATTTATAACTAATTTATATAACAGCTATGATGGTTAAGACATGGCGTATGGAAAAGCAATACTGTAGTAAAATGAACCGCTGGGCCATGAATTTATTGACCTGATACACTATAAAATACAATCTTGATAGACTTAGGAGGCTGGAATGCTGGCCCTACCGCTGTATCTTATATACTTTTATATGCACATAACATTGATAATAACTGTTTGCTCAGCTTAGTTACACCAGCAGCTGAAAAAATAAATGCTAAATTAAATATTGCCAAGATCTGCACTACAACTGATCTGTTAGTGGATGAGGCTTCACTAAGTATTTTGAAATCTGTTAAGTTGGTTGGAGTTGTGCCCCTGTTATAGGATGTTGACGATGTAGGACAATTCCTGTTTACTGACAAATATTTAGGTATAAGTAAATAAAATACATTCATTGTTTGTGGCGCCTGGTCGTAGCCTTCAGAGTTGGAACTCAAAGGCAATGGTGGGAGATACTGAACTGGAAAAAGCTCTCTCTTGTGACAGTGGTGGATACAGTAAAATAGTGCTAACTTTCATCTTTGTATCTTTTATATCGGACAGATGTCTTGTTACGCTCCTTGTTTTTGCTCACATCAGTCAGCTGTTCTTCTTTACCTGATGACTCATCTTCTACTGCTGTGGCTGTTGCTGACTTTGATTGATGAATATTACTGTCCAGTGATTGAAGAAGTACTGCATCCTTGCCACTACGGCCCCCTTGACCACGACCAGACTGCCTGTATCATTTCCTACGCTCCTCCGTCTGTGTTGTTGGATTATTGCCAGATTTGTTTTTACTTGACTTCTTTTTGGTGCCAAAACATGAACAGCAACTAAAAGATAGGTACAGTAGCATCTTAGATCATTCCGTGAGTACTTCTGTGGATTGGAACTGGATACTTTACGTTGTATGTTAGGTCTACATTATGCACTAGATAATACACACTAGGTACTATCTCCACAGTTACGTTGTACCTACATGTAGTGGTACGCATTTGATGATTTTCAAACCTGGTGTATATCTTAGACCTCACTAGTATGACGCAAACATTCCATAAGTAAGCACAGCAACGTCACACTAAATGATGAAGTGCTTAGTTCTAAATTTACTCTCTTTTCGTACTAATTGCATTTTAGTTACAAGAAAGGTGTGACTGTCATGGTGAATAAGAATAGAGGAATTGTTATGCTACTCTGTCACACAACGACACTTGTAATTATCTGCCCATGTAACTTACGTGTTTTCTGTATCTTCAGTGGCCTGAGGAAGGGCTGGTTTACTTGACTCATTTGCCTTGCCCTCCTCTATCACCCCATTTAGTGCTCCTCCAGAATTCTACAGAGTAGCAAAATGAAAATAATGACCAGCATAACCTTGCCAGGCACCAGCTACACCAATATTGCCAGGCACCAGCTACACTAATATTGCTGGGTAACAACTAAACAATTAGAATAACATGGTTGTTATCTTTAAGACAACTAAATCTATTATGTGTATTAAGAGATATCTTTGTTCTTTGACTAATCAATCATATATGGCGCTATCAACTTTTATTACGCTGTTGAATATAACTTAATCGTCAGCATAAATCCAATCACATGACTATAAATTGTAGAGCTTGACATTAAATAATATACAGTTTTACAAGATGTGGCACAGTTTAAAATGCCACAAAACAGTAAATAGTAAAATGCCCTCAGACCAATAAAATTAGACTGTTATTTCTTGAAATAAAACAAATGAAACTTGAACAAGACTTACGACAGGTGCCGGGCCAGCAGTATGTCGGTGTCTCCCAGGATTACGGGACGAATGTGAAGCTGTGTCAGAGGCTACGGCTTGCTGTGACTATCAAATATCAACAGATAAAAAATATTACACACTGTATGGTGTGCATGTTTACATACACATATTGAGGTCAACAGTCAACAGACTGACCAATAGCAAAACAGAGTGAGGAAGCAACTAGGTTGTGATCTTGCATCAGGAGAGGGAGACCAACGATAGCATTTAGAGCTGGAATCTGGTGGTCACTATTTTAGCATCAAGTGAGCGCATATTATTAGTAGCTAGTAGCCCTCAAATTTGTCTTAAATAAAATAGACTATAAACTCTGCGCCCAAATCATTTAATTTTCCTCCACCTAGTTGTACGACCGTGTGCCTCCCACTGGACCTCACAACACTGATAAAATGCTTTGTACAATAATTTTACTGACTGACAAGTTGAAGATTGTTAATGGAAGCAGTATCCAATCCTTCACCACAGATGACTTTCGGAATTAAAATGGAATCACTCTAACTATATTGGATGAAATAGGATCAAAATAACGAACGATAGTCTTCCACATCGTCAAACTGAGCAGACATGTTTGAATATCCAATCATATGTCTAACTCACTTGTCGGTCTGTCCAATCAAAATGCCAGTCACAGTCCATCCCATTCTTCTCCATCAGACCCAGAAAGATTTTTTTGAGGTAAGAGTAGTCAGGAGTTTCAAAGAAGTCTAACCTTCTAACATACCGTAGATATGTGCTGAACTCCTCTACAACATTAGAGATCAAATAAGTACAATCTAGTGAACAGTATGATCACTGACCAAAACACTAGTGATAACCAGTGAAACAATAAGCATGGCAATAAGTGAGTGATTTAATCAATATGATAGCAAATGTGTAAATCAGCATGGTAGCGAGTGTGATAATCAGTATGACACTGAATGTGATAATCAGTATGACACTGAGTGTGATAATCAGTATGATAGTTGAGTATGATAATCAGCATGACAGCGAGTGTGATAATCAGTATGATAATGAGTGTGATAATCAGTATGATAATGAGTGTGGTAATCCATATCATAGTGAGTGTGACAATCAGTATGATAGAGGGTGTGATAACCAGTATCATAGCGAGTGTGACAATCAGTATGATAATGAGTGCGGTAATTATTCTAATAATGAGTGTGACAATCAGTATGACAGCGAGTGTGATAATCAGTATGATAATGAGTGTGGTAATCAATATCATAGTGAGTGTGACAATCAGTACGGTAGAGGGTGTGATAATCAATATCATAGTGAGTGTGACAATCAGTATGATAAAGAGTCTGATAGTCAGGATGAAGATAAAAGCTATTCTGCTCACCTGGAAAGTTTTCACATAAGACCTCTACAGGAGTTGCCCGTTTTGTATCACCAATTTTTTGATATCTCTCTTTTAGCGTGTCTGCCTTGAGTCCTTGCCAGGGTAGACTGCCACGAAGGAAGTACATGAACATGTGGCCTAATGCTTCTAGATCATCTCTTCTACTTTGTTCTACAAAATATATAGTTCAATTCATAGACAATGCTATCTACTGACACAATATTAGGCTATACCATGCCATTGTATCTGACCATCAGGGACATATTATATTGTTAAGGGGTGGGTATAGTAGGCCCCTTCCAGTAAGTAACACAGGTAAGCTTACCTTTACCAAGATGTGTATTGATACTCATGTATCTGGCTGTGCCAGTCAGACTCTTATGCTCCCTATATGGTATGTGTTTGTTAGACTCAGGGTCTATGTATTCCTTGGCTAGACCAAAGTCTATTATATGGACTATGTGACTACGTCTCGTAGAGTTTCTTCCGATTAGAAAGTTCTCAGGCTTCACATCTCTGTATATGAGATGTTTGGTGTGTACATAGTCCATTCTGTCCAGCTGCAATAAAATTACATCCATATCATTTTGAAAATAATTACTTCTGGATAAATCTGCAAAAATAAATTTTGAGACAAAAATTGCTCATGAACTTTGAAAACATTTGGAGGTCCCTGAATTTGTATAGCTACCTTCAGGATGGGAGGTACTTACAAGCTGTATAACTCACCGGCTTATACTCCTCGGCGTGACCAGCCCCTTGCAGCTTGCACTGCCAGGTGCCAGTGCTGGCCAACTCCCTGTGAGAAAGGCCCAGATGACATGGCCTTTTTTGGCAGGGGTAGAGGAGTTGCCTTGAAGCCATACTGGCTTGCATGACCCCAAGGACTTTTATATGAGGCACAGGAGCAATTTTGGCTGGATGCTCTTCCTAACACCACCGTGACCGGGATTCGAACCTGGAACCTTCAGCATGAAGGCTCAGCTGACCCCTAAGCCACGTTGTATAGCTACCATCATAATAGTGATACTTACAAGTTGTATATCAACCCTCGAAATGCTAGATACTTACAAGTTGTATAGCTACCATCAGAACTGTTTTCAATGAGAACTTTCTTTCACACAAGTCAAAGAGGTCCTCCAGACTAGGTCCAAGTAGCTCTAACACAAGGGCATTATATTTACCACATGGACCAAAGTAGTAAACCTGGGGTACACCATCTGTAACAGACACAATAAACTTTGACCTCACCAAAGTGAGTAGCGTCGGTTGCAAACAGTAAACTCTTAGCATAGGAAATCTAGCTGTTAGCCAATAAAACAAACGATATATCTATTTCATCATATTGGCCTTCGTCAAAATCTGAGACTGTTGGAATAACAACAGCTTCCTACAGTGCTATACCAAAACCCTACAATATATCCATGGGCTGTCTGCTTTACATGCATGGATATCATTGATATGTAGAATAAAATCAAGATTTAGAATAGAGGAGGCAACTTCAGTGATTGTACATTATAAATAATGACATTATAAAGATGTTTATTGATTTGAATTAGCCGAGGAATTGAGTAGTGTAAAACAATGACAACCAATTACTGTACCATGTTGTTTAGGGAGGGAGTGCTTGTGCAATACTTACTACATGTATATATGATTCATGTAAATAGGAGGAAATTTTAAGCATCATATAATCATACTACAAGATAGTTAGTAGCAATACTACCTCTACCAGTTACTCTATATAGTGAGAAAAGGAAATAGTGCCTGGTATATTAATATTTCCTGTAACAGTATAGCCCAAGAAGGTCTACATGATGATATACATGTAATATATTGTATACTAAGTCTTGCCAACATACATTGTATATGTACATACATGTAGGTATGAACAGCCTGTGGGTAGACTTGAACAAAATAACACAGGGTAGTGGTACAGACACCGGCTTGGTTATATAAGGAATAAGTCCACGACACTGTCTAGTATTACTGCTACTGTATATACGGCCATAATCAATAAGGGCTATAGACTACTTACATGTACATGTAGATGGCAACAGCATAGTACAATATCACCATGATATTTATATATACCGCATGACTTGTACACTGTACACTCTACTGTGGTAATATGTTGTGGTGGGCCCTAATACTATTATACCACCCCACCCCTTGTACATCCACAGTTCACCTGTATATTATGTACACTGCACACTGTACTATAAATATTCAGCAAGTAAAATACTTTCATAATAGTACAACCAACTGTATTTTTATAGATACAAGGATGCATAACTCCTAAGCTGTACACAATACAACTACAAATTGTACAATACTATTTGTTAGTATTGAAGGGCACTCCTTTCTAGTACACACTGTATATTCTCATGTTATCTTAGTCTATGTCCTATAGATAGCTAGTAGTACACATAGTCTATCAGTATACACACAGTAACACACAGTAGAGTAGAGTAACACACAGTAGAGTAGAGCAACACACAGTAGAGTAGAGAAACACACAGTAGAGTAGAGTAATACACAGTAGAGTAACACACAGTAGAGTAGAGTAGAGTAGTACACAGTAGAGTAGAGTAACACACAGTAGAGTAGAGTAATACACAGTAGAGTAGAGTAACACACAGTAGAGTAGAGTAACACACAGTAGAGTAGAGTAGTACACAGTAGAGTAGAGTAACACACAGTAGAGTAGAGTAACACACAGTAGAGTAGAGTAGTACACAGTAGAGTAATACACAGTAGAGTAGAGTAATACACAGTAGAGTAGAGTAACACACAGTAGAGTAGAGTAACACACAGTAGAGTAGAGTAGTACACAGTAGAGTAGAGTAACACACAGTAGAGTAGTACACAGTAGAGTAGAGTAATACACAGTAGAGTAGAGTAGTACACAGTAGAGTAGAGTAGTACACAGTAGAGTAGGGTAGTACACAGTAGGGTAATGCACTCACCATGGTTACCAAGCTGTTTGTAGAATCTGTACTCTAAATGAAGTTGGGGAGCTCTTGATTTCATTGATTCCTGTCAACAGAAATACAGGGCATAGACATGAGTAGACAGTGCATGTTCCATAGTTTGGGTATTATAATATTGTCATTAGTATTTCAGCCCATTCTGTATCCTCAGCACAGAGATGAGCAGCAGCTGTGGTTGATACAAGAGTTCTAATTACTGATCAGTGATAAAAACCGCATGGCAGTGAGACGCTGGTCTCCAAGTGTTGCAGTACAAAGTGGACTGAGTGACTAGATGTGACCAGGTAGACTAGATGTGACCAGGTAGACTAGATGTGACCAGGTAGACTAGATGTGACCAGGTAGACTAGAGGTGACCAGGTAGACTAGATGCGACCAGGTAGACTAGATGTGACCAGGTAGACTAGAGGTGACCAGGTAGACTAGATGTGACCAGGTAGACTAGATGTGACCAGGTGAACTAGAGGTGTTCAGGTGAACTAGAGGTGACCAAGTGAACTAGAGGTGTCCAGGTGAACTAGAGGTGACCAAGTGAACTATCAGGTTGACTAGAAGAAATGGGGTAAGAGGGGAGAGAGAGAGAGTTATCTATCAGCTCATAGAGTAAGAGGAGGTAACCGTTGGCAACCAGAAGGCTAATCTCATGAGTTATCAACTTAAACATACTAGATAGATAACGCTGTTACATGTAGGCCTACACACTAGTAGCCTACACAGAGGGCATACAGTAGTAATACCTGTTAGGGAAGTGTGCAGTGTTGATACATTGCACTTACTTGCAGTGTATAATATACATGTAACAACCAATAGATAACACCTCCATTATAAACTCAAGACTAAATACTTAGTTCAAACTGGAAAGAGACAAAAAACAGAGACTTCCCGAGGAATACATGCTAATGATTGGCCAATGTTCAGATCTATACACTAAAGAAGCACTTGCTGCAGCTAGCCAGCCAGTGATGCATTAGTAGATATACTCCAAGGTAGAGCGGAGCCACCATAAGCTACACTGGTACCAGTAGCAATGTGAATGTACACGGTTTTACAACACCTTATGTTCATACAGTATAGTATTATATGCCATACAACAGATCATATTATGATTGAGTGCTGATCTGACCCCTATGCTCTAGTGTCATCTTAGAAAACAAGATTTCCTTTTACAAACTACATAAGTTTCTTTTTCTAACTCCCCTGCTGTTTAGACTACGACTACTGACCCGCAGAACTAAACATCCAATCAAAAGCCAATATTGCGACCATGCTGTGGTGTAGCAATGTAATAGAAGTCGTTAGAGGATAACTCCAACTATATTAACAAGAGAGCATGAGGTTTCCACTAAGCAGTTATCCTCCATTTGATCAAATTATCTGACATTCAGTGACCATCACTTCAGCACATCATGAAGGCTAGACTGTACGGTACTTGAATCCAAGCTAATAATACACCCCTTATAATGTATGCAGGCACACCTATGAACCATACAGTATAATATAGTAGTTATTATTTTACTTATAGAGCAAGTGTTTGAAATCCTCGCTCTAAGAGCAGGCACTTGCAGGTAGAGCTACGTAATGTACATGTAGGTGTAGAATAATGGTGACATACCAGTTTGATGGCCACATGTTCATTGTTGTATAGATTCTTGCCTGGAAGAGGAAATAAAAATATATAAGCAAACTCTAGAGAATGGCAGCCTAACGATAATCAATGATAGAACTGCAGGCAATTTACTATTCATTAGATTAATAGAGTGACTGACAGAGATTGTAACTAGCAGTCAGTAGCTAGTAGTCAGTAACTAGTAGTCAGTAGTCAGTAGCTAGTAGTCAGTAGGCCTAGCTAGAAGTCAGTAGCTAGTAGTCAGTAGCTAGTAGTCAGTAGTTAGTAGTCAGTAGCTAGCGGTCAGTAGCTAGTAGTCAATAACTAGTAGTCAGTAGCTAGTAGTTAGCAGTCAATAGCTAATAGTCAGTAACTACTAGTCAGTAACTAGCAATCAGTAGCTAGTAAGCTAGTAGCCAGTAACTAGTAGTCAGTAGCGAGCAGTCAGTAGCTAGTTATATAGTCAGTAACTAGCAGTCAGTAGCTAGTTGCCAGTAACTAGTAGTCAGTAGCTAGTAGCCAGTAAGCAGTAGTCAGTAAGTAGCAACTAGTAGTCGACTAGCTATGCATGTCTACATGGCATTACACTAGTAAAGCATCACTTACCTAGCCTAAGTTCTCCAAAGTTGCCACAGCCTATCTTCTTCCCTACTCTGAAGTTAGGTCCAACCATAAGAACGCTGCCCCCACTAGTAGAGGAGGCAGCGCCACTACTCCGAGCAGTCATATTTAATTATATGGTAGTAAGGGACACCCCAACCAAGAGCTGTTATGTTCGCACAGCCTTAGCTATTTCTAAATGTCCGCTACATTCAGTGATAGTCATATGGCTACAGAACACAACAGAACAGTGGCCTAGATTAGCTGCTACAGTTGTCAGAGATTCAGTCGAGGAAACCTGAATACAATTATTACGGATTGACATATTATTCCCCAGTCGATTTCACCTTTAAACGAGTATAAAATTAGGAGAACAGAATAACACAATTCATGAGTATAAATAATATCCTACCTTTATCATCGTGACTGGATTGAGCATGCAGACACCATGGCTAGTTCATATCTTTTACTATGGTACAGATGGTAGACCCAGAATGGTTGGAGAACACAGTTTTGCCTACACCTCGGAATTTAACGTCTACGAGTTAATTTAGTCTGAAAAATAATGAAGCATGTATCAGAAAATAAATGGAAACTGCAGCTAATCTGAGCAATAGTATAGTCTAACTGTAGGGTCTTCACAATGGCATGTGCCTCAAGTCTAAAGCACGCTCATACATTCAGTACAGATACATCATATTTACAGCTTGAATATAACTCAAACTCCAGGGATAACATTAACATAGCCTATTCTATATAAACACAATGAGGTTAGAGCTCATGAGTTAATAGCTTAACTGTTGTAGTAGTAAAGCTAGCTATCACGTAGCAGGCCACTCATAATAACTATTGATTACGAGTATGATTTGATTATCAAGTTAATATCATAAGCTACCGATAATAATTATCAATATAAGAGATAAGAACAATCAATAATTATAATCCCCATAAAATAGAAAATGATACCAGATTTAGTCAGTGTCGAGGGTTGGAATTAAAAGATGTATAATAGCGGTGTTGAGTCATTCATGTAGAACAACACTGTACGTGTTAGACATGTGCCAACAGGTTATACATGAGACAAAGCAATAAACTGGTAGACCTTGCCGAAAGCGGTAGCGGAAAAGTATAGCTCAAAATTTTTCCTATATATAAACTAGTCGGAAGCAAAGAGGTAGTTGAAAATAAATGTATGTGAGGCAAGGTTGGATGAAAGTCTGTAAACAACACTGTAAATGTAAAGTATGCATGGTAGTTCCGATTTTATGAACAGGAGATCTCGAGGGAGTACCCATACAGTCATGATCGTACAGTTTTGATTCACAATGGAATGGCAAAACATTACATTGGAAACTTATATTGTTATGTTAGGGGGTTTGGCCATTTTCTATATACATGTATATATTGTATTGTGCAATTTATTGCTAAAAATACAATTTATATTGTTATATTTTGCTTCTCAAAATGGTGTACTTAAATAAATCCATTCAAAAAGCGGAGAAATAGTTGGGATTCCATGTTCAGTTCTGTATGCTTATTCATGGGCAACAGGGTAAAACAGAAAACCAATTTTCACCTGTGAATACTAAAACTCTGTTTAATAGTAGGGAGTTAAAGACTGATAGCCCAATTTTAAAACATGTAGGCCTAGACTAATCTACAACCTGTGGAGTATCAACAACTGTCGAGTCTCCTATGATACAGGCGGAAACAGTCAGTGAGAGACTATAGCCGTGTAAATCTGATAACAACAATCAGTTCACTTGCATAGTGCATTGACAGCGTAGCTAATGAGAATGAAACCTCCAGGTATACATGAGATTTGATGTTTAAAACCACCTAAAATTGAATTTCTAATAGGCTTATGCCAAATGCTCAAGTCATATGACTGTAATAGACCTAACTAACTCTGTTAATGAATAGTATAACGCATTTGAACACATAAAGCTGAAGCTCAAAACACAGTATAACCCATTTTGGGTAGATAGGCCTACTACACACACACAACTTCTGGCTGACTTGTGACAAAATGTTATATATGGGCTACCAATATTTATATTAATCAAGCGCAAATACAATGCAAAAGATTTGCCCAAGCAAACGCATTGTAGTTTTACCGGACAATTGACACCAAGTAGGCTATGTATTAGGATTACACATTCTTAACTCGCCCTCACCTCTTCAAATCAGTCTAACCTAGAAAACTTTGGGCTTTAATGGGTTTTCAACTTTTTCCTCATTGACCTACACTTAGTGTAATGACTAGGCAGATCTTATATGCGATATCAAGCATATTGAAAAACATCTATAGGCAAAGGTAAAACATATATCAATCAAATTTTACTGAATCATATAGGCCTATGTAAAAGTTACTCAGTAATGCTATTAATACTAATTATGTAGGCCTAGCCTAAAAATCACAATAATTATTTTGATAAGCTATGATGAAGAAACAGTTATTACCATTATGACAATCTAATATCATAGGTCTATTATTGTGTCCCAGCATCATGCAGAATAAATTGCTTAACTTAGGCCTATATATATACTGATACTTTCGTACTTGCTACTATGCTTCTGCATGACCATAATGTACTAGCTAATATTTGGAGTAACTTGATGCCTTCTGTACTAAGTGTTAATACACTTTTTTGTGCTGTTGGGCTATTCTGAAGCTGCATAACCTTTTATACCTTACCGAAGCCATTAGAACTATTATTGCAAGACAAGTCTTTCATGTCCAAGTCAGCCCAGACTTGATCGCGGTACTGGGACAAAGCCCGATTGGAATAAAAGAAGTTCCATCTTTACTGCAATTTTCAGTTGCTTGTAGGACTCTAGTAAACCACTAACTCTATATGGAACCTCTTCTGTTATTTACTGCCAACACATTTAAGCACAAGCGTTCTCTACTGGAGTGTGGGTTCTTAGTAGAGCCCATTGAATTCAACAGCATAGCCGGCACTGAAATTTTTTACACCTGGCAATGTTGGCCTATACCTTCTAAAAGTTGTTCCATATATCACTCAGGTCGTTAACCTGATATCGTGCGCTACAAGTATGGAGCACTCAGTACCAAGTAGCGCACTCAGTACTATGCCTGTTGATGCTGGTCATTGCTCTTCAGTAGATGGCTCATGCATTGCCTAGGTAATTAGTGGACAGTCACAACTCCTCTAGCATTGCAGTTAGCACTAGCAGCACCTCATAGGCATACACACTTTCTATCAGCTGTCTGCACATTCCCTGGTTGACCCTTCTGGTACATGCTGCAGCGACTACATTCAGCTACTTAGTTGGACACAACAACATTATAGGCCCATTTAGGCCTACTAGTGATTGTATTATTAATGGTAGATTTCAACTAGGCCTACTGTACGTATTCAATCCAAATGAAATGTTCATGTTGTAATGTTTAATCATAAGATACTTTCATTTTGGTAATCATTGATTATCATTATGATTATCAACTAGGTATTAATTATTATTATTGAAATTGTTAGGGTATCATTATATTTATGATTATGATTAAATATAAATATTCATTAGATTAGTGATTATAATTTATGTTTACTAATGACAAAATTTAAACCACCAAATTTTAATTTAGAAATTAAATTACATTATATTATTAAAATTAATTATATTATATATTAATATTTATCATTTCGTATGATAATGATTTCTGACTATCTAATCTTCAAATCTAAATCTATCTAATCTCAATCTAAATCTTGGTCATTAAGTCTCGTTCTTTCAGTTGAATTGGATTGTTATAGATTTTATTAGCATGCTAACATTTTTACCTTGGGTGGAAACTGATGAACTGAAAACAATTTGGTAATCCAAGTGTACGAAATGGTAATAGTAACTAAGACTTTTGTCTTCTTTTCCTTTTGTTTTGTTGATTTTGACAACCGGTCATCATAAACAATGTCGTGAACTATTTACTACTTTGCAGCACAATAAGGGAAAACAGTACTTACTTGCGATTATTGAAGGGAGAGGACAACTCGCAATAGAAATTAGAGTGCCTTCAATTGAACTGCGTGCGAACAGAACCCGCACCAAAATAGAGAAGCGCTGGACGATCGTGACTCAACCAACTGTTTGTGGGTATGACAGCTACAGGCCAATCATATCTTTCGTAGCCCAGATACCTAAGATGTGCTTTCGGGCTTCACCTCCAATTAATTTTCATTAATTACCAAGTTACTAGTACTAGTAACTTTGTTATTATTATTAATTATTATTTATTACGATAAGATAGACTTTTGGAGGGCTACCTAACTCCACGAATTACAATGTTGCCTAAATAATATGTTTATAATCGTATTATAGTGTTGTAATTTAATAGAAGAATAGAAATATACATAACATTAACAATAAATATAATTATAATAATAATATAATTAAAATAAAAATAATTTTTTTAAAATATATTTATTGTTAATCTTAATGTACATTTATATTATTTACATGGATGAGATCATTTATTTTAGATTATTATTAATTATCATTAGGCCCAGCTAGGCATTAGCCTATCTAGTAGTATTAGTATATGAGATTATCATCGTAATCATCAGAATCATGATTATATTATTATATAGGGCTATATGATTGCATTAATTTAATTTTATAATGATATAATTTCATGAACTGTTAAATATTATATTAACCGGTCTCAATTAAAGAGTTGGGTCAACTGGACCAGCTGTTTTTCATTACTCGTGCATTGCTGCAACGAACATACATAAACATAAACAAACAAAAACCTATCCAATGCTGTGTTTCATCAAATTAAGCTAGAAGACTATGGCTGGACTCACATGAAAGCTAGCCAAATTTGCTAATTGGATCTAATATTTATTTTAATATTTGCCTTGTGTGTCAATTAACATTATTGGGTATTGGACCAGTATTGTTGGCCCTACGGGAATAGATCTCAAGTGATCTGTGTCATGCTAGTAATGGAAACTCTCCTAAGTTGCTTGTAAAGTAATGCTGCAGTTTTTACTTTAATTAATTGTTTTTACAGGTTTATTCTCATTCTTGATCCCGGTTCTCTTATGTTAATTTTGTCTAATCGGTTATTTTCTTCATACCAATAACAAAGATAAGATAAAAATTGAATAGATTCTAAACAGAGTTTGACTCACAGTCCTGACTGGTTGTCTGCAGTAGTGGAGGAATTTGTATAGTGACTATTACTATCTAGCAGGTTTGAGGTAAAGGTGGCCAACTACAAAAAATTTTATAGAGAGTTAAGCGAAGATGACTTCTCCTGCTTCTATTTGAAGTATAATTCAAAGAGATTGAATTTTATTTTAAGATTTAATGATCTAGGTTTCGCTTTTCAAAAAGGCCCGGAATTTGATGCCCCATATTGATATTCACTAATCAGGTGGGCATTCTATTTGAAACAAGATTAGCACTGCCAAACGCCTACTCATGGTAGTCAAGCGAACACTATCGACTATGCTGGGCACTCACTGCGCACAAGTTCCTCTGCTGACCACACTTAGAATATGACACTGCTGCATGGGATAAGATCGGACCGCTGCTGAAGAGGTGGAGGCCACAGAAATGGTACAGGAAGTCGATATTTGCTTCATTTTCGACGAAAAAGGTACCCAAGCCAAGGAAAAAGGATCTCAATAAGTGATTCTTCAAGAATAAGTCCCTTGAGGATGATGACGGTGTATGATGACTTCCTAATATTGCTCCACATATTGTAAACTGGAGTCAAAGCTTTATGACAAGCTGGGCACATTGGGTGGTGGTGAGTGTGACATCTGGAGCTAAGATAATGAAAGGAAAAATGGCTCACTCAATCATATTAAACCATTACTGTCTCACCATTCAATATCTGCAAGAAATATTATTCATCTTGTTTCATGAAGATTGATGTGTTGTTTGTCTTTGTAAACCTAGTGGCAGCCAAGATAATCTCATTTGAATATTGAAAATTATGACCTCCAGTCAATATTGAGACCTGTTAAGTTCCTATGGCTATGCCTATCCTAAGTCTATACTTGTAACTTATATGTACATAGGTAAGCTACTAGCATCAAATAGCCCAGTAGGCCTAATCTTATTGAACCAACACTAACTGTCACTCTATAAATGACTCTTGTGCACAGTGATGAACAAGTAAGTTAGAGTCATGCCCGCAATGACATGCAATCAGTTGCAGGCCCTATGGCTATCTCTGTACCACAGTTTTATATTGACTGCTTCCAGTATTCCAAACATAGGCTGATTGAAGGTGAAATCAGCCAATATTAAAGTAGCAGTTTCTTGGCAGCAGCTAGGATATCAAACACAAACAACACGTCAATCTTACTGAAAAAGGATGAACAAGATTATTTGAAAATATTGAATGGTGCGACAGTAGTGGTTTAACTTGTACCTCCCAGTTTAGTGGTCCCAAAATTCCACCACTCGCTTTCCCGCCATCCATCTGACTGTTTTATCATAGCCTCTCTGATTTCATAACATGTGCTGTCGGTCTTAATGCAGGCAACGCCATGCTGTATTCATCTGTCAACAATACCTCCAATGACCTATTCATATCTTTTGTGTTTATTATAGTCTGGTAGAAAAGAGCCTCAGTCCATAAACTCAGCTCTCTGTAATGGAGTAATTTATCGTGGTTGGTAGTTGGTATTGATTGAGTGTATTTTTCAACTCGTCAAAAACACAAGAGCTTAGGCTTCCCAACTGCCATCAACTATCATACATCAGTCAATTCCATCTGAAAAACACTACACTGTCTGAGCTATTCCATGATTCTCCTCGATTTCTGTTCCTTCTTAAATGGACACCATGGCTACATGAAATTCCTACTGAAGCATGCATTAGTTTTATTATTTGATGCACGTCATAGATGCTTTTAAGTTTTGTCATTAGATTGTAGGCTATGGCAGAGAATAAGCTGGAAGAGTTGGAACAACAGTTAGAGATGTTAATAGAGCATTCACGTCAGCTGGGGATAATTGCAAGTGATTTTCAACCACAAGGCCAGAATGTTCTCAATGGAAAAATGTTAGTATTTAATACAGCTTTCCTTCTTTCAGCGTGTTGTCTTACAATAAAAGGTACGTGGTTCTTAGATGGGAATAGAAAGACAATAAGACACTAAGCCTATCTTAGTATGTATGCCCTTTCCTACCAATAATGTATTGGTAACAGTAATAATGTTTGAAGCTCCAGAATTTGAGCCTCTATTTTTTTATTAAACCAATAATTGAATTGATATATCCTTGCCGTCTCTTCTTGTCTGAGTAGCTCTGCTGACTAGGGTACTGTGTAAAAGACGATATGTAGAATTAACAGTTTGTACGCATCACAATCTGGTTAGAAGTGAGAGTAGATACATGTATTTTATTAATCTGCTCTTTGCAGATAACTTGAGTCAAATGCTCATCTGTTGCACCCCCAAAACATTCTAAGGTTTTAAGGTAGGATTGTAAGGTAGGGTTGTAGGGTAGGGTTGTAAGGTAGGGTTGTAGGGTAGGGTTGTAAGGTAGGGTTGTAGGGTAGGGTTGTAAGGTAGGGTTGTAGGGTAGTGTTGTAAGCTTAACTAGATGTGCTAGAAGATACCCATATAGTGCCCTCTCTGTAGTGCTGTCTCTGTAGTGCTTTGTTTACTATTTTGTAGCAACTCATTGGTTCAGGAGATGCAAGAGATTGATCGACTGAGAACATGTGTGCAAGATATTCAAGTTCCCATCGGCGTCTTCGAGTATGTAGTGCTTCTTCATACTGTGACTCACAGTTAATAATGCTAGTGATTCTAATTTAACAAGAAAGAAATAGTGTTTACTATACACATGTACATTATATTGTGTTGAATACTGTATTATTATTGTTGCAGTTATATAGATCAAGGAAAGAACCCTCAGCTCTACACTAAACACAGCATGGAAAAGGCATTGCAGAAGAATGAAGAAGTCAAAGGGAAGAGTGAAAGTCTTAATGTAAGCATCTGTTTATGATTGCCATAGCAACTAAGCATTCTAACCTATCGAAGTGGTCAGTACAAAATACATTGTAATTCTATAATGTATTTGTAGCAAGGAATTTATCTTTGAGCGATTAGGTGCTGTAGAGGCCTCGGGTTCAAACCCCAGTCAGGGACTGGTATTTTCATGGATTTGAAACAAGTCTCTGACTGTACAAAGATGAATTCCTTGCTAAAAACACATTATGTATATAGAAAATGGCCAAACCCCCTTACAAAATAATTCTAGTTATAAATTTCTTTATGATGTTCTTTTTTGCAGAGATTTAAAGGCTTGCTCATGGTTGAGTTGAGCAAAACATTTGATGTTGAGATGAAAAGATACCGAGCAGCAAGAGACCCAGACAGGACCCAGTAGCCATTTGGAGGGCGACATGTATTTATTATTGCTCAGCTTCGTGATGCTGTACAGTGTTTCAGAGATGTTAGCTGTTGCACCTTCTTCTAATGTTATACTGGACCACTCAAGGTGTTACATGTAAACACTGTCAGCCAATTTAGTAGTCTGGTCTATTCTGATGGAGGGAAGCAACTTCAACGTTCAAATTTCTGTCATGGTTAGATGTAAATAGTAGATAGGCAGTATGCTGTAAGTCGTGGGGTGAACCATAGGAGATGTACATTATTATATAATATAACAAAGTATGAGATTTATTTGTAACAAGAATTATTTTCAAAATATAACAATTTAACCTCATCTAACTTGTAATGTAACCAATAAAAATCAACAACAGAAATGAAAGAGGGAAGTCATTGTGTTTCATTTTATTCATTGTAGTTTAAGAGTTGGTAGAGTCGGAATCTTCATCCTGCTCGGGATCACTGTGGACTTTATACAAAAGTTGGGTGGCTGTCTCCACCTCCCTAAGTTTGAGATAGTAGGCCATATTAACCTCTGATGATTCTGTGAGCTGTGAATTGAATGAGTCGGAAGCACATAGTGGCATGAGTGACAGGGCTCTTAGATATTTCCTCTTGGAATCTGTGAGATATATTTTCTTAGTGAAACTTTCACTATACTTGTGTTTGTGTTTATCTAGGCTGGCCTTACTTCTATAGTCTTGATTACAGTGAGTACATATGTATTTGGATGGATAGTAGTGATATCGACTGGTGTGTAGTTGTAAAGAACGCTGGCTAGGGAATGACTTGCTACACATAGAACAAGAGTAGTCGTGTATGTGACAGGCAGCTTGAACAGAGTTCTTCTCACAGTACCTTTGTGATATGATCGGGAACTTGTCGCAAGAGAAGTCAACAAATATGAGATTGTGAAAACCTCGTCCAGCCATTTCCTCCGCTTGTCTTTTCCTGTTGTGACGTAACCTAAAAAATAGAAGTTTAGCTCATTAGTTCACAAATAATCATACAAAGAGGTGAGCACAAATATGAATGATGAGGCCTGTGTGTAGAGTAGTAGACCTATTAAAGAAGCAGAGTAAAAGTTTACAGTGTTAGATGTTCTAACACCAACATTAACATTCTACCATCTACAATATTCTGTCATCATTACAGTGAACAGACTGACCTTGTATGTTGAATAAGGCTCTTGTTGGAGCTAAATCTGAGATTACAGAGCCAGCACTTGATTGCCGTACCTTCGTGTTTCTCTAGGTGAAGGTCATGACCATGGAAACTGAGAAAGACTTTATGACATACTGGGCAGTCTAATACTTTAGTCCTACCTAGTGGATTGAGTGAGGTAGCAGCATTCTTAGATTTACTTACCTAGAAAATAAGAAATGACAATGTTAGTGTAATTCTGACTAGAAGTACTAGTGCTAGTAGCAACAGTGTAGGAATGGATGTGTTGTCACCATTTAAGTGGTGGTAACGTCGTACGTATTATTATAATGTAGTGGTTGTAGCAGGTAAAATTAGTACAACTATATGTAGTAGGAGTAGCATAGTAGCACTACTAAATGCAGTAATAGTTAGGCTAACAGTGGTAGTGGGAGTAGTATAGTAGCACTACTAAATGCAGTAATAGTTAGAGTAACAGTGGTAGTGGGAGTAGTATAGTAGCACTACTAAATGCAGTAATAGTTAGAGTAACAGTGGTAGTGGGAGTAGTATAGTAGCACTACTAAATGCAGTAATAGTTAGAGTAACAGTGGTAGTGGGAGTAGTATAGTAGCACTACTAAATGCAGTAATAGTTAGACTAACAGTGGTAGTGGGAGACTGGAAAGCACTCATTTGTGAGCTCTCCTTGTCCATGAAGCTTTTAAGCAACTTTTGTAGATTTTCTTCAGAAGCAGAACGAGCCAGCAAATATCGGTCTCTCACCCTTGACCTCTTGACCTATGATTAGACAGACATGAAATAATTATATTTGTATATGGTGCATACACCACAAGCTATGTAGAGTGTACACATTCTCTACAAGCGTTATATAGTTACAGAACTACAGCAAGAATATATAACAATATACTCGTACAGCACAAGTTGAACATCAAGTTATTCTGCTGACATAACCAACTAACTGGCAGTGGAATAGTTGTATCTTTATCATCTTGCACAGTTTTAGCCTGAGATTCTAATAAATCTGTATCAGTGGAGTAGTGGTCCTCTGCCTGCCTCACTCCAAGCCTTCTAAGCCTAGCGGCAGGTGGGGACTGTGGAGGAGAGACTACACCTGAAGTGGTCTCATTAGTACCTCCAGTCTCTGAAACAAATAATGTAGCATAGACACATGGTACATTGTACATGATCAGCAAGCAGAGTACCTAAGTAGGATAACATAACAAATCGACACACTGGGAGCAACCATGTGCTCGGTTGAGGTAGGCAGCTAGGAGACCAACAAAAAATGGGAGACTGGACAAACCATAACAACACCGCGTAACAAGATCAACATGTGCATAGGCTTTCACTCACCACATGTTAAAGTGTCTATGTTTTGACTATAACTGCTACTGGGCTTGGAAGACTTCAGAGTAGATTGACGAATAGGCTTTGATGTTTCATGCTTTATACTATCCACTCTCCTGCTTTTTGAACGTGATGCACGAGTCATACCTTAAAAACACCACAGGTTTGTACATATTATTCTCCTACCGAACACTGTTACTAAATAATTGGGACATCCTAGAGGTGGGTTCTCTAAATGATTTAAAGGGTTTGCACAAGTAACAGGGTCATCAGTCGTGCAATTATCTGTATTATTGAGGGTTTTGTGGGAGTCTTCGCCTTCGGCCATTCCAGTGTCATCAGTTAAAAGAGGTAAATGACCAGCAAGCCACAAACTAAAATACAACCCAGCTATTGCCATCATCTTATGGTCAACAGTTCATAACTGCTCGGATGACAACCCAAAGACCACCTGAACTAAGAACTCACAGGAGTCAGATTTGGTAAAAAAGAGCATTTTCATTCTATTTATATCTTCATCTTGCATGGAATACTGGCCAGTGTAACTGGTCGGCAGTTGTTGACACTATGATAGAGCGAGGAACTTTTATTCTCTCTAACCTGCTTGTTCATCTGTAAACTAAAACCAAAAGGAGGGAAAAGTTACAGAGTTTTGCTGCTGCTTGGGATAGACTCAAGTACAACTGCTGCGTAATAGATACATGATCATTAAGACACTTCCCATGTGACTAATATCCTCTGAAGGAAATTATGGTCCATTATTAGCACCT
This sequence comes from Bugulina stolonifera, assembly GCA_935421135.1. Taxonomy (NCBI): domain Eukaryota; kingdom Metazoa; phylum Bryozoa; class Gymnolaemata; order Cheilostomatida; family Bugulidae; genus Bugulina; species Bugulina stolonifera. Next base: position 6,717,699 of record OW285188.1, on the reverse strand, counting down.
ATGACTATGATGAACTTATGAGCAACAAATTGAGTACAACTGCTGGGAGAGGAGATCCTCTTTCCACTATGACTATTACTATGGTTGTCAAATAACATGATTAGGCCTATACTTCTGCTATTAACTATAGCCATAAGATAGTCCTAATGGTAATGGATAGCTATATAATAATGGGCCTACAAAATTATATAATTTTGAATAACTATTATTATTAGGCCTATATATAATTTTATAGGCCCATTACGGTATTAAATTATTATCAATTATTAATATTAATGTATAAAATAAAGTATTGCATAATTAATATTAATTTTAATTTTGTTGTTATACTTTACTATAACTATTTCTATTAATATAATAATTTAATAAAATATAAATAATTATAAAAATAGTTTGAATTAATATTATTACAATATTAATTTGTCATGATAATAATACTAATAATAATTACTGTTATTGATTATCAACATGGAACATATGAATTATTTAATCATAATATTATGTTATAATTATTATTATAATTATTTATGTTATTATAATTATTACACTAACACTCACTGAAGTGAATTGTCTTGTGTTTGTGTATTGCCAGGTAAAGAGCTCTATAGGATGCAATGTTGTAGAGCTAACCAAATACAGCTGTCAGCTGGAAATTAAAAGATAAACAAAATATAGCATACGACATCAAACGGTCTAGTCTATCCTAGTTCCTAGATACCAAGTTTCCTGAGTAAACTAGATAATTGCAGCCTAGCCAACTCCATTGGTTTGTCTCATAGAGGTAGGGGAGATAACTCTATGGTTTTTCTTTCTTACGTACTGCTATGATGTACTGCGACTTATTATTGGCCAAATGTTGGCCAATTAGAATTTTTATTCGGAATATCAATCATTATTGGTGAGCTCAAGAATTTCCACTATTTGATTGGCCATCGTTGCATTAAAAAGTTCTAAAATGACTCAAACTGACTCGCGATAGACTCCATGATTATAATATCTTTGTTTATTCGTTGACTGGAAACAACTAAAACCTCAAATCAATTGAACGTTTTGAGAACATCCAAATCTACTTTTTTTGGTAAGAGCAGTGCTTAAATTGTAAATTAAGAAGTGGGGGGACTGAGCTGATGAGGGTGGGAGGGGGTGCGGGGGCGGGGTGTGGGCACCCCCGCTTAGCCCCGCGCGAGCGGAAAATTTTGCAAAAAAGCTTCTAGAGACATGTTCTGGAAAAGTTTGAGATGAGCTTTGATGATGTCTTTCTGCAAGGAATTTGTCTATTGAGCAGTCAGTTTTTGCAGATCAGCAGTAGCAATACTAGGTAGAGTGTACTGATACTATTAGCAGTAGTAGTAAAGAGCAACTACTTGTGGTGAGCACTAGCACTATGAATAAGTCTTTGTACTACTACTATTGCTACTAAAAGATGTTATTATTGGGCCACTATTATTGTGAGTGAGATCAGTAGTGGCATATTAGTAGGAACTTGCTAGTTAGCAAGCTGTAAAAAGGTTTTTATTACTACTAGTAGCAAAAAAGTACCAGTACTACTTGTTACTAGTAAAATCTTCTTCACACTCGCATCATTAGCTATCACCAGTGATCGAAGAGAAACAAATTAAGTGGGTAAGCTCCCAGTCAATATAGTGCAATGCACCCCAGGTGCAGGGTGGAATCTCGGCCACCAAACTGTTTAGAGTCTCTGAGATTCTTAAAATTTCTTTTGTTGGCATTAGCCTACTTGGTACAAAATATTGTATATTTTTTTAATAACATGATACTTTTTGGGCTATAGCTAATGTATTGACACCAGAAAATTTTAATTGTTAAGTTATATTGTCTTTACCAGAAGAGATGCCACATTGAAGCCACAGAGTTGATTCAAGGTCAGGGGAGGTGCCTGATACCCTACTGTTAGCAGTAAACAGTAAGACACTGTATAGTTCAAATTGTAAGAGCACTTTATTGAACAACAGCCTACATACAACTGAAGTCAGAATGCAAAATTGTGCACCTTGTATTATGAAATCAGTTTTAAACTAAGGTAAAAAAGTTAACAAGTATATTAGGTCGGTCTCGGACCAAAAGGGGTGTGAGTTACAGCAAATACAAAACGGTCTCGGATTACAAGCACTGCTACATTTCAGACTAATGAAAATAGACAATATTATAGTGATCAAGGCATGTAGCAACAGCCAACAGCATGTAGGTTAACAAAAGGTACACAATAAAAGAAACCCGAAGGGGAAACATATATATTCACGCTGCAATGCATACGAGACAAGATAACGCAATAAGGAGACTGTTTATTTTAAGTTAGTTAGAGTTATAGTCAATCGGGAGTGTCGGTTCAGGACATAACAATATGCAGTAGCTATCAAACGCTGAGGAATTCAATTGCGATGGCTATGTACAAGAACTCTCAACTCAGTTTTCTTCGAGAAGCTGTAAAGTGCAACGAATAGAGATAACCACAATCAAAATCAGTAAAATCAGAACATAGGATCTATTTCATACTAAAACAGTGACATTTCGCTTTCAAAGACTGAACTTCTGACACTATTGAGTTTCACAAAATTTAAATAGTAGCTCAAATAACTCTACAAAAATCTTGAGCTAAATAACGAAAGAATTTAACTTGACTTGCAGTTGGTCTAGATAATTTGATAAAAACTTGAGTTTCTCTTCTGGGGCCATGCAAAGATTTTACTTCTAGCTTCAAAGATTTGATTAGCCATTAAAAATGAATTGACCTGCGACTAAGAATTGGCCATGACGACTTGAGTGTCCAAAAGAACACTTGCAGACATCTCTGCCTTTAGCTGTCTTAATTGATGTTGTGTTATCACATATAAGCTCTCTGGTTTGATGCTGATTATACGTATGATTACACTCTCTAACTTAGCAGCCAGTGAGTACCAGTGTCCTATTATGTGCACAGAAAAATTACTATGTTTGTTTCTATTTTACATTCAAAAGAATTGAACACTTAGTGATGCCTGTGATAAAATATATAACTAATAATAAAATAAATAGCATTATTATAGTCATTTATTAGTCCTATAAATTTAACAAAGTACTAAGTATCAAATTATTTAGATTACTTAGCAAATTATGTAACTCAATGATAATCAAAATGATTGTGCAATGACAAACATGATATAATCCTAGCTACAATCCAGTAATATCTAGCTATCAGCCTGTCTGCATTAACTAAGCCCAGGACAAAGAATAGCCAGCTGAGTAGGCTACCAGCACCAACTGTACTGGAAGACTTGTCTAATCATAATCACAAATGTATGGAATTATTTGGATTACTTAGCAAATTATATTATTTAGTTTAATAATTAGTAAAAATAATTGTACAATGAAAACTGTGATACAATTTATATTTTCTACACTATCCTGGAGCATGAATCTTTCTTTTCAAATCCTATATCTACACTTGATATTAACACCAAACATGCTAATGCTTTCAATTCTGCTGCCTGTAATACTAACAAGTTTCTGCACAGCTTTCTAATCAGAACTGTTTAGGAGCTCGCTGAGACCATAGAACTAGCAAAAAAGACTTGCAACTGTGATAATTCCTCTTTACTTTTAACCTGGAACCAAGGAACTTAGCCAAGACAAGATATCCTAGCTACAATCCAGTAACATCTATCTAACTATGATAGCTAGATAGTTACTATCAGCCTTGTCTGCTCTAAGTGAAGGATGAAGAATAGCCAGTAGAGTAGGCCACCAGCTGGTGTAATCATGATCACAATTGTAAATACTAAAAATAACGTCAAATTGAAAGTATTGCAGTGCACTGCTAGTGCTAGTTTAAGTTTGTATTTACCTCTGACTCTTCTAGTCTTGGTGCCAGAAAAACATTCAAATCTAACTGCGTAGCCAACAATGGTAATTATTAAATCTACATGATTTGTGTTATAGAACCATTAAAGCTTTTTATTGTAATGAGAGAATACACGTGAACGCATTTCAAGAACATTAATTTAATATTATTAAGATTTTAACATGACCATCTTCAGAAACCGTTGACCAATTCCTCAGGAAACTACCAAATAATTAAGAAACTTGAACCGAGAAAGCCATATATGAAACAAACTTGAAACGGTCCGTTGCTTGTTAGCTACTTTTGTATCAATAGAACGATACTATGGAGGCGCATATTTAATGCCGAAGAGAGAGGACAACTTTCTGATTATGAAGTGGGGGGACGTTATTGCAGAGCGTCCCCCTGGCTAATTTTTATTAGGGACGCCGTCCCCCGGCGTCCCCCCACAATTTAAGCACTGGGTAAGAGTAACAAAGTGACATAAACATTGCGAATGAAATTGCTATGATAGCAAGTGATAACTTAAAACTATGCTAATAGAGTATCAATATGAATATTATATTGTCATTTGATTCAAAAAATAAGTTTATATTAAATAATTTAATATTACCTTCGACAGGTAATATAAACTTATTTTTTTTAATCACATGACAAAGACCTGCCTGAGTATTTATATCAACTGTTCAGCTGGTGTTGGACTCTTTGCCGATGATAATCTGTTGTACCAGTGTCAGATCAAACTGATGAACAGAGATATCAAGATAATCTAAACTCACTGCACAGATGGGCAACAGTGTCTGAAATGAGTTCCAGCACCAGAAAATGTCAAATAATTGCATTAAAGCCCCAAAAAGATGTACCAAAGTACAGTCTAAATGACACTATTCTGGAACACACAGATTAAAGTGTTGGTGTTGCTCTACAATCTAATCCCAAATATGAGACCCATATAGCTAAAAAGATCAGATAGAAATGGTCCGGCGCTCACTGTATTGGGCCCCTGAGAATACAAAGTTCACAGCCCACAAATTACTCTGTCTACCGCATCTTGAGTACACCTCGGTTAAAGAGACTGAAACACATGGACTTGTACAACATAAAGGCGTGTGTATAATATGTAATATCAAAGAAGAGGTGTTTCTGAAGCCAAAGGAAAGCTTAAGCTACACCCACTGCCGGAAAGGAGAGAATGTCTTGTGTCAGGTTGTCACACGAGATCCTGTCCAAAAAAATGCTCACCCTGCCCTTTGTGAGTCATATGGTGTGCTAATGAACCAACAAGAATATACTGTTCAGTCAAGAGCAAAGTTGAGGAGAGTTTACGGTCTGTCCGAGCAAGTGGAAATTCCTTCCACAACAGTTTCTTCCCCTGTACCATACGAGATCTCAAGAATAGTGATCAAACAGATTATCTAAACAGGTAGGCATCCGCCTAATGAAATTATTTGGATGGGTACAATCCAGGTATCTACTCTGCCCCTAAATAGCCAGCACAGGCTTTCTACTGAAACAAAGTATTCCACCCTGCTAACCACTGCCTCCTAGGCGGTCTAGCGCGTTGCAGATGTTGATGTTAGTTGATTATGATTATGATAACATAAAATGAATAATGATATAATCGTTGTAAGCTCACATAAACTTTGGCAAAAAGTTGTAACCTCACATAAATTATATAAATTGTATAATTATTATGTAATTATTTATCTTATGATTATCTTTATGATCATTGTGAGTGGAATCACTAGTGTATCATGATCTGATTCATATCAAACATGGCTGACCAGGATGATCATTTATCAACCAAAATAATTAATGGATAACAGAAGTCCCACAGGCTCTACTCACTCCAAAGGTGGTCAATATAAGAATCGTCCTAGCGTTGTCATTGTAGTTATGCCATCTACTTGCTTTACCACCAGATTCTTTGACATCGCAACCCTAGCATAGCTATGCATTTTAGTGGCAGTGGAGAGATTGGTCAATGCACTAGCAGAATAGCTCACACTCATAATTAGCTACACCATACTCCCATTCAGTAGCTTGTACCCCCTCTTAGAAACTATCCTAGGACTCTGCTGGCAATTTAGAGTTCTTGGCTATATGTAGTCAGTACAGTGTATTTGGTGTGTCGGCTGTGCAGTACCTACAGTTGGACAGTACAATGTTATTCTGAACACACTGAAATACACTATCATTTTTCCATTTTTGCTGTGAGGCTGCATAAATACATGTATGTTCTAGAACCACAATAGCTTGGGAAATTGGTTGTTTGTTTACATCAGGGGTTCCTCCTTTTTTAGCCTAAGTACCCCTTAGCAGTCATGTAGCAAACAACGTACCCCTTTGTAGCAAACAATATACCCCTTTGTAACAAACAACGTATTCCTCTGTAAAACTGGGTTTAATCAAGGGTATCTTTGGCTTAATTCGATTAAAATATTGCATGTAAATGACTGTATACTTGATCAAAATGCTTCAGGTAAATAAATGCAGTATGGTATGAATTTTTTATGTATCAATTAACTGTGCACTGTAACTTTCATCGATTGTAGTGTTTTATGGCTTTCACACTGGTTTAGCTCAACTTCATTTTCATCAGTGAGCCATTTGATGTTCAACTCAGTAGCAGATAATGATAATTCATAATTAGTGGTCTGCAACTGAAAATCACTGTCAAAATGCATTAACTTGATAACTTGTTTTGTACCCCCTAGATTTCTAAAATGTACCCCTAGGGGTACATGTACCCCAGGCTGGGAATCCCTGGTTTACATTAACAAAGAATTTTGAGCTGCTAATATTTTCTATGTTACAGATTTCTTTGCGTCACATTCTACATGGACCAATACACTATATTAGGAAGAATTGGCGAAGGTGCTCATGGCATTGTTTTTAAAGCAAAGAATATTGAGGTAATATTTCTCACAACCATCATTCATTATATCTATTACTGTTCTGAATCAACAGTGTATTTGTATCGCATACTGTTGAGCACTATGGGAGTATGCCTCAAAGTGGTTTGAACAATTGTAGTTTATGCATGTGGCTAAAAAGTATTATTCAGGACATAAAATGAGGTATGGTATTATACATGTCCGTAACTTAGTAAATTGGGCTAATTTAGAAAAATGCATAGTGCTAGTTTAAATTAAAAATTTTTTTTGTTGTCTAGAGTGGGGAAATTGTAGCAATAAAGAAGGTAGCATTAAGAAAAATTGAAGATGGCATTCCAAACACAGCTCTGAGGGAAATACAGGCTCTGCGCGAGATCGGTGACAGTCCATATGTAAGTAACATAGTTATATACATCTTTTGGCCCACGAAGTACAGATAATCCCATAATTTTAATTTATAAAATTGTACTACAAACCAATAACTACAGTTACATTGACAACTCGTATTCGTTATGTGTGGTATTAGATAGTAAACCTAAGAAGGATGTTTCCTCATGGCAACGGGTTTGTGCTGGTGTTTGACTACATGCTCTCTGACCTCTCAGAGGTAATTAGATGTGCAATGAAACCTCTAACAGAAGCACAGGTGAAGAGTTACATGCTCATGCTACTCAAAGGTGTCGAGTTTATGCATGGAAACAACATCATGCACAGGGTATGATCATTTCTCTTTTCTCATTTGTTTTAAAATACATGTATATAATTTCTTGTCATATATTACTTACTTGACTGTTTCAGATTTGCTACCTGAGAGATATATCGCATTAGACAGTGCTTGGTGACTGTTGTTGTTAATGTGTATCAGACAGTTATATTTTCTCATTGCGATGCCTAAGTTCTTATGTATTACATGCTACTGAAGTGACGTCCTATTTTTAGGATCTCAAGCCAGCCAACTTGCTGATCAGTCCGACTGGCGTGTTGAAGATTGCAGACTTTGGATTGGCCAGAGTTTTCCAGAACAATACTGGTAGACTCTACAGTCACCAAGTAGCTACCAGGTTAGTCGAGGAGTGCACTACTTACTGCACTACTTACTGCACTACTTACTGCACTACTTACTGCACTACTTACTGCACTACTTACTGCACTACTTTGTATCGCATGACATACATGTATTGCATTGCTGCATCATTCTATGTCTATTCTAGTATTCATTTGTGATTTCTTAGACTGACCAAGTCATTACTGAAACATTCAAGATAGCCGCTAATTTGACTTTGTCGAAACTTACTATCCTTAGCTTATTTACACAGCCTGATATCTGATTAAAAACTGTATTACATAAAATACCTGTGTGGATATGCCCACGAAATTTTCTGTAAAAAATTATTGTCTGCATTAAACTGTGACCAAAACTTGGTTGTAAAAACATCATGCATGTATTTATTCCAATAGTGTAAGAATTCTTAAATTCACTGCGCTATGATGCATTACGCTAAGTAGTGCATTAAACCTCATCACTCTACAATACATCTCATAGTATTACATATATTGTACTAACTTGTGCAGGTGGTACAGGGCACCTGAGCTCCTCTATGGTGCCAGAAAATATGATGAAGGTGTAGATCTGTGGGCTGTTGGCTGTATCTACGGAGAACTAATCAACAGCTCCCCGTTGTTCCCGGCAAGTTATTGTTTATTGGTAACAACCTGCATACAGTGTCATTACTTATCCTGTTTTATAGCAATTCCTTTACTGCGGTTTATGATGATATCCTTTTCTTCACCATTATTGTTATTATACTCTGCTATTTCACTGAACTCGCCTTTGTTACTGTATGAAGTACCTTTCACACCTGACAGGCCGAAACACCTGACCGATTTCTTTGGTGTTTTAAAAATCGATCTTTGAGAAATCATTTCTGGCTGGAGAACAGAAATATTTTTGTTCCAGGAAGATGTGCACATCTTTATGTAAAGGTCGTTAAACCGATCTTTTATCGGGAAAACCTTGCCTGTACCATATGTTCATGTTCTAATTTGTATTTATGTTGAACAGGGAGAAAGTGATATTGAACAGCTGTGTAAAGTACTGCAGTGTCTGGGCACACCTACTGAGCAAAACTGGCCAGTGAGTTATCTAGTATTACAGTATACATATACATTATATCGTACAATGTAAAATAATAGTACTAGTATTATACAAGGTAACATAACTTCTATTTATGTAAATAGTATGTAAGGTGCACAAGTCCTTTATATTACACACAGTAGATAAGCTCATGTTATACAATGTGTACTTAATAGCGCTGTCGTACAGATTCTATTTGTTTTTTCTTTTATTAGGGGGTATCAGAGCTTCCTGACTATGGGAAGATTGAGTTCACCAAGTCTACACCCGTCCCTTTAGAGGAGCTTTGTCCAGACGCCCCTGACGTAGCCATTGATCTCCTTAAACAATTCCTAGTCTACCCTACAAAGCAAAGAATTGCATCTAGCAAGGTAATAACTACTTTATCACTCCGTCGAATGGCTCTTGTTAAACATTCTGATAGATTTGGAGTTATCCGCTCATAAAAACTAATCTTCAGCTAGGAGCAGTAAATTCGTTGATTGATTAAATCACTATTATACATGTATGTATATCTTATGTTATTCTGTGCTATTGTATCGTTTGTATGAGTGTGACCTAAATATCACTCATCCAAATTTCTAATTTGGTAGTTGCTACTTCTGGCATGTGCCTCAATCATTGCTTGTCTAACCCCAATCCATAGAGATAAATAATTATATTATACTTATACATATACACGTGTACATTCTTTATGTTCAGATTAGTATTTCGTTCAGGGAGTTGTTTACCCGCCACTGGGTTATGAAGGAAAGATAACTCTGTTTACAAAATTGATATCATTTTTACGTTCTTGGTGAAGTTATGTGGTTGTGTTAGCACCTTTACAATTGGTTTCCCTCCTTTACCTACTACAGGCATTACTACACGCTTATTTCTTCTCGGAGCCACTTCCTGCTCATCACTCGGAGTTGCCAATTCCCGAGAGAAGCAAGAAGAACAGACGAGCTCACGGTTCCAACTTTGGTATTGATCTACCAATCACGGAAAGTCTTATTGACCCCGATCTTATTGCCCCGCATCTTCTGAGACGGAACTAATGAACACAAAAGGTCATTCAATGGATATTGGCGTACTTAATTATTATTACTGTGATTTCAGTAGTTTAGCTTATATGATGTATATTTGTACAATGCTTTTGCTTAGCTGTATATAATATATTTATTAGTTTGCAATTATTTGCAATTTATTTTAACAAGAAGTTGTCATCTCCCACGGTTCTCAGTGCCATGGGAGAGGATAACTTATTAAAGTAAATAACTTCTTGTTGTGGTCCATAGTACACTTTGTATGAGTGGCCATGAGGCTGATATTAAATTATTACAAAACTATATATTTTCCATTGTCTATATAATTTCAAAACTTCTTGAAAGACAATCAGTCCCCATTTTGATGACAAACTTTGTTTTATACATAATATAAAAATAATTTCAAATACATGTAAAGAGACATACACACCCTATACCATCGGTGCCCAATTATTTTTGGTATGGGGCCAAGCAGGAGAGTGGGCTGCCAGCTTGGGGCCAGGTATTAGTGCAAACACATATTACTGTATATACATGTATGTGTGTTGTTTATACAAGGTCCGTAAATTAAGCAATGAGACTTGCTATACTAGGCAAATTTTTTACAATTAATTTACAAATGAAGCCTATCTTCATCAAAATAGTTGTCTTGAGAAGCTACATGGCTCATTTCTCATAGCAGAGCTGGAACTCGGAAACTGTTATTGCCTTTAATTGGTACGTCACAGCCATATTGATTTTCTCTAAACCGTTAACATGACCCCCTTGAGATGAATGTTAACTTTTGGGAAGAGAAATAAGTCACAGGAACTCAATTCTAGAGAACATGGGGGCTGCGGTACAACTGTTATATTTTTCTGAGTCAGAAAGTCTCTATGGAAAGCCCAGTGTGAGAAGGCGCAAATGTCTCTTCTGCTCTCTTTCTGTTCAAAAGTGGTGTTCTTTGACATAAACTTTGCAGAAATTTTCTTCATTCCTAGATCACCAGTCAAAACTTGATGAACTACCGTATGGTATGGTTCAAATTTAGCAATCAATCTGGTGGTAAAACGGCGGTCAGATCAAAAAATTCGCTCAACACTGTTAATCATTTCTAACAGACAATGGCCTTCCTGACCGAGATTCATCTTCTACAGAGTACCTGTCTTCAGAAAAATGGTTTGAGCCACTTAAAAATTTGTGCTCTTGATAAAGCAGTCTCTCCATAGACTTGCTTTATCTTTGAGTAAGTTTCAGAGGCTCTGTGTTAACATTTGAAGCAGAACGTTATCAGTCCATTCTGCTCAAGACTGCTTATTTCAACCATTTCTAGAACGCATGTAAAGATAGTGACGTTACAAAACCTGCTTTTGCAGTTCATCTGCTATTCCTATGAAGTTGCTAATTGCACTACTGATAGTTTAGAGTTTACAATACATTACAGGAAAGTTCTCAGAGCAGTCCCCATTCTAATGTTATGTGATCAGTGTCATTACTTAATTACTTGTGTTTCAATGCGTAAACATGCATAAAATGTAATCGAGTGTGACTTGGATGTAGGCATCAGATTTCGACTTTTCAAATAAACATTTATTACAAGTATAGATCTGATCTTCAACATAATCAATTCATTCAATTGTACAAGAGAAGTAGTTAGTGTGACAGGTGAAAACGGTCTTGCTTTGCAATAAAGTATTGGCATACCAAGGACTTGCACACACTCAGCCAAACAAACTTATTGGAATTTGTATGGAATTTTGAATTTTTCCACAAAGTAGAGGGCGCCTGATGAAATTAGCTAGGGGGCCCGATCTTGCCCTTGGGCTTCCATTTGGGCGCCATGCCCTATACAATATCTAGTAGCTACTGGTTCATACAGCACACATCAATCAGTACAAAGGACAGTTTAGTGAATAATGTAGTGTATGAACTATATCTTGAAATTTTTCTCCTGAGATCAATAAGACTTTTTAGAAATACTAACTTAGAATTTTATTATTGCAAACTGAATATACAAAAAATACAATGAGAAATAATATAACACAAAACTGGTTGCTGTGTACCAATTTTTGTTTACATTCTACAATAACAACAATAATAGCAAATTTAACAATAAGTATTATACAAATGATTATACACAATATTGAGGTAATCAAAGTTCTGTAATGTGATATTAATACATTGCAGTTTGAGCTAAATAATAACATGATGAAACAACATTTTGTGCTGGGGGCAGGGCACACATCACTAGCACAAGTTAACTGGGGAATTTATATTAAATGTGGGTATTTGTGCTTTACTTTCGTCTAGTCATACATGTCATGTACAATGATATGGGTAGTAGGAGCGACATTCATTACAATGTACATATATATTACCAGGTTTATTTCTAGTCTTACATTTAGCATACTGCATACAATATACAATACATATGTAGGTAAAGACCGCTCTGTAAACCTGGTATAAGATGGTTTGGAACTTGGATATGTTTTTCACAATTCTCCAAAAAACCAATAAAAGCAGAAGGAAAATAATAGTTCTAAAACATTGGAGGGAGGAAAGAGGAAGTGAACCAGATGAAAACTGTTTTACAAACTTGCACATTATTATGGAGGTGGAGATAGTCTGTTGCCAATCCCTAGTAACTGGAAAATACGGAGATTGATTTGATTCCAACCCAATAGGAGTTGGTGACTTGTATAGCTTTCTCCAAAGGAATATGAGACAGACTAGACACTTTTTGTAGTAACCACAAAGCACATAACATAAACACTAAGTTACAATAGATAGCTACAATGGTACTGGTGTACTTCTATTCTTAGATAAGTAATACTTTGTGGCAAGCAAAGCAAAGGTCAAAGGTCGTTGTGTACAGAGGTCAAGAGTTCAGAGCAGTCCATCAGGAAACTCTTCCTCACTTTCCTGTGCAGTGGAGGCGAGCGCTGGACCTCCTCCAGACATGAATATACCATCTGGTGGATTCTCCCTCAAAGTTCTAGCCAACTTGGCAAACTGTAGATATCAATGCATATATCACAACTGTTAGATATTAATGCATATATCACAACTGGTCTGCGAAACAGACAAGCTGAAGTGAAATCAACCACAACGTAAAGTCGTTGTCATTTCATACCGTAATGTATATGATTATGACATGGGTGGTATGGTAACCTGTATACACATACTACAGGTACTACTACATGTATATGAATGTATCACTCACATCATTGTCGAGGTATTTAAATAGCGGACTGTTCAACGTAGCTGCTGCTTGGCTCTCATCTCCCTGATTAACAGCATCCAACAGCTGCTCTGTGGCAGATGCTTCCTCAGAACCACTGAATAATGGGTACCTGTGTAAGTACATGCACATATACAGTGTAAGTCTTATATACAGTGTAAGTCTTATATACAGTGTAAGTCTTATATACAGTGTAAGTACATATTACAGTGTGTCTTATATACAGTGTAAGTCTTATATACAGTGTAAGTATATACAGTACAGGTACATTGAGTGCAAGTGTATAAACTGCAAGTATATAATAGTGCGAATATTTACAGTGGAAGTAAGTATATACATGTATATTTATGTATATACATATACAGTGCAGGTACAACACACGAGTATTATATATACAGACACAGTGCAGGTACAACTCAAGAGTATATATACAGACACAGTGCAGGTACAACTCACGAGTAGGCGTGTTTGAAAGCTTTATCGGCAGCGACACAGTCTCCTCTGTACAGATGGAGCAGCACCATACAAACAACCAGCCGATTTACAATCTCAAAACATTCACCTTCCGCATTATAGTTCATCTCTCGCTGCAGGGCTGTCACTGCCTCGTCATGTCTGTAACATACATGTACATTTACATCTAATATTTATACTGTCATTTGTACTTCTACAGAAGAGGTATATGTTGATACTTACTACTACAGGAGAGGTATATGTTAATACTTAATACTACAGAAGAGGTATATGTTGATACTTACTACTACAAGAGAGGTATATGTTGATACTTACTTATTGGAACGAATGAGAAGGCGAGGGGCTGACCTGATGGCATCAGCTGCTTGTCTACTGTTTCCTTCATTCTACAAATTAAAGAACAACATACAGTATGTTGTAGCTACCTGTCAGCCGAACACCACATGTCTAATAAACTAGAGCCAAGTCTACATACATTTGTAGCTACAGTAGCTAGAATAATTAGCTAGAATGATGTGATCCTTTGATTGGAGTTGTCACCCCTGCATATGGGATTACAGCGGGTGACAATCCCAACCATGATTTGACCTTAGGTTTATGCATGACTTTACATAACTACACTGAGTACTAAGTGTAAACATAATGATATCTACAATAACACAATAATGTATTTACAACATAACGTTCCAGATACTGGACGAAAGGCAAGGTAGATACATTACCTCGTATATAGTAGCAGCCCTCATATACATCTTCACTGCTCTGTCAGCTCTTTCCGACTCCACCATCCTAACAAAACATGACATCATCAAGTCAGTATTACAACTATAGTATAATATAGATTGGTATAGAAATGTAGTATAATATATAGATTGGTATAGAACTGTAGTATAATATATAGATTGGTATAGAACTATAGTATAATATATAGATTGGTATAGAACTATAGTATAATATATAGATTGGTATAGAACTGTAGTATAATATATAGATTGGTATAGAACTATAGTATAATATATAGATTGGTATAGAACTATAGTATAATATATAGATTGGTATAGAACTATACTATAATATATAGATTGGTATAGAATTATAGTATAAATATAGATTGGTATAGAACTGTAGTCTAATATATAGATTGGTATAGAACTGTAGTATAATATATAGATTGGTATAGAACTATAGTATAATATATAGATTGGTATAGAACTATAGTATAATATATACATGTAGATTGGTATAGAACTATACTATAATATATATATTGGTATAGAATTATAGTATAAATATAGATTGGTATAGAACTGTAGTATAATATATAGATTGGTATAGAACTGTAGTATAATATATAGATTGGTATAGAACTGTAGTATAATATATAGATTGGTATAGAACTATAGTATAATATATAGATTGGTATAGAACTGTAGTATAATTATGTAAGTAAATCCAGTAACTAAGTTAGGTAGGGTATATAACTGTACAGTAGGTATAGCAAGTAGAGCAGGTAAGGTAAGTACCGTGAGCATAGTAAGTACAGTAAGTAAAGTATGTACAGTAAGCAGGGTGAGTACAGTAGGCATAATATGTAGAGTAGGCAAAGTGCAATGTGTGTAGAGTAAGTAAGGTAAGTAGGGTTGACTTACTTAGCGGCTCTAAGAAGGGCTAGCGCTGCAGTATCTGGAGTACCATTCTCTAGATACATAGTAGTAGCTCTTTCTATCAGCTTAGACGTTTCATCAAAGTCCTTCAGATCTTTAGCAATGAATGCGGCTTGTTCAAACGACCTACATATAAAGAGGACTGATCAAGCTATACTGTCCACTGAATGTCCTATGATAGTAATGCATCGCATGATTGTACAACCTTCAGTACCGTTGTCGCCACCTCTCTTTGGTAAGTACACGTATTAGGCAAGCCTAATGAAGCAATCTGTGTAGCCCTACTCATATACAATACAGTGTTGGGCATTTGAAGACCTATAGGTAATATCACAGCGTCTTCTATAGGTACCCTAGCAACAGGACATTGTATACATTCATATCCTTAGCAACAAGACACTGTATATATACCCTAGCAACAAGACATTGTATATATACCCTAGCAACAAGACAGTACCGTGCTGTAGGCTGGTAGAGTTTGAATACAGCCCTACAGCAAGGTATCAACTGGAATTAACCAATTTTGCCACAAATGGTAAAAAAAGAACGCAACTCATAATTGTAAGTAAGTCATTGCAGCCCACGGGTGCCAAATATTATCCAGTAACATTATTTCCATCTTACTTGGCGGAATGGAAGAGCTGTTTACACTGGAGCTGGCATTCTGCTGCCATTTCATAAGCTGACTTTGCCTCCGCTAGAGCTTGGCCATTCTTGAATGCTACAGCTGCAAAATTAACAGTTAAATTATGATGTAATGGCAACAAACATTACACATTATAATGACATTAGAAAAGATACAAACACTACTGTACTAGGATTGTAAAAGTTACCTGCTTTAATGTACTCGGCAGCAGCGCCATCAGGATCAGCCTTCCACTTAGTAAAACTAGTTTTCATACTGTTAAGAGAAATAAAATTGTGGTATGTAGATGGATACGATTTAGTGTAGAAGACTTGCCGTGTGAAAGGCTAGAGTAACTGTTGCTTACTAGCACTTGCCGAGTAGGTCATAGAATTACAAGTTGATATTAATAGCCTAGAGCTGTTTTTATAACTTTTATCAGTCGTTTTGAGCTTCGTACAACATAACGGGCGGGGCTTATTAACATAATTATATGTTGGCCAAGAAATAACTTCTACTCTCCTCAAGTGAAATAATCTCTGTGTAAAAGAGCGCACAACTGAATAAAAAAGGCACGCAGAAGAGCTACAAGATCACTCGCTATAAGTCTGGCAAATGAGGTAAACCCAATTTTCTTAGATGTACCCTAGGGTAACGCTACAAGCTACTCCCACATAGTTTCCACTTCCATTGCCTGTGTTAGTTCAAGTTAAGTCTGTGAGGCGAGTTATTTGTCTAACAGTACTATAGCAGCAACAAAATCAGTATTTTTACCCCTGTGCTAATACTAACTGCATGCATAGGCCTACTGATGCATGCTGAGACTTGGGCCCTACATCCTATTCATTTTTATAACACACTTCAAAAAAACATCACATAGTCAACAAATCTGCGAATGGAATCATGGGCTGCTGAGAAGTATCTGCTCCTGCAACCATCATTACTCATGTTAGTGATCACAATTAGAAGAACTCAAATTTGAGCGCTGCTAATTTTGATCACTAGCACCAGTACCCTGCTTATCACTGCAATAACTTCTAGCAATGTGCCTCTCCAGGGGCGTATTTTAAGGGGCGGCAGGGAGGCATTGCCGCCCCTGTTGCCAAAATAAAGTGGCCTAAAAACACTACTTTTGAAAATTTGACACTTTTTCGCCTAATATTTGCTTCATTTCCGGTTTGCGACCGAAGCGTTATCACTCTACTTATAACTCTATGGTGT
The DNA here is from genome assembly GCA_935421135.1 of Bugulina stolonifera. NCBI lineage: Eukaryota > Metazoa > Bryozoa > Gymnolaemata > Cheilostomatida > Bugulidae > Bugulina > Bugulina stolonifera. Next base: position 6,700,598 of record OW285188.1, on the reverse strand, counting down.
TGCTTCGTAACAATAACCAGTAATCTTGGAATAATTACTACATTGCAAGTGGCACACAAAGAAACCTATAAAACTGTGTACTCTGCTATTTTTATGGATAGTTATTTATACAAAGGAAAAAATAATAAATGCAAAAGTAAAAGTGGTGAACAGTTGAATCAGGTGAATCAATTTGTAAGTCACTGCTATCCATGAGGTGGTTCCTTCTCGGTTACTGACTACAAGCAGATGCATGAAATTTAATTCCAATATTAAATTATTTTCTTTGGCTTTTGGCTTTCAAAAATATTTATGATAATGATTTATTCTTTTAATAATTACAATTAAAGGTGTTTGCATTCATTTTAGTTATTTATTCCAGCCACTCCACTGACAGCTACTACTCTACTGCTACATTCACTACTACCAACTAAATATGTATTGTAAAGAAAAAATACTAATTTAAAAATAAAATAATATAACAATAATGGAATATTTTAAATATAATATGATTATACTATTAATATTATCTTAGCTTTAATAGGCTACCACACTTTTCTTGTGAAGATATTTATTTTAAATGCATTTTATTTTAAATAATTAATTTATGATGACAATAGTTGTTGATCAGCTATTAGAATTTGAAAATTTTAATTTATAAAATACACTTGCACTTATGGACTCTTTGTAAAAAAATACAATCATGCAGTATTGTAGTTATTATAAAATTCTACAAGCTAGTAATAGTACTGTAACACTTTCAATCCTGTTGCAAGTAGTAGTAACTGTATTAAGCAGAAGTAGTAATGAGTACTTGTTGTAGTAATGCTAGAACTAGCATGCTGCTATGTTTAATTTTTGCACTTCAGAGAGTAAGATTTAAAAATTTTCCGCTGCGCGTGCATATGCGGGGGTGCCCACACCCCACCCCCCAACTTTCTGCCTCCCCACTCAATTTTTCTATCCTACGCCCCTGCTCTCTTATCCAGGAAACTTTAAGAATAGGCTAAGACACATATAACATGAATTTAATATAGCCCTACAACAAGAGTTCCATTGACTTTAGCAGCAACACTTACACTACTGACTACACTTCTATTGATTGCGGATGCACTGTAGCTATAACCTTATCTGAGGGAAATGACAATGTGTGATTTTTATAAAACTATGAGTGAATTGGACTCTCAAACATTACATCGAGTTGAACTATACTTATCAGTATTAATCACAATTAATAATATTATATTACTTAATATATTACCAATGCTGTATAACTACATGTAGTGCTAAATAAATTTAATGTAGGCCTAGTAGAAGTAGAGTAGTGTCTGTGAATCTGATTCAGTGACTGCTATAACTGATAGTGATAATCTTGCCACTTAAGCTTAGAATTACTCTTACTCTACTGATGGAGAGTGGGCCAGTCAGTGAGTCACTAGTCAGTGTCAGTGTAATATAATATTTTATTAGTAAATGAAGAAAAGTATTGTTCTGTTCTGTTGTGCAACCCTCCCAGTTAATTTAGATTTTCAGTTCTCAGTTCTTACCACTTCTCAGCTGCTTGAATATGTTTCTTAGCCTCATCAAGCTTAAGCTTATTGGCCATATCTTCTGTTATAAAATTGCGTTGTTGTCAAAAGTGGCCATCAAAATGATCAGGAAATGGATATGTTGACTATCATTCTAATTGAACAGATTAATTTATTGGAGTTTATATTGCGATATGTCGCTGTTCTGGTAATTAGCTCGAGACAAATACGACCGTGCAAATAAGGTTAGTGCGATTATGGAGTAACCGTGTGTGTCCTTATTAACGTGGCCAATCTGCGTAGCACGAGACGTTTTTGATACGGAACAGCAGCCTTTTACAAAACAAAGACTATTTATTCGGGGTTTCGCTTTCTATGTACAGCAAGCAAAGATTATACATTTTAAAATAGTCCTCAAGCAATGGGTATTCTAGTTGTGGCTCTTGTATTTTTGTACTAAATACACACTGGTAGAAATAAAAAACTATTGTTGTAAAATCAGTTATAAAATAATGTTTGTATTTAGCACATGTCATATTAAAAAACTTTAATAACTTGCATTTAGATAAAATGTTATCTGTGCACATATGGGCGGAGTCAAGAAAAACATCAATGATCTCTCTACAGACATAATAATTATGCAACAATTTTGTAACACTCAATGTATTCAAAGAGCTCAATGTGTTCTCAAAAAGTCCAGTGCTCATAGAATTATATGCCAGTGCGAGTGCTCTTTATTTTTTTCTTCTGAATTTGATGCTCTGATTTTGACCCAAAACCTATCTCCAAGCTTTGGCCCTGTTTAACCATTTCACTTTATAACACATCTGCTGCAAGTCTATATCAATTTGTATTTAAGGCGTTTTCTCACCGCTTTTGACGTTGTCTCATTGAGTCATTGTCATTGAATGATTGATGTTTGATTATGATTATCAACTTGAACTTGAATTTACTTACTTGCTGTGTTTTTTATAAATATTTGTAGATAACATAATGATGGATTTTATGTTATCAATAGCGATTTATTACTGTAGTTCTGTGTAGTATTATATAATTAAACTTAACTAATTATAATAATAATTATAATTATAACAATATAAATATTAATATATGAAAATGGTTACAGTTTGAGTTACAGTAGCAAGTATTTAAATTTTTAATTTTGAACTAAAATAGTTTAATTGTGAATTAAATTAAAATTATAATTATACTGTTTGTTGATTATTATTATAAGTTTTTGGTAAGTTTATTTATTAGTTATAACAACTATTGCACTATTATTCTATAAAATTTAGCTATTTAAATAAGAGTTTGTATTGAATATAAAAATTAGATAATACAATTAGTAATAATCATATAATGTCTGTGTTGATATCAAATGAAGTAAACGTAAGGTAAATAAAGTGTTGGTATCAATATGAAATTTATAAAAATATATTATCAACTAAGATAACTATACTATTTATTTCATATTCGATGAAAGTCAAATTTATTTCGTTGAAATATTAATCTCAATTATTATTGTGATATCGTGATATTGTGATATGTGGGCATTACAATCGCTCAAAATTGACAAATAGTGTGATCCAAAATTTAGGCATTGCAGTGCACACCTTGCTTGACATGAGTGTATAGGCCTACCCAATGACGAAAAAATCTGACCTTGAAGTCGAGTTTTGCTTTAAAATTAAATCACCATTACTGATAACAACAAACATTGCTGATTCTCAATTATTCAATAAAGTTGTCATACCTGCCAGGCTACAGTAAGACCAAATAAAAAGTATAGCTGAATTTGTAACTAGCTGAATTGACTTAGAAAGCTAAGGCTTGCTCAGCATGCAGTGATTTGTGGACAGCCCCTTTACCAGTCCCCCATGTTTGTTTTTGATTGGTAATTATTACAATTGTTATATTTTGATGGAAATCAACTCATTTCAACGGTAGAATTTTTTTGCAAAGTGACTTATGCAGATCTTGTTGCGATAGGGCATGGCTACCATTTCGTGAATGTTAGAGTTTGTCACTAAAGAAGGCTACTCAAAGTTCATTATTGGTAATTGGAAAGAATTACAATGAGTGTTGATTTTGATTAGTCATTATTATTCCCAGAATTGTGCGCTCACCATGAGATACCAAAAAGGCGGAGACTGTTACTTGTGGGGTTTACTTCTACCCGCCGTACAGTTGCTTCTATGCTTCAGTTAGCGAAATTTCTATTATGAAAGAATTATTTTGTAGTGACCAAGAGTGGAACTGTAGTAATGGCCAAAGGTGACAGCACACAAACCAATGGGAAGGGTGTGAATCCTGATTGGATTTCAACATGTGGCTGGTTTTACATTCTGTTAGCTGCACAAATCTCTATCAGTTGCTGTTCTGCCAATCAGATTCGTGAGTATTGGTTTCATAGTATTACTGGGTAGTGGATCATTATGTTCAATCAACATTAAACGTTGCTTTTCAGCTTGCCTTCGGACCCTTAACCTGAACAATAGTATCTTGTGTATGGGGTTAGAAACCAGCCTCCTAATCTGGGAGTTGCAATAGACCTGTCTATATGGCAGTAGGCCTAGTTTACTACACATTTTGCTAAGGTTTATGCGTGTGAATTAACATACTTGAATTCCAACATGGAGGTGCTGAGTGTTTTTGTTGCGGTTTAGGTAGAAATAGTCTTCAAAGATTATGTATAGGCATATGCGGTTACCCTAAAACTGATCGGTTTTATTATGTGGTGCAGGGTAGTCTATCTTTTGGTGTAAACCAAGAGGCATGAAGCATCTCACAGTCCAATATATGATGTCCAAGTCGTCTGAAAAATTCATTTTTACATAATATAACTAACTAGCTTGAATACCTTTTGCAGACACTTCTAGTAAATATCATATAATAGCCAAATGCAGTAATAGCAGCAGTAGTAATTTAAATAGTACAACCGTAATTTGTATTTCTTTTACTTTAATTTATATTTCTTTTGCTGATCCCATTGGCACGGGATGGTCCATGGTTGTTTAGTCATGCACTTTCATCTACATAAATCAATATAGCTCACACGTGCACCACTACTTCAGTAGGTCTAGCAATGATAACTTTGCTTATTATCACAATCTACATGTTTGTGGACAAACAAACACATTGATTACAGTGACATGTATTCCTACTTGTTCTCCCATACAGTGGTCTGCTAACTACAGTATATGCACTACAGTATATGCGTCAGGGGTGGGCTCACTGCCCTGCTGCAGTGTTGGGAATTAAAAACCATTTAGATATAATTTCTGATTATCGCCACACTTTAGTGACATGTTTCAGTGGGAATACAAATGGGGGTTTATTATTCAATATCAGTAGGTTACATTCACTGCTTTGTGCTAATCCAAACACTACATTCAAACTGTTACCCATCATGGACATTTTTACACATGCGTACCATCTTTCAAGTTTAATACCAGTAATTTTCAGTTGTAGAGGTGAATATTTTCATCTAAAAGTGTACAAATTTTGTTGCATATTCTATATTTCAAAACTAAGAATTGTGACTTTACATAGTTGTATAGTAATGTAAACAGTAAACACCCCAGCTTTGATGACACCAAATCGATAATGAAGTATAGCATAATGATAACAGACTGAATGATTTCATTCTAGCTATTTGTTTTAGTAGTACCATATTTCCTTACCTATTCTGTCAATGTATTATCATATGTCACAAATATCTAATAATACAATTACACATTCACACTTCTGCCTAGTATGTAGCTGTAGCCTAACTTTGAAAATCAATATTACAGATGGATAGATGGACAGTATAGATTAGAAAGCTGTATTGCCTCGGGCAGTTTACATTACGACAATTGAATAGAGATGTAATGTGATTCTAGAAAGCAAACCCAGTGCTTTATAACAATAACACATGTAATCCTGTACATGTATGTCACATGTATTTGCACATAACAGTATAAACATGAGCAGCCAAGTTGTATGCTTCTGGCTGTGGTCAGCCCTCGTCTCAAATCGCCCCATTAGATAATTTTCTACTTCTATGTTGATAATAATACTGAATGTTTAGTGAATACGTGAAAGCCAGGTTGGTTCACAGACGAGCTTGCAGATATGTTCTATCAACTTTTGTCATACCAAATGGACAAGCAAAATCCACGACTAACCAAAAATGTTGCACAACCAGAGAATATTGCAGGCTTACCAAGTCTCCCTGATTCCGCAAGAGACTCCCTGATTTTCAACTCAAATCTTGGTACCCCACCCCACCCAAAATGAGCACCCCCCACCCAAATGATGAATCTCCCTGATTTTCATCAGCCGAACTTGGCAAGCCTGGAATATTGGTTGCAGATGAACTCGAGTATGTCAGGGTGATGACTCTTTGACCAAAGCTTTCTAGGTGTAGTTTTTAGCTAGCCGATCAAGGTTAATTGGCTACTTTCAGACATCAAAGTCCAGCTAGCTAACATTGGTCATTCTTTGATGTTTACAATTACATCTGTAGAAGTTCAAGCCACACTGTGCATGCTCTCAGCTCATCCCTCTCGTCTCCAGTTTACACATCTACAATATGTGATTACTGACTACTTATGCATGTAGCTAACTCACAGCAGGGTCTACACCCATTAGTATTTATTTACAATACTCTTTGTTAGTGAAGTACCATTAGCTACAACTACTACACTGCTTATCAACTACACAAACATATCCCACTTATTCCTTCTCTTTATGAACCACAACTCTACATCTACCTCCTCAAACCATCATAATGTACCTACTCTAAAATCATGTTCATTTTCATGAATATATACACTTGGATTGACTGCACACTGAGCGCATTGCACTATGACAATATACACTAATCATAGGTGTGATTGCATTATTATACTATAACTGGTTTCCAGCAGAGATACATATCTATTGCCCAGACAGTTCTACTTTGCACTTCCAATAAGTTATTGGTGAACTTTGTGAATAGATTAGACAGCAACTAGCTGAGCATACATATGAAAATATTTACATGTAGATAGATGCCTTTGGAAGCGATGCGATTCGAGAAGTTGAAGGCTTCTATCCATTCACTATGTCCTATTAATTCTCCACGGTGTAGGGCCTATCATATACAGAATGATATTACACTGTAATGTGCTAGTGGCATATCACAGTTGCTACATTTATGCAATATATGCTTGTAGTACACATGCAGGGAGCTGACTGTGGTAGAGAGATAGAGCTGGGTTCTGCTACTGTATACTCACACTATAGACCAGAGACTCTGCCCGAGTACTCGCACTCCCAGGAGTGTAAGATCACATTCAAAGCTAAGAGGGAACTGTGGAAGCTAAGGGTTTGGTTCGAGTACCTGGATATACCCGACTTTCTATACAATGGTGTGTGCACTGATGCCCTCTATATGTATGACTCTCCCACCACTGGACAGCGGGCATTTGTAAGTACACATTTAAGTAAACTTGGGTTCTAATTTGTCCAAGCCAATAAACCATTTTCTCTTATGCTAAGTAACTGAGCAGGTGCCCTGTTGATGAAATGTCACCCTAGACACAAGTGTCATAATTACACTGACAGTCTCCCAGCATGTGTTTACAGATTAGCTTATAATTTCTGTCAATAGGCCTATTGGACACTGTATTGGATAGACAGAGCTCATAGTAGCAGTGGGAGCTTTGCTATCAGCCAAATAAATGTTATAATTAAATCATCTCATCAGATGAGTTTGTTAATAAAATCATATGCAATGATATATGCTGGATAAAACGATGTTATCGGCTGAAACAGTGTATGAGAGTGTGTACTGTACTGTATACACTTAGCTTAGCCTACCCTGCAGCACTTCTCCCTCCCCTACTCTCCTTCTATGTGTGTGTATGTGCGTCTACTGGTCTGTTCATACTAGTGGTGGTGAGGTCGCTGGTACATCTCTCCCTGTCCTGTCCTTATGTCCTGTGATAGTCGTGAGTCAGAGTGGCACCACCATCAAGTATCGGCAGTCCACTTGCCACCCTAGGTGATGTGATGTAGGGGAGGGGGGGCTATGGTGAGATAATGCAGTGTAGCCTATATTATAAGTGATTATGTTGTAGAGAGCAGCAGGGGGAAATAGTGGGCTGTGTGAAGATGATGCCCCTCCCAGAATCACGTCCACTGGTCGATATATCTCAGTCTATTTCAGGTGAGTCTGACTGTGTCGTCTCTCTCTGGTCTGCCTGGGTATCTGCTCTATGATAACCCAAAGTGTGATCTACTATCTAGAGTTGTAGGCTATGTACTATTTAGGACCATAGGCTATGTACTATCTAGAATCATAGGCTATGTATTATCTAGGATCGTAGGCTATGTACTATCTAGGATAATAGGCTATGTACTGTCTAGGATCGTAGGCTATGTACTATCTTGAATGTTTACAGAGTGAAGCTACATATATATGTATGACTATTATTGCTTTTGTTACCCTGTGTTTGGAGAGATCAGCTATTGTTATGGGATTTTATTCTATCCCATCTAGTAGTTAGTAGCTAGTAATAAGTAACTAATAGTCAGTCGCTAGTAGTCGGTAGCTAGTAGTCGGTAGCTAGTAGCTAAAGTATACGTGGAACTGCAATCAGCTAATATTGGAGTCACTTGATTAACATACTTAGTGATTGTGACCAGAGCCATTGAGTAGTACTCAATGGCTCTGATTGTGACTAATAGCTGTTAATTGACAGCTGCTGCCAGGTGTCTGTGTCATCCTCAACACTACTACAACTCTCAGGCTCTATTAACTCTACCCTATATATAGGCTAGTGTATGCAATTGGCCAAACTTATTATTTTTATATGTGATATAATTCTCATATCTCCACTAGTTAACAATCAATCACATAGCATGATTGATAATATCTCTAGGCCCATATTTGTGTATGCAGCATATTTCAACTCCAACTACACTGTATGTTATAGTTCTTTACTCTCAGGTAGTTATGAATATATTATCATTGTTTTCGAGCATCTACTTTGTTAATAGATGGTTATACATGTGGAATACTGTATATTTATTATGGTTGTAGAACGGACACTACAGGCACTCGAGGAAGTGGGTTCAAGTTTCACATTTCTTCCTTTGGAAAAGGTGAGTTCAGTTATCTCCCCCTAGCATGTATGTATGTTATCTCCCCTGTATATGTAATGAGCGTAAATATATAACTATCAGGGTCATCTATTTTGCTATGCATATAATAGATATTACTAGAATTGTCTCTATTCTGTAGATATATAGTATTGCCAAGGTGTGCTCCTAGGTATATCTCTGAGCTGTGCTGATGAGGTATCAAACTCCGAAACAGTACATTGTATATATATATTTGTATTATATACATTGAGGAGGATAATTCTAAAAGTATAATGTATATATTATATACATTATACTTTTAGAATTATCCCACTCAATGTATATAATACTGGTAGAGTTATCTCCCCTCAATGTGTAGATGCAACTAGTATTGCCTGCCCCTCATACGTGTACATGTATTTATATACTACTACGACTATCTCCCCTATGCATGTATGTATACTAGAAGACTTATCTCCCCTGTGTATTACACAGCCGCAGACCCTGCAAGTGGTAATTTAGAAACGGACTGTTCACCAAGTGATTTCTACTGCCTACAATCAGAGTCTTGTATCGAGTCTGATTTGGTATGTGATGGAGTTAACCATTGTACCAAAGGAGAAGATGAGGAGAATAATGGGGCAAGTCGATGCAGTCCCTTAGAAGAAAGTAAGTTTTACCTGCGTGGTACCAATGATGGTAGCCTACTTACAGCTGTTAGGTGCAGTGGTAGAAAAAATTGAATAGCTTTAGTTCCCTGTTCGTAGTTGGGGTTTGGTGTAAGAATGATCAACCAATCAAATGTAGAGAAGACAATTCCACAGCATAATCAATAGGTACTCAGGATAGTGGTACCTCGGATAACTAGAGAGTGTTTTACTATTTTGGACCAATATTCACCCAGAGCTCAACCCTTATGAACTAATGATTCTTTGGAATTTGTGTCCCTCCTTACTTGTCTCTTTTGGTTCGTGTATGGAGCTGGTATCCCTATGAGCACATGCTACTTGTCTCTTACACCATCTGCTACTGTGGTAACTGTCTATACATGTTACATGGTTTTACTGGCTGACTTCCTATCACCATGGTGGGCAGGCTAGAGTAACATGCTATGTCACTCACTCTATTACAGCTACTACCACTACAACTCTCACCGCTAGTATGGAAGGTAAAAGCATGACATGCTGCTAATGGCATTTGGTTTGAGTATTTAGGCTGCTCGTACAGCTTATCTGTATTTAAACAGTTTTGTAACCTGTATTTATCCCCCACCAAGATAACCCTGGCTCCTGCACTAAATTGACTTCCCGGCATCTAATAGCAGTCTGGCTAGCATTTGAAACAATTGTTTTGAATGCACTTGCAATATATTTTAAAGTTTTTATTTACAAGGCATTTGTTTATGCGTAAAATAAAACCTTACTAAAGATATATGGAGGACATTCAGACCTTGAAAATTCATGAAATGTGGTACTTAACAAACTAGCTTCACCTATTACTATTCAAATCAGTGTCGGTGCGGCAGCGGGGACGGTGCAGCATAAACACAGCTTACCTAACTATGAATCTATCTTACCTTCTCAGATATGTAGCTGTTCTAAATAACAGCTATATTGACCAATCACAGCATGGTGAGGGAATGGCTTGTATGATTCAATCATAATACTCTTTCAATCTGTCAACACTTACCATTGGGTTACGGAGCACAATACTAACATCAGCTAAAGTACCTGACCATACCTGCTTAGAGGTGTCACCCTTGTGACATGCCTACTGGATACGCAATAACTGGACACCCCATTAGTTTCAACTTGTCAGGAGTCTCACAATACACGGTTATGTATATTCATTATGCAGACCCCTGCTGTATGCCCTTGTGCTGGTCATTTTCGGTTTTTGGTCGTAATTCTCGAATGACCAAGCAGAAAAAGTTGAATTTATGAGACTGTGGACACCCCAGCCAATCATCCTACCTGTCTACTACATAGACATAGACGTACATATAATGTGTTTATCATGTGTTACAGCTACCACAGAGAGCTCTATATGGCAGACCATTATGTCTCTTGGCGTGGCTGGTTTTGTGGGAATCATTGTTGGGAGTCTTGTTGTCGTTATCTTCCTGGTTGTGTGTGTCGTCTGCACCTGTCGAAGGTAGGTCAAGTCAAGGTCATCTCTTAAACTCTCACGTAATAATGAACAGCCAGTGAGGAGAATTCATGACTTCTTTTGGTCTGCCTTTAATTGGATATTTAAGTTTAGGCACAGCATTAACTACTGCTCATTTAGCAACTAATTTTATAACAGTACTATATTATAGTTAGTCTTTGCTATACTAACTAGATAATACACCCCGCCTGTATATTAATATATTATATACTACGTTGTTCATGTTACTATTCATTCACACATAGTGCGTAGTAGTATTATGTTACATGCTATATATATACTATACAAGTTATATACTATACACACACATATATGTACATATTATATTGACACAGATGTGGTAAGAAACCAGGGGATATTGAACACAGACAGTCTATACCTTCCAGTACTCATGGTACAGTTAGTGCACCACCACACCCTCAGCACGTGGTCAAGGATGGAGTTATGTACCAGCAAGGTACGTACTGTGACTGCTCTTACATTGTGCAGAGAGTAGAATGACTACATTCATGTACTTGGCTGCTCAGCCAAATAGGTCAGACTCAATTTGAGATTTTGCAACAATGCGCTGTTTTCATTATGAAAATTAGTTCATGGGCTTTAAAACATTTTAAAACTAGTTTGATAACTCCTTGCATAAATAACCTCATATATATACATGTAGTTTAATAATAGTTCCAAAGTGTTGGGAGTAGCTAGGACAGTTCATATCAAATAATACTCAGGGTTTAGGCTCATGTTAGCCACTGTGCAGGGCACTATTGGAGAACCAATCATGCCCTGTACAGTGGTTCGAATGGGGAATGGTTACATGGATTGTCTGTACTAGCTAGAGGCTTTCTCCGTACCACATTACAACAATTTATGTGTGCTAATAATTACTAGTAGGTGTGGTACTGTAGCATTCCACAGTGCTAGTATATCAAGGTGTGATATTGTAGTGCCACAGGCGGCACCCATGAACCCTCATATGATGCAGAACACAATGAATCAGTTCGGCCAATCAGGCCCAGTGCAGCAGCAGCAGCAGCAAGGATACACGTTCAATCAGCACCAGCTGCAGAGGTCAGTGTCTAGATATCAATGGGTCTTGTATTACTGTTAAAGGTATCCGTATTCCCTAACTCTTGATATACATGTAGACTAGGATCATGGTAATTGACTTGTAAAATTTTTACTGACTTCTGCATGTTTACTTGGTCCACAGGCCTGGCTATGTATCTCAGCAACCAGCAATGGAGATGCAGCTACAGCCTCAGCGCATGGTAACATGTGGAGGGGGCGCCATGCCTCCACCCCAACCTATGCCTACTTCAGTGCCCTATGTTACCAACTATAACTCTCCTTTCCACCTGCCTAGAGCTCCTGAATCTCATTCCTATAGCAGTGGATACTCTTCTCAGCAGGTAGGGGTGCTCTACTACACCAACCTATCTTTTCCTTGATATAAAGACCTTTAGCTACAATTACATGCATACACAGACCATTCCATTACTCCTGACATGCTTTGCCACTCGATAGAAGTTATCTTTCCCTGTTGGCATAGAGCAGATAACTTCCTTCAATATAAACTAATATGATATACATGAGAGCATACAGTCATGTACATGATATAATAGTCATATAGGCCTACAGCTTATTGCATGTTGTATGATGTTGGTAAAACTGATGATCCAATTATAACATAGATAGCACCTTCAGTATGTGTGCTATTGGTCTAATGCTATATATAGAGTTGTTATGAAGTAATAACTAATGGAGATTAGACATATTATTGTATGCGTGTAACCTAATAACAGAACTTTAAACATTTGTTGATAGGTGCTAAGTAGGCCCCCTCTTGCTTACATGCCAATTTCAGACACAGGCTCATGGAAATTGTGCTTCACATACATCATACCATACTTGTATTATAATATGTATGTAACATGTGTAGTTAGAACTAAGGCTAAGATGTTTTACTTTTACTGTTATTGCACAGGGCCCTGGAGCAGGGGCTTCAGGCTTCCACCCGATGCACACCAAACCAATCATATCACAGAGAGGATACACGCCTACTAGTGGCAGCAGCAGGTCCTCAAGGTCAAGGTCAGAGAGTAGTGTAACTTATAACAAGGGAGACAATCATCAATACTGTGACAATAACAGACCTAGGGCTATATTGTAGCGCCATATATAATTTGTGACATCATTGACACTGATCTCTATATAGTTAGACTAGGAGTTGTCCTGCCTTAATCCATAATCTCTGTTTTATACACGACTTCTATGAGCCTTAGGTTGTTATACTAGTCAGTTCTTTCATTAGCTTCAGAGTAGCTGGTCACCGCTTTGGTATTCGTATTATTGCATCAGTGTATTTTATACAATAGGTATGTTTTATTTGAAAAATTTGTAATTTATAATATTCGGCAAATTTTACTAAAGCTAGCTCACAGAACAAGAGAACATGCTGTCGTATGATGTCATTTCTTGTGCACTCTTCGATTCTACTTATAGAGCCTTTTTACCGACTCTATATTATCTATCATACTGTTTACTCTCTACTAAAATGTTATATCCTGTCTTTAGTGTAGTAATTATAATGAAATGCAACCCAATTATTATACTGTGTAAATAATTTGTCTTTTTCTAACTCTTTCATTTTATTATTATATTTATAATATTTTTGTACATAATAATATTATTACATATTATATAATTAAGTGTAAGAAAGTGACATATCTATGTTTTTACCACCACGAAAATGTGTGTTGTCTCATAGCTTATACTACAGTACTCTAGTCTACAAAAGTATCATTGGTTATAATAATATTATTATCTACTTATACCAGATTATGTTAAATCTGTTTGAAACTGGTTGATAAATCAATTACAAGTTACATACTGTCAGTAAATACATGTGTTTGGTATGAACACATCAAGTCATAGGTCATTTTCTATTACTATCTTGTATAATAATAATACATGTACAAGTATATTGATCGATTTTTTCTATAAATTATGCTTATACTAAAATAAATAATGTATACGTTAAAACAAACATTTTTCTATAACAACATGAAACCTAGTTTATAAAACATGCTGAAGAGTTCTGCAACAAAGATATGATGTTCTTACAGTATAATGCTACTACACTGGTACATGTATGTCAGATACAGTCTTCCATTACCAACAGACAAGTACTACACTGTAGTAATCTTCCCTGAGATGACTCTATGAGAGGGTTGGCCTTCCTTGTCATTGGGTGATAACTGGCCAATCGGTTGTGTTGAACTCTCATTCTTTGATTGGTTGTAATCATCTCCTTCAGCAATGGGTAGATTGGTTGGCCTTTCAACTTCACTACGTCGGGTTTGTGATTTTTCATCAACTATGCTGCTGTTGTAGTTCGCCGATGTGCGGGAGCCGATTGAATAATTAGATTTGCGACTCCGTATGCTGAAAGTGCTAGTTTGATTGTTAGAAGATCTACGACTCCTGCTGTACTCTCCACCAGTTTTGATTAGGTTGAGTACCCTTTTACTAAACACATAGCAGACAAATATTAGAATCCCTTGGGAAGCATTCAGTATAACAAATATGTAGTCCAGGGCAACACTGTCGATATACGCTGCGAAAACGGATATGATCCACGGCAGGCCCATCACAGCAACTAATTTAATGGCGAGATAGAGTCTCTCTTTCAAGTCTGGATTGGCAAGTTTAGTTTGCCGAGCGGCTTTGACAATAGCCGATATTGAGATGATGTAGCATATCAGGTTTGCTGTTAGAATAACAAATATGGGAGCTAGGAAATATATAAGAAGTCCATGCTTAGTAGAAAACCAACAGCCTTCTGCACCGTAAGCGGGCACAATACCACCACCATTGTACTCAGCAATCAGTGCAGCTCCTACAAAGATGGCTGGTATTGTCCAAGCATATACATTGTACAAAACAAATTTCTTAGTGCTACTGCTAGCTGTGGGTGACATCACAGTGAGCATTCGTGTTACGTCAAATGACATGACATTCGTCCAGAAAAATGTCGCTAGAAAGAAATAATGCTGAATCACTGCAAACGATGAGCATACTTGTGGTGATGGTTTAATAAAAATTGTAGCTAGAAACACTGCTTCTGACACAAACATTGCGATGCATAAACAAATTAGAATCAAGCCCGGGATGTTCCTAAGCGCTCTAAACACGCTGTATAAGACTAGTTGTCCTAAGATACATAGAAGGGACAAAGAGAGGAGAACTGCAGTCAGAACGGGGTTTCCTATCGACCTTGTGTTCTCTGTTTCACTTGATGCACCAGTACCTTTCACAACACAGATAAACGCTTGCCCATCAACTATCTTGTACTCGGAACTGCTCAGATTTAGATGTGGTATTTCAACTATGCCATCCCTCTCCACATATTCTGAACTATTACTCGATTTCAGACAATTCTCAATAGGAGGATTGCCGACTGAATTATCATCGTCTTGTACACACCCGTTCATGGGTTTGTACCTTTGACCTATAGGGCACTTGAACTTGCCTTCGTCACATCTATTTGCTTCAGTTAGTCGATTAGATCCAGCCATAACTTCCCTCCGCACACAAGAGAGAGCGTTTAGGTCAACAAGGGAGCTTAACCCTCTATAAAATGGTGCTGTCGAAGTTTTGGCCGGAGGTTTACATCCATATGTTTTAATGTTGTGACACTCTGCACATTTCTCATTTCTAAAAGATTTAAACTTCAAAAGTGAAAATTGAAATACATGTACGAGTATAAGTAAAACACAGTCTGCTTGCTGTCCTACAGTCGACAAATGTTTCATGTACGATTATTATAATTGAACAAGTGAGCTGTTTACATTATACACAAGATGTACAAACTATTGCTCACCTGTAAGGAATGTTCCCAATTTTCCCTGATCGTGTATGTTCATAAACATGGTTAACTGGCCCTTCTTTGCATTCTTTATCCTTATCGGTATCGGCCATACTGAGTGGACAAGAGGAAACAACATCCGGGTTGCAACTCCTGTATGTCTCTTGGTTATTCTCGTCTAGTGCCTTATAGTGCAGGTAGCAGCTACTTTTGTCTACGCTGTCAAAACAGAATTGTATGTCCTGCATATTCCAAGTAAGTACCACCTCACCATCTATCTACCTTATAAAAGGTATGACAGTTCAGAAACACAAATTTTGATTAAGGATCTGTTTGGTAGCTCAAGCACCAATTTGTGTTACCTCTCAGACATATAGAGGAAAGCTTTGTAAAGTAACAAACAGTGCAGTTGTATATCAGTAACCAATATGCATCGTACAATACATGTGTATAACCCTCCAGTAGGAATATTGCTGATGTAAGCTCTGCTGAAAGTACCATTATCATCATTATTGATATATATAAATATGTACAATAAGTCATATGATATGATGTTGTTGCCTGTTTCATACTGTACTTCATGTGGTTTTGAGGCTGTTCTTGGCTTTTTTATTTTTATTTCTCCTCAAATTAGTGGAAGAAAGAACATATTTAATGAACCTCTATTATTCACTAGCAGAAGAATGCTTATGATCTGACTTTTCCTATAGAATATACATGTAGATGAGAACGAAGAGTTGTTACGGAGAGGGGATAACTTCCTAATTACTCATGTATTATATTATATCAATGTTGTGCTATAGCTAGTTGTTTGAATTCTCAATCCACTGATAAAGAATTAAGCTAAATGTTTTGTGTAAGTTCGTGAACATACTGTACTACCTTTATTTTTGAATAACCAAGAAAGAACACAGGCTACGGAACTGAAGCTAAGCCAGAAGTTCAAATACATTGTTTATCCCTGGAGAAGTTAATGCTGAGTAACAAATACTACTCATACCAGGCATTTATATAGTCTCTGGAAGTTATAATATATACAATTACACATTTTGTTGATGAGAATGCCTTAGCAACTGCACTCATTTTATCGGTAGTAGCTGCCTTGTTATGTTTACTCAAATTGTAAACATTTAGAGGTACAATGGTATTTTAGGGGGTTGCGCGTAGCTTTATAGGCCTTTGATTCAGAGTTACTCAATAAAAATTCATCTGGATTGAGTACACTCACAGATGTCTATGGGAGCACATAGTAACACTTACCCTGTATAACTGTAGCATATAATAGTAACACTTACCCTGTATAACTGTAGTATATAGTAACACTTACCCTGTATAACTGTAGTATATACATGTAGTAACACTTACCCTGTATAACTGTAGTATATAGTAACACTTATCCTGTATAACTGTAGTATATAGTAACACTTACCTTGTATAACTGTAGTATATAGTAACACTTACCCTGTATAACTGCCCACGGTCAGCAGTCTGTAAAGAATAACTGAAATGCTGTCGGCTGTTGGTTGCACAGATTGACTGTTTCTTGCCAGGTTAGCCTCAGGAGGAAAGCATTGCACCTCTACAAGGAGGGGAGTAGACTCACCCTCCCCATTGCACAGTGCACAATACCGGTTTGCATATATCAGGCCATTGACATCTCCTCTGACCAGCAAGGCTATATCTGAGAAGGTAAATAAAATAGCAATAATGCATAAGTTATTCATTTTGCACTATATTCAATATTGAGACATTGATAAGGCACAGCCAAACAGATAGCTGGTACAATGTTCCAACGCTGACTACATGTATATACAAGTAATTTATGTAACATCTACTTCAACTATAAAATAATAGAAATAAAATTAGAAAGTTGTACATTTATTTTTATATAGTTTAGCCTAACACATGTGAACAATGTTTTATGATATACTGTAATGGTTTCTGTGATTTGGTGCGGTCGTCCTTGGACGACTATCGACCCAGAAATGAAGTGCCTATGAGTGGTAATAGGACTTCGCATTACATGAAAGATCGAGCGGTCTCAGTAGCCCAATAACTAACAAAGACGACCCATCTGGTCCCAAGTCTGACCTTCAGACTATACGTTGAAAGAGAGTGATCCGACCTAGTAGGTGGTTCGCTAAGCGAATGACCTGACAAAAGGAAGTGAAAGTCTCTGTATCAAGTATAGATGTGTCTTTATTGAAAGCCAAGTGAAGACTGGGACAATGAACAGTAAAACAGTGCCCTTTATATAGTATAAGGACTTCCAGCCGACGTAAGGTCGGGAAAAGACGACGTGTGGTCGTCTGGAAGTTGCGCAACAAGATGGCCACCGGAAGCCCGACGGCCGACCCAAAATAGGTCGGGTTATACAAAAGTTGCTTATAATGGTCCAATTCATGTACAAAATGAATATCAATAGATTCTGAGAGGTCGGGCCTCTGTACATGGGTATAAAAGGCATAAAAGACTTGGTAATAATCATGTAACCATATACAATAGTATAAGAGTAAAGTACAAGCAGATATATACAGTTATGTGCACACAAGAATGAGTGTCAGATGTAAGATACGATTTGGCGTACCATTACAATACATTACACATTTTATCCTTTTCGCAGAAATATCAGACTGTGTACAGCATTTCCTGCTCTAGCCACATACGTGTAGATGATATTCAATTGTATAACAGAAATATGCAGTCTAGTCAGAATTTAGAAATGCTTTGTCTTTGACTCCTTAAAATACTCTTTTCCCGTCTTTCCTGTTGTATGTGCACCATTTATGTATGCATGATTCGCTGAAAGTGAGCAGGCGCGTGGACAAGGAGATCAAGAGATTGAACAGTTTTTTAAAACTGAAAAGTGTGATTTGTAGGGCATTGTAAATGCAGCTGCACCAAGAGGCGGGCCCAGTAACTATTCTGTGCTCTACAAGTAATTTAATAGCTTGTAATAATATTGTTATGTCTAGTAAGTGGAAAGAATCATTATGAAGTACAATTACAGAAGTCTACAGAACTTGATATTACGTATATTATACGATTATATAGCTGCAGTTTTTTACTCTACGAGTATTTGACTCTTGTACAATTCGTAAGTGGAAACTGTTACAATATATATTGGAACAGCGTCTTATTATCTCTGATTATCATGTTTCTTATTGTTTATTGCTTATTGCTTATTGCTTATTGCTTATTGCTTATTGCTTATTGTTTATTGCTTATTGCTTATTGTTTATTGCTTATTGTTTATTGCTTAATGTTTATTGCTCTGTGGTGGTGAATTGGTGTATGTTCTGGGAAGAGATTGAGCATTACACGACAATCTGCAAGGTTTGAACAAAAGCAAGAAACAGCTTTTTTTAAAAATGTTAACAATTTGTCTGAATGTGTAGAGCTAGGCCTACATAACTTGTATACATTATGGCAATAATCACATTATAGAGAGCAATTACAGCCATCATTGTAAGTGTAAACATTACACTACCTGGATTTTGACAGTTGTTAACGGAATCTGGGTTAGCCCCTGCCGGACACCTGTCTATCACTGCCACATCTACTCTGGCATTGTTCATAACTTTCTTCTGACAGCTCACAGTTTCTGGATCAACCGTTGCCTTCTGTGATCTACCGACAGCGTCAGCGCAGCAGTCACCATAATATACGCAGGCTGAGTCACAGTAACAGTTAGTTACTGTGTCCGGGCACTTTGTGCAGCTTGTATATCTCTGACAGGCTACCACCACGTCGTCTGCTGACACTGGACATTCAGAGTCAGCATCTGAGTTGTCACTATAGTAACTGTAGTCATAGGACTGTGAGATGGTGGAGGATATAAGTATAGTGTACACAACTATCCACATGTAGTAGTTACTCTCCATGGTTCTAAGGTCAATTGGTAGCAATTCTACAAATATAGTATTAGTAGTATGTAAAGGTCATCAAGGTCAAGTGAAAAAAAGCACAAGTTAGTTTGATAAGACAACATAGTCTGAGTGCCATGACCTCAGAAAGAATGGGTAGGCATTTTAGTTATGAGAACCTCAGTCCAACCTTCATGGTCATTTTGCCAACATTTCAATTTGTTTTTTAGGATTGCTTGGATCCCAAGCTAAAAGAAAACCTAAGCTTGCTTGATCTGAAGAAAATACCATGGGAATAACTGTTGTTGGATATTGTATGGATATTTCATACAAATTTTAGAAATGGGATGTTGCTATTTTAACCAAAACCTGTAAGAAAATTGAAAGGAAACTGTGGGGGAACTCTTTAAAAGAGAGAGTATATATTTATCGATATGAGCATTTTACAGTTAGCGATTGAACAAATTACCCATTAAAACCATATTCCTATAACCAATAACCCCTATAAAACATTCAAAACAACATGCCAAACACACATTTGTAAATATGTCCCAAATTTTCTAGTATCATCTCTCTGGCCATGATCATGAAACAAGATTGGAATGGAATAGAATAGACTCAATTTCTGTCGTACATGTCATAAGTGTGAGTATTTCAAATTACATATATGTATAAAGATTGTAATAAATGGGTATGGGATATATGGGTATATACATGATTTGATCCTTGGGCCCAATTTGATTAAGCTAAACAAATAGAAATGCAAAATAATTATGACTATTATTATTATACAATGTAAATATCAACGTGAGTGGGTGGCAGAACATGTAGGAGTACCATGGGTTGAGCTTAAAAATATTTTTGTATAATATATCAAGAAGTTAGATGTTTAGATGCAGTTGTATGATTTATGTCAACACTCGGAGGTCTATGTCGCTACATTATGGTGTAAATATTTATGTCGGCATGTCTGGATGGAAGCTAAACGTTTTTGAACATACATGTACATTGTAAAATAAGGGTGGGTACCCCTCCGTGCCTCTCCCTACATTCCATAATTTCAACATGTTCAAGTCTAGAGGCTAGTATTAATATTGATATAGATATATCCGCATCATAAGAGTTGAGGTAAAAGAGGTAAAAATAACTGATGACAGGATGGAATCAATAAATACAACCTCTAAGAGTAAGGTGAGTGTGCTTACATACAGTATTAATATTTTATACTATTTCTGTATTCTATTATATTCCATATTATATAGCAGCGGAATATAGCAACATCTACTGCCTTAGCATAAGTGTAATGGGTTGTGCCAACACATGAGCACAGCCATTGGGCTAAATGTCCAGGATATGCTGTCTATATTTTACATCTACGCTCTATAATAATGTAATGGTACGCCCAGTCGTATCTTACATCTGACACTCATTATTACATGCATACATGTATATATCTGCTTGTACTTTACTCTTATATTGTTATATATGATTGTATGATTATATCTAAGTCTTTTAATGCCTTTTATACCCATGTACAGAGGCCCGACCTCTCAGAATCCATTGATATTCATTTTGTACATGAATTGGACCATTATAAGCAACTTTTGTAGAACCCGACCTATTTTGGGTCGGCCGTCGGGCTTCCGGCGGCCATCTTGTTGCGCAACTTCCGGACGACCACACGTCGTCTTTTCCCGACGTGATGTCGGCCGGAAGTCCTTATACTATATAAAGGGCACTGTTTTACTGTTCATTGTCTCAGTCTTCACTTGGCTTTCAATAAAGACACATCTATACTTGATACAGAGACTTTCTCTTCCTTTTGCCAGGTCATTCGCCTTGCGAACTGCCTACTAGGTCGGATCACTCTCTTTCATTGTATAGTCTGAAGGTCGGACTTGAGATCAGATGGGTCGTCTTTGGTAGTATTTGGGCTACTGAGACCGCTCGATCTTTCATGTAATGCGAAGTCCTATTACCACTCATAGGCACTTCATTTCTGGGTCGATAGTCGTCCAAGGACGACCGCACCAAATCACAGAAACCATTACAATAATATATAACAATAAACTTTAACTCTTCATCCCCATATATGCACAAAACATAGTTTAGGCTCCGTATATATTTTCGATATAATTTTATAAAAGCACACAATGCAGTAGAGTTTACGGAATCTTATGATACTCTAGTAAAATATAGACTGTTTGACCATCGCACACGTCTGTAATACAATATATTTGTTGTGAGTAAGGTAGTAGTAATGATATCGGTCATCTGTAATATCTGTGATGTAATATACATGTACACAGGATTTATATCAATATTTGTGTTAGAATATTGTTTGCACTTTTGACAAACAATAAATCACGAGCATCAATTGAAAATATTTTTCATTTACTTTATATCAGGTGTTTATGAGATGTAATATACTCTTATGTTCGCAGAGATACTGCATGCCTAAACAAATATTAAATTAATATTTCATGGGATGATGTACACTTACATGTACTAATGGAACATCAAAGATAGCAGCGTGCAAGTATATCACATCATAGTTTATAGAACAAGTGGACAGACCTTATTACCATATAGTTAATTTCTGGTGTGGCACCACATCTGAGTTCATGATAACCTGATGAATGCCCCGCCTCCCCCCCCCACATATCCACCACTATACTGTATTAATAACTTCAGCTAAAAATGCTCTCTGTTCAAATCTCTGAAGCTGAATTTCCGGTTTCAGATTAAAAAGAAATTCTCAATGAGATATCCCAAGTTTTACGGCGCTTGACCTGTGTCTGCCGATATTGGTTTACTTCGGCTTATATAGCCAGGTTATATAGGTTTATACTGGTTTACAGGTTTGAATTTCATTATGATATGTGCCTTAGGAACACGCTGATTGAATTTAAAATGAGGGACATGTAATTATGCAAGTGGCATTTTAGTGACCCGGACACTTCCGTAGCCCTGTCATGGATAGCTGACATTGTACATGTACATGTATATATAATACAATGTAAATACAATGTATATCTTCATAGCTGACATTAATTAGCAGTAGTGACCATATTCATATTATTATTGTACAAGGCCGAGGCTGACCTTAGCTGATTGTATTATTGCTTTTATTCTTGTTATGTGTAGGCCTAGGCTAACTTGGATGTAATTGTGCATGAATTATGTATGTATAGCGTTATTATTATATAGCTTTGTAGTAATTGTAATGATGGAAGACCGCTTTGCTAATACAGCAGTTAGTTGAGAAATGCTCCGTCTAACTGCTTTTACGGGCGAATGTAGGAAGAAGTGAAATTATTTACCTGCATAAATACTCCCATTTTACCTACATAAGTACTTCTATTCTAATTTTCTAGTTGATGAATTTGTTCTTAAAACTCAAAAAATATACGCAAATTTCACGGTAAAACTTTGAAAAGGCTAGTGGTAAACATTATGTAGGCTTACCTCAAGAGTAGCTTGGTAGCAGTTGGATGTGTTGGGTGACTCTGACAGTGAGCTATCAACCTGATTTATTACTCAGTTATATCAAAGTTATACTAAATGAATCAGTCTGACTGGCACTGATTCATTCTTCTCCAGATAAGGCATGAGCTGTTACATTGTTTATCATTGTGTTATCAGGAGAGAGTATATTTATGCACACACATACCTCTGTCTATCAGTGTTTATGATGGTGGTATTTAGTAACGATAGCAGCAGCTCTTGAGTAGTTAGCCTTAGCACCACAGTTGAGTAAAAAAGACACCCCACATAACTAGCTGTGGGGTCTTATTTATATGAAATATCACTGTAGGAGAAGAAATAATGTCTTTTGATTGGTTAATCCATGGTTGTGGTAGCTTTATCAAATATCGCCTAGCTGAAGTTGCTTCCTCTACATATACTGGACTGTAAACTGGGCAGCAGTGCATGGGGTGCCTCAACACTTCCTGTCACGAACTACTAGCTAGCCTGAGTTCATAAATCATTTGATAGCTCAGGCTAACAGTGACCAGTACTTACATGTAGGTTAGGTTAGGTCTGGGTTTATTGAAGTAATGTGAGTTTGGTGCGGAGTTGCCATCTCCTGCTTGTAAAAGACATTTTGAGAGAAGACAACTTCACAGTATACTTAATAGTTTAGTATCACACAAGTACTCAGCAATTAATGGGTTACAGTCAAAAATGTTTTCAAATCTCGTAGTTGTGGCTCTTCGTGTCGCACATCAATTTTTTGATAGATTAAAACTTTCAAGCAAGGGAAATATTTACTTTATCACCATAAACTCAATCTATTTACATGTCAATCTGCCACAAAGATTGAAAAAGTTACATGTACACGGTAATTCTTTTCTTGTTTAGTTCGATTTTTTTATGGAGCCATTAAGCTACATGTAATATTAAAGTCTTAGTAAAATATTTTAACAAAGTTGTGCAAACAATTTCAACTTCAAAGGAAGTTTTACAATTTAATCGAAAATAAATCTTTTTCATATACATGTATGTCAACTGATGACACTCAACATTGTACATGTATTCATCACACTACAGGGTATGTCATAGTTGTACTTTCACAGTTAGTGCACCAACATATGATAGTTAGACAATTCTGCCATGATATTGACCAGTGGCTATTTTCCTACACAGCACTGGTAGTGTAGCCAAGCATCTAATATTAAAGGATCCCTGTCACTAATTACCTTGCTCAGCAAATGTAGATTTGTGTTAAAATGAAGACAGCAGGAAAGTTACAAGTTGCGGAGTTGTGCTCTCAACATATTTCTGCTTCCCATGATGCATCGCGCGATGCGCTATGTGCTGCCCTAGGACGATTTTTTTAAAGGACCCCTCTCACCGTTTTTGTTTACACTTTGAGACACCCACGTGCTCGCTAGAGCAACCATCATGATTGGTTACTTGCACTGTATTATAATTGGCTAACTAAATCGCATGTGCATGTACACGTGTGGGAAAGTCCATCGGGTGATCGATGGGAATCAGTTGACTGTGGACAGAATAGAATATAGTATTTTGCTTTTGCCAAAATGAAATTATTGTTGCAAGATGAAAATGCTATCGAGAGATGATACGATACAAGGTATATGGCAAGCATAGCAAAAATTGCAATCAAGTCATTGAAAGTAACTTTGTTTTCTTTTTGATTTTAATTTAATTTTTAATTTTAATGTACTATGTAGGTATTCAAAACGCGAGAAAATCACGTGACTACACTGCGTTCGCAGACCTGTGTTAATTTTCTCCAGCCTTAGGGCGCACACTGGGCGCACACTCATGCTTCAGGAAAAGTTCAATAACTCTAAACCTATTAGGTCTATCGTCATAAAATAAATTGTATTAAATTAACCACAAACCACAGGCTACATTCCCAGTGCCAATTAACCAATCACTATGCAGGGTGAGCCACTGTAGCCCCTCAAAAGTCATCATTTTCATGTAGTCTAATAACAATGGTGCACTATGAGAAATGTCATAATTTATGTTTTATCTTATGCAAAAATGTCTGATTATCCTAACTATATACTTTGTTGTAGCTGATGCCTTCTACATCCTTAAAAATTAACAGATTAAAACCAAGCTGTCAGAAAAAAATTAGTTTCCATTTCATTTTCTTCTGTCCAATAAGGTGACCGCCTTGAGCGAAACAGCCAATCAGCACGCATGATTTCTTCGATAGAGTTATCTTCTCTTATGAGCAGTGTTGTAGATTATGATAACAAGCTCTACCTACATGTACCTGTTTATCAGGTACAGCCATGTATTGCATTATGCCATAATTATCATGGAAATGCTACACATGTATTATTATACAATAAGCTGCATGGCAAGATTATTTATCCTTTACTTGAGTAGTTCCTGATGAATTTTCAGACTTGATTCTGCATTCGAAGCTCTATTCTTTGGATATTCAAGTGAAATTAAATATTGAATATTCTAATTATGGAACACTATCTCACAGCATATTAGCCATATACATCATTACATGTATATTTAGATGCCTACTATAATAATTAGAATTAACATGCTCTAGTGATATAGTAATAGTTGTGCCGATGTATGATCATCTGCATAGACGAATATGTTGTTTTGTTGGGTACAAGTCAGCATGCTCATGACTACATGCATATTATATTGATATTATTATATTGTTGTCATTGTGCCATGTTGATGACACACTTGATATATCAGAATGGCTACCTTATAGTTGAAATTGAAAAGCCTAGGTTATATTTCGTATACAGAATATATAAATTGTAAGTCAATTTCAGTTGTAGATTAATTGTAGGGCTGTTCCATTGCACTTCTAGTCTGTCTCCTGCTCTAATCCAGTTGGCTATAGGGTAATGGTATACTGCCAGCTACTATCTACACTCTTCATGCACATTGTTTTTGCTCTGAAACATAAAACATGTTTGATGAGTAGTTGTATTCTGTGCAGCTTTTTTGGAGTGATGGTCATTCATATAGTCATGTAGCCATGCACATGTATCTGTGTTGGGCTGCATTGCTATTACTAGTAGGCTGCATATTACTAGTAGTCTGCATTATTACATAATATACCCTATATGAAACTACATGTATATTGTACAATATGAATAGTAGGCATACAATGTCATGTACTAGGCATTGTGGCTACACTGCATTGCCCATGATTTAATATAATGCCTACTAACCAATAGCTGACGAGTATGCTAGATCTTAGTAAATAACATACCGCATGGCGTAACGTCGTAGGAATTAGCATCGGCTAAGCCAACGGAGACTTTTCCCTACCTCTGGGTAGGGCAGACAGCTCCTCTTAAAACACTTGTAACATGAAAAGTATACACAGTAGATACACAATTTACATATCAAAATGATGCTGAGATGTTGCTCTATCCATTTATGCAAAAATATTATCAAAATTGTTATTTTGAAAAAATGGTTTTGAATACCTATTAACTATGATCTATCTATGTGTGTCACAGTGTAATTAATATTTAAAAATATCTATACATGTGAATATAGCAATGATGATTATTGTTATTTACCCCTTGCTCACATTGATACATAAGTGATTTGTTAAAATAACATGCTAGTTACTTATGGCTAATTATATTATACATCATTCATATATCATATTACATGTACTTTACTATTTTAAACTCTACTAAAATGGATAAAATGCAAATTGGAAATAAAATATTGGGATTATAATATTAACTTTATTAACTAGGATTGTTGCTGTCTACATATATGTAGGCCTATATGCAGTACCTGATCAAAAATTTAATTTATTGAATTTCAAAATAATTGCATCATTTGATTGCAGCCGTAAGTAAAATAAACTTTTGATGACACTATATTCAACTCATTTTCTTTCTCTATTGTAATAATAATACTATGATGACTAAAATGTGTGTAATGAATGCTTCTTTTTAGTAGTTTGTCAAGACTATGGCCCAGGAATGTGAAGTCCCATCAATCGCAACCTCTTAAAGCCATACTTGAGTGACGAGTATTGTACCTTGGAAACTAAGTTGACTCGTTTTACATAGGTATACATAAGGTAAGTGCATCATACACCTTCAAGATTCAGCAAAGTTTTCACTGTAAACACTGCTGCATGTACATATTACTTTCCTGTACTGTGGTTTTTGGAATGTAGCCTAGCAAAATCAGCGTCGGTTTGATTTGTATTCATCATTTTCAATCTTGTACATTGTACCTAGCAGTTATATTCTGTTGCTTAGTGTGGGCTGATTTTAAGTACCATCTGTTGACGTTAATATACTTTTAGGTGATCCAATAGTATGGTCACATGTTCACATAATGTTGTAGAAACATCGACCAAGCAACATGCTTGAACTGAAGTACTTACCAACAATTTGAGCAGCTAAATCAATCGTGAGGTTTGTAAAGTATTGACTGGTACCTTCAAATATTAATATTCTGACACAATTGGAATTTTTTTCATTTATATATGTATTAGTAGTTGGCCTGATACTTCATGTATGATCTTTCAGTAAATAGAATTTCTATGAGTACAGTACGTGTTGTATTTGATGTCTTTGATAGCCAATTCTAGTTTGATTTTGTCTATATTGTGCAGTTACCTTAATGATCTTTTCTATTTATTAATTTGATTGTTACTGCCACGTTTCAAGTGATCGTAATCCACAAGCTTTAATGTTAACAAGAACTAATATTATGCACTCATGGTTATTTGCAATTAGCCGAGTAGAGTTAGCTTGTTCCAAGATGTCATTATTTTGAATTCCAAGATTACTCATTTATTGTATGTTAAACATTTTTATGTGTTTGCAGTCATAGTCAATTGAAAATACACGCGGCTCAAAATTTATACTTTATAGACTATTGTATTCGATTTGACATGTATTTTGTGCTATTTTTCTTATCTTTCCCAGTCTTTAGGGAGGGTTTATTTTACTAGATGAAACCGCAATTTTCCATTTGTAAATACATGTAAGCGCTGTTGTTATAAACATTAATTTACTGATTATCTACCAATACAAACTCTAGAAATATTTTATTGCCCTCTACGTTTTATGACACTGAGCTATGATTGCAAGATTGATTTAGGCCTGTTAGTATACTTTTGGCAAAGTGCTGGAGACTAAAATCAATAGCCATGGAATCACGTGTACATGTATAAATCCGCCTGACTATGATGCATGCACATTTCAACAAAAATGTTTGAAATGATTTGGTCTGTCGTACTCTCTGAAAATGTAATCGTCATTCTTAGTTATTAAATATGAGAACATCAAATGACTATTCAACTTCAATATCTTGAAACATTTATTGTTGATTTACCTTATCTGTTTATAACAAAATACAACAATGAAAACAGCGGAAACCAGGGTAAAATACTTGTGTAAAGTATTGAACATGAACAGTGTATGTATAATATACATTGTGGGCAGAATTAAGTCATAATGAGATACACAGTCCATGTAGGGCGCCAGCAGAAGTTTGTTTTCAATCGTAATCGTTCACCTTGAATGCTGAGGCACTATAACGCTTCACCTTTTACATAGTTACTTGATGAGGAAACCTCTTGGAGTACGGGTGAAATGTACATTTAGAACACTTCTTTTGCAATCCAATGTGTATTATCTGCAATTCAAAATGTAGAGCATTTTATTAAGAAAAATGGTTGTGACCCTTACCAAAATTATATTGCTATTCCGAAGAAAAAACATCAATGGTTGGGTTCAACTCCCACAACAGAATTTTCCACCCTGTTGAATAGCTGATGCCGGAGTACTAGTACTGATAACCAAGTTGATGTACATAACATATTACTGCTACAACACTTACCTATGCTTTTTCCAACACTGAAGATAAAGATGATATAGTGCAAGCTGTAGAATAGTTTGAATTTCCACGCCAGTGTCTGGTAGCATGGAATTGGTCTAGCTAGGTTCCCCTTCTTTCATACAGCTTTGGAATCTCACTGTGCTAAAAAATAATGATAGCAATATAATATTTATGGCGCCAAACACAATTCTTTAACATGGCTGCCCAATAGCAGAGCTAGTCGAGGGGCCTCCACGGCTCCTAGAGCTGGATATTATTATAGTTCAATATGGTACAGAAGGAAGACCTTCTTCGGAATTCAAACCTCCTAAATCGCATAGGTTGTCGGTTTTGTTAGCTAAAGCATGATTGTGTATTTCACATTTTGCAAGAATAGACTGATGAAATCTACCTCAATGAGTTTATAAGTTTGTGCATAAATTTAATTCAAGAAGAAGGTTTTAGTGCTATATTGTAATGAGCTACATAACAAATTATAAACACCTACCAGTAGAAAGAACTGGATGTAGAAATTGCGGTTGGCATTCGATTTACAAATTCTTCATCAAAGGTGAGTGTGCGTCTTTACCCTGCTCACCAGATCATTCCTTCCTTTCAGCAAACAATCAAATGCAACTATGTCTTTATCGATGTCAGGAAAGTTACTTGCTGACTGCATTGGAACTAGTCTGTAATCAACACAGTGAGTATATCGTAAGATACAAATACAATAAAAACATAAAATTCTTTAGAAATGAAGCGTGGCTGTTTTAATCAAAAAAAAATTTTGACCATGTGGACATAAATAAAAGTACACTAGGTTAGCTCAGCTGCATTAGAGAGGTGAATTTGTGTCTAATGAAGTTAGTATCAGGTCCCACCAACTTTTTAGATTTAGCCGGGGGGGGGGGGGGGGGGGGTTAAAAGAGTGAATAAACTAAATACAGTAATTCAAATATCTTGAATAGACCAGATCAATCAATTGATTATTTTAGAAATAAATTTATGATAGAATTATTGTTTGTATTTACATCCAAATTTTGCTTGGCTAAATGAATCAACTAACTATATTTTCGCAGAATATGTGTATTGTAAATTGTATTTGAATATGCATATTGTAGATGTAAAGACTTATTTTAAATTTATTAATTTAATACAACAATTACAATACAATAACTTCACATTTTTGTAAAGTTCATTGTCAAAACTCAATTGAATATTATATTCAATATTAAAATTTAGTTTCACAGTATTGTAATATAAATATGTTAAAATCATAATCACTTAGATTATTATAATTATATCACATCATATAGCCCAACTAATGTTATAATAATATCAATATGAAATATATTAATCATATGACTTACTTTTGTGTTAAAAGTTATCCAATTTTATTAATTATTTATTTAATATTTAATTTCAATCTTAGTCATTTGTTTGTTTTTTAAACAAAATAAATAAAAATGAGTACATATAATTATATTAAATGCTTACCATGCTCATGCTGAGTATTGTGATGGCTGACAATCTGGCCATAAACTAAGCTCATGTTTTTCAGAAAATGAAATTTATGAAATGAAAATCCAACTTTCGAATGCCATTCTTAGCGTTTCTGTGTACTATGAATTTTCAACTCAACCCATAGACATGAACGGAGATAGATAGTACAGTATCTAATCTTGGTACTTGCAATAACTCTGTGATCAATTGTATTGTAAACAAAATACCACGTGCAGACCGCTAGCATGGTCATGTGACTTTGGTTTGTTTATAAAATTTGATATTAGTATGATAATCCATAGTTTCGAATAAACAATGGCAGCTATAAAAATAAAACTTCTTTCAAGGGTGTAATATAAATTGAAGGGTGCATGGTTGCAAGTAGTATATGCCCATGGATTATTTTTGCATATTTCAGGCTACTTTTGAAAATATTTGCAAAAAACTAAACCTCTCTCTATACAACTTATATAAAAAAAGTGCCGTTTAGGGTGTCTTCATCAAAAATTCGTCCTAGGGCAGCACTTTAGCGCATCGCGCGATGCATCATGGGAAGGAGAAATATGTTGAGAGCACAACTCTGAAACACATGACTTTGCTGCTGCCTTCATTTTGACACAAAACTAGATTTGCTGAGCAGGGTAATTAGTGAGAGGGATCCTTTAATGAAGACACCCTAAACGGCAATTTTTTTATATAAGTTGTATAGAGAGAGGTTTGGTTTTTTTGAGAATATTTTCAAAAGTAGCCTGAAAAATGCAAAAATAATCCATGAGCATATACTACTTGCAACCATGCACCCTTCAATTTATATTACACCCTCGAAAAAAGTTTTATTTTTATAGCTGCCATTGTTTATCCGAAACTATGGATTATCATACTAGCATCAAATTTTATAAACAAAACAAAGTCACATGACCATGCTAGCGGTCTGCACGTGGTATTTTGTTTACAATACAATTGATCACAGAGTTATTGCAAGTACCAAGGTACTATACTATCTATCTTCGTCTATGTCTATGGATTGAGTTGAGAATTCATAGTGCACAGAAATGCTAAGAATGGCGTTCGAAATTTGGATTTTCATTTCATAAATTTCACTTTCTAAAGAATATGAGCTTAGTTTATGGCCAGATTGTCAGCTACCACAATACTCAGCATAGTAAGCATTTAATATATGTACTCTTTTTTTTATTTATTTGGTTTAAAAAACAAATGATTAGGTTTGAAATTAAATATTATTATAATATTTATATTAATTTTTTAAATGATAAAAAGAGTTAGATAACTTATGATACAAGAAAAGGAAGTCATGTGATTATGATATTTCATATTATTATAATGTTAATTAGGTTATATTATGATATAATTTAATATAATAATCTAAACGATTATCATATCATTATGATTTTAACATATATTTATATTTATATTACAATACTGGTGAAACTAAATTTCAGTTAGTATTAAATTTAGTTTTGACAATCGGTCACAATGAACTTTGTAAAAATGTGAAGTTATTGTATTGTTGTATTAAATCATCTACAATGTACATATTCAAATATAATTTTGAATTTACAATATACATATCCTGCGAAAATGCAAACAATAATTCCATCATAAAGTTTATTTCTAAAATAATCAATTGACTGATCTGGTCTATCCAAGATATTTGTATTACTGTATTTAGTTTATTCACTCTCTCAAGCCCCCCCCCCCTTTTCCCAGGCTAAATCTACAAGATTGGTGGGACTGATGCTAACTTCATTAGACACAAACTCGCCCCTATCTAATGCAGCTGAGCTAACCTGGTGTACTTTTATGTATGTTTGCATGGTCAAAGTTTCTTTTCGTTTAAAACAGCCAAGTTTTATTTCTAAAGCATTTTATGTTTTTATCGTATTTGTATCTTATGATGTACTCACTGTGTTGATTACAGGCTAGTTCCAATACTATCAGCAAGTAACTTTCATGACATTGATAAAGACATAGTTGAACTCGAATGTTTGTTGGAAAGAAGGAATGATCTGGTGAGCATGGTAAAGACACAAACTCACCTTTGATGAAGAATATGTAAATCGAATGCCAACCTCAATTTCTACATCCAGTTCTTTATACTGGTAGGTGTTTATAATTTATTATGTAGCGACAAGGCTCGTTACAAGGTAGCATTAAAACCGTCTTCTTCAATTTAACTTATGCACAAACTTATAAACTCATTGAGGTAAATTTCATCAGTTTATTCTTGCAAAATGTGAAACACACATGCTTTAGCTAATAAAACTGACAACCCATGTGATTTAGGTTTTCATTCCGAAAGTCTTCCTTCTGTGCCATATCGAACTATAATAATATTCAGCTCTAGGAGCCGTGGAGACCCATTCGACTAGCTCTGCTATCGGGCAGCCACATTAAAGAATTGTGTTTGGCGCCATGAATATTATATTATTATTATTTAGCACAGTGAGATTCCAAAACTGTATGAACGAACGGGAACAAAGCTAGACCAATTCCATGCGACCAGACACTGGTGTAGAAATTCTAATTCATCTATTCTTCAGCTTGCACCATATCATCTTTATCTCCAATGTTGGAAAAAGCATAGGTAGGTGTTGTAGCAGTAATATGTTATGTACATTAACTTGATTATCAGTACTAGTACTTCAGCATTATCTATTCAACAGGGTGGGAAATTCTGTGAGAGTTGAACCCAACCAAAACTACATTGCCACTAACTATTGATGTGTTCTCTTCGAGGGTCACAATCACTTTTCTTAATAAAATGCTCTACAAATTTGAATTGCAGATAGTACATATTGGATTGCAAAAGAAGCGTTCCAAATGTACAGTTCACCCGTACTCCAAGAGGTTTCTTCAACAAGTAACTCTATAAAAGGTGAAGCGTTCTAGTGCCTCAGCATTCAAGCTGAGTGATTACGATTGAAAACAAACTTCTGCTGGCACGCTACATGGACTGTGTATCTCATTATGATTTCTGTTCATGTTCAATACTTTACACATGTATTTTACTCTGGATTCGGCTGTTTTCATCGTTGTATTTTGTTATAAACAGATATCGTAAATAAATGTTTTAAGATATTGAAGTTGAATAGTCATTTGATGTCCTCATATTAATAACTAAGAATGACGGTTACATTTTCAGAAAGTACGACAAATCAAATAATAGTCAGAATCATTTCAAACATTTTTGTTTAAATGTATATGAATCATAGTTGGGCGGATCTATACTTGTGCACGTGATTCCATGGCTATTGGTTTTAGTCTCCAGCACTTTGCCAAAAGTATACTAGTAGGCCTAAATTAATCTTGCAATCACAGCTCAGTGTCATAAAACGGAGAGGGCAATAAAATTTGTCTAGAGACTGTATTGGTAAATAATCAGTAAATTGATGTTCATAACTACAGCAGTTACATGTCTTTGCAAATGAAAAATTGCAGTTTCATCTAGTAAAATAAATCCTCCCTAAAGCCTAAGAAAGATAAGAAAAATAGCACAAAATAAATGTAAAATCAAATATAATAGTCTAAAGTATAAATTTTGAGCTGCATGTATTGTGATGGTACGCCCAGTCGTATCTTACATCTGACACTCATTATTGCATGCATACATGTATATATCTGCTTGTACTTTACTCTTATATTGTTATATATGATTGTATGATTATATCTAAGTCTTTTAATGCCTTTTATACCCATGTACAGAGGCCCGACCTCTCAGAATCCATTGATATTCATTTTGTACATGAATTGGACCATTATAAGCAACTTTTGTAGAACCCGACCTATTTTGGGTCGGCCGTCGGGCTTCCGGCGGCCATCTTGTTGCGCAACTTCCGGACGACCACACGTCGTCTTTTCCCGACGTCATGTCGGCCGGAAGTCCTTATACTATATAAAGGGCACTGTTTTACTGTTCATTGTCTCAGTCTTCACTTGGCTTTCAATAAAGACACATCTATACTTGATACAGAGACTTTCTCTTCCTTTTGCCAGGTCATTCGCCTTGCGAACTGCCTACTAGGTCGGATCACTCTCTTTCATTGTATAGTCTGAAGGTCGGACTTGAGATCAGATGGGTCGTCTTTGGTAGTATTTGGGCTACTGAGACCGCTCGATCTTTCATGTAATGCGAAGTCCTATTACCACTCATAGGCACTTCATTTCTGGGTCGATAGTCGTCCAAGGACGACCGCACCAAATCACAGAAACCATTACATTGGTGGCAGCGGTGGGATCCTAAGGTCGTACTCTTACGATACGAAGCGAAGGAAGGTGACCTCGGCCGCGGGCAACCCGACCGACCTCATTCTTCAATACTTCGACGGCAATTAGGGACTCGGACCCGGGAACCTTGGATACGAGAAGGTGACAAACGCTAAAGTGCACCCATAATTCTCGTGGTTCCGCTGGATGTAGCCCGACCCACGCCGGATCTTCAATTAAAGACCGACCTCGGACCCAGAACAGATCGACGGTACTCAGTACGCCGACTAGGCCGTCACGGCCTACTAAATCGAAGCAGTTTTCTACTCTATCATGACACATTACCAAGAATACCCCGACTCGGGTGAGAAGCCCACCTTTAACGGAGAAGGAGACGTACACCTCTTCATCAAAAGGTTCAAATATATAACCCAAACCAAGGGTTGGAACCCACGACATAGTCTCCTTCACCTCCGGGAGGCCCTCCACGGTCCTACCCGGGACCTCGGACGAGCCGACACGGTTGAAGCTGTCTTTCTCACCCTACAAAACCAGTATAGCCTCACGGCCTCGGCCGCGCGGCGACAAATCAAATACGTCAAACAAGGACCCCACTAGTCCCTTCAGGAACATGCCGACTTAATCGGTAAGTTGTTAACCATCGGTTACCCCGAGATGCCCGAGTCGACCCTGGCGAAATGGTCAACCGAAACCTTCTGCAGTACCCTGCAAGACACCTCCTTGAGGAAACACTTGATGATCACCAACCCGACTACCCTAAGCCGGGCCCTTCAGGACAGTCGTGCTTATTATGCTATCGGCAAGCAGCTATCAAGCAACGGACAACCACCAAAGGCAGAAATCAACGAGCCAGCCGTCGAGATTAGGACGCCAACCAACCCCGACGGAAATGGGCGTACTCCAGACAAAACTCCTCGGGAACCAGAAGACAACTGGATACCTGGGAAACGCCGCCCACGCAAGAGAAACCGGCAGGTGCAACCACTCCCTCTGGCAAACAGGTTTCATGCCCTGGACTCAATAGAACCCGTCCCTACCGGCCACTACTTAGAGGGAACAGTAGCTGGACGGCCGACTCGGTTCTTGGTCGACACCGGCAGCAGCACCAACTTGTTGAATAAAAAGGTCCATGATCGACTACCCCCAAGCAAGAAGAAGAAGATGCGACAGACCAAGACACACGGTGTGATGGCCGACGGATCTCCGCTCCCCTTCGAAGGCGAGACTACATTGCCAGTGAAATTACCTGGACTTCCCCCGACCGAAGAGGACTTCCTAGTTGGGAAGATTCAGGAGGATGCCATCATGGGACTTCCCTACCTACACAAGAACAAGTGCACCTTAACCTTCCAGAAACCTCAGGTCATCATAGACGGCAAGCATATTCCCTGCAAAGACCGACACGGGCGACCCCTCTCCGGTCGGGTACAGACCCCACGGCAGCAAGACATACCGCCTCGTTCTGAGGCCATCCTTCAAGGGTGTCTTATGACCCCTACTGCTCCAACCACAGGGATGGTGGAGCCCGTTAAGAACGGACCCTTAGTAGCTAACAGCATCGGTCGAACCGACTCGGCTGGACAGATTCCTGTCCGTTGTATGAACCCCACGGACCACACCCTCCACCTTCGGGCAGGAGCAACTATAGGCACATTTACTGAGGTTCAAACAGCCGAGATAGAAACTCAGCATACCACAGCACAAGGAGAAACAGCTTCCTCGAAGCCACCTGACAAAGGAGGTGGACCCCAAGAAGATGTGCCGGACCATCTACAGGAACTGTTCCACAAGGCACTTCCCCAGTGCGAGACACCAGAAGAACAACAGAAATTGAAAGCCT
This sequence comes from Bugulina stolonifera, assembly GCA_935421135.1. Classification (NCBI taxonomy): domain Eukaryota; kingdom Metazoa; phylum Bryozoa; class Gymnolaemata; order Cheilostomatida; family Bugulidae; genus Bugulina; species Bugulina stolonifera. The sequence continues at coordinate 6,664,166 of OW285188.1, read as the reverse complement.
TGTTGTGTCGTTATTCCACGACTTTCAGTATCAACGAGGATGACCACGGACAGACCCACCTAGCGGAGCACTCCATTCCGGTGGAAGTCGGAACTCGGCCTATCCGTCAGCCCCCCCACCGACTCGGGCCCGAGAAAGAGGCCGAGGCGGAACGGCAGGTCGAGAAGTTGGCACGCCGAGGGCTAATAGAGCCAGCTGAAGGAGCCTGGAGTTCACCCGTAGTCCTCGTAAAGAAAAAAGATGGCACTTGGCGATTCTGCATCGACTACCGCAAGTTAAACGCGGTGACTACACAGGGCGCATACCCTCTGCCCCGGATAGACGATAGTCTGGACGCCTTGGCCGGCAGTAGGTACTTTAGCACCCTCGACCTCACGAGTGGTTATTGGCAAGTACCCCTAGATGCAGACGCACAAGAGAAGGCTGCCTTCGTGACTCGGTCTGGATTTTGGAAGTGGAAAGTCCTTCCTTTCGGACTTACATCCGCCCCTGCCACCTTCCAGAGACTAATGGAGAAAGTTCTACAGGGGCTGCACTGGAAAACACTACTGTTATATCTGGACGACATCATCGTCATGGCACCCGACTATGATACTCACCTAGCCCGACTGGAAGAAGTCTTTCAGCGCCTCCAGGCCGCCGGGCTCAAGCTCAAACCAGGCAAGTGCAAGCTCTTACAGACACAGGTCCATTACTTGGGACATGTCGTACACCGAGAGGGCACCTCCACGGATCCCGATAAGGTTCAGGCCGTACGGGAATGGCCCCAACCTTCTAACCTCAAACAGTTGCAAGCTTTCCTCGGAATGGTTGGATACTACAGGCAATACATAGCAGACTTTGCCGGAATCGCCCGTCCCTTGCATGTCCTCACCTCTAAGAATTCAGCTTGGCGCTGGACTGAAGAGGAAGAAGTAGCCTTCGAAGATCTAAGGTCTCGCCTTCTTCAGGCACCCGTGCTAGGATATCCCAACCCCCGACTACCCTACATCTTGGACACAGACGCCAGCAATGAAGCTGTGGGCGCTGTCTTATCTCAAATACAAGACGGACGGGAACGGGTAATTGCATACTATAGCAAGACACTGGACGCAGCAGAACGCAATTATTGCGTTACGCGTCGGGAACTTCTGGCCGTCGTCAAGGCTGTGAAACACTTCCGACCCTATCTATATGGACGGCAGTTCCGACTGCGTACCGACCATGCCTCCCTCAGGTGGCTTAGTCAAAGGAAGGAACCTTCTCACCAAGTCGCTCGGTGGCTAGAAATACTCGCTGAGTTCGACTACATCCTGGAGCATCGGGCGGGGAACCGACACGGGAATGCCGACGGACTGAGCCGGAGGACCTGTGATCCATGTAAACAATGCAAGAGGATAGAAGAAAGAGACGGAGGACCCAGCAGGGAGCCCCCTCTCATATGCACACTCCAGCCGACTAATCAGTTATCCCTGCAACAATCTCAAGATGACTCCACTATGGCCTTGATCTACACCGCTGTACGGGATGACACCCCGCTAGACCCCCTGACTCTGGAACAGGGAGGCCCCGAACTTAAACATTGGCATGAGCGTCTAGGAGCCATGCGAATCAGCGACCAAGGTATCCTGCAACTACGCACTATCCGACAAAGCCGGGACGACTGGGTCGACCTTTGCCCCTGCACGATACGTCAAGGGATCATCTGGCAAACCCATAGTCTCGCGCACACTGGAGTACAGAAAACACTAGCCCGGCTGGCGCTGCGCTGGTATTGGCCTGGAATGCAGAGAGACATCCGCGAGGCCATCTCCTCTTGTGAAGTCTGTCAGGCCGCCAAGAATAGTCGACTCTCTCCCAACCCTAATAGGAGGCGGATGCACGCCGGACGCCCTTGGCAGAAAGTAGCCATCGACCTCGTCGGACCACTCCCCCAGACACCCAGAGGAAATCGGTGGATATTGGTACTAATAGACCACTTTACTCGGTGGGCCGAGGCAATCCCTCTACCCGATGCTACGGCACCTACGGTGGCCACTACTTTGGACGAGCAGGTATTTAGTCGATTTGGGCTTCCCGAGCATGTGCACACCGACCAAGGGGCACAGTTTCAGTCACGGCTGATGGTTGAATTATGCAGACTCTGGAAAGTCCGAAAAACCACTACCACCCCCTATCATCCCAAATCTAACGGACTAGTGGAACGGGGAAATCGGACACTAGGAGATGCTCTCCGGACTGCACTTCTCCGAGAAGACACTACGGACTGGGACCTCCTCCTACCTTCTCTCCTGAGGACTATTCGGGCCACCCCCCACTCCGTCACAAAAGAGACCCCTAACTTCCTTATGATGGGTCGGGAGCTACGCTTGCCAGATGACCTACAGCATCCACAACCCTCCCCATCTGCCGTCACTCTGCAGGAATACACCCAGGAAGTGCGGAAAAACATGGCTGCTGCCCACGACCTTTTGCGGGAAGACCAATCCTTGGTGCGGGCCCAAGAGCCCCCCTTCGCCACCCACTTCCGCGAAGGAGACTTAGTAATGATGGCTAATTACAGACGACGAAAAGGGGAGAACCCTAAACTACAGCAGAAATTTATAGGGCCCTACGAAGTCAAGAAAGCTCACGCCGATCACTCTTACTTGATAGAGTGTCAGGGACAGAGTTCAGTACAGAGTGGAGAGCGACTCAAACTCTTTAAGCCCTGTCCCTACCCTATGGGACAGATTCCCGGGTCGAGAGAACTGGCCATGCGGCCCAACATGAAGGGAGCACGCACTTACCCCCGGCTACCCCCTGAAGAAGAGGATGATGGCCCTACACCACGGCATGTACGCCGGATGCCCGAACCTCTCACACCGGCACCAGAACCTCCTCCCCTTCATCCAGAACCGCCACCTCCAGCTCCCGACCCTCAGCCACAGGTGTCCATTGATACTCCACCCCCCGAAGCAACTAGAGAGACCCCGGCCAGAGAGCCCGATGTCCTTCCCCGACGGTCCCAACGCTCCAGACGTTCTCCAGTCCGTTACGGCGACCTGTATCGTTACCAGAATGTGACTACTACACCAGACGTCGGCCAATCCAATGGAAAAGAAGACGGACTGATGACCGCCCTAGGACGCCCTCTTAAGACACTGTACCGTACCCTTCTTAACTTGACACTAGGGACACCCATGACCTAGTGTGAGGGGGCTATGTGATGGTACGCCCAGTCGTATCTTACATCTGACACTCATTATTGCATGCATACATGTATATATCTGCTTGTACTTTACTCTTATATTGTTATATATGATTGTATGATTATATCTAAGTCTTTTAATGCCTTTTATACCCATGTACAGAGGCCCGACCTCTCAGAATCCATTGATATTCATTTTGTACATGAATTGGACCATTATAAGCAACTTTTGTAGAACCCGACCTATTTTGGGTCGGCCGTCGGGCTTCCGGCGGCCATCTTGTTGCGCAACTTCCGGACGACCACACGTCGTCTTTTCCCGACGTCATGTCGGCCGGAAGTCCTTATACTATATAAAGGGCACTGTTTTACTGTTCATTGTCTCAGTCTTCACTTGGCTTTCAATAAAGACACATCTATACTTGATACAGAGACTTTCTCTTCCTTTTGCCAGGTCATTCGCCTTGCGAACTGCCTACTAGGTCGGATCACTCTCTTTCATTGTATAGTCTGAAGGTCGGACTTGAGATCAGATGGGTCGTCTTTGGTAGTATTTGGGCTACTGAGACCGCTCGATCTTTCATGTAATGCGAAGTCCTATTACCACTCATAGGCACTTCATTTCTGGGTCGATAGTCGTCCAAGGACGACCGCACCAAATCACAGAAACCATTACAGTATTTTTCATTTACTATGGCTGCAAACACAAAAAACATGAGTAATCTTGGAATTCAAAATAATGACATCTTGGAACAAAACTAAATCCACTCGGCTAATTGCAAATAACCATGAGTGCATAATATTAGTTCTTGTTAACATTAAAGCTTGTGGATTACGGTCACTTGAAACGGGGCAGTAATAATCGACTTAGTAAATAGAAAAGATCACTAATGTAACTGCACAATATAGAAAAAAATCAAAATGGAATTGGCCATCACAGGCATCAAATACAACATGTACTGTACTCATTGAAATTCTATTTACTGAAAGATCATACATGAAATATCAAGCCAACTGCAACTAATACATATAAAAATGAAAAAAATTCCAATTGTGGCAGAATATTAATATTTGAAGGTACCGGTCAATACTTTACAAACCATTCGATTGATTTGGCTGCTCGAATTGTTGGTAAGTACTTCAGTTCAAGCAGGTTGCTTGATAGATGTTTCTATTCTACAACATTATGTGAACATGTTATCATACCATTGGATCACTTAAAAGTACATTAACAACAACAGATGGTACCTAAAATCAGACCACACTAAGCAACTGAATATAATTGCTAGGTACAATGTAATAGATTGAAAATGATGAATACAAATCAAATCGATACCAATTTTGCTAGGCTACATTCCAAAAACCACAGTACAGAAAAGTAATATGTACATGCAGCAGTGTTTACAGCGAAAGTTTTGCTGAACTGATGCGACAACACTTCACATTTTTTGATTAGACAGAACCTTGAAAGTTGATGATGCACTTACCTTATGTATACCTATGTACAACAAGTCAACTCAGTGTCCAAGGTACAATACTCGTCACTCAAGTATGACTTTAAGAGGTTGCCATTGATGGGACTTGACATTCCTGGGTCATAGTCTTGACAAACTGCTAAAAAGAAGCATTCATTACACACATTTTAGTCATCATAGTATTATTATTACAACAGAGAAAGCAAATGAGTTGACTATAGTGTCATCAAAAGTTTATTTTACTTACGGCTGCAATCAAAGAATACAATTATTTTGAAATTCAATAAATTAAGTTTTTGATTAGGTGCTGTATATAGGCCTACATATATTTAGATAGCAACAATCATAGTTAATCAAGTTAATATTATAATCCCAATATTTTATTTTGCATTTTATCCATTTTAGTAAAGTTTAAAATAGTATAGTAAAGTAGGCTACATTCATAATAATTAACCATAAGTAACTAGTATGTTATTTTAACAAATTACTTATGTACCAATGTGAACAAAAAGTAAATAACAATAACTATCATTGCTATATCCACATGTATAAATAACTTTTTTTAATATCAACTACACTGGCATAGTACATTCACATTGACATTGACATTAAGAACTAAATTAAAATCAAAATTAATTTACTTTCATTGATTTGATATGATAATCAAATGATTGCAAATTCTTGCTGTGCTTGCCATATACCTTGTATCATATCATCTCTTGATAGCATTTTCATCTTGCAACAATAATTTCATTTTGGCAAAAGCAAAATATTATATTTTATTCTAATTCTGTCCACAGCCAACTGATTCCCATCGATCTGCCATCGATCACCCAATGGGTTTTCCCACACGTGTACATGCGCATTCGATTTAGTTAGCCAATTATAATAAAGTTCAAGTAACCAATCATGACATTCGCTCTAGCGAGCACATGGGTGTCTCAAAATGTAAACAAAAACGGTGACACTGATCCTTTAAGATTTAATTGTCTATTTATAATCCTTATTTCACCGTGACTTTAATGGGAACTAAATCTCATAAAACACCTACATAATGATAACATTGTAAATGACCGGATCAGCTATATTGCTGACTCTGTAACCATATACTGCTGCCTACCATTCTTACCAAATCCACTACTCCCTGATTCTACATGCTGTAGTCTACCTTTGCTGCCCCTGAATGTATAACTAGTGTTTGCTTAGGTTACCAATAAGTATACCTTTCACTATATTATATAATATTCGGGATATACTTGTACAACTGATAGGTGCAGAAGCACCAAACTCTGGGGTGTCGTACAGGTAAGTGCAGTTTACCATCTTCAAATAGCATTATTTACTTAATCCTATCTAATTAAATGAGACAACAGGACATACATATTATGCATGTATAAGATATATATTTCAAGGGATAGAACCCATGCTACACAATAACACTTCATATGACTTACCCATTACTGCCATTCTACTAAGCTGATACTACTGCTAATCCTATTACTGTAATTATCGTATTCATCTGCATATTATCATCAACTTTGAGTTGCTTTTTTGGAAGTGAATCTCAGTAATATAACAATATGTCGTTGATTGTGGTTGATTAGATACATTACCCACTTTAGACTGATTAGTGCTTCACACTAATTAAAAATTGGAGTTATCCCTTTTTTGTCACCTGAATGTTGAGAGACTATTACATCAACCTTTACATGCAGGCCTATATCGTATATGCAGGCCTATGTCGTACACAGTGTGAGGATAAAAAGGGTGATGTCTGGTACTAAATCTATTCATTGTTGCTTTATTTGAAGAATAATGAAATTTAGTTTTGAAACTAGTGATTTTAAACACAAGCAATAAACTGTTAAAGCATGAAATAACAAGCATATTATTGGTCTATTATTAGTACGTCCAATTTGAATCTACAGATTGTACTGTATTGGTTAGTCACTAAAATACTACGATGTAGTAGCTAACGTTTGCATGGCTCTCTCTGGTATGAAGATAGATATCAGTACACTTAGTCTTTACATCTGCTCTCACATGATCTTTTAGATCTAAAATTAGATATAGTAAACATTTCTTTAGTGATCAAACCGTACAGTGGACAAGTGTATACAACACTACATATTACATTGTATGTTTATTTGCTTTACTTGTACATCGTGTATACTATAGTATGAAATTGTGTGGAAGATTATTGTTTTTGGTGTTATTTTTACAAGGATATGACATTTTGTCAATCTTTAATTTAAGTTTGACTTTTGTGAATTATACAAATCTGACACAGATCTTTCCTAGCACTTTAGTTCCTGATTAACATGAAGCTAGTTTATTTACTTGCAAATCTGCACTTCAAAATTAAATTCAGTCTGTAATCTACACACCTGAAGCCAATGGTGGTCCTTCTACCTCGGCAGCTAAATCCTGGCTTAGTCATACATTCATTACTGTCGCTGTCATAGATCCATCTCAGCTTTCCTGGGACACAAGTAGCCTTAGCAGACTCAGGGTTGGTGCATTTCCTTGGTTTTGGTTTGACATCCTTGTAGCAAGTCCTGCGACACTGTTCTCGTGTGCTAGTGAAGGAATTGATAATAACACATCAGCAGTAATTGATCAAAATTTATCATATCATCAGTATAGATGCATAAAACTATTGAAAACCCACAAATCCGTAAATACAAGTTTAGGGAAGTTGATGAACATGAGTATAGTTGAACTGTATGAGGAGCCGTTTGTAAAAATATTCCATCTGTAGTGTGTAGTGTGTAGTGTGTAGTGTGTAGTGTGTAGTGTGTAGTGTGTAGTGTGTAGTGTGTAGTGTGTAGTGTGTAGTGTGTAGTGTGTAGTGTGTAGTGTGTAGTGTGTAGTGTGTAGTGTGTAGTGTGTAGTGTGTAGTGTGTAGTGTGTAGTGTGTAGTGTGTAGTGTGTAGTGTGTAGTATCCTCCAGTTATCAGCTTGCCAGTTTCAATAATGCATACATACAGAGCACAGCAGTAGTGTTGGCATTATCTTGTGTTCTAATTCTGAAATCTGAAGGGAGGAAGAGAGTGGACGAGAATATCTTGAGTAAAGAGCTCTCTCAGGGAACCTGAAAATGAAGTCATCCGCTCTCTCTTCCCTTTCACTGTGCAAGGCGATTAGGTGCCATAGGGGCCCCGGGTTCAAACCCTAGTCACGACTGGTAGTTTCATGGATTTGAAACAAGTCTCTAACTGCTCAATAAACAAATTACTGGCATAAAACCATCATTTGATCACTAGCTTGTAGAGTCAATGGAGTAAAGACATTATCAGAATCTTGGAAGTGTAGAACCTACATGTACATGTATGTATCACCTAACTAATTTCTGGTGTCAGCAAAAAATTAAAGTATTCTTTGTATACTACCACTTTGGTATTCATGGCAAAGATAGTGGAAGGACAAACTGTCCCTCCTGCAAACGCGGTCCCAATTAGACGAGGGCTTATGCTACCTTATGCTGTGATCCGCTATCCCTGTTGAGGTACCTCAAAGCAAACAGTGATTCTTTATTACTGCAGCCCCAAATTAGCTCTTCCCATACAATATATACATGTAGTTCAAATAACTATACGCTAATGTAACCACTATTCCATATTTAGCAGAAGATTATCGAAAAAGTGAGTTGTGGAATGTCAAGAATGTAGAACTCGGCGCAATCAATGGGATAAGATATCACTTATCAGCCATTCTTCCTTCCACTATCTTCGTCTACGGGACTAAAGTTATTTTTTTATTTGTTGTATTGTATTTCTGCATTGTATAATGTACATGTATATTGTATTGTATATACATGTATGTGCGACTTATTACTGCCGGGTCTATGCTTACCTAAAGCGGTTCTCATTTCCGTCACAACCACCATATATGAAGTTGACGCACACCCCATTTTTATATCCCCATGATGGCATATATGCTTTACAAGGTCCAGGTACTAAAGGTAGATGGCAAACGCTCTCTGCAGAGGCACCCAGACATTGAGACTCGCACGCTACTCTCGAGCTGTCAATACAATTAGACCATCTCACACAGCATACATTGTACAATACCATTGCATCCACATGTCCATGTTTAGCAAATAGTGGAAATTTCAGATAACAAAGTTTATACAAAAATTGATAACTCGATGATGCTCTGCTCAAGATAGCTTTACATGTGGAGATGGCTGCTAATGGAACTTCTGTTTCTTAAACCAACACAACATGCGTTATCGGGTTGTCTAATAATTAAATTGAATGAGGTAAACTTACTCAAAACTGTTTTCATTTCCACCACATCCTCCATATGTGAATTGGACACATCTTCCTGGCCACACCCGTCCCCATCGTGTGATGCTAGCAAAGCAAGGTCCTGGCACAATAGGTTGCTCACACTTTCCTAGAGTCGGGGTTGTAGCTGTTGTGGTGATTTGTGTAGGGCATGACTTTTCACATCTCTCTTTGGACCTAAAGGCAAGGAGCTGGTTATTATACTTTGTATGTGTTCAACACATAATTTTGATTATAGTTCCAGGTGCTGACTGTCAGTAGTTAATTGAATATTACCCAAAGTTGTTCTGATTTCCTCCACAACCTCCGTATGTGAACTGGGTACAGACACCGTCCTTACTACCCCATCGTGGAAACACACCTTTGCACGGACCAATAGACAGAGGTTGGTTGCAAATATTCATAGGAATCGTAGTAGTAGTGGTCGATTGTGATGATGTGGAACAAGCTTCTTCGCAATCCTCTTTCGTTCTAATAAAATAATTATGGGAGTTTTGAAGTCCAGCACATTGGTAACTAAGTGCAGGAAGTAGCACTAGATAAATAATACAAATACTATGCTAGGTAGTAGGCGTATAGCTATATTTGTGCACAATAAAAGATAAAATAAATACAGATTAGAATATTTGTACAGTGTATGTGTGGCCTATTGATATTTAAAACTCTGCTACTGTATAATTGTATTAGGAGTATATTAATTTAGTTAACTTACCTGAAGTTGTTCTTGTTGGCCCCACAACCTCCATATATAAACTGAGTACAGACTCCATCTTTACTTCCCCATCTTGGAAAGTTAGCTCTACACAATCCTGTAACCAGTGGTTGATCACATCTGTCTACTTTTGGAACATCTGTTGAGTTGGTAGTCGCAGGACAGGTTCTCTCACACTCTTCTTTGGTTCTGGAAAGATATTCAATATTTTTTAGTCTAGCTTAACAGATCTTTGGTGCAGGTGTGCATTTCTATTTATATTTTATTATGATTTCATGTTTTGCCTGAGTATTCACCAAAATGTTGGACAAATTGTCAGGACCGTAACAACCAGGGCCAAGGTGGGCATTTGCCTGCTCAGAAATCTCTCCAAACACAAATATTTGTTGGTGTCAACTCTCAAAATTGAACTTAGAATACATCGATCACAAATTTATTGCACGTGTTATAGTCTGAAAGACAGTGTAAGCAGCCTATGATCCTGCATATTTGTTTGAATTTGATGGTGAACATTTTTAGTTATTTTTAGAATCAGTCTGGGCAGCTGGATACTCTGGCCTGGGATTTTTGCCCTCTCAACCAAAAGTAATTGTCATTTGGTACAGCCCTGAAAGTTGTGAACAGCAGTTTGTATGACCCAGTGAATTAGTTTAATCATTTGGTAAAAGTTTTAGTTTGTTCTGAATACAGAAACCTGTAGAATGTTAGAAACTGAAAGAGTTAGCACGCATTAACATGAACAATGACCTCTTCTCAAACTTTATGTAATTTATGTTCATTCAATCTACCAGAAAACTATGACATATATCACAATATCCACTAATATCTTATCACAGAAATAAGAGACTCACTGAAAGTTATTGGCGTTTCCTCCACAACCACCAAATGTGAATGTGGTGCATACACCATCTACACTCGCCCATCTTGAGAACAGACCATAGCAGCTTCCTGCTTCAGCTGGTAGAGTACAGACGTCTGAGTCAACTTTCGGTTTGCAGCTAATTTCACATTCTTCCTTCGTTCTTTAATGAAATACAGTTTGACTCACTATAAGCACATATTGTATACTGTGGTGAGAAGACAGACCTACGCTGACATCGTCAAGAGACCTGGCCTTTGACACCCGACCTCAAAGAGATAGAGAGACTGAACCCCATTATTACAAAGGAATGACTCTCACCCAATTACTAGTTAATAATTACCTGTATCTTTTAACTTGAATGCATGGTTTTATTTGGCTGAGTGTCCTCTATATGGTTTTACTTTTACATTTAATGTATGTGCAATATTGTAATGGCCACATATAACTCTAACCTAGCCTCCCGACTACTGACACTGACTATATATACACTTACGTTGCATTACACTTGCTTGTACCAATTGTCTATGTCTAGTTTGTCACTCATATACCTATATAATGTGCATTACTGAGCAAGTATGTCCTTTTTATACCCATGTAAAGAGGGCCGACCTCAAAGAATTGCCTGATATTGATTTGGTACATGATTTGGATGATTCTAAGCATCTTTTGTTGTACTCGACCTACATGTATTTTGGATGGGCCATCGGGCTTCCGGCCGCCATATTGTTGCAAAATTTCTGGACGACACTATGTCGTCTTTTTACGACACTACGTCGGCCTTTTTACCGGAAGTTCTTATACTATATAAAGCACACTGTTTTATGTTCATTGTCTCAGTTCATGCTTGGATCTCAATAAAGATACATCTATACTTATATACAGAGACTTTCACTTTGTAGATAGGTCGTTCCAATTGTCAAGGTCTTCGACCTTGCCTCCCGAACCGCCTTCTAGGTAGGATCACACTCTTTCTCAGTATAGTAAACAAACATCAACTCGGGACCACATGGGTCATCTTGAGTAGTTATTTGACTACTAGTACCTGTTGATCTTTCATGTAATGAGAAAGCCTAGCACCACAAGGCTCTTCATTTTGAACAAGGGAGTCGTTTTAGGACGACAGCACAACCCCCCAAATACCAATACAACATTATGTGCTTTTTTCTGTACATTACCAACTGTAAGAGGTTTGACCTCGTCTTTATTGTTACTGTTGTGCAATACTTAAAGACTGAGTAGCGGTCGTACGTTTACCGGAAGCTTCCGGAAGTTAAAATGTATCAGAAGCGAACGTCTTCTGTAATCAAATTAGTTGTTGATTGGACTCAATAAAGCTACTTTCACAAAAAATCTAGTTGGAGTTTCCTTTTCTAGAATGGCATACTTCCAGTCTAAGTAATTCGGGACTGAAAGCCCGAATTCCTGAACTAGCACCGATAGAACTCATGCTAGCTCTCAGAAAATAAGTAACAGCTCGGACCTATGGGTCAAAGTACATGTACAGTCAACTAGGCGGCTACTGTTAGGTATTATTTAATAGGAACTAGGTTCAATAGACCATTCGAACCGCAGATACCCGTACGCAAAGCATTACAATACCTTGGGCTGATTACTTGTAAGCTTACGCACTAATACATGTAAATGGAACCGAATATGAGACGCACCTGAAGTTGTTCTCATTGGCTCCACAACCTCCATATATAAACTGAGTACAGACTCCACCTTTACTTCCCCATCTTGGAAAATTAGCTCTACACAATCCTGTAACCAGTGGTTGATCACATCTGTCTACTTTAGGAACATAAGTTGAGTTGGTAGCCGGAGGACAGGCTCTTTCACACTCTTCTTTGGTTCTGTAAAATAACTTTCAGGTGACTTCTAGTGACAATGTGCGTTCTATATATAACACATACCAGATGTCACCGCTACCTATATTTACATATACATTGTATATGTAAATTCTAGGTGGAACAGAATATGGAACTTACTCAAAGTTGTTCTCGTTGGCCCCACAACCACCGTATATAAACTGAGTACAGACTCCATCTTTACTTCCCCATCTTGGGAAATAAGCTCTACATAATCCTGTAACCAGTGGTTGATCGCATCTGTCTACTTTAGGGACATAAGTTGAGTTGGTAGTCGGAGGACAAACTCTCTCACACTCATCTCTAGTTCTGTAAAATATTCACTTTTTCTTGTTTTCATGTGGATGGATGCTTCATTTTATTAACTTTGTGTTGCATGAATATTGTAAAGAGTGCTGGGAGGTACAGGTGTAGCGCCTGATCTCTTACTTCACATACACTGAGTTAATTGTGGGTTCAAGGGCCGATCTAGCAATGCTGTTTCGAATTAAGTCCTCAACTTGTGTTCATTGTCGACCAACAGGTCTGCGTGTGATTTATGTGTCTACTTGCAGTGCATGCATGTAGGTGTGACCTTGCTAACTCTAGTTGTGCGGGGCTTCAGTTCCGTAAATAACTCAAGCTAAGAGTCTCCTAGAGTAGTCTGAATCACTACTAATAGATGCACATGTAGATAAAATCTATGTATCGTTTGTCTACTCTAAAGCACGACTGACTCGTAAATATAAATGCAGTTTGTTTTTCATACTACAACTACTTCCAGTGCTAGACCAGAGAGGCTAATGGGCCAAAGAGTGTAAAAGGAAAAAGGGATCACTCAATGATAATACTCTGTCCCACCAAATACGCCCAATTTGGTGGTCCCGACGTTCCGCAATTCACTTCCCGCCATTTGCCTACTGATATTTCAGATAGCTGTTCAACTGTAAGCGAGTTTTTAACAATTGTTATATTTAGGATCCTGTATGGATATCCCGTTAATGCAAATAGAGGGTTTATACGAGCCCATTGTAAAGAAGCGCTTTTTATTGGTCCGTGGAACACCAATAATCGAAGCAGATTTGTACACAAGGTGGCACAACTCCGTACTTTGCCCGGACTGCGTTTGGAGGCGGGAGAGGGACAGTTTTTGGCCAGAGTGATCCTTCTTTCCCTTTACTGTTGTACTATTGCAGCAGTATACAATGTTTGTAAAATTTAGATTTATCTCCCCATGATTTTGTGTCAATGTCTAAAATATTATACATTTGTGGTCAAACCGGTAGTATTTAAGACTTCTAATATAAAAATTTTCACCACACATACTATGACCTATTCTTTGTATGTTTCTTTGTTGTAAAGACTATGTTTTTGAAGTAGAAAAAGCTTTAAACAACTTCACAACTTATTAGTTGAGACTGGCCAGAAATGGCTGCAACAGCAAGGGCACTAACAACCAGTAACTACTAGTAACTAGTTACTAGCTAATAGCAGGTTGGGCTGAAAATAAAAGCGGATTGGTTGAGCTGATTGGTTGAGCCGCTATTAAAAATTGAAAGAAGTTGAAAGAAGCTTGTCACAGCTGTTTGCTGGTGCAAAAGAAGAGAATAGCATAATAGAATAGCATTTCAACCAGCTAGTCCCACCCCTGCCAATGCATCATCAGGAGGGACGACTACTAACACTTGACTTAAAGCACCCAAGGGGCCGACACATTAAATGGGAACTATAAAAGTTTGATGAAGGATTACGATGTAGAGAATTCCATAATACTAATTGCTTGATACAACAACAACTTGTCCCTCGGCTTTTGCATAAAAATACAATTATGTACAACTGGTTGGAAAATTCCGAAAACTGATTAACTTCATTGACACATTTTTGTTATACACAAAATATATAATATGTACAAACGGAAGTCATGCGGCTATAGAGATTATCCAAAATAACAACAACAATCCAACATGGATGCTTGCTTCCATTTACTTTTACTGTAGATGAATGATCAAATTATATATGTACATGTATCTTCAGATACTTTGTGGGTAATATTTATCATCATAATTATAAAAGGTTTCATTGCTGTTGCTTTCAGTTTTTTCCATGAGGTTGACAGCTATACCGAGTTTGAGGTCATCCTCCATCCAGCAGAGACGTGTCAGACTGGGCAATAAGGACAAGTAGTTAGCACTTGCCTGGTTGACTGGCTTCTCTGCTGTTTGGTACTTTGATCATATGTTACATAGCTATGCCCTCAATACCCAGCTGGACACAGCAGTACAGTGCCACTTGAAAACCTTTTTACTACTGAAGTATTAATGATATCTAAATGAACTCACTCAAAGTTGTTGCTATTCCCTCCACAACCTCCATATGTGAATGTAGTGCAAACTCCTCCTACACTTGTCCATCTTGAAAACAGACCATAGCAGTTTCCTGGTTCAGCTGGCAGAGTACAGACTCCAGAGTCAACTCTCGGTTTGCAGTTCATTTCACATTCTTCCTTTGTTCTTCCATGAAATAATCACATGCTACACGGTTACACTCTATTTACTATCAAAGTATATTTTACAATAAAAAATGCATATCTAATATAAATTCTGGATCTGCCTCGCTGCCATCAGCAAAAGAACAAGTTCTGTGAATCTTCCAAACAGACAAAAGAACATGGAACTTACTTAAAGTTGTTCTCATTGGCCCCACAACCTCCATATATGAACTGAGTACAGACTCTATCTTTACTTCCCCATCTTGGAAAATTAGCTCTACATAATCCTGTAACCAGTGGTTGATCACATCTGTCTACTTTAGGAACATCTGTTGAGTTGGTAGTCAGAGGACAGGTTCTCTCACACTCTTCTTTAGTTCTATAAAATTTACACTCAGGGTTTTGGTGCAGGTGAGCAGTTATGTGCATTTCCATCTGAACTTTACCATGGTTCCATGTTTTGCTTGAGTATTACAGTCCATTCAGCAAAAGTTGGACAAATTGTCAGGGCCGTAACAACCAGATGCAAGGTGGGCATTTGCCTCCCCAGAAATCTGTCCAAATTTTCTTGATGTCAACACCCCAAATTGAACTTAGAATATATTGATCACAAATTTTTAGCCAGTGTTATAGTCTGTGATCCTGCATATTCTTTGAATTTGATTTAGGACATCTTTAGGCTTTAGCTATTTTTAGTATTAGTTTAGAAAGCCTGGATACTTTGGCCTGGGATCTTTATCTCTCAGCCAAAAATAGCTGAATAACATTGTAGTTTGAGCATTTGGCAAGATTTTTAGAATCAGTCTGGGCAGCTGGATACTCGGGCCTTGAATCTTTGCCCTCTCAGCCAGAAATAATTGTTACAGTCCTGAAAGTTTTTAACAGCAGTTTGTATGACCCAGTGAATTAGTTTAATCATTTGGTAAGAGTTTTAGTTTGTTCTGAATGCAGAAACCTGTAGAATGTTAGAAACTGAAAGAGTTAACACGCATTAACATGACCAACGACCCCTTCTCAAACTTTATGTAATTTATGTTCATTCAATCTACCAGAAAACTATGACGTATATCACAATATCCACTAATATCTTATCACAGAAATAAGAGACTCACTGAAAGTTATTGGCGTTTCCTCCACAACCACCAAATGTGAATGTGGTGCATACACCATCTACACTCGCCCATCTTGAGAACAGACCATAGCAGTTTCCTGCTTCAGCTGGTAGAGTACAGATGTCTGAGTCAACTTTCGGTTTGCAGCTAATTTCACATTCTTCCTTCGTTCTTTAATGAAATACAAATTAACTCATGAGTATAACTTGGGCTGATTATTTGCATGCTTACACTCTACTTGTAATACTGTAATAGTCAGGACATTTGTACATACAACCTCAGTTAGCCTGATGGACTTTATAGCACCCTGAGTGCCTAGTAGTTGCCACAGCTCTACTTATCTAACTCTTGATATCTTGCACTTAGCTGTCTTGTTACTCATACTTACATTGTGATGCATGTTTTGACCATACACTTATAATTACATATCACTTATATACTTATAATGTGCATTACTGAGCAATTATATCCTTTTTATACCCATGTAAAGAGGCCCGACCTCTCAGAATTGCCTGATATTGATTTTGCACATGATCTAGATGGTTTTAAGCATCTTTTGTCAAACCCGACCTATTTTGGGTCAGCCATCGGGCTTCTGGCCGCCATGTTGTTGTGCAATTTCCAGGCGACACTGCGTCGTCTTTTTACGACTCTACATCGGCCTTTTTACCAGAACTTCCTCCGGAAGTTCTCATACTATATAAAGCACACTGTTTTTATATTGTTGTTGTCTCAGTTCATGCTTAGATCTCAATAAAGACACATCTATACTTACATGTTTATACAGAGACTTGCACTTCATAGAAAGGTCATTCCAGTTGTTAAGGTCTTCGACCTTGCAACCTGAACTGCCTATTAGGTCGGATCACTCTCTTTCTCAGTATAGTAAGCAAGCATCGACTTGGGACCATATGGGTCGTCTTGAGTAGTTATTAGACTACTAGTACCTGTTAATCTTTCATGTAATGAGAAGGCCTAGCACCACTCATAGGCTCTTCATTTTGGACAAAGGAATCGTCTTAAGACGACAGCGCAACCCCCCCCCCCAAAAAAAAAAACCATTAAAATACATGTACATGTACCTTTTAGCAGAATGCAGAATTTACCTGAAGTTGTTCTCGTTGGCTCCACAACCTCCATATATGAACTGAGTACAGACTCCATTTCTACTTCCCCATCTTGGAAAATTAGCTCTACATAATCCTGTAACCAGTGGTTGATCACATCTGTCTACTTTAGGAACATCTGTTGAGTTGGTAGTCAGAGGACAGGCTCTCTCACACTCATCTCTAGTTCTATAGAATGTATATCATATGACACATATACTATACATGTATATCCAAACTTGATAAGCCACTATAATAGTTAGCTATGCCAAGGGATGGGGGATGGTACCTTCCCCACACTATTCTCACCACAGACAGAAGGCCTCTGTATAGATATGTTACATCTGCAACCAATGTATCAATTTGATTCTGAGTAATCTCCGAGGAATTTCAATATTTTCAACAAAATTTTAATGTACAATTTACATAGCTAAGAAAATTAGATAGCCTTTGATTTTATGATTCTATGTGAATAATGGGGTGGGGAGGGGGTTACCCAAGAACAACAAAGGAGGCAATCTTTCTTGAGTTTCGGCAAAGTAACATCACTAGCCCTACAGAAACTTCAAATGAATGGCATTATCACCTCATACCTCAGTCATATGTTCTACCAAATACATAATACTGTGTAGAGGTGTACATGTATCCATATATTCAATCTTTTCATGATGTACAATGTATATGGACTTTATAACTTCTATACCATGTTGATATGCACAATATTATATACTGTGTGTACATACACCACAACTACAATGCAGTTGCTATCTTACATCAAAAATAGTTATAATAATATTTCTATCTAGAATCCAAGGCAAATACTGTAATGGTTTCTGGTATTTCGTGCGGTCGTCCTTGGACGACTACCGACACAAAACTGAAGTGCCTATGAGTGGTGCTAGGCCTTCTCATTACATGAAAGATTGAGCGGTCTCAGTAGTCCAAGTACTACCAGAGACGACCCATCTGGTCCCGAGTCTGACCTTCAGACTATACTATGAAAGAGAGTGATCCGACCTAGTAGGCGGTTCGCTAAGCGAATGACCTGACAAAAGGAAGTGAAAATCTCTGTATTAAGTATAGATGTGTCTTTATTGAAAGCCAAGCAAAGACTGAGACAACGAATGATAAAACATGGTCCTTTATATAGTATAAGAACTTCCGCCCGACGTAGTGTCGGGAAAAGACGACGTAGGGTCGTCCGGAAGTTGCGCAACAACATGGCCGCCGGAAGCCCGACGGCCGACCCAAAATAGGTCGGGTTATTCAAAAGTTGCTTATAATCATCCAATTCATGTACAAAATGAATATCAAGGAATTCTGAGAGGTCGGGCCTCTTTACATGGGTATAAAAGGTACCAAAAGACTCAGTAATTATCAGACAACTATGTACAATGGTATATAGTTAAGTAATACAGAATACAAGCAGGTATATACATGTAAGCACACATAATAATGAGTGTCAGGTGATAAGAGACGACTGTGCGTACCATCACAATACTTACTCAAAGTTGTTAGCATTGCCTCCACATCCTCCAAATACGAATTCTACACACATTCCATCCTTAGCACCCCACCTTGTCTTCCTTGCTCTACACGGACCTGCGTCTATTGGAGCAGAGCACCTTACACTGGGGTCTGCTGCCGTGATAGCTGTAAGGCTGGTATACAGGATACAGAGTATCAGTAACGACTTCATGTTCCCACCTTGGCAATCCCGTCTCTATAGACAAACTGACCGGCCTGTATCGCAGCAAACAATGTATATATAATAGTGTACACAGTTACTACTACTACTATTTACAGGGGCGCTAGTTTACATAAATACATGTACACTGACGATCTACGCATTGTATATAAATTATACTGCCCTACATTGTATGTACTAATATGCTATATGCTCATGATAGTCGCATACATAACACATATTGTCATGAGGTATGCGCATTCTTACCTGTCATTAGAGGTCATATAAAGGCTGTAACACATCATAGAATGTGTTGAGAGATTTCAGGTCCAGATTTAAACTTAAACTCAGGTCAAGAATCTATACTGTACGATGCGATAGGGTATTTATTTACCATAATACAGTGTCTCCTGTTTGAATCAGATCTGAATTATTCCTCTCCCAAATCTGCTTCTTTCATAAGAGTAACTGGTTCTTACATCCGGAGGGAAGGGAGTGCCCAGGAGTTTTACTACACTGCATACTTTGGGCTTAGAAAATTTCTCTAAACTTCTGTTACCAGCACATCTGATGTATATGTACATGTATACATGCACATGTATACATGTACACGTATACGTGTACATGTACACCTATACGTGTACATGTACACCTATACATGTACGTGCACATGGACATGTATATGTGCACATGTACATGTACATGTACATGTACATGTACATGTACACGTATACATGTACATGTACATGTACACGTATACATGTACATGTACACCTATACATGTACGTGTACATGGACATGTATATGTGCACATGTACATGTACATGTAGGATTGCTGCCTGCTGTCACTTTACATTTACTACTTTGCTTAGTATGATTTTGCAGTAAAAACTTGTGTTCATGATAAAAGGTGCCTGATTTTATACAAGCTGTACATGTAGGCCTACATTGTATTGTATTTGCAACAGAGATACAATACTTCATTAGGCACAGGTCGATTTTCAAAACTTTTAAGTCTGTGGAAATATCTGAGAACTCTAGTAAGTATTTGGACTGTATTTACATTTAGTAGAGAAGCTGTTCTCTACATGTAGATATAGATAGGTTATATCTGACACACATTATTAGCTGTGGGTTGTGTTTATACTTTATCAACTATTTAATTCACTTACATAAATGTTTAGGTTAACCCCCTCAACAGAATTAAACACGGCACCTTGAGTGGTAGAACTTCAAACTGAGCAATCTCTTTGAAGCTAAGACATTTACCACTGTATGGAATGTTTATGGTTGTCATAATGTTACATAATACTATCCACACCTACATGTATGCTGACTCGTATATACATAATTATGATGTACAGGCACATGTGCTATGAACACACTGGTAGTGCCTAGACTTTGGATTTTATCGCAGGGTGCATGCACTTGTAACACTTATTATGCAGCCAATAAAATTTACAATCTAGGTCTAGTGACATTTAATGTCACTAGACCTAGATTGTAAATGATTCATTATAAGAGGTCTGAAGACATAAATGCTGAGCTATTTGTAAAGGATATAACACAGGTCATGTGATACAAATATTTGACTGACTCTAGGTTATAGTATACTATAATATATAATATTATAGTATGCTATAATATATAATATTATAGTATACTATAATATATGATATTATACAGTAATATACATGTACATGTATATTACTGTATAATAATTATATAATATTATACAGTAATATACATGTACATGTACTGTAACCGGTCAAAACCAGTCAAATAATTGCATCACATGACGGAGCAAACTTGTTACAAATACAATTTTAAATGTTTTGCTGACGGAATAGTACTTTGCAGATTTTTTAATGATGTTTCAATCACTTTTTTGAACCATTTTATAACGCAATCCTATGTATATGTCGACTGTAGTTAAAAATATGTTGCCTAGATAGTTCCAATAATCGGAAAAACTTCTGTCATTTCAAGAATGCAAATATAGATGTATTTTCGCGATTGCAGTTGTAACAACTTTGCTCCAACCCCACGATAATTATATATTATATACATTATATACATGTACATGTATTAATACTCGTACATACCATTATGTACTACGTTTCAATAGCCATTGTACATTTTGACAATTTGCAAGCCGTTCCACAGTTTGCAGATGTTGCTCTTGCTGTACAATGTACTAGTCCTAGAACGGTTAAATAGATCGAGCAAATATTAAACATTTTACAATACACACATAATTATTCAGGAATTGTTCTCCTTCTGGCTGCAATTCAATCAGAGGAAAGATAACTCCTATAGATATAAAAAACTGCAAACTGTGAAATACATACATCTACTGTACAGCACATGGAGACCGTAGAATATGGAGAAACATATTTGTTTTGAACTCTGTAGCTACAGTGTGCATTATTTTAACTAAAATTATTCTTGTAAGTAGTATTAGCTATTTAGTCTGTTAATTACTAATTATGCTTTTATTCCTCTATTACATTACATACACTGTTCACTTAATTCCCTTATTTGGTAAATGACAAAGCTACTACTCCCATCACTCAGCCACCAGTAGCTCTCTCCCTCTTCTTGTTTGACTTGAAAAATATATTTTCTTTTAGTAACTGGTGTTATGAAACACCACTGCTTTGCCCATTGGGGATTATATTTATTGTATTACTTAGCTTTTAGTTTACTTTGCCATGGACGCTTTTAGCTGTGGAATATAATAAGTAATTGCTTGGCCTCACTCAATTTTGTTTTTCGGAAACTGAGAGAGAATAACTTCTTAGCATGATCTTCCAATATGGGGTTTTGAGTGCTGGTGCATTACTGTTATATTCATACAAAAAGACTTTAACTCTATTACTACATCATATACATGTATATCCACATCCACTTCCTGTAACCTGTCACCACTCACCAATACTACATGACTACTGCCACTGCCACTGTACTCATACATTGTAGGAGCACATACAGAAAGTGGAGCCAGTTGACAGTAGCACCAGCCAGTTGGCAGTAGCACAATTTGACATTTTTAGCACAAGTTAGTGGTGGTACCAGTTGGCATTAGCACAATTAGGTAGTGGTACTAGTTGAAAGAGGAATGAGTTACTGCTAGCCAACTTGACATGCATAATTTAGTGTCTTCGCAACTTGAATTTCAGGCACATGCTCAACTTGCTAAAAATATTCCCGGCCTACTTCCTTCACAGGGTTGCAAGCACACCTGCCTGGGCCAAAATAAAAACTCTCATTTTTGTGTGAGAAACCCGGGTGTGCTGATGAGCTAGGGGTGGTTTTATTCGACCAAGGAAAATCCCAGATTAATAGCCCCGTTTTTAGCCTAGGCCATCTTTAGATTTTCTTTTCGCGGTCCAAGAAGTCATGAAGACACTAAATCCAATCACTTTGCGATTTGCGTGTAGCTACAGATTCTGACATCTCAGCTAACTTTATTATTGTCTCTCTACTGCAAATTTATTATGTGATTCAAATATTTCATCAGCTAAACCGTAGGCTGTCATAAACTTCATCAATCTTCCCTCCCAGTGTTTGAAGTGGAACTAATGAGGTGGGTACAAGGTGCATGCAATCTTACAGATTAGTATTGTATAGCTAAGAAATTAGTGAGTTACTAAAATACCAAAAAACCGGCTCTGGGGAGATTTGAACTCAAGACCCTATGATTGCTATGAACGATAGTCAAGAACTCTACCACATACTATCAGGTCTACAGTGACTGTATAGGGAGAACTAGCTATTAAAAGGAGAGTACACGCCTGCTGGCCGTATAACCACTAAAATTGAGGTGGGCGCACACCGTATACTCCCATATAACCACACTTCGAACACTGTTACCTCCTATATCAAAGGTAACTTAGACATATCACTAACATGTACATGTATGTGCTTGATTATCAATCTACTAACCTATGATTCCGAACCCAGTCATTGGCTGAAGCAACGTGCAAAGAAAGTACATTTCATATTGCCATAGTAGCTTTCCAGTGATTTATTAATTATTTTTCATTCAATACTAAACATCCAGTATGACATGTGAAATAATGGTGCTACACTATATCTTAAATATAATAGAACTAGTGAATACACAAACTGGGCTGAAAAAAAAGTGAATCAGCTCTATTGCTATCAAGCATCTATTCACTGGTACAAAATAAGAGAATAGCACAAGAGAATAGCATTTGCACCGTGCTAGTCCTAACCCTGACTTTTGGAACATTGCTTGAGTTGGTAGTCATAGGACAGGCTCTCTCACACTCATCTTTAGTTCTGTAAAATAACTTTCAGGTGACTTCTAGTGATCGAGAATGTGCGTTTTATATATAACACATACCAGATATACACTGCTACATATATTATATACAATGTATATGTACATTCTAGGTGGAGCAGGATATGGAACTTACTCAAAGTTGTTCTCATTGGCTCCACAACCTCCATATGTAAACTGAGTACAGACTCCATCTTTACTTCCCCATCTTGGGAAATTAGCTCTACATAATCCTGTAACCAGTGGTTGATCACATCTGTCTACTTTAGGAACATCTGTTGAGTTGGTAGTCGCGAGACAGGCTCTTTCACACTCTTGTTTGGTTCTATAAAAATATATATTTAGTCTAGCTTAACAGATCTTTGGTGCAAGTAAGCATTTATGTGGACTTTCATTTAACTTTTATGATGATTCCATGTTTTGCTTGAGTATTAAAGACTATGCGCCAAAAAGTTTGATGAGTTGGTAATTGACTGACAAACAGCAGTTTGTTTATCTACCCAGAGAATTAGTTTAATCATTTGGTAAGAGTTTTAGTTTGTTCTGACTGCAGAAATCTGTAGAATGTTAGAAACTGAAAGAGTTAACCCGCATTGACATGAACAATGACCTCTTCTCAAACTTTATGTAATCTATGTTCATTCAATTTACCAGAAAACTATGACATATATCACAATATTCACTAATATCTTATCACAGAAATAAGAGACTCACTGAAAGTTATTGGCGTTTCCTCCACAACCACCAAATGTGAATGTGGTGCATACACCATCTACACTCGCCCATCTTGAGAACAGAGCGTAGCAGTTTCCTGCTTCAGCTGGTAGAGTACAGACGTCTGAGTCAACTTTCGGTTTGCAGCTAATTTCACATTCTTCCTTCGTTCTTTAATCGAATACAAATGAACTCATTATAAGTATACATTAGATTGGCCACTTGAATATGACATGTACCTTTTAAATGGAGCAGAATATGGAACTTACCTAAAGTTGTTCTCATTGGCTCCACAACCTCCATATATAAACTGAGTACAGACTCCATCTTTACTTCCCCATCTTGGAAAATTAGCTCTACACAATCCTGTAACCAGTGGTTGATCACATCTGTCTACTTTAGGAACATCAGTTGAGTTGGTAGTCATAGGACAGGCTCTCTCACACTCTTCTTTAGTTCTGTAAAATGTACATTACATGACACATAGACTATGGTCAGCTATGCTAAGGGGGGACACCTACGCCACACCATTCTCGCCTCATGCAGAGGGCCTCTGTCTAACTATTTTGCAACTGTAATCAGGGCTGTAACAACCATTTTTGTCTGAGGGGGCAAACCCCAGGCCATATTAGCAAAGGTGTCCGACAAGCTTGAAATGTTTTCGTTCTATAGTAGACTCAACCTTCAATAATAGTTCTCGTATACAGGACCACAGGCTACTCACGCCATCTTTAAAACAACAAAACAGGCTCTAAATTTGTGATTAACGTACACAAAGGTCAATTTTGAGAGTTGACACCAGCAAATATTTGTGTTTGAACATATTTCTAGAGAGGCAAGTCTCCACCTTATCTCCCTGGTTGTTACTACCTTTATTGCAACCAACTTATTATTTTTAATTGTTAATGATCTTCCTTTCTTGAGTTTTGGCAAAGTAACATCACTAGCCCTACAGAAACTTCAAATGAATGGCATTATCACCTCATACCTCGGTCATATGTTCTACCAAGAATACATAATACTGTGTAGAGGTGTACATGTATCCATATATTCAATCTTTTCATGATGTACAATGTATATGGACTTTATAACTTCTATACCATGTTGATATGCACCATATATACTGTGTGTACATACACCACAGCTACAATGCAGTTGCTATTTTATATCAAAAATAGTTATAATAATATTTCTATCTAGAATCCAAGGCAAATACTTACTCAAAATTGTTAGCATTGCCTCCACATCCTCCAAATACGAATTCTACACACATTCCATCTTTAGTGCCCCACCTTGTCTTCCTTGCTCTACAAGGACCTGGGTCTATCGGAGCAGAGCACCTTACACTGGGGTCTGCTGCTGTGATAGCTGTAAGGCTGGTATACAGGATACTGAGTATCAGTAACGACTTCATGTTCCCTCCTTGGCAGTCCCGTCTCTATAGACAAACTGACCAGCCTGTATCACGCAAACAATGCATATATAATAATGTACACAATACAATGTATATTATACAACTACTATTATACAGGGGTACTAGTTTACATATACACTGACTATCTACACATTTTATATATTATAATAGTCATGTACAAAATTTACAATAAAACACAGAACTTTATTAGGCACAGGTCAATTATCAAAACTTCTAAGTGAGTAGAAATATCTGAGAACTCAAGAATTTGGACTATTTTCACACTTGGTAGAGAAGTTGCTCTCTACATGTATTGTAGATATAAATAGCTTATATCATATACTTAGCTAGCTGTGGGTTGTGTCTGCACTTTATGAACTATCCAATTCACTTACATAAATGTTTAGGTTAACCTCCTCAACCTGAATATTATACTGGTAGTGCCTTGACTTTGAAATTTAGCGCAAGGTACATTCACATGTATAATTTAATATGTCATAAATGCTAGACTTAGGTTGTAAATGATTTATTATGAGGTCTGAAGGCACATACATGTACATTGTGCTAAGTATATGTGGGCTATTTGTAAAGGATTTCACACAAGTCATGTGATACAAATCTTTGACAAATTCTAGATTATATTTATACAGTCAATCAAACTCATGTAAAGAGCAAATTCTGAACAGCCATTGTACATTTTGAATTCACATGTCGTTCCCTCAGGTGTTGTTGTACAATGTGCTAGTCCTAAGCTTGCCCAAGAGGTCAAGTAAACATCACACATAATTATTCAGGAGTTGTCTTCCTCCTGGCTACATTACAATCAGAGGAAAGATAACTCCTACAGATTTAAAAACTACAAACTGTGAAATAAATCTGTGCTGCTTGCTGTACATGCACATTACATGGAGATCACAAAACACAAAAAAATTATTTGGTTTGAACTCGAATGTGACTACATTATTTTAACTACAATTGCACATGTACATGTAAGTAGTATTAGTAATATTCTTTTGGTTTTCTTACTCCATTACCTATTGTGTACATTGTATACGTAACTTTCTTATTTGGTAAATGAAAAAAGTCTCACTTCAACACCAGCAATTTTCCCCGTCGTTTTTCTTGATTAAAAAATAAACGTTTTGTTAGAATACGAGTTTTAGTCTCAACATTTTTGCTAAGGCTACATTCAGTGGTAGGAGAGTTTGAAGTGGTTTGAAAGTGCAAAGTGAATTTAAAGCCACTTATTCCCATGCATTGCAGGGGCAAACAATTACTACACTTTGAAGAATTAATGTCTATATGTCAATCTAAATGTACATGATTCTGACAGGAAGTGGCAGGTGGTTATTGTATCTGCTTATATTAGACCACTCTTATAGAAAGTGTCACATGCCTATGAATCAAATGTGTTACAACAGTTCAAACAAAGATCCCTTTTTTTTGTTTCACTCTACACTACACTAGCGAGGTTGGATCTTACTATAGTTAATAACATAGAGTATAATAATTGTGTTTACAAACATTCAGAGTTTCTTTAGCAAGTTTAAAAAAAAACTCACCGGCTTATACTCCTCGGCGTGACCAGCCCCTAGCAGCTTGCACTGCCAGGTGCCCGTGCTGGCCAACTATCTGTGAGAAAAGGCCCAGATGACATGGCCTTTTTTGGCAGGGGTAGAGGAGTTGCCTTGAAGCCATGCTTTGCATGACCCCAAGGACTATTGAGGCACAGGAGTAATTATGGCTGGATGCTCTTCCTAACACCACCGTGACCGGATTCGAACCTGGAACCTTTAGCATGAAAGCTCAGTGTTCTAACCCCTAAGCCACGGCTGCTCCCTTCTTTAGCAAGTTAATGCTTATTATAATGTAGCTTTACCAGGTAGATGGAGTTTCATAGCAATTTTTTAGGTCTCTTGGAATGATCTTCTAAAATATGGTCTCCAAAATGAGCCTGAGAACCCCTAGTCCTACATGGTTCCACAGCTAATCATCATCTAAAGCATTTTGTCTCATGGGGCTAAGGCTGATATATCTTACAAACTGTATTATATTCTATTGTTTTGTAAGAAAAGTGTTATGACTCCATCGTACATTGTATGTACCCATTCCACAAACTTCCATGCAAGCAGGACGCAGGATGAATCGTTTCAGCAAGTAGTGCAGAATGGCTTGTGTTTTGCAATAAACTAGGGGATTGGATATTTATCAGGGGCTGGGATGTGAGCCAGGGGTTTGAACTTTGTGTCATACAACTCACCGTCCACTACAGACAACAACAAGGGTTAGTATGGCTAAAACCTGGGCCTACCCTACTGTATTCTTACATAACAGAACAACAATATATTACAATCATGTAAGTAAGGCTGAATATTATATTTGACAACCTAAACAGGCTTTAAACAAAAACAAAACTTCATAAAACTTTCTTGATAAAACCAAGCACCACAAGTGAAACAATAGTCTGATACCGGTTTAAATAATTTTAATAACATGTTCGAACACAATAGAGAGAGAGACTGAGGGAAGACATAATGGTAATAATATTATGTAAAAATATGCAAATTGATGGTGGAAACAATAACTACTTGAAAATGAACTTATATAAAAAAATATAATCCCTCCAAACAAAGATCAATATTATTGTGGTTGCAGTGGGTGGATACAGAATACCATTGTATTCCGTTACCATGTAAATCACCAGTTATTTCCATTGTGACTTAAAAGCAGATGAATCTATACCTACATGTACATCTATATTATGTAATATCACGTCATATAAATTATAAATTGTTACCAAAGTTGGAGTGTTGTTGAAGCTGTATCATAAACGTCAATATAATTTAGAGTCCTCAGATCGGATTTAAAGATGAATTGGCTATATTATGTAATAGCCAGCTTATCTGTAATACATACATACAGATATGTACTAAGCCCCCTGGTACTGAAGCTGTATCCACCACTGCCCACTGGCACACTTCGTAAAGGATGTGGTTTATCATCTAAGATTATGTCAATCACAACAAGAGTGTGCAGTGTGCAGATGAAGTGCCATAATTACAATGTCACCAGACAATAAATATCTACTAATCTTCACTGATGAGCCTTCCTGTGACTGGATAATACCATGGTTAGGAAATATAATATCGGCAGTGTAAGCGATTAACCGATACATTTGCAGCAGCATTATTTCCTGTGTACAGCTGTTCACATAATATTATTATCATCTGTTTGCCTGTTTCCCTGCCTGCCTGCCTGTCTGTGATTCACTTTGACTTAATCTTTGCACATGCTCTCGCAGCCTTTCTCTAGTCTACAGGAAATCACAAAAAGAATGATGATATTGGACATTAGTGGACACTAGCAGAGATTAGTAGACATTAGTGGACACTAGTAGAGATTAGTGGACATGAGTGGACACTAGTTTTATCTCGCTCTCACATTCAGCATAAATTGTATCCCATGTAGTTTACCTCTATTCACAAAAATATTGTCACCAGCATTTCTTCATCTCTACAATTAGTACACTGCCCATTTAGTACTCTATGTTAAAGATACACTGAGCTCTGTAACTTCATGCAGGAGATACACTGACTTCTATACCTACATTGTACTACTAAAATGCAGCTCTATTGATATCTAAGATATATATTCATTTCTACGACGCCCCTTGTCTTGCTCAGCTTGCGCTATCTGACAGTGTATTACATCCATATTTTACTAACTGAATACATAAGAATAATAGACAGGGGTTGAGTACAAAATAGTTACCTGAACCCTGTTCTATTTCCTTTACAACCCAGTGACTGTGAGCAACTGTTGGAATCTTCATCATAGTAAAATTTTTTCACCAACATTCGTCTGCTGCACCCTCGCGTCTCGTCTGCTGCAGTGTGTCCGCACCTGGTATTTTTTTCTCCGTTCAGAGCTCCTCCATTTCCACACTTCCTTTCACATGCAAGCTTTGATCTGTAAATTATTATGATTATCCCTACCATTTATTTTCAATGAAATATGAATTATGTAATTCATTCTGAGAGGGTTATAATAATAATTATGAATAATAATATTTTACATAAATTGTGCATTATGCCCTTGTATGTCCATGTGGTGTTATTTGGTCTCAGTTTATGTACAATGTGGTAGGACTGAGCATTCGTTTTACATTTATATGCAAACAGTCTATGATTGGTGATAAAACTATCATACAAAAGTGATCAGTAAGCTATCAGAGTAGTAATAGTAACAGTGTAATATAGTGTATAATTGTTTATACATGTACAGTACTTGGCATATTTACATACATTGTATACAACACAGAGTTTTACACATGTAAGGAAAATTATACTCAATCTACAATCTCCATGTATGCACATATTATATTATGTATATTATGGTATATTTCATATGTACACATACATGTATAATACATGCGTACATTTTATTCTCTAGTGTAACTCATTTAGGGGGATAAGCAATTAAAATTATACGGCAGGCTAATGTTTACTTACTAATGTGTAACAATATCCTGTAAATTAGACATGAAATGGTGGAGGGTGTAAGAAAGAAACTACGTGAAATGAGTGAATGTTTGGCTCCTAGCTGTATGGTAACATACTTAGTATAGTAGGTCTAAGTTGTATTGTACGATACACTGACTGTATAATTAAAATAATCGTGTAACAAAACATAACATGACACAAAAACATAACATGGTCTAACATAACCTGTTTGGTAAGGTATGGTAACACGATACATAATACAACAGTGACTCCATTGTTGTATGATAACATACTGTACATGTACATGTATATACTATATGCAATAAAACAGTAATTACGGTACTGCATGGTAACATACATTGCATGTATATAATATAGCATAGTAATTACGGCGCTGTATGGTGACATGTATATAATATAAAATAGTAGGTATGGTACTGTATTGTAACATATATTATATATTAATATAATATAGCAGGTAAGGTACTGTATGGTAACATAGTGTATATACACTGTATAATATAATATAGTAGATGCAGTATTGTATGGTAACATAGTGTATATACACTGTATAATATAATATAGTAGATGCGGTACTGTATGGTAACATAGTGTATATACGCTGTATAATATAATATAGTAGATGCGGTATTGTATGGTAACATAGCGTATATACACTGTATAATATAATATAGTAGATGCGGTACTGTATGGTAACATAGTGTATATACACTGTATAATATAATATAGTAGATGCGGTATTGTATGTCGGCACTCACTTGAATCTGTTTTTATTGCCTCCACATCCTCTGTGAGTAAACTTGACACATCTTCCATTACGACTTCCCCAGGCTTTAGATGTCCGACGGTTACATCGTCGTCCGTACTTGATGGGGAGGGAGCAGACATTTGCAGCTGTAGGTTGAGAAGGAATGATCGGCTCAGCAGCTTGGACTTCTGGGAAAACCGTTACTCCATTGGACGGGCACGCTGATTTACACTCATCTAAGGTGCTACAAAAGTGCCTTGACTTATCAGAAACCAGTTATTCATTTATGCACAATGATCATACTATGTATTTTATTTATTATTTTTTTATCTCAGCTACATTTATAATAGGCCAACATGTACATGTACATGCCCAATTACTACAATAACTAATACACTGATTGTAGCACATTATTGCAGACTATGACAGTTTAAAATAATGACAGATTTAATATTAGTTTTGTAGATGTATCTGCAGTGCAAAGATTCCTACTTTAACACTTGGAAACATAAATGATAAATTGTTCCATTCAATATTACATGTATAATTACAATAAATTATTAACACAATGAGATAGTACATGCAGATACAGGTCAATTAGATAGTACATGCAGATACAGGTCAATTAGATAGTACATGCAGATACAGGTCAATTAGATAGTACAGATAGATATATTATATTATATATTGCCTAGCTGTACCTATACTATGTTATATAATTATATTATGGTGTTACACTCATGCTTGCAGAGAGAGAAAATAAATTGAGGGAGAACAATTCCACATTTTAATTAGTAGGCTGACTGATGGAAGAAAATCACGTATCTGTATACAATGTTGTGTACGAGATGTGTATATATACTGTATATATCTATGTATGTCGTAGGTGTACTTCATGTATGTTTTTTTTAGTGCGTTTGTTGCTATTTTTGAAAGACATAAAAGGTATTGAAAAACAAATATATATAGAAAGCAAAGGGACAAACCAGATAGCCCGAAGCTAAAGAAAAGGCTGCCCAAATGTATGTACGTGTATAATAGCAATCTGTCACTTACAGGAAGTTGTTGCTGTTGCCCCCACAACCGCTGTAAATAAACTGTCCGCAAACACCAGCCAGACTTCCCCAGCGTTCCACAAAGTGAGCTTGGGTTCCATCTGGACAGCTCCCAGTTAGCAAGTCTTGCTGGCAAACAGGTACAGGAACTGAGGCTACAGTTGGGGGACAAGCTGTCTCACATTCTTCCTTAGTCCTATATGTACAAAGTGCTATGGCATGTTATTCATTTTCATTACACAGAGATAGCTACAAGTACATCTATAACAGTAATGGGAATATACTGCAGAAATGAATGAGGCCAACTTCAGGATAAATATAAATTCTGCTCCGTACAGACGTATAGCTATGTACATGTAGCTACATGTATTTTTTACTTTATTGTTGTTTTACTGAAACCATCTTGTCACTTTTAAAATCTACACACACCTGTACAGTGTACAGCATAGTCTAATACTACTTACAGGAAATTGTTGGAGTTAGAGGCACATCCTGTGTAGCGAAATTGCTCGCACCGACCTCCGACGCTTGCCCATCGGTTGAAGAAACCGACACACTCTCCTTTACTAACAGGAAGGAAACATATATGGGAGTTATTTCCCCTTACTAGACCTGTGCCCAATAGACACAGGAGGGTTAGACCTGCCAGTGTCTTCTGCATTATGATGTTTACCTCAGCCTTCTGCAATGGTCGCCTTCTCTGCAATGTAGACTGGAACAGCGAATGCCAAGGACTGGAGAGCACACCTCTCTAAATAGTAGAGCAGATTGATTTATAATGACTTGTAACATAATGTAGAACCATACACCATTCCTATTGGCTGAAACCTTCTGCAGGGTTCATTGGTACTCCTTCTAGGAGCTAGCTCAGGTTCCAACCCATACATGACAACTCTCCCGGTCTCACTGGGACCCTCCCGTTTTCAGAACCCATCTCCTGCAAACTCTCAAGCTCCTGCAAGCCCTCCCGGTTTGGGATTTTAGTCAATGATAACTTTTATTTGCTATTTTGGTGACTATTATGGACATACAAGCTGACTACCAAACTAACAGCTCGTACATTTCATGTTTATATGATATAATTTGCTTTGGAGTAATTTTGTTTATTAATGCTATGCAAGCTTAGTCTCTCCAACTATATAAATGAAGAACTTTTGTTTGTTTGGCAATAGATAGTAAATGGATAGAAGATAGTATCTCATGGTCGTACACAGTATTAGATAGTAATTAATGTTCCTTCATAAACCACCTCAAAACACAACAGTGACC
This sequence comes from Bugulina stolonifera, assembly GCA_935421135.1. Taxonomy (NCBI): domain Eukaryota; kingdom Metazoa; phylum Bryozoa; class Gymnolaemata; order Cheilostomatida; family Bugulidae; genus Bugulina; species Bugulina stolonifera. The sequence continues at coordinate 6,631,384 of OW285188.1, read as the reverse complement.
AGATTCGTTACAAAAAGTCAGGAAGTGTAATGTAAGAGCCTCTAAAATAATTGCAACAATTTAAATTAATATTGTTTTATCTTATATTATCTTCACACTTATATGAGACCTCATGGTTGCCTTAGTCTGAGACGTAGCCTGTCTTCACTCGTTTTGTGGGCAAACAACTCCGTGTACTAGTATTTGTAGCAACCTACTGTAGTACAACACAATTGTACTTGTACTTGGAGCAAAATTTTTTCACCAGCTTAGTTTGTAACTACATGTAACTGAGAACTGTGCTTACAGCAGACAGCCCATAAAGTGTGGTGCTCATATTGTTAAAAAACATTTTAGGTATTTTAGCAGTCAAAGAGTCGGCGAGGGTTGTCTCACGCATGTAAAAATCTCCCTCTTTAATGTCAGCCCAACTTGTCATGTATGTTCCAACCTCATCAACAAAAAAGTAGGACTTGGCTAAAGTTCCACAGTTATTTACTAACATTGTTTGCTTTTTTAAAAAATAATCTTGACTGGTCTATAAAAGGTGCTTTATATGAAATATAATCTGCTTTGTATCCAACATGCTGTAATTTACCATGCTCAACTTCTGTTCACTGAAAAGTTCACCTATTTTACTAAAGTAGTGACGATTCTGGGTGGTCGGATCATGGGTATGGTGATTACACTAGGAGCATGAGGCTGTCCTCTCCAATTTCCAAACTAGCGAAGCAGATCAATTCTCTCTAACGAAATGCCAAGAATCCAGAGACCCCAACTCCAAACTTGATAATTAAAGTTCCATCACTCATAGCTTATTGCAACATGTATTAGTACATGTAAGTGTGTAAATCACACCAATTTGATGCTACTGCTTAAGTGTAACCACCAGGTAATTATTTTACTTTATTCTTATGTGCCTGGGATTAGAGAGATTAAGACACACATGAAGACCTCTAGCATTGTTTAGTAATAATCTGTAGTCCTAATCCGTTCCACTGTGCAGGTGTCTGCATGGCATATTCTATTCTTAGTAATAGGATGTTTCTATGCAAGGAATTGTTACATATTTGGTTAATAGAGGCTGGAACAACAATTCGACCATAGAAGGTTTATCTTATTGCATATACATTGTACATGTAATATAGTATGCTGCAAGTATAATAATAATCAGAGCCGTTGATTGTGAGAGTTTACGCCACCGGAAGTAGAAAAGAGGCCATATTGGGCCCATGTAACAAAGGATGGCATTGGTCAAATCCTTCTATTGGCAAATCTGATTGGTTCCAATGAGCCCAACATGGCATCCACAATGTTTCCCCCAGTGACGCTACTCTCGCAATAAACGGCCCTGATAATAACTATATCTACAACAAGTAAACATGCTATGCTCGGTGCACACATCTCCACAATGTGTAGAAGCTGTTACGTGTAAGCCTACAGAATTTTTGGGATCTCAGGGCACAGAGATGACAGGTGAGGGGCGGGTCATACTTGTTTTCAGTCACTATTTCAAAATTATCTGTAAATCAGAATCTGCATGAAAGCTTCTTTTGACGCATTTTTGAAAATTGAGCAATATTTTTCTGGAAGGAAAGCGGTTTATTTGATTGAGGCAATATCTACTGTACACCTGCAAGTACATGTTATTATGCATAATGAAGTATCTTGAAATAAAAGATTGCCATCGGCATTGGAGAGGCTGGAACACATGCAACAAACCCAATGTTTTGTGTTGTGTCACCAGCATAATGTCATTATTAACTCTTGTGTGAGTGTTTGGCCAATATCCTAGACTATGTAAAAGCTATGTAAAAGCTAATGGTTTCAATATTGGTATTACGTGTATATTGGCAACTGACTTTATGCCAAAGCCTGGTGACTGATGCCCACTAGCAATACTAGTGGGCATCACGCTTTGGCATAGACCTATGAGTCATGGAATGCTATATGCACATAGGGTATTCTTTCATGTGAGGGTAGTATTGTTTACTCTTATCTCAAGGAAACTTAACTCCAAAATCTTATTAGCTCAGACTAGACAGATATGATGTTGGAGTTGTGCTCTCTTGAAACAAGGGCAAGGCAACTCAGCCTTGATGCTAATAGCAGAAAGTAGCTCGTCACAACAAAATATAATAATTACATCTGGCGCATAGCATGTACTTACATTATTCTCTGAGGTTGTGGATCAAGCCTCGAACACCCCTTATGTAAGTTCTATCCACCCGTGCCCAGTTCTTGTTGCTCATACAAGCCTGGGCACAATAGCATCCAAAACAAGGTTTTCTTCCATTGACTAAATCTCACTTTCTATCTTGAGGAAGGCGCCCTCTCTCACCCTTACTGTGGTATGGTGATAGTGTCTACAGAACACAGGCTGTTGTCCCAAACCATCAGTTACCCTAGACCACCTGACTAGAGTCTACACACAATTAATATATCTCCGAATAACTGTGAATACTGCTTACATGTATTATCTACATGCATTGTGAGTGAAATAGTTGTAACATGGCAACTGCCAATATACAATTTACACTACTATGAAACTATTGCAAAAGAGGTATTTCATTGCTGGCATACTACATGTTGTACAACTACCAATGTACAATCACAATGTCAAATCACTTTCACAAGCAATAAGATGTGGCTTTGCATTGTTGACACTTTCAATGTTTAGCATGAGTTCAAAGCTACATACAAGGTAGTTATTACAATTTAAACAGTGGGCTATTTTTGTAGAGTTGGCAATGTTGTTCTCTGTAGCTCTCTGAATGCTGCTCGTAAATGACATTTGGAAAATATATGTTTCTATGCACAGAGTGATATAAAGAATCAGAATGGTGATTTACTGGATATTCCTTGCCAGTTTAGCAGACACAGTAGAAGTTGTACAGAACTAGAGGCAGCTTACTGTATGGTGATAGTAATACATTCCTTTAGTATAGCGGTTATTGATTGCAAGGAGAGGTGAATCAGTACTTCTAATCGACTATGTGACAACCAATATCAGTGATTCGGCTCTGCAAATCATAGATAACCATCATCTTTGACGTCCCTATCCGAAAATATAGAACGGCGCACATTATAATTGCGTTACAGTCGAGTTTATTAATAGTATTTTTCTGGTATCGTTTATACTCGGCACAAAGTTTAGGTGAGGTATTACAGTTATTGATATTACATATATAGGTCAAAGAATAATACTATACATGCGCATGTCCCCTTTACATATTTACAAACAATATTAGCACAAATGAAATAACTTACAATGCTAGTATTTAATTGTATAATCAATACAAGGGAAATAGACCATGCATAGCGACATTCATGCGTTAATTCAATTATCCTCCACAGATTCTTCTTACAATAGCTCTAGCAATCTGGGGGTTCCTTGTATACTGAGATACTGGGCCTCTCCATTAACTCCCTTAAAATACCTGTACATTGTGTGGAGACAATAGGCTATTGTCTTACAGGTAAAAACAAAGTTCGGACCTCTCCGAAACTTGTTGGTGCAGTGTGGAATATCTACGTTAGTTATATGGTCTAGGCTTAATACTTTGTCAATACTAATTAGTAAGGATATGGCTATGAATTTCAGTGGCAGGCGAATTAATTGTATCTTTCATATTGATTTTACACTCGTTGTTCAGCAGGCATACCGCGAATGAAGGTGCTACTCACACCACCCCAAGAAACCGAGCCAAGTAAACTTACAGACATTCACACTCAGGTAGCGAACATAGCAGTGGACATCTAGTGAACAGTGGTCACTTCATCAAATAGAAATCATCTGGCAGACAGACAGGCAGGCAGACAGACATAGTTAGCACACGCTACATGTACATGTGGCTGTTACATTACTTTCGACAAGAGCGTGATTGTTTACTTCAGCATTAATCTAGAATAAGGACATTGACATAAGAAATGTGTTATCATAGATCATAAATATAAGGGCGTGACACAGTCTACAGTCTAGCCAAACTGCTGACAGCATCTGAATAGACATTCGCTGACTTATTTCAGTACAAATCACAAGGTAAGCTTACACACTCTAGTTTCACATCAATTTTACTTGATTAAAATATTTTTAAATTTTCCATTGCAAAATAGATGCATTAGCTCAAGCAATAAATGCTTTCATGTAATTTTGTAAGATGATTTTCCTTATGAATAATAGATATTGTCAAGTTGTATTATTCGATGTCATATTATATGATGTATAGCTTATCCAATAAGGGAAAATGTCTATTTGTATCATATTACAGTGTATTAATATACCTTGAAGATCGTCATACAATTAATTGATTAATCAATATACATGTACATGTACATTTAGCTATAAATAGCCTTAGTTCTTCAACATACTCCTTGATCTAGACTAAGCTCTATGAATTGGCATTATAGTCTCTGTACAATGAACAATAGGCTTAATAGGATTTCTGCTATAATATACATGTAATCATTATATACAACTCATGTATATTGCATTTTGTTATAAACATTTGGTTTTACTGCTATTTATTATAGTGTAGAACGGTTCTCTCATAGACATAAACATACATTGATTATACTACATAGTATTTTGTGTAGTGGACCGACAGGTCTATGGTCCAGTACAATCTGAAAATTAACAATAATTTAGTAGTAGAGATATCATGTTACATAATCTGACTTTCAATGCATATAAAAGTCTAGAATGAATCAAATTCAATTCTTGCTAAATACGGAACATTGTCAACATTGAGCTGAAAATGTTATGTAGAGTGACTATACTATCCTTACACATGATAATGCTGATATATGTAGAATTTCTGATCGAGACAATACTTGATTCCGTTGCATGATTGATTAGAGCTGGCCAAAGTACCTTCTCCAAGGTGTCTATTAGTACCAATGGTGTCGGATGGTGTGTCTGGTGTGTTGTATATTCCAACAATAATGTACATTCCATTGCAACCCCATAATGCAGCATAAAATATGCACAGCAGCTGTTGTATTATAAAATTTTTATGCCATTGAGACAGCAGGTATCAAGGTGAGGTGAGGACTATGCATGTTTATGTTCTACAGGCAGCTTAGGTTTGCCAGAGTGTTCATAAGTATGCTATTATTATACATGTACAGGCTACACAATTACTTGTAGCTACATGTATATGTACACTGTATTATATTAGGGTTGCTATGTTGGACTTGATTAGTAAAAGTTGACACATTATATTCAAATATTTCACTTTGAAAAAAAATTCCTTGCATTTCACTAATCGCTCTCTGAGTTTGCATACTTTGGTTTCTATGTCCTTATTTCAAATCTGGTTGTTTACTTATAATGAAAACATGGTCATATTTAGTAATAATGTAGGCCATTATTAGTAAACACAAAATGGATGACAGTATATAAAAATAACAGTTGTAGGTCTATAACAGAAGATGTCAAAGCGGAGAAAATGGAAGATGCACATTACAACCAGCACTTGTTGTATTTTAGTCCTTTCACAAAAATTACAACAATACTCACAAAATAAAAATACTTCAGTGAAACTATTCATGTGTCATCTTGCATTTCTATTGGGCTACACAATATTAGTTCATAATACAAGAGCAGTATAATTAGTCTGGTATTATTTGTAGTTTACATAAAGTAAAGTACACAGGTATGTGCAACACATACTTTGTACATGATGATATACATGTACATGTAGTAATATTGTGATATCATGCATGAATAGGCAACTGTACTGAATAAAGCTCTCTTAGATAAAACTCTGAATTTGAGGTTGGCCAAAATTCGGCATATAAAAGATTATTTTTCTCAGCTCCAATACCAGTTTATGAAATATATTTATTTCCTAAAAATCATTGACTTGTAGAAGGAAAAAATCTTACTTGATATTGACATTGTGTTGTTGGAGCCAATAGCTTTGGAGGTAAAAATAGACGTTAGGTTGGATAGCTAAAATACATAGAGCAGACAACTTCTCCTTCATCATTAATTTTGATGAAGAACTAATGCTACATTGTACTATCCCAATTTATCCACATCTACAAAAACATAACTCAAGCTAGTATTGTATCGTGACACTGAAAGTCAACATTGCATTGTGGGGCTGAAAGTCAACATTGCATTGTGGGGCTGAAAGTCAACATTGCATTGTGGGGCTGAAAGTCAACATTGCATTGTGGGGCTGAAAGTCAACATTGCATTGTGGGGCTGAAAGTCAACATTGCATTGTGGGGCTGAAAGTCAACATTGCATTGTGAGAAAGAAGGTTAGTATTGCCTTTTACAGCAGATGAGAGCCGTTATGGCCCCTGATAAATAATTCATTGAGTGGATAAGCTGAACAAACATTGTTACAAACCATCTACTAAATGCCTATGTACAAATGTGCATATACATATGGTATTATCGTAAGGTATTGATTTCATTAAAGTATTATTACAAGTTGGGTTTTTACATGAATATCTAAGAAGCATGTACAAAGATTATTGAATAAGTTACATTGTCGTGTAGTTATTCTATCCAATATTCCGTTTAGAATTTTATCCCAGTTTCTACTTGTACATGTACTTATGGTAACTACACTATTATTATCAGCACTGCATTGCAGGCCAATATATGCAAGTACATAGAATTGTATTATGTAATTGAATGAAATAGACACTTGTTAATTCTGTGCCATATCTGCATGTATATTTGTATGTACATGTCACGTAGCTACTATAAAAGACATTGTCAGGTATATAGGTAAGGTTTTGCAGGAATCGATTCATATTACTACATGATCGGTAACATACATGTACACTATATACATGTATAGGTCTAATACATGTACACTATTTATACATGTATAAGTCTAATACATGTACACTATGTACATGTATAGGTCTAATACATGTACACTATGTACATGTATAGGTCTAATACATGTACACTATATACATGTATAGGTCTAATACATGTACACTATGTACATGTATTAGGTCTAATACATGTACACTATATATAGCCTACATGTATAGGTCTAATACATGTACACTACATACATGTATGTACTATTGGCTTGGCTATTGTGATTGCTAATGAAATACTTGGTCTGCAATTATACACTTTAGTACAATAATTGCTACATGTACATGTATATTCTGTTCTATTGTCTGATGTACATGCATATGTACATGTATATGGTCAGTCAAATGATCACAAGATAACAATTATAATTATAATAATGTGGTACATGAACAGACATGAAACAGGCCAGAATCTGTTGGTGGTAATAGGCTAAAATGCATAAACATAGGCTTACAGATAAACTCAATTTGATTATTATTTAATTGCTTCTATTTACAATGTAATATAATCACGTGTATAATTACAATACATGTATATGCAGGTTATGTGTACATTCTATATGGAAAAAGGTTATATCTAATATAACACTGTTTGTAACATGTAACATAATATAAGAAAGCATAGCCTGATATATGCATACTTTAATCTATTATCATATCACTTGAGTTGTATAACTTTGTTTCATTTAAATATGTTTAGTGTGAGTGAATAGTGTAACAATAAAGAGAAGTACTCGATGCATTTTACTTACGTGTATTTGTTTCCTAATACTTCAACAAATTACTTTTACTCAAAAAATTGTGTACTAAAGGCTAATACTACGCTGGACTAATGTTGGGTTGACATTATAAATAACATGTGTTGTATGTAAATTATTATACAATTATAATGGCTTGCTATTTTATCAAGACATGTAATAAACAAAAACATGGCAGGGTTTCCAGCCAAACATAGCTATTTGCCTACATGTAATAGTCTTACTACATGCCAGACAGATCAGCATACACACATACATCTACATGATTATAGAATATAGTGTACACGTTATGAACACTGTCATACCATACCATCTATCTACAGTATACATTTCTATAACATACATAAACAAGCTTATACAATAAATAAATAAACGAAATAGGTAAATAAATGTAAATAATAATGTAAGAGGTCATTGCTTCATTCATGTAGACGTAACTATCGCTGACGTTTGTGGTTCATTGTACGTACATAAGTACGTACATACGTACTTATGTACGTACTTATGTGAATATTTTATATCAACAGTATTATATTATTACAATTATTTAGATTAGTCATGGCAGCATTGTTATACGTAGGCTACTAATTTTAACTTTTATACTTTTCAGCATTTGTTGAACCAGCTACCGAGGATCGAGCTATAAGATGGTGGTTAACGTAGCTGGTCTAGTTGCCGTCATTATATTCTACATATTGATACTTGTTGTGGGTATCCTAGCCGGGAGAAAGAGTAAATCCACAGAAAACAATGTTGACAGTGAAGAAGTTATGGTTGCTGGTAGAAACATTGGCTTGTTTGTAGGAGTTTTTACCATGACAGGTATGTGATTGAATAGATATATTATAATTATTAGCATTTAATTTGGAAGAAATTACTGCAATGATTTCAAAGAATCTCATTAGACTACTTCAACCTATCTCGCTGAAATAGCCAATGTTGTTCCCAGAACATGTTCAAATGCTGTGGATAGAGGAGGCAGATCAATATTTGTTTCACCTCACATGTACATGCTATCCACTTGATCAGCTTTACCTGTTTTACCAGGCGTGCCTTGTTTTCATATATTCATTTACATGTATATTATTTCCCTCAAGCTTAAAGTTCAATTAATTGGAGTTTCATGAATTGCCTCAAGTAACAAGACACATTGGATTCTAATAAATAGTACTGCCGTTTGTGAATTCATTCATCTATTGATTTCTGCTGGCATAGCTATATTTCTGGTATAATGCTGAAAATATTTCTTGTAGCAACATGGGTTGGAGGCGGCTACATAAATGGTACAGCAGAGAATGTGTATGTCAAGGGAACCGGTCTAGTTTGGGTCCAAGCTCCATTCGGCTACTGTTTGAGTTTGATTTTAGGTGGGTTCTTTTGTAATCAGAAACCATGTTATGTAGTTAGCTGCGAACATTGCGGCAGCAGTTATGCTTGATGGAACATGTTGGTTTTATGTTAATCTTCCCTGGTCCCTGACCTACCATTAGTAAGCGGTAAATCGTAATGAGACGATATTTGGGGGTGTGATCTCTGCTGTGTACATAAACTGTAAGACCATTTTGTTTATATATGGCTATTGATTTGACTGTCATGTAATTACTCTGTACTGAATTATTCCGATTTGTGTCTAATCCAGGTGGAGTTCTATTCGCTAAGAAGATGAGAGAAGCCGGATATGTCACTATGTTGGATCCGTTTCAGCAAAAGTTTGGAGAACGAATAGGTGGCCTGTTATTCATACCTGCACTTTGTGGAGAGATTTTCTGGAGCGCCGCCATCTTAGCCGCTTTAGGTAAAAAGTTAATAAGGAACACAACGTCATGGTTCTCCTAGAGCTCCAGTGGTAATTCCGTAAAACCCTGATCTCTGCACATGTATGAGCATTGCATATTTTAACAGGGGTATGCCGTGACTTGCAGAAATGTCGGTAATGTGTTAGATCAGGTTCAGGATATGTGCGAGGAAGACTTTGGTTTGCTATGTATAGCCATTTTTGTAGCAGAAGCGGCGACAGCCGCAGCTGTATGTACTTTCTAACGTATACTATTCACACCTATTGTGTACATGCTGCAGGTTCGACTCTCTCTGTTATTATTGGATTAGACCAGAAGATCTCAGTGATTATATCTGCTTGTATTGCCATCGCGTACACTTTATTTGGAGGACTGTATGCCGTGGCATATACTGATGTCGTACAGTTACTCTGTATTCTCGTTGGCTTGGTAAGACTTTTAAGTGTACATACTAGAACTAGAACTTCTGGTTTCTCAATTACCAAAACTTGATGTTTAATAATCTTTGCTAAAAGAATATTTAGCGTAGTCCGTACCAGTATTATTACAGATATGGATTGCGGATTCCTTATATTGTTGGAATCAGCTTTTAACCTCATTTAAAAACCCCCGAGCTTACTTTGTTGCACTACGTCAAAATCGGTAGCTTTACCCGAGTAATACTCGGAATGTTGAAGGTGGCTCCCTTTATCCTACCACTGTTGCATATGTTTAGAATGAGTTCATGAAAATACAACAAGCCGGTTTATTGTAACAATGACTGTCAGAAATTTTCTTATTGACTGGAATATAAGATTATTTTTAAATTAAATTGTTAAGAAATCATTACATTAGTCATAATTTAGTTAGATTTTGCAATATTCAAGCAGTGTTTATAGGAGCAGGCTCGACAATGTTATACCCCTCATTGGGTTTCCGGGGAAGTTAATTAAACTTTCTACAGCATACAATGGTAAATGTCGATAGTGATGGTTAGTCATTACCTCATTATGAGGTCACTGTTCTGTCATATCGCAGTGATGTCATCATTATGTCACTGTGATCTAATTATGATGCTGTAGTAGTGAAAGCTAATAACAGACTGAAAGTGAACATTAATGCACATGTACATGTACATATCCATTCTAGATAGGCAATTTTCAAATATATTGACCACACTCTAATTCTTTCCACCATTTATACTCAAATATCCTTGTCTCGATTCCTAAAACTGCCCAGCCTCATAATATCAGGTGAATCCTCTACTAGCTTTTTCTCATCTTCTAAGCAGTAAGTTGCTGTGAGAACTAGTTCACTAGAGTTGCTCTGTTTTTCAGCATAACCTAATCTCTAAACATTTCATATCATCAGTTACAGTAGATATTTACATACAATGATTGTAGTATTTTTTATAAGTTGTTACTTCATTTTAGTCATAAAATAAATAGTTTACCATGCTTCTACAGTCATGTATATTGTGTAACTGTGAACATCATATTGATTAAATAGGCTATATAGAGGCTGTATATTTTTATATTTATGTAGTTGTTTCATTACCAGGTTATATCTACACCGTTTGTGTTGGGAAATAAACATGTTACACCTATAACAGAGACTGCATCTATAAGTCCACAAGAAGGTTGGTTGGGGTACTTGGAGAAAGGGCCAGGAATAGCAAATTATATCGATACAGGACTCATGCTGATGTTTGGAGGCATACCATGGCAGGTAAATACATGTAATTTGTCTCATGGTTATTAGACTGTGAGAAAATTATGGTTAGAAGAACTTTTTGGCATGTGTCTAATCTATAATCGAGTATAATGCATTTACTTATGAATCATGATTCAACTTTTCAAATTACGATATAACACGCCATCGAGTATAACAAAATAACATGGGAGATGATTACTAAGCCCACTAGTATGTGTACCCACAATGCATTGCAATGTGATATACCTTCAGGTATATTTCCAAAGAGTATTGTCTTGCCGAACGTCATCTGGAGCACAAATTCTCTCTTTTGTTGCGGCATTCGGATGCTTTATAATGGCAGTACCTCCGGTGCTGATTGGAGCTGCTGCGTATAGTTGTGGTAAGTATACGAGTATATTGATCTCTAAAGCTATGATTTTGGCCAATTTCCTGTGGTCTGAAAAGCAGTTCGTTGTAGGATTAGATTGGTTTATAATTGGAAGATGTAATAAATTTGGCTCATTTTCCAATATTGTATTATTTGTGTTCTATTTATGTACATTGTACAGCTCTTTGTAAAGTTATCCATTTCCAAAGAGGGGATAACTTCTCCCTAGTACTGAATACTTGTTATCTACTGTGACATTGGCACTATAAACTCTCCTTCATTGTGCCTGTACAATATTATACTATATTATTTGTTTTTGTTGTGTTTATCTTTTTATAGACTGGGATGCTGTTTTCAACGGCACAAGTCTTAATGGTACGGGTCCCCCTGAAGCTCGCCTCATTCTCCCTATGGCTCTACAATATCTTGTTCCTCCCGCTGTCTCATTTATTGGTCTAGGAGCTATATCTGCTGCTGTGATGTCATCAGCTGACTCATCTATATTGTCAGCGAGCTCTATGTTTGCTAGAAATATCTATAAGCTCACTATTAGACCATCGGTAAGATATATTTGAGGATTTGTTATAATACATGAGTAGGTAACTCTCACACATGCATCGCATCCACAAGATATTGTAATTCATCCAACAACATACTGTTTGACGTGATTGATTAAAATTATTAATCTTGGTTAGTCTCCATACGTAATATCGATAGGTTTACAGTAAATCTATCGAATTCCAATAATATAAATATATACGAGTAATATTATAAAGACATGCGCTCCTGTACACAAACCACATGATTTCCTAACTTATAATGTATGATTCATATAGAAATACAAACTGACCATAGTTTTGTCGTCTAAGTATCAGGTTTAGTGGCAGTGCTAGTATACAAGTTTACACATAGCAGTGTTGGGTAGAGTGGTTGATGTGAGCATGTACAGAAACCACATTACTCCATTTCACAAGACGAGTACCTGAAAACACAAGTCATATAGAGAATGTAGCCTCAGTTTACTGCATGTGTTGTTGCAGGCTAGTGAGAGAGAGATAGTGTGGGTGATGAGAGGCGCTGTACTAGTGTTCGGTGTATTGGCTACAGTCATGGGTATCGTGATTGAGACGATATATGGACTGTGGACGATCTGTTCTGACTTGGTCTATGTTATACTATTCCCTCAGCTAGTCTGTGTCGTCTATGTACCTTTTGTAAGTACACAAACACACCTACCAGTTGCTGTAGCCATACTACATGTGTATACGCTGTACAGCTTACACATATACACATGTAGTATACACGTAATACACATGTAGTATACACGTGTACACATCTAGTATACACGTACACACATACATGTATAGTGTACACATGTAGTATACACGTATACACATGTAGTATACACGTAATACACATGTAGTATACACGTACACACATAATTATAGTATACACATGTAGTATACACATAATACACATGTAGTATACACGTAATACACATGTAGTATACACGTATACACATGTAGTATACACGTACACACATACATGTATAGTATACACATGTAGTATACACGTAATACACATGTAGTATACATGTATACACATGTAGTATACACGTACACACATATAGTATACACATGTAGTATACACGTACACACATATAGTATACACATGTAGTATACACATAATGCACATGTAGTATACACGTAATACACATGTAGTATGCACGTATACACATGTAGCATACACGTATACACATGTAGCATACACGTATACACGTATTCACTTATCTTCCATCCTTTGTACTTCCGTTATGTAACTTGGGTTGGAAATTTGTTTCAAGATTCTCTCCACATCTTCAACCATGTCTGAAAAAGTCTGAACAGCTTTTAATTTTAGCTTGAAGTTATATGACACCATGTTACAGGGAGTCAAAGACCAAAGACATTGTTATAAGATTTCTCTCTTAGCAATTCATTTTTCAGTAAAATTATCCCACGCTATTGTTCAATATATATGAATTTTACCTAAATTGGTGCTATGAAGAAATAAGTTCAAATAATCGATTATTGTAACTACATTTTATTTATACGGGATTTTTGCAGGGAAAACCTTGTTCAAACCCTGCTTCATTTGTAAAATTATTTCTTTTCCAATAAAGTAAAATAGCGTGTGCAGATTTTTATTTCTATAAATGCTTAGGAACATGATAATTTAGACCAATGAGTGTTGCAGCTTTATAAAACGTTGGTGATAGGCTATACGAAACACTGTTTTAAAAACATATGCTTAGAAATTTCCATCCATGCTTTGGAGTAAATCACCAACATGAACATTTATTGTCATTTTCATTTTCATCTCCAACCCTTATTTGAACAGGTGAACTCGTACGGAGCATTATCTGGGTACATCGTAGCCATTTGCCTACGGCTACTCGGAGGTGAAAAAATTCTGAAGTTTCCTCCAGCTATTAAATATCCGTGGTATGATGAACAGACAGAAACGCAGAATTTCCCTTTTAGAACAATGATCATGTTAATAGCTCTAGCTGTGGAGATCCTTGTTTCAGGTATGTAGGTGTAATTCAATGTGTGTATTGAGACAAATTTCCCATTATAAGTGGATCTTCCATGTAAATGAGAAGGAGACAACTTCTTGATCGAGTGTTTATGAAACTGCAAAATTACAACAGTTTCAAATTTGTGTAATCTCTCGTTTTTATATGCATATTATGTAAATAAAATATAAAGCACTCATATCTGCTGTAAATCATCTCATCATTCAAAAAGAAAAGACCATTATGTCATACCGACATATTTGTATTTGTTATAACAAAACAAATGTGAATGAAGAAAATTTACTTTCATGCATATATTGATCCTGTACTCCTCTAAACCAAAGAACTAACCAGCCATATTGCATATTATATGTTTGATATACTGTACCAGACCAACTTTTTTCAATCTAATTTGTATAGTTATTTTTAACCTGCTGGTTGCAGAAGATTATGAAGTATCCTTAAAACTAAAACTGATGTAAACTAATTTGTATGCTAACACAATATAAACATGTACGTGTATATAGTTGTCATCTCCTACTTCTCCAGCTTTGTTCAAGATGCTCTTTGAAACTGGCAGAATACCATCACGTTATGACAGACTGAATGCAGTAGTGAACGAGAGAGAATTCAATATATATATAGCAGCGACTAATGGAAAACATCCTACCCCTAAACCTGACGCAATTGCAGGACCGGACATATTAAAAGCTGCAGATACGCTTTCAAGTGGTAAACCAGAAAATGGAACGAAGGTAAAATAACATCTCATAGCCATGAGGCTATTACTGAACTTTCGCTGCTATGTGAAAATAAAAAGTAATGTGCTCACGGCTGGGTGCGACATCGCACTGAAAGTGTGAGTTGCAGGTTGAGGCACAGACGAATATATTTTCAACGAGTTATGCAACCATCCAATGGCAAGTTTTTCAATGCTTGGGTCACTGTTTGATACAGACTCTTTACTGACTGGCGAAAATTGAATTTACTCACTGCCAATGTAAGTGTGGAATTACCAAATACGAACACTTCTGCCAAGAAATCAATATTCTTGGACAATAACTTGTTGTGGTAAGATGCCTCGTACGCTTCAAAGGTTAACACACTGGAAACCAGCATTTTGCTACAATTGGTCAGTATTTTTGTCAAAAAGTACTTGAGATTTTGCAGCAGATTGCTTTTCAGACCACTTTAGTCATAGACTCAAACATGTACACCTAGACGCTATTGGTTACTATAAAAATTTGTCCTCTATTATCTACATTCCGAGAGGAAACAGGAGAGGATAACTTTGCACAGTAATTTATAGTACATGTACATCTAGAGCTCATAGGATTCTCAAGGAGAAACACAGCTATTTGTGTAATGTCTGCTGTCAATGTACTGTTTCAGTGTTTAACACCTCATCAATGCAGCTCTGATATAAGCATAGGATAACACCTTAACAACACTGCAGAGCATGTTTAGAATGTGTGAAATACACTGAACCAACGCCAGCGAGTATTGTCACTTAAATAATCATTGTTCAATAAGAGATGCGGTGGCTATTTTATACTTCTTGGTTGTTGAACATGTACAACATGTGCATGCACATTATTCACTACATACACCTTCCTGTAGGATCTACATGTATATGCAAGTGTAGTATTAAACCACGTAGCAACGAATTTAACAACTCAGTAAGACTACACAGCCTTTGGGATTTCTTTCACTTTTACAACTACTGTATGTTGTTTAAATATACATGTACATTACATGCATGCACAACTTTTATCTGTGAGTATTATACATGTATATGTTATATAGCAGATTGAGCTGACTGGATTCAACACTAAATACAATACAGTATACAGTAACTCTGAGGGTGATACTCTGATACAGCCATCTCCATTAACCAATCACAAAACAGAATAAAACAGCCACGGCTCGTGTGTACACGCAAGTCTCGCAGTGTATGAAAGAAACGGAGAACCATGGTGCACTGTGAGATACTGTCTAGCCATAAATATTGTGATATGAAGATACAGTGTTTTACGTATGACTGAATCCTTCGACTTTAGATACTAGTTAAATGTTGTAAATAAGTTTTATTATAACCTGTGAGATCAGTTTATTAATATGGTCGTTTGTGTTTTTTTTGGTGGAAATTTTTAAACTAGTTTGTTTCTAATGAGAAAAAATAATATTGACAACACATACTTGCATTTGTAAATCAATATCTAATGTAAAAGTTGTTATACTGATTCATGTTATGAAATATGTTGTATTTTATATTAACCATGGGCATATCTTATTAATTTCTTTATACATGTATTCAGTTAGACTAGTGCTGTATGTACATGATGCTACCTATATTAGACCACCATGACTGTGATAGGACTGCATTAGTTCCATTACAGGATGTTGTCCATGGCGGGGTACATAATAATGTATGCAGATTAGGCGTAGATGTAGTAAGGTTATGTAGGCTACTAAAATTACCTCAGATCTGTTTTCTATGATTACGATATTGTACATGTGCATGTATAGTTACTGTTATACTCCATAATTACATGTACATTGTATATTGTTTAACTACTTTATATTCATATACTTGTATTACTAATATAGTCATGTAGCTATAATAATCTTGTATGTTTTAATATTATTGTGCAATTAATTTAATTTATTTTCTGAACTTTGTAATTTGAATAGATGATAGAGCTGGCTGAAGCTGATATTATGGTGTTGGGGCATAACTTCCTATTCATTATATTTACTAAAATAAAAGTAAAAATATTTAGGATCCAAAGGGTACAGTACATAAAAGTTTAGCTACAAAATAAATTGGCTGTACTTACTACTACATGTAAATAGAGCTCAATACTAGGCAGACCAATAAACTACATGTAGCTACTTCTAGTAGTTCCTTATGTGTTAAATGATTTACTGAATGTACAGACTATAGACTATCACCCTAATCTCACCACTAGTGTCTGATGCTATCCACCTGGCACAATTACATCTACTATTGTGTGGCAGTAGAGTCTAGCAAATATACATCGTACCTGTATCATTACAGATACGGATTGTGGATTTCGCTATATTATTGGAATCAGCTTTTATGCTAGTTTAAAAACCTTAATTTTACTTTGTTGGATTAGGTCAATATTAGCAACTTGACCCAAATCATACCCAGAGTTGCTAAATATTACTCACTTTCCCCTAACACGATTGTAATGTTCAAAATGAAGTCAAGAAAATACAAAAAGCGGAAACAGTGTCGCAAATGAGACGCCAGAGTGTTTATAGCAGCACAAGTAGTTGTACAGTACACTGAAGAGATGTACACCCATGTGACATTAGTGCTGCATCAGTATGAACTTAATTATTCAAAAATGCTTTCATTAGCCTCCAATTATTGGTGATTTTATTCTTTGGAAAAATTATCTTGTGAATCTGAGACAGATTGCATTGGATATGTTATTGATATACAAAAGATGTAGAATTTCACACACCCAGAAGCGTTGCACTGCTGTCAGCTTATTTATAGTAGTGCAATGGAGAATTTATAGCAGTGCAATGAGGAGAAAACCTCGATGCTATATTGTCGCGTTATGTTATCTGCTGCACGTTATGTTATCAGCTGCATGCGTGCTAGCGTCTCTGTTTGGAGTTATTGTCTCAATGTTGTGAATAGTTTTTTTGTAATAACATGGTAATCAATGAGAATTGTGAGCTCTACAGCAAACAACAGAAACGTTGAACTGTGAAGAACCTTTCTGCTCAATTTCAAAGCTGTTGATGAAAGCATTCTTTAGTTATCTGCTGAAGAAGTTTTTGTCGAGGCATGCTTCATCTGCCCTGCCGAAGCCATGTCCAGCGCCCAGTTGACAGGCTATCGGGCTACAGTGAGTCAAGGGCTGATTACGGACAACTTCAAAATTTGCGATTTCAACTGTACCTTTATTGCATTGAGCATCTATACAAACAACAAATACATGATAATAAAAGTAAAACACTCAGTGTCTATATCGACAGGTGAAGGCCTTTAAAATATACTATGCAGTCCATATGGACACAAACAGAACCAATAGCGAAACTGAGCTTCATAGTTTATGACAATGTTAGTCAGTGTTGGCACCTTTATAGCATTTGTATCTCCAATTATTCATCTTAGTGTAATTGATTATGTACAGCATGTTGGTAGGTTTAACCTACCAACATGCCGTACATCAGTTTTGTAGATTGTAGATTTGGTTCGAGCCGGAGTTGTAGTTTGAGTTTGAGTTGTTTATTCTGTGTTGAATTCAGAAACTGATCCTGCATTTTATTCATTGGAGAATGCATCCTAAGCTGTTTCATTACCAGGTTATTTCTACACCATTTGTGTTGGGAAATGAACACGTCACACCTATAACAGAGACTGCATCTATATGCAAAAATATTGTGTATAATGTGTGCGTGCAAGTGCAAAGACATACCATAACATGAAGTTTCCAATATCATCTTGAATTCCAAACAATTTGTATCACCATGATTGAATGTGCATTTAAATGTGAGTGAAATTAGCTTGGAAATTTTTATTTAGATGTCAGTTTATTCAGAAATATGGAAGTACATCGTTTATGAAAAACACATAAAGTCATCAATATCAAAATATATGCTGAATAAACAAATAAATAAATGCTATATTATTGAAATAATCAATAGAATGTTAGAACATAGTAAAACCTTGATTATCTGGACTAGCAGTTAAAGAGTCCTTTCTAGATATCAAAAGTTTTTCATAAACACTAAATAAAACACTGTTTAGTGAGTTATTTACTGTTCTATTCAACTCCACGCCTCATGTAAAGTAAGGTAAATATACCTGCACCTTGTCATAGTGAGCTAAGTTGCTAATGAAAATAGACAATCACTAGTTGAATTAAGTTCAAAGTTTGATTTTGATCATTGTTCATTTTGACTACATAGAACATTAACGTAATAGTGACACAGATGGAGGTCGCTGCTTGGTGTGACCCTGTGTTGTCCTACAGGTAGAAATATTGTGTGCCCAGAGTATAGCCTCACTTCTGCTATCTGGTCACAATCATCCAAATGTTCTGTTATATTTCGTGCGGCCGACCAGCAAACCGATTCATCTGTTACAATAAAAATACTATGCTTTACAGTTCCACATTATATTGCGTTGTCTTCGAATGATACTACTGAAAGCCAGGCTTGTGTGATTAAGCAGGAGGTACAGGAAAAGATATATCAATTATATTAACATAAAACATTAAACATAAAACGTTCACAGAAGCACTGAGGGTGATATGCACATACTTAATGTTGGCATTTGCGCTAAAATAACCAGATCTGACCATTAGTTGGAATAGCATAGGTTGTGTGAGATTGGAGACGGATATAAGTTATTTAAAAGTAGAATCTGCTTTGCATCAAAACAACTAATTGAAACCTTATGAAATGAGACTAGAAATCACGCCTCTGTTGTTTTTGGCGATTAAATTGATTTTTTTTCTCAAAAGCATGGATAAATTATTCGTTTGCTCAATTGAATACATAGACGGGTCGTGATAATTGAACAAGTGTCGCCAAGCAAATAATTACAACACAGAGATTTAATGGTTTAGAACAAAGCTTGACAATCAGATACTGAAAAATTACTCCAACTTCTGCAAGATCACTTTTCATCAATAAATATTACTAATTAAATCCATTTTAACCATCTACCTGTAAATCTATTCTACGAGAACAGCTGTAAACAGATGTTCAGGATCTTAATTGTTTTCATAAGAACTATACAAACCTCCCAATATGTAGATTCCATTCTCTACTGTTCCTATATAGATCTGATTGCCAACTCTGGTGAGAGAGTAAGGCTGAAATGGTAATTGTGTTCCAGTTGCCCAATTATATTCTGTACAGAAGGGATATGTGGTTTGTTTGTTCATGTCAATATACCTGAGCCGATGAGGAATCCATTCTGCAACAAGGTATTTGTATGGTTCTACTTCTACCAGGTCTATGTGCTCATTGAACTTTGTATCATTGAACCCACCGTAAGCATCACCGTATGTTGAGCCAATAATGGCATTCTTAACCACAGTTCCATCATTGAGCAAACTAAACTGAACGATATAATTTCCCTCCTTGAGAAAATAAAACGCGTTGTCTGTTGCCAAAACCAATCTTCTAGGAGAGAGGAAATCAGATGTACTAACCGTACTTAAAACTCCAGTCTGTAAATCTACAGACCTTAATGCTTTGTTTTTGTAATCTGTCACTAACAACCTGTTTGAGTCTCTAACATCTAGTGCAATGCCATATGGCCATGAAAACTTTCCAACTCCCCTTCTTCCATCTTCAAAGCCGTGCACATCACATGTACCCGCTAGCACAATTTGATGGCCGTTGGTTCTATCCAGAATCTCTATACAATTACGTCCAATATATGGAATAACCACATGTGTTGAATTAATCTGCTGGAATTGTAGTATGTCACCAGAATGACTGCCGTCTGTTAGACTGGATGTGACAACACCATTAGATGTAAACAAATGAAACCCTTCGAAGGACCTGCGCTTGGCAGAAAACAGAAGACTGCCATCATCTTTGTACAAATCATGCTCAATGTGGGTGACTTCTGAGGTATCATTATCCAATATCTGTCCCCACCTTCAGCAATAAAAAATTTGGTTAGTAGTAGAACATTAATGAATGTCAAGTTGGTTTAACTGCTCATACTCAATATAATATAAACCAAATAATTACAGATTTCTTGAGTAGACTTGCCCAGCATCTGGATATGTGCACCTGACTGATCAATTAATGTATATTCATCAAAAAGTAGTAAAGAAGGTAAAACTGGAAACTGAGGCCAGTTGTCCAGTCTGCTATGTTGGTTCGAATATTGGTAATGGCATCTGGTCACTTCTGGGTTCTTACAATAATTAGAGAATTAGAACGGTGATAAAGACTGGTAGGCTGAACTGACTTAAAATACGTTCCTTATGAGCATGTAGCTACTTACTTTTTCAGCACCAACTCTGTTAAACCAGCCTCAACTATTACCATCACCACCAGAAACCGCTAAAAAAGAGCTCTCATGTGTAGTAAGTTTTCTGTAAGTATACCAGAATAAAATAGTTACAACACAAAATGTATATATTGGAGCAGCTTGGTACTCTGTCGGGATGTGAGTATTAAGAGATTACAGCACTCAACAGAAATCAAAACATACTAAACTATTATTATAGTGCTAGTCAACTCACTAACGTCAGCTGCTTCTTGAATACCATCTTTGTCTCTTTTCTGCTAGAACTTGACTCAATCTGTTACTCGCTGCTCCGCTCTAAAATTCATGCATCTTTTTCTCTCTTATATACATCCAGTTTCTCTGAGTCTGGGGTCTAATCTAGTGGTCTTCACCAAAACAACATTGAGATGAGGATGTGGTTTAGCCTGGAACTTAGTCTAAAGCTCACTGTAACAAACTCATGTTGTAATGAGCATGATTATTATCCAATACGTCTTGGTCAGTGGTGGATAACAAATCTACATTACTTTAGGGATTACATTATTTACACATCGTTGGAGTGGGGAGTAACAACAGTGCTATTTACTTTATGATACTGTAAATGGCATTGGTAAATTGATCAGCTGAAATTGACCAAGAGACAACTTATGTTGCGTAAGACAATGATGATCTGCGCATAAATTTATCTTATATACAAAACTGCATGCACATGTACACGTAAAATTTTTTGTCTACTTTAGGGAAAGGAAGCTGATTTTTGCTTAAATATTTGCACCTCATTTAAAAAAACATTTACAATATTTTTCTTCCGACTCAATACATTATTATTTGCTGGCTTCATGCTATTGGAATTCACCAGAGAACTCTGGCTATAGCTAATTTACATAACCTATGTAAGAAGACATATTTCTGCTTTTTGGACATATCTGGGGAAAAAAGGGAAAAGTGTATCAAGAAAATAAAGTCACTAGGATAAAGCACTGAATAATAAGGATGTTCAAATACATAACACATTTTTAACTGTTCCCAATATTGACATATACATGTACAATGTACATGCCTTTGCAAAAGTGCCATGAATAAACCATAAATAACAACAATGTTATTGTAAGTTTTTGCTCTTAGGATCTCAGCTGTTACAAAATTTGTTTTTAGAATCTCAGTTGTTGCAAAATCTACCATGTTGGTTGTTTTAAATGTTGAAACTACAAACAACAGGGTTACATACTATAACACTGTCCTACTTTCACTAATAACACAGCCACAGTAATGATTTGTGCCCATGTGTAAGCGTGTGACAAACCTGGCGTAGGCTGTCGACTCTCCTACATGTAATTACCTACACCGACTGGGTGCAGATGATTGACTGAATAACACAGCTTCTCGATATTGAGCCACCCTGTGGGTCCGAGTGTTTCTGTGTATTTCATCATACATATTTATAGGCATTCATAGGTGTCACCCTACCCTAGGTGGTCTGGTAGTCAGTTCCCTTAGTAGCTTAGGGCAAGGAGACTATTTATTAGCTAGGGTGAGCAACTCAGATCAATAAAAGTAAATCGCTGCGACTTCATTGAATGGTTGGGAACAACTGATTCGTACAGAGTTGACTCAGTTTTATACTAAAAAGCACCCCTGACAAGTTCTGGTTAGGTTTTTGAGATGCATGTTGCAGCACAGTTCACAAATGTAATACTTTTTCTTGAGCACTGAACCCCACTCATGACTGTGACATCTCACTGCCATAATTCGTAGAGTATCAAGTACTTAATTTCGTTAAACTCACAAGTAATAACAATATTGAATGTTAAAATATGCAGCACACTCTTGTACCTACAACTCTCGAGTCTGGGAAAATTACCAGATAAATGAAGCATTGTGGTGAGAACGCTCTTTACAGAAGTTGACCGACCACCCAAAATCTCATGCAGACAAGACAGCTACGACTGGTACATATCGGAATATGTTATGTTGAAACATTCTACATGTAGCTCTTACACTAGGCAGCGATATGGCCTTGTGTGGTGAGAACGTTCCTCACCTATTGGACTCTCTTATCAATAGTTATTTATGTATTGATCCTGTACCAGTTGTATTTTTTTGTGAATTACCTGTAAATGTTATGTTGTATAGGGTCAAGTGTCCCGTATATGGATATCCTTTTATACTTGCATGTGCAATACTATGTGCTATTTTCTTTTTTTTGTTATTATTCCGCAGTACTTTAGACCGAGTGACGGTCGTACCTTTACCGGAAACCACCAGAAATGAAATAGCATAAAATGCAAACATTTTTCTGTATTGATCCAGTTGTTACTTAGAGCTCAATAAAGGTACAGCTACTTTCGCAAGGAATATATTTGGAGTTATCTTTTCTAGACTAGCATACTTCCAGCTGACATCTCTCGAGACTGAAAACCCGAAGTCCTAGAATAGCATCAATAAACACATAAACCAAGCGTTTGCCTTTTGTACTATTTAACTTCCAGTGGCTTCCGATAAAATGTATGACTGCTACTCGGTCTTAAGTCTTGTGCAACAATAACAACAAGGACAAGACTGACCCTAGGTTGGACCTCTTAGGAGGGTCATAGTCCAAAAATAGCACACAATATTGCAGATGCAACAAGTATAAAAGGATAACTATATAGGGGGCACTCGGCCTTATATAACCATGCATTCACATGACATTTACACACAATTTTTTGACCATTACACACTTATTTACACTATGTCAATGGGAAATGTCCTTCTCACTACAATACTTATAACTATTAGATCTATAGAGGTTTTACCCACAGCACTTGGTAAAAATGCATAACAATTTCCTATACAAAATTTTGATTGTAACTACTGTTTAATACATGATATTTGATGAGTTTGAGGATGAAGTCTGCCTCTACAATCATTATGGGTTTTTAGTAATATTGTAATGTGACACACGAGTACCAATGATTAGTACGGGTGTGGGAAAGGTCTAGGAGCAGTCAGCTAGACCTGCTTCCACTTACATTAATACTGAGCAGTGATTATATGGTAGATTATATTATGTTACTTAGATACGAGTCTCATGAGTATGGTCTATACTAGTTTAAGTCTCTTCGGGCTTCAAGGTCTAATGGGACCGAGAACTGAAAAAATGTTATTCTAAAAAAGACAACTCCAGATGCTTCTTATAGTAGAAGTCCAAGCAATAACTGAATCATATTATGGAAAGAAATTACTTTATATAGTATTGCATTTCCGGCGAACACTTTCAGTAAGGTACGATAGGCACTTGGCCATAAGCATTGCGCAATAATGATATATAAAATATACGACGTCAGACCCCTTTAGGTTCAGTCATGTACAGAAAAACATGTATTAGCATGTAAATATGTAAAAGGTAAGATTGCAACTATGTAGATATGGCTCTCGGCCCTAAGAAACCAAGCATACAGGTAAGGTTTACAATGAGTATTAGGTAAGTTACAACCAATATAAGATGATGAATACACAATACAGGATAGTTATATACAATATAGATGTGTACAGGGTGTGACCGTATATAATACATATACAAGAGTAATTAGACCATGTATGGCAAGAATAATATACAATTATGAGATAAGGTAGACAACTGCCAAGGCACTAGTGTAGGTAGAGGGTTATAATGACAGTACAAAGGAATGTCTGTACCTCACAGCAGTATTTACTGCTATCATAATCTTTAGCTAAATTTAGCATTGCAAGCTTCATTACATGTACATGTAAGTTGAGTATATGAACAAATGTAAGGATTCCTTATAGTTATAGCATCATATATAGTTATTTATGTTTACAAAAGAAATACTATTCCAAAACAATAATCGCTATCAACATTTCATAAACTCTAATTGACAATATTAAGTTATTTCAGGCTCCATGTCATCTTAACTATGTTTAGTGTAGAGCACTATAATTATACTGTTTTAGTCTGGTATTTACACATAACACTTTCGAGTAAAACTGGATTAACATCTGATGTTCCATCATATTTTCCCATCTGAGCAAAAAGCTTTGTTGAGAAATCTACCATGTAAATTGTTTTAAAGGCTACAACTATCAAAACAGAGGTTACAAACTATAACGCTGTTCTATTTGACCTATCAACACCTTATGTCCACATGACAGGGTGAAGATAGTTAGGTGATCAATTATAATACTGTCCTATATTATATAGGCACAGGATCAATTATAATGCTGTCCTATATTATATAGGCACAGGAGCAATTGTGGCTGGATGCTCCACTTTACATCTCCACAAAACAGGGTGGGACAATCAAACATGTAAATTACTGTACACTGGGTATATAAAACGCGTATAAAAGATAAGAATTTTGGTAAAAAGGGGCTTGGGAAGGGCATAACGCGATTCTAATTTAACGAACCCACCAAAAAATGATTTTAACTTAACAATCACAGTAGTGTTGTGGAACAATGATGGTCATTAAACAGCCAACGATGAACTTTACTTTTTTTAATTTTGAACAGCTCATGCCATGATAATTGGCTTTAGTCAGTTGATATGGTCACATAGCTGAGACTATTTTTACTAATCCCTGAAGTCTGAGTTATCCAAGTTTCACTGAATATTGGAATGCAAACAGCTAACAAACTATCCCAAATATACAATGTAGCTTGTATCTAGTAAGTATGGTTGCAAACAAAATGACAGTCATAACGTTATGTTTATCCACTAACTGATTAACTTTTCAGATTTAGCAAAATGTTATGTTATGACTTGCTACGACAAATAGCTTCTTTTTAATAACCAGTGCACGTAAAAGGGTCATCGACTTATACCCCCCCTCCCCCCCCCCCGGCGTGACCAGCCTCATACAGCTTGAACTAAGTGTTGAACTCAAGCTGTACCGGCAGCGATGATTTTCCTGGACTCGTGATTTATATATGTCGCGATGCTGCCAGCGAGGATCTCGGCTCCGGGTGGTGCTAGGACCGGGTCTCACTGACAGGACGTGGCCATAGCCTTAGGCCCTCAACCCTGACCAAGGGCGGGGTGGGTACCCGACCCACTGCACCCGACACATTGGTGTTGGAACTCAGGCTGTTGACCTGGAGTCGTTTTCTTGATGCAAAGGAGCGCAACTCCTCATGGAACTATTGTAACATGCCTGTGCTACCAGAGGTCATGCAAATGCATGACCACAGTGCATGAATACAAGCCATCATTACATGCGAGCGAAGTGAGCAACTAATGCAGTGAGACTTGCGTCACAGACCAAGCACCAAGCACGAAGTGCTTGTATTACAAAATCTTGTACATTGAGCACCTTACATCATGTAGTGCGTAATGCTACTCGTGACTACTGACTACGTGATGTCGTGCTTAGTGCTGCCTTTGCCATGTCTTGGACATGTGTCTGGCTGGGATTGGTTGTGGATGGTGCGACCAATCTGGTTGGCCAATAACGGCGCCGCATTCTGGTGTTGTGTCACTAGCCTGGGTTGCTGCTGTTTAGAGCACACAGTCAGTAAGTAGTAACGCTCTGAAATAGTTGCAATTATTTATTTACAAAGTTTCAAAGTTTGAAAGTCCAAGGAGGCAAAGGGTTAGTGATTACACTGCACTATGTAACAGTCTTTTGTTTCATACAGTTGGTATACAGTACACTGTTACACTGTTAGTAGTTCATAAAGTATTCAGTTCATGCAGTTCATTATAGTGTATTCCACCAATCTATTTTAGACTTCACGGTGATGTTTGCTCACAAGTAATGAACTATAACTAAATACAGTGTTCTAAAAAGAATCCCACATGTAAAGTCAAAACGTTGAGCGTATAGCAAACTGCTTGAATTCGCTAGACTTTTATATACTTTTATAGACAATAACAATTACCCAATATTTCAATCATTTTGTACAACTGAAAAATAACAACTGATTGTACGATGTAGATAGTAATATTGCGTTACCAAAATGACTTAAGTAATGCATGTGAACCAAATGTACAGACAGAAATATTGGATAAAAAGTTAAATTCAACCATGAGAATTACTTCATTGTATCGAGAGAAACTTGAATGGCACCTTCATAGAATTCTGCATCCTCTTTTTTCATCAGCTGTGGAACACTTTCAACTTTTTCCAGCGTCTCACCTGTCTTCCTATCACAGTCTCTCATATCCTGTGCAGGTGCTTCCTGGCATTTTTTGAGGTCAGATATAGGCATTTGAAAACTTTATCAGAAGTACACGTAAATTTGTAATTTGATGGTATATCACATTTTTCCAATTATTCCTCTCTTAATGTATTTGATTACAGCATATTGGAGTATGAGCCAGAGCCCTAGTATGAGCCAGAGCCATAGTTTGAGCCGTAGCTGTGGATGTTCCAATGGTCTGGAATTGGACTGTTCTTCTGCCACACATCAGTTTTGTACTGCAATGAACATGAGACAACACTTAAACCTATGCATGCAATAATACATAACACATACAGGTAAAAATTTACAAAGAATTTTTAATCTCTAACACATTCTACCATACATGACAACTCTCCCGTTTTCACAATCAATCTCCTGCAAACTCCCAAGTTCCTGCAAGCCCTCCTGGTTTGGGACTTAGTCAATAATAATTTTCATTTGCTATTATTTGATGATTATTTAGGGGCTTCTATAGGCACCCACCCATCCTAGGCGTGTGTTCAATCAAGCATGCAATACTAGCTGTGCTCTGTAAACTATTAATACTATGCATTCCCAGGGTTCAGGCAGTAGTCATTGTATAGTGCTGTAATAGTCATGTTATCTGTGTAGACTGTCAGTACCCATACATGTTCATGTTTCACACTTATCTTGTATTAACTAACTCAGACATCACCTTGTACATTCAATGTCTATATGACATAATTTGCTTTGGAGCTATCTTGTTTTTAATGCTATGAAAGCTTAGTCTCTCCAACTATATAAATGAAGAACTTTTGTTTGTTTGGCAATAGATAGTAAATGGATAGAATATACATGTAGTATCTCATGGTCATACAAGGCATCAGATAGTAATTAATGTTCCTTCATGGTCTTTAATAAATCGCCTCAAAACACGACAGTGACCAGATTGGTTACAAACAGTCAGTATATGTAATGTGAGTTATGTGACGGCCTCTAAACTGATTGCAACAATTTAAATTAATATTCTATTGTTTTATCTTATATTATCTTCACACTTGTATAAGACATCATGGTTGCCTTAGTCTGAGACCTAGCCTGTCTTCACTAGTTTTGTGCGGGCAAACAACTCCGTGTACTAGTATTTGTAGCAACCTAGTACACATGCTTGTACTTGAAGTAAGACATTTTTCACCTGCTTAGTTTGTAACTACATGTAACTGAGAGCTGTGCCCACAGCAGACAGCCCATAAAGTGTGGTGCTCATTGTTAAAAGACATTTTAGCAGAGTTGGTGAGGGTTGTCTCACGCGGGTAGAAATCTCCCTCTTTGATGTCAGCCCAACTTGTCATGTATGCATTCTACATGTACATATAAATAAAAAACGATGCTCTATTCCCATTATAGAGCAAAACTTTTGACTAGTATTTTTGGTTTGAGCGATTGGTTTATACCTCTTGTGTTATGGACAATCTCCAGTCCGTTGGCTTTACGATAACCCTCAAGGTCGTTGAGCTACTAACAGTTGCAGCATATTTCGTTATTGCATCACAATTACAGATGGTATAGTCATGTACATAGAATCATACTATCTCTTATAGTATCCAGACCGCTTATGCTTTTGGTCGCCTGTTTTGTGACGGATTTTTTATAGTCGTCCAGGACCCGCCAGTATTTGCTGGCTGTTTACTTTGCCTAAAAAAAAGGTCAGATTGTGGTAAATAGTGCAGTTGTTACTATACTGAAAATGTAATAATCAAAGCTTTTATTATACATGTATTATATACATATGTACATGTACATGTACTTATACTCATGTTAATCAATCTGGAGTGGTGCTGATAATTAGCTAAGGAGATAACTACAAGTTGAGGTCGTTGAGGCATGAAAGCACACAGAAAGGCTAGATAGTCATCTACATGTAGTTACATTGCAAAAGCTGTTGATGGTTGTACCTGCGACAGGGGTGTCTGCTACATCCACAACACTTGGTTGTTTTTTGTTAGACAAAAGTCATTATACTAACAAAAGGTGAACTGCAGTAATAAGAACAGTATTAAGAACAGTTTGTCACTTTTCTATTTTTGTTTCAGTGGATGTCAACACAGCTCACTGTTTGGTAACATATATGTTTTATCTTACATACATTTAAGGTGGATGGAGACAACTCCCTCACTAGTACTTTTTTCTCACTCTTGAGCACAAGCATTTTCGAAGTTGTATCTTTTTACCTGTTTTCAGGGTATCAGTTTGTTGAAGAGCCAAATATAGTTGGGTACAGCGAAAGATTCAAATTTTGTAATTCATTCTGTAACACTATTACCTTTCCACTTTATATCGATAGTATATCAATTTTTTCTTTTCTCCTCAAGTTTTCCTACAATGCTTTCAGCATTTTAGGTTCGATTTTTCAAAGTAACACATTTATTGGTGTTGTTTTCACCGTTTTGTTTTTAGGGGTTTACTAGTGCCAGTTGGCATGTCCTGCCTGCAATGGAGTGTACTAGTGTCGGTTGGCATGTCCTGCCTGCAATGGAGTGTACTAGTGTCTGTTGGCAGCCGGCAGGTTCTGCCTGCAATGTTTCTAGCATTTTCTTTTTCATTAGCTTACTAATGCTGGCTTGGAGCGTTATGCAATAGCTGTTCAGGGTGCACCGTCGAGCATTAAGCGCAAACAAAACTACCCGAAGGAATAAATAGACGAGGCCACCGGCAGGCACCGGGGATTGGCACCAGCAACCCAAAGCAAAATGCAGTGCTTCTGTATTTGTGTTGATAGCAACCCAATTTTATGCCATTATGTATTTTCGCATATGTATTTGTCTGTATATTTGGTTTATAGGTGGTAGGGAAGTTAGTTCTCACTCTATAACCAAGTTTGTTTTCCTTTTTTTGCTGAGGTGCTGACTAATAATATAATAAAATATTCAATGGACTAGCTAACTAACATACCACTCAGTTGGTTATGTATGAAATACATGCCTATCCACCATCATATCTTCTTAACCTACTGGTTTTTTGATAGTTTGGGATTTTTATGATTTGCACCACACCATACTCACCATTAAATGACAAGATTCTTCTACAAGTCATGTAAATTGGCTAAATTGTAAGACACAGGCAACATAGCTGTCATCTTTTTGACCTTGGACCAAAATTGCTTTATGATCCCAATCTTAGTTGTCAGCTCAGCGAAATATTTGATTCTCTAAGGAATGTTTCACTAAATTAATAATCGTTTGGGAAGTTATTGTTTTATTTATAGTTCTATGCTGCACGTTTAGTAGCATAATGTAACATTTCTCTAGGAAAGACTATAATTAAAAATTGTCCTCTCTCAATATTTAGAGAGGACAATTTTTAATTATAATCAATATGCACAACAAATAATCAGTCAATGTACATGAAGTAATATAATGTGGGGTTGCCCTGTTCATCTTCCACAAATCAGGCAAAATTTGTTGACACCTCAATCTGACTATCCATGATGCTTTTGCAAAAGCAATAATGTACTTCTTCCTGCTGGTGTTGTTTTTATTTTTACTGTTTATTGTATTCTAAATGTAAGTAAATACAGTAGAACTTGGATAACTCAGACTTCAGCGGACCAGCAAAAATGATCTGAGTTATGAGAAGTTTGAGTTATGTGATCATATACATGTATAATGACAATATAATTTCTGCACAGTCACTTAGGAATACATGTATAGGCCTAACAAAAAGATGATGAATGATAAATAAAAGATGAAAGGATCATGTAGGCCTTACAGCACAGACACCAGAGTTGTGAATGTGAAATCACACTGCGACACCTACGTGTAGTTACTATTTGTTGAATTATACAAACATCACGGTCAATAAATCACACTTTTCCTTGTGATGCGAAGCTGGAGATCTATCACTGAGAACCAAGAATCCGGAGGACTAAGAGATGCTGCTGCATATAGTAATACTGACACTACAAGTTGGAGTTGGTGTGTTAGTTGGGTGTCAGTGTACAGGACCACTCTACACATTGGTTGGAAGCACCTGCTATCACCTTATAGTTGCAGACGAGAAGTATTTCAGCCCAGCCTTGGAATACTGTACCAATAACTTTCCTGGAGGAGCATTAGCAACCCCAAGATCAGAGGAAGTGCTAGATGCTGTTGTTGGCTTGTTTTTAAATAATGATGGTAAGTCTCGTATTCAGCCAATATACATGTGCATGTTATCATAGATATTATTTATCAGAAGAAGCTCGACATGTTCTTACATGTTTGCATTCTGAAAAATGTGTCCAATTCACTAATATTAGTTCCATGTTGGTCTGACGTCTGTCTCTGGTGTATGATGGGCTTCCACAAAAGATCATGAAAATTATTTTGTGTCTTTCGATCTTGCAAAGTAAAAGATGACTTTTTGCTGGTTACATAACTTGTTGTTATATGCTGCTACTATTCTACAGCTATATATTGCCACTTTTCCTCCATTTTGCATGTATTTGAACGACGAATATACTGCATATAGCAATAGTAAATGTAACCTTAGATATAATTATTATTTCAGTAACGTATGGCCATGTGGGTATTTGTACAAACATCACTGGGGACTACTGGTGTGTAGACGGTACAAATATTCAAAATGGATTCCGCCCTCTCGTGAAAGAGAGAAGTGATAAAAAGAATAAAGTAATGAGCTGGCATCTCCATGACACCAAAAAAATACATTACTACCCTGATCCCTCCATACCCTTTGTATGCCAATATACATGCCATGTACAAGGTAAGGTGTAGTCTTATTTCCATCTAAGATTGATGGTGATAAATCCGATGAAATAATGCAGACAAAACACCATATTATTTCTGATAAACCATCGTGCTATTCTTCATTTCATTACTCGTTTCCATATAGTATTTGGTATAGACGCGCTTGTTACCATTTACACTATTAACAGGTACCACAAGTACCTCTACCACAAGTAGCTCCACCACAAATACCACTATCACAAGTACCTCTACCACAAGTATCTCTACCACCAGCTTTACAACCACTAACCAGCGTATCACAAGAGAAGAGGGAAGAGACCAACACATACCCTTTAAACAAAGTGACAATTTTTCGGTTGACTGCTACAACCACAGCGTTTATAAAACCATTCAGCTGAGTAACAAAATGAATTTTCTGGAGTCGTGTGCCTATGTCTGTACTCAGAACTCAAAGTGTTTCAGTTTCGGAATAAATGGATCAGCATGTAAATTATTCACTGAAGCGTCTTCCCAGAATTCCTTGTATCTGGATTCTTGTTATCGACGGCTGTAGGCATACCATTTGTGGAGGATTACAGGCTGTGTATGTGGACATATCCATGTCATGCAGCACGTAGTAAAGGAAACTGTCGTGACGAATAGAGTTTCATGTGAAGTGGTCTTTGTAATTCAATACAGCTGATCCGATTACATTTCCTGTTATTTGTACCAAGTAGGAATATAATGTTTGTTAAGAGATCATGTGACCTATAACTGTTATAATACAATACAAGTCCTAAAGTTAGGCAGGTTAAATATAGAAGAGATGTCATTTAATATGACTGATCTCTCATAGCAATGACGCCGCATACAACCTGTATGTACACGCTGCATAACCCACCTCATTTCCTCTGTATTGATTGACTTTCACTTCTTTTATATTTTAATAAACTGGTCTTCATGCCCCTTCAGTCTATATTGTGTTAGTAGAGGAGAGGATATAAACATAATAATGTATTATTTTATAAATATTGGATTTTGTATCGTTGGGTAAAGTGCTCTATAGGATGTGGTATTGTCCTAGAGCTAGTATAAACTAATATAAAATAGATGAAATTGACGATTTTAATTTTTTTAAGTTCTTTAATAAATTAAAGAAATTAAAATCGTCAATTTCATCTATTTTATAATAGTTAATAATGTATTTTATGTACTCTGCAGCCAACAACTAAAAACGCCTCTCCTACCCTTCCCCCTTCTTCCTACCCTTTCTCCTCCTTCCTACCCTTTCCCCTCCTTCCTACCCTTTCCTTCCTTTCTACCCTTTCCCTCCTTTCTACCCTTCCCCTCCTTCCCACCCTTTCCCCTCCTTCTTACCCTTTCCCCCAGAATCCTGTATTGTCCCCTTAGAGTATAACAATGTGTAGAATAGACTTACACTTGTCACTCAGTACCCATGAGTCAAGGTATAACTAAGAACTGTAATACTGTAGCTGCTATCTACATGTGTATAAATCTAGAGCAGAGTTTGTAGTAATAAACCAGGTCTCTCAGTAATAATACAGGTATTTTTCACCTCTGTGGATAAAACCAACTGGAATTGAATAAACTGCATGGTGACTAATAACCTAGATGACGAACCAAGCTGGTGGCCAGTTACAGGTAGCTCTACACTGTATGTAAATACAGTAATATTATTATGAATGATAGGTAATTATGCAGTCGATACAATGTTCTCTACTCTTTCTCTCTCTTTCTCTGGTCTAAGTTTTAAAGTTTACTGGTATGATGAATAGATGGAAACGCAGAACTTCCCTTTCAAAACAATGACAGTGTTAATAGCTCTAGCTGTGAAGATCCATGTTTCAGGTAATGCAGATGTACATGTATGTCTAAAAATGCAAGAAAAATTTCTCATTAGAAGTTTTTCTCCCTGGTAAATGTAAACAAACCGCTTTTCGTAAGATTGCAAGATAGTGAGTGCATTGTGCATCCTTTGTTGGTAACAAGTTGGCACACTTATGTGAATATAATTAAATTTAACCCACTGCTGATGATTTTAAATCAAAACGTTTTAAATTAGTATAATTTCTGCTTTTCATATAAATAGAATACATGTACATCTATATCAAATATAAAGTACTCATATCTGCTGTTATTCATTCCAACATTCATAAAGAAATGGCCATGAGTCATATACATCCTATAGCAATATAAATGGCCATGAGTCATATACATCCTATAGCAATATAAATGGCCATGAGTCATATACATCCTATAGCAATATAAATGGCCATGAGTCATATACATCCTATAGCAATATAAATGGCCATGAGTCATATACATCCTATAGCAATATAAATGGCCATGAGTCATATACATCCTATAGCAATATAAATGGCCATGAGTCATATACATCCTATAGCAATATAAATGGCCATGAGTCATATACATCCTATAGCAATATAAATGGCCATGAGTCATATACATCCTATAGCAATATAAATGGCCATGAGTCATATACATCCTATAGCAATATAAATGGCCATGAGTCATATACATCCTATAGCAATATAAATGTACATGTAAGAATGAGTTTGCTTTCGATCCTATTTTTCTACGAATAAAAAATCTAAACAGCCACATTGGATATGACTGATATGCTGCATCAAGCAAACTCTTTTATCTCGATCTACATGTATGTACATGTACATGTATATGTACATATTTATGTACATGTACATGTACATGAACATGTACATGTACATGTACATGTACATGTACATGTACATGTACATGTACATGTACATGTACATGTACATGTACATGTACATGTACATGTACATGTACATGTACATGTACGTGTACGTGTATATGTGCATGTACACAGGGCTGTAACAACTATTTTTGGTTGAGGGGGCAAAAAGCCCAGGGCGGAGTATCGGGCTGCTTAGGCTGATACTAAAAATAGCTTAAAATGTTCTCTACCAAATTCCAATCGAATATGCTGGCCACTTATTCTTTCAGACTATAACACTGGCCATAAATTTCTGTTCAATGCAGACCAAGTTCAATTTTGAGAATAGCCACCAATAAATATTTGCTTTTGAACAGATTTCTGTGGTGGCAAATGCCCACCTTGCCCCCCCTGGTTGTTACGGCCCTGCATGTACATATACGTGTATATGTACGTGTATATTCAGTTATTTTATCCTGCATGGTTGTACAAGGAAATTGATTGTAAAATAATCCTCAGAACTTAAAACTGATGTAAACTAATTTGTATGCTAACACAATATAAACGTGTACATGTATGTAGTTGTCATCTCTTACTTCTCCAGCTTTGTTCAAGATGCTCTTTGAATCTGGCAGAATACTGTGGTAAAACAGCCTGCCAAGACATAAACTGTGTTCTTGTCCTTATATGCATTGACATTGTTTACATGATTATTCATTCACATATGCATTACACTTGTTCATCTAATTACTTATTCATGCATTATTGTCTTACCTTGTACATTTATTATACATGCATGATTACACTCTTATCATAATCAACTACTTATCGTGTGCTCTATTATTGTTATCCACCAATCAGATTATTGTAATTGCACTTGGTTTTTCCCACATTATATAAGCAATTATCTTCTCTTATCTGATTGTACAAGACTAAGTCTTTTACCATGTACTTTTGAAGGCCGATATCTTGGAATAAGCCCATATTTATATACTTTTCTTTTCGAGCTATTGTAAGCACTTTTTGTGCAAAGGCCGACCCTTTTGGTGGCCGACGTCGGACGGAACCATCCATGTTGTTGCATCAGCTCCGGCCCGATACCTTATCGTACCTTTTACCGGAAGCATATTTAGTATATAACACAGCACATTTTCTGTATGAAATCAGTTGTTGATTGCGCTCTAATAAAGCAAGATCTCCTAACTCAAACCTAGAGGCTTACTCTTGTAGGCGGGTAACTCCACCGGCGGATCCATAGATCCATACGGCTCGAGTTCATCCCCATCCTCGTTTAAGCATATCACTACACTACTTCTACGGCTTAGGTCGATCCCGGATTCTATATGAATCTAGCGTCGGGCTTAAGCTCCTAGAATATCAGAACTTCTTTCTACACTCCTTTGGAGTATAAACTCTACAGACCTACGCCGACCCTGAACTCTTAAATGAGTCTCAGCATCGCGGCCTACGTCAAGATACATTATAACAAGAGCACCAAATAACTGTTCACTCTTTATGTAATCTGTGGAAGGTCATTTGGTCGTCCTCTACCAACTTCCAAGCTCTTCGCATACTCGTGCCATATCGGCACCCGTATGTAAACAAGCACTAAAACATTACAATACCATTACGTTATGACAGATTGAATGCAGTAGCAAACGAGAGAGAATTCAATATATATATAGCAGCGACCAATGGCAAACATCCTACCCCTAAACCTGACGTAATTGCAGGACCGGATATATTAAAGGCATTAACTGTATTACAGAATATTGAACATGGTGGGGGAGGGGTATATTGTAATGTTTGCGTGTGTGTACGAGCAAGCACACGGCATGGAGCCGAGACTAGTTGTCTATCAGTTCCTCGTAA
Source organism: Bugulina stolonifera (assembly GCA_935421135.1). Classification (NCBI taxonomy): domain Eukaryota; kingdom Metazoa; phylum Bryozoa; class Gymnolaemata; order Cheilostomatida; family Bugulidae; genus Bugulina; species Bugulina stolonifera. Next base: position 6,594,874 of record OW285188.1, on the reverse strand, counting down.
TTACATGTACTGACTAGATTGCTTGTACTTATTGTGCTGACCTGAGGCTTTGAGTGTTCTAGCATGAGTATTGAGTCACTATCTGTCCTATTCATCTTATTCCAGCACTCTAGCTATCAGTGCTGCGGGCCTAGGCTAAGAGTAGGCTATACATTGTACTTCTAGTCTAGAATAACAACTTCAATTTTTAATAGATAAGATACATGTGACTATATTGGACTCCAAAGCACAGCTGCACTAACATAGATAGATATCACTGCATTTATACTAAATCTGCTTCTGGTAACTTCCGACAAAAGGACTACTGCAGGTTGGTCTTACAATATGTAAAATTAACATATCAAGTAGGTACCGAGAAGACCTGCTAGGACAACATCAAATGTTCGAGGACCAACCTACCTAAGGTTGACCCCCCCCCCCCAGGTCGAATACAAAATACAGCAGTATAGAAATGCAACTGCACATGAAGAAAAAAGGAATACATAACTAACTTGGCTCTCGATCTTATATATTTATACAACAAAATGAAATTTAGGCAATGTGAATCGGAAATATCCAATTCACTGCAGTCTTATATAGTTATGTAGATATGTAGGCTACTAAATATACATGTATTTCAGATTAGTTTGAATTTGCTTTTATTATTATTTTAATGTTGTGCATGTATACAGTGCATAATAATATATTCCATGATTACTTGTACATGTATAGCTATATTATATTCATATACTCAACTGAACAATTACTTCTATCTGTACTTCAAAACTGGAAAGTAGAACTTGACAAACCAGACCCCTGTTATATTGGTGCGCTATCTCTTGACATTCGTAAAGCATTTGATACAGTTAATCATGATTTATTACTACACATCCTAAACAACAACCAATTCTCTCGCACAACCATAGCTCTACTTAGGTCATATCTTAAAAATCGAAACCAAATAATGAAAGTAGGAGAATCCCGATCAACGTCCTTACCTATAACATGTGGAGTACCACAGGGCTCCATTTTAGGGCCTATTCTGTTCAATCTAGCAATTAATGATATACTGCTAACATTTAAAAATTCTTACGCATATGAAGACGACACCTTATTATTCTGCAAAGGACATAATATTCCTCAAATCCTAGCCAACTCTGAACTCTTACTAAAAGAGGCATCAAACTGGTATAAAAACCATCTACTACAGCTCAACATCACTAAAACACAGTTCTGCATTTTCTCCAATAGAAATGTTAAAGAATTTTACCACATACGCTATCAAGACATCAACATCGAGTCCCGGCACTCTATAAATGTACTAGGTGCCACCCTTGACACAGACCTCAGTTTCCACACTCACGCTACTGAAATATCAACTAAAGCCAATAAGATCATTTATCTAATATCAAAACTTAAAAAATATATGAACGTTGAAGAGTCACTAAAGACCTATAAAACATTAGTCCGCCCCATATTGGAATATTGCTCAGCAATTTATTTAGAAACTACTCAAAAAACAACAGATTTAATAGAGAGAGTACAAAATAAAGCCATTAGAATAATAATATCTGCACCCAAAAAATGTTCTATAACAAATGGCCGGTCACTTTTAAACCTACCAACACTCTATAGTCGAAGACTTTTTCTTTTTCACAAATTCACACATAAAAAGTTATCAAAAAACAAAGCCTCAAAGCACATCTTGCATATTGTACAAAAATCTAACAGACATCAGCGCTCTTTACGTAGCAACTGCCTCATAATTAAACCTTCATACAGAACCAGTTATGGCAAATCAACCCTATTAAACCTTCTACATAAATTTACATTAAATAATCTTCCTTCTAAAAGTCTTTTATCCTTTACATGAATTAATAAATATACAATCACTTAAATCCAGTTTTGGGCATTATGTCCCCTAGACCCTATTTAATAAATATCTTTCTGGATCCTATGCTGAAGTCTTTTCCTATCTTTCTCATTGACGTAGTGTGCAATCTCTTTATTCTTTCTTTCCGGTCACCCTTTCAGCTCTCAATCTTACTACGCTGACACATATCTCTAATCTACTGCCACTATGTACATATTGTTGATAATTACTATATGCTTATTATAATATTGGCTCTGATCAGTAACAAATATGCTGATCCCTGATTTTTTTTTTTTTTTTGTGTCACTATATATGTATGTGTATATATTACCTTTTTGCATTAATATAGCACCCATCTCGCTATTCTGCCCTTTTCTTTCTCCTATTATTGTATACACATTTGGTCATTATACATGTACACTAATGTAGCACCAATCCTGTCTCTCCTTTTTACCTAAACTCCTATAATCTACTATCACTTGTACATACTTTTAATACTTGTTATCTATCTGTTATTAAATCACATTATACTATATTATTGGCTCTTGTCATAAGCAATGATATTTGCCTCCTTTTTTTTTTTCTTTTTTTTTGTTCTCTTGTTTATTTATTTATTCTCTCCTATGAGTTGTATATAATACATATATATTCTTTTTGTGGTCAACAAGTTACCTTTAACAAAATAATGTTATCTGTAAACTTTTAGAAAACCCAATAAATGTAAATGTAAATGTAAATATACATGTACTACTAATGAAGTAGTGTTGCAATAGTGGTGTTGCATGTTATGATTTTTGTGCAATTTATCTACACAAAGCTAATTCTAAGAACTTTGTAATTTGAACAGTTGATAGAGCTGGTGAAAACTGTATAAAATACTATGATGCTGTGGGCATAACATCTTATTCGTTACACTTGCTAAAATAAAAGTAAAATACATGTATTTACATTCCAGAGAATATTATTTAGAACCTACAAAGTATGTTCTAAAATGAAAGAGTTAAACTACTGATAAAAAGAGGCCAAATACTAGACAGAACAAGAAACTAGCTACTACTAATGGCTACCTATGACATGCTGAATCGTTTGTGGAGGTCATGATTGTACAATACAGGCTGTTAACTTTATCTCACCATTAAATTCAAGCTTGCCAAATGCAAAGCATTGTATTTCAGCTGATACAACAACATGTATGTGATTAATTTGTAGACCTTTCCACTATGAAATCACTATTTATAATGTATTTGACCTAAAAGTGCTTTGGTGTCTGCTGCTAGACACTAATGGCTCTAGTGCAAGGTGTAATGTAGTGGCAATGTGACATCATTACAAGTACTATTATGTAGTGATAGAGTGTAAAGAATATAGTGTATATATGTAGATAGCCAAAAATGTCAAAAACATGGAACTGTATTTGGACTACTTGCTATTTGCCATTTGGTTGCTTGCTGTAATAAAATTGCTGCTTTTGTTATGCAACGATACAATTGTGGCAGGAGTTATCTTCTTTCGCTATGTCTTAGCGCTCGCCTATAGTCTATGTTTGTGTCGTATTTACCGATAGGCGTGAGGGATGATGACTAAAAATAGGTCACCGGAAATACCGGAAACACTATTTCGCCATGATTGATGGGAAACTGAAACCAAAATGAAAATGTAAGTACTACATCAGTTTTCATGTTTCATTGCAAATTATTTGAATCACTGAATAATGTGATGCAGTAACAGCGTTAAAGGCTGTGTTGTGTAAAATATGATGATTTTATGAAGTAATTTTCAAACACTAATGAATCTCAGCGACCACAATAAACAAGATAGATCTAAATGATTCAAGACTGACTAAGACTTACTTGATTAGAATAGAAGTCATATGGGTATTATACTAAATTAAAATTGATTAGAACAGTTATAAATAATTAAGTTAGCTAAATTACCATTTCAGCTTCAAAATTATCTGTTGCATGCCCATATGATATAGAAATATTACAATATTTTTTGAATTTACTTGACTGCACTTTGCTTTCAATTGAATTCCAATATGAATATATTATCCTCTAGTTATCATGAAATTGTTGAAAGCCGCTTGCAAACAACTATAACAACTAGAGCTGCAGCCAGAGGCGAACTAACATCAATTTCTGCCACAACAAATGTATACCATAATAGTTTCCTCCCTCGAACAATCCGAGATATGAGAATTGGCTATCCCGAGTAAAAGTAAATCAGCAATTTGCTGTAGTATTGACCTTTTCACTGTAGCACACTGTTAATAATGAGGCATTCAACTTGCACAATATGTGATAATAGAATGTTCTATCAACGACGAGTGAGTAATTCAACAATTGAATAAGCTTTTAAACCAAGACAGAAAAATTATGCCACTCGAATGCTTTGCCTAATAACTATCCTACTATATCCCAACGTGTGTCGACATTCGTTTTCATTCTGAAACTTCAGAATCTATTTTGTATTGTAGGCATATCGATAGGATTTGATTAGCCTAATACGTTCCAATAGAATAACAACTGTAAGAAATCTATGTATTTTTATATGATGTATTTTTAGCAAGGAATTTATTTATTTATGTATTTTATTTTTGATAGAAAAACTACAAGTTGAAGTGTAGGACAGTCGTAGAAAGTATGCAAAAATCTCAAAGACACGGCTTTTAAATAATATAGATAGGCCTATATAAATATTGTAATCTTTTGATATTCTACCATCTCGGTATCCAACAGCTTCTGCCTAATGCATGGCGGTAATCCAATTAATTAAATCCTCCAATCAGACTTGATTTTTGACAAACTACACTTGGCATGCATTCACCTGTTCAGATGTCACCTTTGTTTATCTGTCGCTACTTGAGAGCTCCAGACTGAAATATATAAATTTGACACGACATCTAGGCTACATGATTGTGTAGACCTGCGATAATAGTTAATTCAAACTTGGTTTGTATAACTGCTCAATCATTAAAAATCTTTACAACAAATTAAAAATTGGAAACTGGTAGCCTATTGGGTAAGGTTATATTGAAAATTTGCGATGAGATTTTATTTTTAGATGTTACAAAACGTTGACTGCACACATAGGTACAAATTTTCCCACAATTTCGCACTTAGCTCACTTATCTACTAATTGAACCACCATGCAAATTAGTCTAAGCTTCTTTGGTATTCATTTAGACAGTCGGGCAGCACATACATTACAAAACGTCGGTAATATCAGAAAATCAATTTGTTTCCAAAACACAATCGCTGGGTTTCAGAATTGTCCAGCTCTACATACACACACCAGTACCATATAGACACACAGTTCTATCTGAAATAGCCTACATGTCCATATACACCATGTGCATTTCCTTGTCAGTCTATTATATAGGCCTATGCATATAGCTTCACTTACCTGTATAGGCCTACACCTACATGATTGTGCAATGTGACTTAATGATTTTACTACCTAATAGACATTGGGAAGATCAAGCTGCATATCAACTGGGATGTTAGAATATTATGGATAGACGTCTGGTCTACAGTTTACAGAAGCTCCCGGCGGAAAGGTCACAACAGGTAGGTGAAAAGTGGCAGTTGTTGTAAGGGCAAGTGCTCGTACAGTCAATGGTAGTCTACAGGTTGGTTTAAAAAACCTTGTTTTTATTTACTATTGACCTGCTTGTAATCTTTTTTCTATAATCAATATACTCAACTACGCAACTGATACCATATCAGGTACCTGGTAGATAGGTGAGTGATGAGGAGTGTAAGCCGCCCTGTCGTTTAAATGAGAGTATCTTATGGATTGTTTTATTTGTGCACTAGTCTGCTATAAATAACCGTAGGTGTGTTGATATATTTCATGCTATGTCATTCATTTATATCTTTTTGTGAAGCGTGTGAACTATAAATGTGTGATGTTAGTTTAGTAGCAGTAGTAGTAAATGGTAGTAGTAGTAGTAAATAGTAGCAGTAGTAGTAAATAGTAGCAGTAGTAGTAAATAGTAGCAGTAGTAGTAAATAGTAGCAGTGGTAGCTGCAGTACAGCAGTAGGAGTTGTCTATTCATGTAGCAAGGGAAGAGATGATAACCCCAACACTTGATGTGGCTATACAGGCTATTAAATTACATGGCTGAACATACACGACTGTTGTTAGTAAACTATGTGAGGGTAAGCTGTTCTTTGCCTTCTAGTTTACATATACAATGTATAAGTACCTGCTTGTACAATACAGCTGCTGCGCAGTTATAATACCCTTGTAGATAAACATTGTTATAACAGTAATCTGACTACATATTCAGTAGTTGTACATGTATATCACAGGGTGTTTACCTGCCTGTACATTCCCTAGGCTATGAAGTCAGTGAACTTCACAGTCCAACAATAGAAGCACTAGATAATTACAGTATCAGTTATGATCATTTTATAATAATAATACATGGATATTATAATACACAGTTGTTACATGGTATAACAGTTGTAAGCAGCTCTGTTCTTAACTCATTGACGGAAATGTAGGTCTGTAATAACTGCTAGTACTTCTATAATTACTATACAATGTATTCATGTACAACAGAAACCTATTAAATTTCTATTATGATTATATTGGCTACTCATTCCCTTGGAGTTGTATTAAAGTCCTACTGAAATTATGCCTTTTTATGTGTTGTACAGGTTATTATTTTTCAATATTTGGAACAAAAATTCAAATAAATATAATCAGTTTAGTCTGCATAGAAGATTAACCTCATTTTATTTTGTATTTTAGGAAATTTGGAATAGAGTAAAATGTATAAGCTTACGTATGTTACTGCAAGATAATTATAGATTTTACATTGTATACTCATATACATGTACATGTATATTAATTAGATTATACTGTGTAACAGATAGCGGTAGCCATGAGCGGTCCTAACCTATTGATTGAGATTGGAAGTTGTTCCCTCTTTGCTCTTCCTTTTTCTCCTCTCCTGATGTAGTTCACTTCCTCAACTTTACTGGTGCTAGTTAGCTAATTGTAATAGAATGAAAATGTTTTATGCTCTTTGTTGGTTACATGTAGGCCTACTTTATTAAAGGCATAAATAAATGGGATTTGAGGAAAGTGTGTCTAGTCATAAAACATGGAACAAGAGTAGCCTAAATATAGAGGACAACTTCATATTATAGCCATTAGATAAACTATCGTGTATGTTTACCATGCAATACTGGTGTAAGGTATATAATATGTTACCATGCAATACTAGTATAAGGTATATACGGTAATATGTTACCATGCAATACTAGCGTAAGGTACATGTATAGAGTATGTTACCATGCAGTAGTGTGTGGTAGGGCCTATATTATAGTATGTTACCATGCAATACTAGTGTGTGTTGTTATGATTAGCCAACTGTGAGCTGCAGGCAGCTCTAATTATTGATTTATCTAGCTTATAACAGCATTGACCTCTATTCTATAATTAGTATTAGCTGTACTCAGTGGTCATCTACATAGATTAGAGCTCGTTGTTACTGGTTGATCTAAGTGCTGCCAGTGTTGTCCCGTCATAAGAAGACTATGTTGTATATTATATGACTGGCGTGTAAGTTCTATTGCGTTACCAGTAAGTAAGTACATTATGTATAGCCTGCATTGAGCTTACTCAATTCTGGTGTATTATGGCATTGTAAATATTATTGTATATACATGTATATGTATATGTACCTTATTTGGGGTTGCAACTAGTAGGCTACACGGGCATACAGTAGGCAATGTAACCATTGTTATGCAGTATGTGTTACAGAACCTACAGCTTATATCACAATATTTTTGTAGTATACAGTACAGTGTTTTGTTGTATTACAGGACCTACAGGTTATATCACACTACTTGTACAGTATAGAGGGATTGAACCATCTAAGAGAGGCAGCCCTACTAAGGCTAAGCAAAGTGGTTTACTACGAGTACCATGACGGCAGTGCTCTGCTTTGGAGGTAAATACACGCCTTACTGTAGTGTATACACAGTGATATACGAGGCTACAATATACACATGCATACTGTACGTATGTACATGTAACTAGCTAGACATTATACAATATGTAGGCCTACATGTATATGGCTATTCATTATACATACTAGTACATCAACTCTACAATGGTACAGTGTACCTACTGTCATGCAGCAAGTATAATGTAGAATCATCAGTAGGAAGAGACAATAGTCCACTGTCAGCGTAAGTGCATGCTGTGCAGTAGCATGTGCATGTAAGCAATATTGGATATGAAATATATCTACCTAACTCAAAACATATTATACATACACATGTATATACAACTCAGATCGGTTATATAATTATATCTATCCAATAAAGGTGTTCATTCACAACACTTTTAAATTCACTCGTAAAAATTATGCCTTTAGCCCTGTTAAAAGGACATAGGCTAAAATATTGTATTAGCTTACAATTTCTCCTTCATTACATAATACTGTAAAACATTACAGTTGTTATCACGATGTATTCCATTCCATATATCTCTGTAATGTATTTATATCATTATTATTTACAGAGAAGGTGATATTGCTCACTGCTGGTACATTTTATTAACTGGTTCCATATTTATCAATCCCTCCATGTATCTTCCAAGGAAAACGTAAGTCACTAATATCTTATAATAGATGCACATAGAATAGTTATTGCTGGTATAGTTTGGAGTAATCCTACCATATCATATTAGTGATTGGACAGACAACTCCAATCTGCTGCAGCATTATCTACACAACAAGTGTTACAACTACACCACCAACTCCTACACTATAGATGAAGATGCTGGTGTTTAGCTATTTGTGTTGCTCTTCGTTCATGACTTATATATTATATTCTTTAAAAGAAGCCAATAGATGGCGCTACAAGCATACACCACCAGATTAAGGCACGGTGTTTTACTCTCATTTTATTAGTGAAGTTTCACCTAAATTGCCTTCTATCATGCAGAAGTAGACAACTCCCTATTTATATGTAGGCACTCATCAGAGTGTTAGCGATAGTTTCTCACACTCACTCTCTTGGCCTGTAAGAATAGCAGTGTACATCTACCAGGCTGTATAGCATAGGCTATAGGCTGTGCATGTAGCTGTCTATATGCTGTATACATTCATTGGATATCTACCAGTAGGTTCTGTTCATCAAATGTAGGGTGAGGAAGGGGACGCTCTCAAACCTTTGCTGTGTCCCAGTGTAAGGGCAGAGTCTTAGCGTCTTTTTGTTGTGATTTGAATGTTTATGTTAGCATGCCTGTGCAACATAGACTGTGTTCAGCTTGTTTAGACCAGTGGAGCAGGATATCTTAATTGAACTTATAATGTTCATAAAAGTTTTGATGTTGTGATATCAAGACTGTATGAAAGTATGTGGCTAATGGTACAATTATTTTATACATCTGGTGTTACTAATAATAGCACTGTGTTGTGGAATGTCTGTCATCTATTTAAGTGCAGTAAGGACCTGGAGACATTCCTCTGCCATGAATCTGATGGTAATACTCTGTAAGCTCCTTCACTCATCCCCTAGTCTGGTGTATCCCTGTTATCACTACTAACTGGAATATTTTGTTGATTAACATAAAACAACCCAAATTATAAAGGCCTTGGTTATTCAACTCTGATTTGGCTCACACGCCTTATTAGAATGAATTTAATCTAGAAGTAAACCTACATGTAGTGTGAACTTCGGAATACCAAACGTGGGAAATAGTAGACAACTCTGGAATACCTGACTTGATCAATGGTTGATAATAGGCCTGTAATAGTAACAGCCATGTGGTGTCTAATTGCTGACTAGATACGGATGTACATAATGGTTATGTTTGCCATTAAATGACTATAACTGACACTCTAAATGGAGTAATTTACAGGGAATATGTTACAGCTAGCAATAAACCTGCTGTATTCATGTCTATATAGGCTACTGTTACACCCTGTACAGTAGGTGCTGAGCTGTAGTACCTATTACCCTATAAATATACTAATTATAAGCCTGCAAGCCCTAGCCACTGTTACTATATGATATAACAACATGTCACCACAGTAAAGCCTATATTAAAATATATAAAACTCTAAATTCTAAAATAGTGCTCCCAAGTTATACTATGTATTTCTGGATATATACAGTGTAATTGCTACTGAAACCGATATATCGCATGTGAATTTTCAAATGAACATCATGTCACTATTTGAAGGTTAATAATTTATCTACTATGAAACATGGCTGCCAGGAATATGCTTTTTAAATGTAAATCTTATATTGACTATATAATACATGTAATATAAACTGACAGCATTATTATAATGGGATACTATTTCATCTAGTAATTGGCCCATTAAACCAACAACAGTGTTTCCTTCATGTAGATTATAGTTGGACCATCACTTCATGTACATAAAGGTTAGTGATATTCACTAGCATTGCAGATTTCATGCTCACTACTAGCTAGTAGCTACCCCTCTCCTCTGTGTTATATCTAGCATCTAATCACCACCTACCATCATATCTTACACAAATGCACTTGGTGAACAGTTCCTTGTTTCCTCCACGAATAATAAACAGCGATCCCTTCACATCACAGGCAAGGTGGACATAACTACTGTCCAGTTAGAGATTCATCTGATGTTATAGAGTTATACAATAACGTGAAATAGCATCAGCTTTACATTGCAAACCTACACTAGTTGCGTTTTGAATCGATACTAGACGATCTAATCTATGTCATCATTTCCATCAGTTGTCATTCAATCAACACTGTCAGCCCTTGTCAGATAGTCAGTTTCACTCTTTGCTTTGCTGTCTATTGACTAGGAAATTATTGACTGTATTGTTGGTTTTGGTGGTACATGTATACAAGGTTGACAGCTGCGGGTCATTGAGGTCAATGGGTCAGTGCTCCAGTTGCTTCTATGCATTCTACAGTGCATTCAACTACCATAAACAATACAGTGCACTGAGCTTTAATACACTAAACAGTCCACTAAGCTTTGCTGTACAGGACAATACACTGATCTCCAGTGTGGTGTGTCAATATCATCTTACCATCAGTCTAACCTCAATCACACCCCTTCCTTTCCCTTGTCTCTTACCATTCATCTGCCAGTCAACACATGTATATTGTACTTAGACATTTAGTACAAGCAAACCATACCAGTATTTCTTCTTTTTTTTGATTACTATCCAATTTTAGCTATCCTATTTAGCAGACTATACACAGACAAGAGCTAGGCTCTGAGTGAAAGAACTCACCTTCCACCGAAGGAGTGCATGGAACCTCAACCTGCAACACGTAGCCTACTAATCATGTGCTCTCAGCCACCAGTATACAATGTATACTTATATGAACTCCTGGCCATCTTTACTTACACATATTCCATACATACACTGACTGCATTGAGCAATAAACTGGTCAAACGTACATGTTAGTCTACATAGTACATTCGCAGCCTACAAATAAGCTTTGCATATGAATGTGTAGACCGAGACAACCAACCCTCAATTACGGTAATCTCCGAAGATCCAACTGGGACTTGGTGGAGAAATATACTTGGTCACTGTTGGAATAGGTGCCTGGTCAGGTTACCCTAGTACTGGGCACTCTAATGTTACCAGTGAGAGCTAGGAAGTGGCAGCGGTTCATTTCCATTAGGCATGTGGTCTAGGTTGCTGGGTAATCCAGCGAGTCTATGCTCACCCAGTCCGTCTATGCTGATCCAGTCAGTCTATGCTCATCCAGTCAGTCTATGCTCATCCAGTCAGTCTATGCTCACTTAGTCAGTCTATGCTCACTTAGTCACTCTATGCTGATCTAGTCAGTCTATGCTGATCTAGTCAGTCTATGCTATTTAGTGGGTTTGTGTCGATATAGTCGGTTCTTGGTTATGTGGACATGGAGTCCTGGTTTCACACAACTTGATGTACGTGTAGAACATGCAGTGCATGTGGATACAGGTTAACACCAGGATGATACTTATGGATTATGTCATCAACCATAGATGTGGCCATAAATGGGTGAGGGAGAGGCTAGTCCCATAAATATGTTATTGTTATGGGGTACCTCAGCCTTTCGGATTTCAACACAGGTTGTTCACACAGCAATTAAGAGGAAAATTGGTTGGGCCACCTTTGCAAGACATTTTGGGGAGAGAAGGCTACTATAAGTAGTGCTCTGATTTAAAAATAAAATTGTTTCATCGCTTCTTTTTTGGTAGACTCTTATTTAGCAAATGTTTGTTCTTTATAGACTAAGATTCTTGTTTGGGGTCAGCACAATTGGGTTGGGGGTTTCCCACGAGTAAACAAAGATGACGAGTAAACAAAGATGATGACTTCTGCTTCGATTGCGATAAAGAAGAAAAGCTACATCATACTTCTGATTTAAGAAGAAAAATTACAAAGGCACAGAAATTAATGTTTCCGTCTATGTGTAACTACATGTACATGTACTAATAAAGTTAGAATTTCTCTGAACTTTGCAGTATATGCTAGAAACGGCAGTTCAAGACTTCTAGCCTCCACACACAATTCATTAATTGCAATACAAGTGCAATAAATAATAATATCATTTATCTCACTGGAATTGGTAATGTTAACAATGGAAGGAGCAATTATCTATGGTTTTGTCATGCATGATCAGATATATGGTTATTTAATGGCTTGAGACCATACATCATGTTATTGGTGCCATTTCTGCATAGAATGTTGGGCGTGATGTTATTGTATGGCAGAAGTAGTATTTCTGTCAATATCTGCTCTGCATAATTTGGAATAATTTTTTGTAAAACAATCGTCCAGGCTTGGAGTACTTTGATCAGGTATTAATTTCACCAGCCCCTTTGCCATAAGGGCATGGTTCACTTAGAGAGATAGTATCAGAGCAAGGTGGTGTTATAGACAACTAACAGCCAAATTAGAGTACTAATTGCCTCCAGTGACAAAGAGCAGCCCACGACATCTTTTCATCCTGAAAAAGAGAAAGACATGATATCAGCTAATCAGTGTAAATAGTGGTAGTAGAGACAGCACTGTTGAGTAGGGAGGAGCTAGATGAGTATCCTATAACAAGGCTGCACTCCCACCTACTAGATACACTGAGCTGTTATATAGCGCAGCAGCACTACTACTAACAGCAGCTATCCAGTGACAGTATGCAGTGACACTCCGCTATGTTTTCTTACTAAACGCGTATTGATGATAATTTAATGAGATTCACATGATTCATCATCGTATTCTCATTTGACTGCATGCAGCTACCCTCTCTACACTGCATAGCTACACAGCTCTGCACAACGCTTTCAATAACTCAGTTTTGATAGAAAACAATTTGATTCATTAATATCAAATTACTTCACTGGAAAGTATAGGAAAAAGACACTCATCAAGCCTGTAAGTAAACATTCAGCCAGCAACATCTTCGCGTAGTATTGGAGGCTCTCAGATTACGATTTCCTGCAGAAGACGTTGACTGAACAGAACAGGGAATCATCAGTATACTCTTGCATAGAATTGTTTTCATACCATTTTTATTATGGGGAAATGTAGCCCTTCTCCGGGAGTAGTGTAAGCTACCTTTTCGTCTGAAGAAGAAAATAATTTTGGTAACACTTTCTTTGTTGGACAGTCCTAGTCGAGTCACTCTGCGAAACTTCCGTACTTCAGATCACATTTGGATAAACTTATTGGCCCTTCACTGTCAGCATGTCGTCGACACAGCCGTATCGAGAGCTGCATTATGTTGAAATCAAGAGAGAAGTGGAGGCATCTATGCACCACTGGAACTTTAGCAACAGTCAATCTGTGAGACAATCACTCCAACTGTCCACACATCCCGTCATATATCAGTCGTACAAGCGGGAACTTACATGTGACATCAGAGATGCATGGCTCAGGTAAAGCACTGTTACTCTTTTCCCTTATGCATACCTTTTCCCTTATTTTTGCTGAGCCTAAGTGAGGTTCTATATAGTTTTGAAGTGAAATCCTACATTGCTCACGAGGGTATCAGCCTTTGGGTGGGTATTATTAAAACTAGTTTACTGCTAGTGACGTTTCTTCATTAAAGGCATCTAACTTCTTTCTTGGCCTAAATTGAAGACCTTTTTCTTTCCTGCAGTAAATTGGAGGATATCTCCACTGTTCAGTTTGGAAAACTACAGATGTGAAAAAACTACAGATGTAAATTCACTAGTATAGTTTTTGTAAGAATGTTTTGACACTGACGTTGATAAATGGCACTAACATGATATTATACATTTTTTGCTGTCACATTTATTGTTACTAAACCGAGTTGGAAGTAGAAGGATGCTTCATACAGTTGAAATGGCTATTCTTACTGGGGCAAGTGAGATTAACTACTTCCAACTGAGAATTTGTTTGAGTTTATAACTGTTTTTCAGTACAAGAATGGGTGATTCAACACAGTTTTAATGATTTATAGCAACTTTAAGGCAAAATACAACGTTTAAATCCCTCTGCTAAAATCCCAGGATTGACCTAATTTCTTGCTGATGGTTTTAACTGGGACTGCGACTTGTGGGCCATCTTATATGATCGAGCATGTATTATAAAGCAGTTGGTCTACTGCAAGGCTGCCTTTCTAATCAGACATCAATTCTGCTGTCTTTGATATATTTATAGCCATATAAAATGGATAAAACTGCTTACATCAAAAGATTTCTTCTGTGAGAATTTGGATATTTGCCAACTTCCAGTAGCACTTGCGCTGTGTTCTGTATCCTGATGGAGTAAATACCTAGAACCAGAGCCAATAAATGTCTCTCCCTAGAACTATTATATATTTCACTTTTCATGTTTGGACAACTCTATACTCCCATCTCTGAAGGGGATGGTAAAGTAGCAAGTAGAAGATCTGAAACAGACAACCTGGTGCTATGAATTGCCTGGCATTCCTCAGTCTTTTTATACTGAAGGATGGGCACATGAACCCCACAGTTTTCTAGATAGCGGTGGTGTCAGCCTGTACAATGAGGTATTCTGTTATGGTTGTGCTTTCAGCTCAGGATTTGCTAAGCCTCCACTATGCCCCAACCAACATACATGCTATAATCTTGTATGACTCTATTGCTTCAACATTTACACCACCGCATGTGGTTGTATTTGTGGTAAATCTGTTTAGAACTCATCAGCTGTGAAATTACCCATCACTCAGTTCTACCAACTAATATACTCTTCTTCACCACTTCAATCAAGCTGTATCTCAATCCATCATGCATGAAAATAACATGTTCTTCTTATTTTGTATCAATTTTATAAAATCTTTAATAGGTAGTTCTCTCATTATATTATGCAATATTTCACCCCAGGTATAGTTCAATCATTAATATAGTGGTTGACAGTGATTGTTTTGCCACGGCAATGGTTTGACCTAAGCATGGGCAATCAGAAGATGAGAGTTTAGACCAGCCAAATAGATATGGACCGTGGGCAGAACTTGGTGTGTTGGCGGTAGTCCCAACTGGTACCACTTGTGTTATACTAGTACGGTAACCAGTAACTAGAGATGTAGTGTGGAGCTACTAGTGGTGTGCTATACGACCTTCCTGTACTAAGGCTCACTCTGTAGTTCAAGGCAGCTGTCAGCAATAATCTCTTATCTCTGATATCTCTTCTAGGCAGTGTTGTGGTGGCTATTGCTAGGCTGGCTGGTGCATTCCAATGTACACTGATTATAAACAAAGCCAGTATTAGTGGCCATGGACTCTGAACCTCTGTATACAATGTAACGGATGTGCAAGTGTCTTGATGACCTCTCCTTGTGCAGTTAGTTACCAGTAGGAAATTTTAGCACTCACTAGTAGTTTGTTGTGAGTTGTTTATTTCCTCCACACCTTAGCTAGTCTGTTAGTAAGATAATGGTGGGTTGGTTGATCATACCTAGTCAGCTGCCCTTATGTACCACAATTCTCATCCCATCAGAGATGCAGTTTCCTATGTTACCTACTTGTGTCATTTCCTATACACCACTTTCCTCTCAACTCCCTCGTCTGTTCCATCCCTCTCTACTTTACCATAGCCGGCTTAATCAGGTACCAATCATAAAGGGCTACTCTATACTCATATAATAATAATAATATACATAATCATACATAATGTATGTATATGTATATGGGACTCAACCTCTGTATATCATTAACAGAATGATGGAAAGCAACAGTTTACGAGGATTCAATGTCTGCTAGAGAGCAGATAACTTCATAGCTTCACTTAGAATTATATCTAATAGTACTCATTATATGTAATATATTATCAACTCTTTCAAGAGAGGACAACTCCACATACATGTGTGCGTCGTATACTAACTTTTACAACCAAACAACTAGTATTCAGTTTCTGTATTAGTTGCTACATATGTGTTTCACATCACTAGTCTTATTGATATGGATACATCGCACACAACAGTGGAAGGCGTAGAAGTGTAACAAGCATCTGTGGAGAAAAATATTTGGCAATATTGGAGTTGTCTGACCATATACACTATCCTATTAATATTGTGCATTTTATTTTTAGTTAAACTTGCATGTATAAATAAGTATACACCAACACTGTCTTATGTCATTTAGATTTGGCAAGCCGAACTCTCCCACTGGACGAAGACTCAATGACTGCCTGGTGTTGGAACCTTCGGAGATGGTTGTGGTGAGTAGGAGCACTGCATGCTGGTATCCTGTATGTGTGTGTATACATGGCACATATATGTTTGTGAGTGGGTGGTGTTATACCTGTTGGTGAGTGATCGGTCTCATGCTAGTTTCCTGTGTAATACGGTGTAGGTTAGACACCCAAATCCAGGTAACCCCAACTATGGAGAAGAGAGGGTAGACAACCCTTGCTGGTAAAAGAGTGATATATTATTGATACCTATCACTTGGTCAGGTACATGTTACCCTATGGAGTACATTACTTACTGTTTATGTGTAGATGCATGGCAAGCCTGCCAGTTCACCTGTCGTAATGCACAATATAGGTAGCACCCACTGTTAAATCTAGTGTAGAGTTGACCACATCCACCATTAGTTTAGAATCAAGAATACTCTATGAATGCAAAGTTGGCCCACTTTGAGTGTAGGCTAAACCACAAAATATATTGAGTAGGCCTACTACACACACACCCCCAAGAGTGTAGAATTAACCACGCCCACTTTGAGTGCAGAGTACAACCACGCCCATTCTGAGTGTAAAGTTAACCAAACCCACCCTGAGTGCAGAGCTAACCCGCCCTCTGCTACTCTACCTGTAGGTTGACCAGCGACATATTTCTGCTGCTGACCATCTGCACAGAATCAGCTCTACATTGGCTGTTGTGCCAGCGTCTGCTAATAAGCGCTTAGACTCAGGCCCGTCTCATGCTCGCTCGGCCACAGGGAGTCACAGGAGGCGCTCTAACTCGGCTACAAATATTGAGAGAAAAGCAAAATCTACTGCGACTGTAGGCTTATCTTTAGATCAAGTGTCTCACTCACGGTCGCACTTTCCAACGATAAGGAGCCCACCTGTGGAGGTTTGTTGAACGTTGTCTGGCTTGAGCTCTCTCTCCCCTCTACCTAGCTGTGCTTGGTACATCTACTAGTTGTAATCCACATTGTGTAGCTTTTAGACTTGTTGGTCTCGCACTTTTTCTAAACTTGTCCGGCAAGGCTCTCCCATTGTAAACTTGTCTGTCCGTCCCATTGCCTGTCCGTTTGTCATTGCAGGATGTGAGATTGTGTTAGCTTGGGATTTAGTTGATAGTGCTTCTGTGCTGTTTTAGGGGTGCTAACTACTACAACCCAAACCAGTCAGCTGCTCTACTCTGCCTGCTCTTGATATTAAGTGTGTCGTCTGCATGTTTATAAGCTGCATGCAGTGGTAGCACAACTCCTATCCTAATTGTTGGATTTATGCAATCCATAGTGGTGAAGGAATTTACAGTTGAACGTCATGCATGTCAATTCTCATCACATCATCAATACAGCTTTAATATATACATATATGTAGTGTAACATATATGTGTAATGTAAAATATATGTATGTAGTGTGATATATATGGAGTAATAGTTTAATGTTAGTTTAGCATTACTAATAGTTTACATGGGGTGTTACCTGTGAATTTGTTCACATATGCAAGTACATTGTATAAAAGTTACTCTGCATTCATTTGTACAACAGGTTCTCCTGAATTTTAATTTTCAATTAGAATGACTTGGAAGTGTTTGAATCTTGTATCTCCTCCTACTTGCATGTGTCCTCCTGTTATACAAGTGTTGTACAAGTTTTTGAGTCTGTGGCTCTGTAGCCACAGTGTCTAATAGCTGTGGTTGGTCTAGTGACTTAGTGAGTATTCCCCACCCTCAAGATACACTCATCTTTCTAGTAATCCACTAGACTCTAGATTGTTTGCCTGCATTCTCTTTTCACTGTTGGGTTCATATGTTGAGTTCGACTTTGGGAGTTTTCTTCTCTTTGGAATGATTACACTACCGTATTGTATTTGTCATGTGCTACAGAGGGAGGTTTATGGTAGCCCCTCTGTTTACATTGGCCTACAGGGAATGTGTGTTTTTCCAACTCCACAACTTAATGTTGTGCTCCAACTTGTCAACAAACCAAATATTGCACTGACTTCCTAATAATTGTAAAAATTAATTTACTTTTCCTCCTGTTGTCTTTTGTTTGGTTTGTTGTTTTTCTTTGCTTGGTGTGCTAAATCCCATCTTTTTGTGAAGAATGACACACACACCACAGTTTGACAGTTGGCCTACTAAGCTAATGTACAATCTGTCTGTCTGTAGTTGCTGGATACAGAGTTGATACACTAGTTAAGGTTGCCCTCACTGTCATACTTGACTCTTACCTGCAGATGTTATCTGATTAAGTGGTATTACTCTTTACCCTCACTAGACCAATCAGCTATCCAGCTAGCAGTGGGTTGGTAAACCTTAGCAGGCACAAGCTCTGGTATGACTACCAGATGCAACTGTCACACTGGCAGAGTATTAAAGTATTAGACAAGATTAATGAGATGTTAGTGAATGCATCATCAGTCAGCCGTGCATACATGTACAAACTACAAGCACTACAAGTGTACGTGCAACGGGCTCTGAGCAGGTACTCTCTGTTCTCCAGTTTCTCCTATCTCATATTGGTGTGCTCACTCCCTTTGCTACCTGGTAATATCTCACGCTAGTACTTCTCGGAGATTTGACTGGTAGATCAATGGTTAGCTCTCTAGAGCTCAAGTACTAGCTGCTAATGGCTAACGACTGGACAGCGCCAAGGTATAATTTTCATAATGGTGGATATCGACAGCGGACTAGCATCATTGATTTTTATAGTAGCTCTTCCTCGTGTGCACATCCGTCCCTGTCATTTTCTCAGCATGACAGGAGGAGACCACTAAAGGTAAGTCAAAGTACACCTACTTATGGCTACAAGTTGCCATTAGTACAGATCACTTACAGATAGATAGTAAGTTCAGTATGTGTTCTAGTCAATGCTGTGGACTCTATTGTCTACTACAAGCGACTACTATCGTCAACTCTACCACAGCCATCTAGTAGGCTACTGTTGTTGGCTGCACCAATGGACTGCAAAAGTCTAGCGTGACTAGCTGAATGATGTACTAGGCTGTAGGAAAGGAGGTGCTAGCCCTGGACTTGTTATTCTCTATCTTTGCATGTACACGTACATGTTGTAGTTTACAATTGAGTATGCTATATAGTTGTATACCCCAGTCAGAAGGTGACACTACTGTGGTAAGCAGTGTTCCGGAATATTATGCATATGTACAATCTAGGTACATATCCGTGTTAACCGGTTATTTAGAGAATAGTACATGACATGTATATTGGTTTCGTAAGAGGGAAGACAATACTCTGCTAGCAGCTGATGGGCTCGCTCATTCTAACTGCTTCACATTCCGTATTCTTTGATGTTTGATACTATGAGGTATAAAGGGTCTACGCCTTCACATGTTTATAATAATATATGCAAACTTGTGGAAGTAAAGAGAGATTAATAGTGTATATCAGAAGGAATGGTGGTCTGTTTATTCCAACACCAGTTCATAGACTTCTTGTTCTGCTCTGTATCACTCTCCCAACGTCCATGTCTCCTCCCAGTGACATTGGCAAGCAGTGCTCCATTTCCATAAATGATGTATCTTTGTGGCCAGCTATCGATGAGGAAGCCGTAATGTTTTGGCACTATTAAAACTCTGGTATCACCAGTGTTGGGTGGCAATTTCTGCTTGATAGTCAGTCTACACTCTGTTTCATGTTATTCCCACCATAGCCAAGTCTCCTAAACGCTTGTTCAACTACTAGCATTGGATATGAAAACCCTCTAGTTGATTGGTAAAGCAGGCTTTTACTAAGTAACCTATAATGTGCATAGAAAGGCATGCAGTGCTGATTAGATCAGATAATTCTATGAGTATAACTGGGAGGAAAGTGTACAAGCATAGTATCTAGTCTGTCTTTGCACACATATCAATGCTAGGATGAGATGCTATCGCTGAGTGATGGTATGATGACAGTCTAGTTAGCTAGTAACCTACAGACTAGCTATCAGTCAGCCAGCCTAGTCCTGGATACTGTCTGCATAGCCTGTTAGTGAACTTACACTGAGTATATTGCTGCAGCAGCGTTCACTGCGAGGGACATTTCTGTCCACCTTCCTGTCTGTTTTTCTCTCTGCCAGACTACAGTCTGACACACACCTAGTGATGGTCAGCTAGATAAGTCTTACCCCTGGAGACGATTATGAGAGTGAAGAAACTGGAGTACCTTAGTCTCTCTTCTGATGGTAGACTCAAGTTTCTGGTGAGATGTATTTGTCGATCTGTTCTCTCCACATCAGTTCTCTGCTCTCTCTCCATTTTATTTTGTCTACAGACAATAATCTGGGTTTACATGCCAGTGAAATACTCCAGTAGAAGTTACATAGCTGTGCTTATATTATGTATAGCAGCAGATAGGTTGAGAGGTATGAGTGTTTACATGTATATGACTTGCTTACTATTGCATGTAAGCATCTGTGTAGTGTATAGTGTAGTATGCAGTGTATAACATCTGTGTTAGTATGTAGTGTATAGTGTAGTATGCAGTGTATAGCATGTGTGTTAGTACGTAGTGTATAATGTGTGTTAGTACGTAGTGTATAGCATGTGTGTTAGTATGTAGTGTATAGCGTGTGTTAGTATGTGGTGTATAGCATGTGTGTGGTCTGTAGTGTATAGACTATAGCATGTGTGTGGTCTGTAGTGTATAGACTATAGCATGTGTGTGTTGTTTGTATAACTTTTGTTGCTGTCATGTTTCAATATGTTGTATCCTTTTACATACATTATTTGTTCGTAATGTGGTTATCATGTTATAGTTACTGACTCCATCTACATCTAAGTCATACATTGATGGTGTGGCTTACATTAGAAAACAGTCAGGAGTGCATAGTTTCTCTATTAGTTTGTATGTAGTTCTCTTGCCTTGATTTTAATGTATGCTATTATATTATGTTCTGTGGGATATAATCAGCCAACCATATGACACACAGCTAATAGCAGCTCTCCACACCATAAATTATTGGATTATGTATAGAGTATAATGTGACCTATATTCTCATATTGACCTACTTTTTCCTTACAGCTGCCAGTATCCACAGACCATGCACACCACTCAGCACACGCAGGACATGGCAACCCCTTCTCTATCATCAGGTCACAAAGCTCAGCCTCTAGTGACCAACAGAATTACAAGCGTAGCTCCAGAACCTCCGACACATCTTCATCACTCTACTCGGGGGAGGGGGATGGACCCAGTCAGCATGATTCTAGCCTCATAGATTCAGATGACGAGGGCGAGTATGGCACAGAATCCGTAAGTTATAATTCCATGGACATCTGTATGTAGTACTGTGACAGGTGAACTCATGTACAACTGTGCGCTATGTACTGTTCACCGTGTACTCGTCACTATGTACTGGTTAGATGCTATGCTAGCACATCATATACAATATACATTATACGTATCCATATACACAAATATCTGAAAACAGCAATATAGATAACATGAGCTCTCTCCTGGTGCCTGGTGTATGGTATAGGATTGTATTGCAGGCCATGACGGATGTGGATGCCGCTAGGGAGTGTCTGGAAAAGAACCCGGATGAGCGCACGGAAGATGACATTGAAGTACTTTTGGAGTTTCTCCAGAATCTACTGGTGAGTGTTTATAATCTGCTACAAGCTAAACCAGGTGTATAATATGTATGTGTATGTATTGTATACATTGGTTGTGCCTGTGTACTTTTTGTATACGTTAGTTGTACCTGTGTACGTATATAGCTATTATAAGCATGTACACATGTGCTGTTGTAGGCGTTTGCCAACATGACAATGGCCACACGCCGAGCCCTCTGTGCCGTAATGGTGTATGCAGTGGTGGAGACGGCTGGCACTGTCGTAATGAACGATGGGGAGGAGCTGGACTCCTGGTCGGTCATTCTTAACGGACAGGTGGAGATTAGTTACGAGGACGGGTCTAGTACGACCTTATCAATGGGCGACAGGTACTTGTACTGCATCCTACGTACTCACTAGTGTATTACATGTGTGTACAGCCTAGCCCTATACCTTCTGACTAACTAACTACACATAGCTATGACACATATTCACACATGGTTGACTGTTTTACATAAATTCCACTGGGTTTGCCATTATCTATGCATATATTTGAGGTATTCATGAATATTTACCAAACTGTTCCCAGCCTGATCTAACCCTTTTACTGTTCTACACAGTACGTACCCTTTACAGCATGTACATGTATATGATACTGTATAGTGTGCATACCACTGTGTGTGTACTTACTGTTTATCTACTTATCACAGTGTATGTACATACCACAGTGTACTTACTGTTTATGTACTTACCACAGTGTATGTACTTACTGTTTATGTACCCTGATATGACCCATCTAGAGATATTCTACAGGATTAACATAAACACATCTACTGGAATAGAATATACATGTACATGTAGTACAAGTATATTAATATAATGTATATGTTATGATGGAATACATCCTATCATAACATCATGTACATTGTATTTCTTGGTAATCCCGATTCCTGGAATATCCATTACACCACATACTACTCTGCCTAACAACCTACCCTACCTAACTGTATAAACTGACTGGCTGACTGACTGACTGACTGACTGACTGACTGACTGACTGACTGACTGACTGACTGTCCCAGGTCAAATGATTCAAAGATTCTGTGTCATGTATTTACATGTATACTACACATATATGCAAATATTGTACTAACTGAATCACATCCTAGAACATGTCCCACAATGTGTACAGTAAGTAGTATTATTCACCTTTATATTGTTTACAGTAATCTGTTGGCTGTAAAGATAGGATAACTCTCTCCTAACTGTTGTACCAATATTCATCATCTGTCTTCTGCTACTTTTATAGTTTTGGCATCAAGCCAAGCAAGGAGAAGGAGTACCACCGAGGAGTTATGACCACCACAGTGGATGACTGTCAGTTTGTGTGCATTGCTCAGGACAACTACTATGATATACTCAGCGCTGTATGTATCCATGTGTCTGTTACTCCATAGCAGCGGTATTACATTCGTACACTGCACACAAAATGTCTTCACAATACAATAATGTGTGCGCATTATTGTGATATCTCCATGATACAATGAGCTCTATTTTAGGGAGAAGAGAATACGACCAAGTTTGAGGAGAATGGTGAGGTGGTGCTAGTGACGGAGAACAGATGTGTAGACAATGGGGACAGGCAGGGGGAGATTGTAATCAGTGGTACCTGTGAGAGATTAGTTAAACACCTGGTAGAGGACAGATCACCTATAGATATGACATATGATGAGGTATGTACTTATCTTATCTACTACGCTGTAACTACCGCTGCCTAACGTATGTATGTACATGTGCATGTAGGTGTAAAGGGGCTTTCTCTTTGATTGATCACCAAAGTGCTGAAATGCAGTCCCACCCGTGCGCTAGTGGAGCCTACACTAGAGCACCACTTGGTGTTTCTATATCTCAGACTAGACTTGTTTCATTGGTAACCATGTTGATAATTAATTACAGAGCACACACCATAGACATATACTTGTATAGTATAATTGTGTTTATGGTGCACACACCATAGACATATACATGTATAGTATAATTGTGTTTATGGTGCGCACACCATAGACATATACTTGTATAGTATAATTGTGTTTATGGTGCACACACCTATGCAGCTTGTACTGATTCTGTTCCTAGATATACCCCAATACTCTGTGATATGCACATGATATGTGCTGCTCTAGTTTTCTTACAATTCATACGATCCACACTCTCATGATATTAGTAAGGATTATGATTATACTCATTCATTCACTCACTCAGATTCAACCAATCACTGTGTGTCTTACCTTCTAACTGTCTGCTGATTCAACCAATCACTGTGTGTCTTACCTTCTAACTGTCTTCTGCAGGACTTTCTACTCACATACCGGCTCTTCCTCAAGTCCCCAATGGAGATAGCTGACAAGTTACTCAAGTGGTTTGAGGATGATGCTGGCTACAGGGAGAGGATTACCAGAGTTGTACTTCTCTGGGTCAACAATCACTTCAACGACTTTGAGTCTGATATGGACATGACTGAGTTCCTCCAGAACTTTGAGGCTGCCCTTGAAGACTACGTAAGTCTCTCATCTGACTCTAGATAACTGAGTGTTGAGTGTTATGCTGTACTGTAGTTAACGGAGTGTTTGTGCCATTGGGTACTGTACTGAACTGAGTGTTTGTGCCATTTTTTACTTTGTGTGTCATCTTGCTTCAATGAGCCATGGTTACGCATACCCCGATACAAAAGCTGACCCATTGTTACCACATTTGCTTATAACTGTGTACAAGTGTGTATGTACATGTATATAACATTCAACTTGTAGTCGATGCTACCTCATCTAAGATTTCTACACATAGCCTGTGCCGCTAAAGCTAGACCGAGATCTGTGACATTAACCAGGGCAACAAGGGACGAGATCCTACACTTCTCTATACTTGGTAAGTGTTTGGTGCTACATTCTGTCTGTATAGTGAGTGGGTATCTAGCACATAGGGTCAATAACTAATAGAGTAGAGGGCAATACTACACAAACTAAATTTATTTACCATATATCATTATATGTACATGTGTTATGTGACTTTACCAGGGGGCGTAGACCAGAACTGTGGAATATTTATATCTAATGTGGAGAGATGCTCCAAGGCGTATGAAGGAGGTCTGAAGAGAGGAGACCAGATCCTAGAAGTCAATGGCACTAATTTTGAAAATATCTCTCACAGTCGAGCTCTAGAGGTGTTAAGAGGGACAACTCTACTCTCTATAACTGTAAAATCTAACCTCTTAGGTAAGGACGAGTATAATTGTACTACTGCTACAGTATTCTAAGGTGATAGTCACTCTTAGTACTGTACTGCTACAGTATTCTAAGGTGATAGTCACTCTTAGTACTCTGATGCCTATGGGCATATAACTGTGTTGGTCTAACTGCATGCCGACGACTCCATCACATCATACAATATACGAGGTGTGTTCTTTTACTTGCAGCATTCAGGGACATGCTGAATAAGTCAGACAAATCAGAAGGTGCTTATGCCGTGCGCACTGCCAAGACGCTTATTAAAATAACCAATAAGGTACACGACGATAATGACAGTGTAGATGGCGGCAGTGGTAGTGCAGGATATCAACCAATTATAGGCAAGAAGTCAAAAGGAGGCACCAGTAGTAAAACTAAACTCATGAAAATGTTAGCAAAGATGAGTTTACTGCCAAAGTCTAATGTGGTCAGGTACGTCATGCTAAGGTGTGAGGAGACAAGCAGGTAGTTGTACTCTGTGACATTAACTGGCATATGGTTGTACTATCTAACACTCTCTAACAGGTAGTTGTACTTATGTGACATTAACTGGTTATCTCTTTCTGCAGGACACAACGAGATGCAACGGATGACGGAGCGACAGACACCAGACCCAGATCTAACTCACTGAATGAAGACTCGGCTACATTGACCCGTTCCAACAGTAGTCCAGACGTGACGCAACTGTCTGCCTACAGCATAGATAACACCCTTGACATTCCCGAGCATGTGCTCAAAGTATACAGAGCTGATCAATCTTACAAGTACTTCCTAGTGCACAAGGTAACAATAATATCACTATAGATATCACTACTTTTAATGCGTATGCAATGGAAGAGTTCGCCCATGTGGGCCGATGCCTTTTCTGTACTGTCCGTCCATTGAGAGCAATGATCACCAGTACGGTTTGGTTTTTATAATCTCGTCTGTTTTCATTGTGCTATACTAGTAGATGATTCGGCTTTACTGAATTGAAGGTAACAATCACCATCCAATGGCAATGAAGTGTTTAAAATAATGATGCATAATATTTGAAACTGGTGGTTCTTAATATAGTGAATTGATTTTACGTCACGGAATAGAGATGCCAACTCGATATTCACAATATTTTAAGGGTGTAAGGCATTCCCATAATTTTGTGTCCTCGTTTCTAGCGAGATGATACGTGCACATGTATTTAATAGTATTATGATATGGTATTATAATGTACTATGTTATGTATTACTAGGAGACAACTACCAGGGAAGTAGTAATGTTAGCATTGAGACAGTTTGGTATATCAGAACACTCGAGTGACATCCAAAACATGAGCTGTAATAACTACTCTCTGTGTGAAGTATCAGTGGAGCATGGAGGTCTTGTTAAACAGAAACGTCTACCTGAGACAGCGTATAACCTAGCTGATAGAATAGGTGTCCACTCAAGGTCAGTCAGCGTATACACTCTACAGGCTACCACCAGCGGGTTGTATTCCCTTCATCTGCACAGATAATAGTTGACTTGCTTCAACCTCGGAGCAATGTGTAGCTCGACTAAAAATATTCCAAATGGTATTTTTGGAGTTATCTACTCAATTAATTTTTCAACATTGTCGAACAAGGAAAGGCAACTTCACATTGTTATTACTTTTCTATATTTTGAGATGACATGCGTAAACTTATGAACTCAGAAGCACTGCACTCCTGGAGTTTGTTTCGGGTTGTACATGCCGCAGGTAATAAATAATGTGTTTATTGAATATGATATATGCCACAGGTACTACCTTAGAAACAACATGTCTCAGGAGACACTGGTACCTGATGACGCTGCTCAAGACATGGTAAAAGAGACACACTTCACCTTCCTCAATCTCAACGCTATGGAGATAGCGATGCAGCTGACTGTCAATGATTACAGGGTAAGCCACTAGCAGGTGCTCTTAGACCACACAGGAATTACTAGTTACTAGCAGGTGCTCCTAGACTGCACCAAAGTGCTAACCTCCTCACCAACTTTCGGTTGGACATCACAACTAATTCCAATACGTCAACCTATAATTGAGGTATTGGGAGTAGTCTACCTCTACATGTCATGGCCTTGTTCTACCCAGTGTGGATATGACTATGCTATTCTCTACTCACTACCAGTATTCCTTTATCATCTAATCTACTCCAGACTCGCTGTCTCTCAAGGTTGAATGATCAGTTCTTTAATGCTATATATATCTGTCACGTGTTCCAGGTATTCCAAGACATAGAACCTACAGAGTATATAGATAATCTAATAGGAAGGGTATCAGCTTACGGCACCCAACAGTTGCACAAATTTGAACAGGTAACCTGTCTATACACATCTATGTGGTGTGTACACAATGTCTAACCATATGTGTACTTACATGTCTATAATATGTACAGATAGTAGCATATGTTGTGTTGTTATTTTCTCTGTACATCTCCCTAAACTGAGTGTTTAGTCCTACCGGCTACATTACACAGGTTACAACACTCATTATATGCTAGGCTTATTTGGGGTAACTCCTGACACAGGTTACCAGTTACTAAAACTCAGCTCAGAATCGGTAGCAACAACCATTAGTTGTAATAGTTTACTGCATTACAAACTACATGTATGTATGATATGCTCGTTTTACAATGACCTCTACTATTCTACAGCTCGTCAACCAGGAGATGTTCTGGGTGGCCAGTGTCATCTGTAACGAGTCAAGCGTGTTCAGGAGAATGAAATGTATAAAGCACTTTATCAAAATAGCTAGTAAGTACTTGATGTTGTATATATAGTGTATATCACCCATTTGATCTACCAATGACCAGCTATCTGTCCATCCAAAGCATTGATTAAATCACATTCTCTCTGATCTCTCTGTAGAATACTGTAAAGACTTTAAGAACTTCAACTCGATGTTCGCCATCTTGTCTGGTCTGAACACGGGCACTGTTTCCCGCCTCCACAACACCTGGGAGAAACTTCCTAATAAATATCAGAAGATGTTTGACGACTTACTCTACTTCCTTGATCCTACACGCAACATGAGTAAATACAGGAACCTACTCAATAATGCCTCCTCGACACCACCTGTGGTATGTATACCATCGTATACCATACAGTATAGTGTATACAGCATAGTGTGTAGTATAATAATATAATAGTATGGTGCAGTAATAGAATTTAGTGTAGTACACACATGTATACCTATACTACCTCACCCACCTACATGTATATAGGTACACTGCAATATTATACACTACCTATATTCTCTTTATTCTACCCACAGATACCGATATTCCCGATTGTCAAGAAAGATCTGACGTTCATAGAGCTAGGAAATGACACGAGGGTCGATGGACTCGTCAATTTTGAGAAAATGAGGATGATTGCAAAGGAAGTACGTCACATCGTCGGTCTGGCTTCATCTCAATATGTAAGTATGACACCACCTGGTGTGCACTGCATCACAACATGTGTCTATATATACATGTATAATGTATTTTTAGCAAGGAATTTATCTTTGAGAAGTCAGAGACTTGTTTCAAATCCATGAAAATACCAGTCCCTGACTGGGGTTTGAACTCGGGTATATACTCAAATAATACTACATATTCAGTGTAACGTATTTTGGATTTATCCCCCTTCCAATGAGAGAGGTTTCCCTGCTTACCTTGCTATACATTGGACTCTACCTCAAACAAAAGAATATCCATATACTAGTAATATCATTCTATCTACAATACAGTTATAGTCTGTGTATATTCTCTACTCTATACTCTCCTTGTAGATCCCAGCACTGATGGTACCACACGGCTCCTCTAGCAACTCCAGTAATAACTTCTTCTCCAACCTGCAGGCCGCTAACATGTCTGGAGTTATAACCATACGCAGGAAGAAGAGGACCTCCGCTCTTATCCACCACCCCAAGAGGATGTTTGAGGAGGCACAGATGGCGCGTCGGGTCCGAGCCTACTTATCTAATCTAGTCGTAATCGGTGAGTCATCTCCCCTGATCTTTGCTACTCATACACGTGCTCGACAGTATCTATCCTGCCATTAGCCGTACCTCAAGTCAAGCACACATGCACACTGGATTGTAGGTATTTGCTGCTTTTCTGTACGTATGTATGTATGCATGTATTGATCTCTTCACATCGATACTGTAGAGGACGAGGAGAAACTCAATGAGATGTCTCTGTCATGTGAAGGGAAGACCAAGAGTGAACCGACTACGGCTTCTCCTTCGATGGCAGACGGCGGACCTAAGTTTGGAGTAGCCGGTGCTAATGTAGACAGAATGCTGGCTTTATCAGTTAAATCACGCACAGTAAACACTTCCAAACCTCCAACACAAGTGAGTGAACAGTCTATCCCTAGGTGGTTAGAGGTGTGACGGTTACCCACATGCGTCCAGAATGTTGCACTTAGTAGTAGTAATACTGCTATATATTATAGTTTATCGTCACACCTCTACAATGTTGCAGTTTTCTAATTCTACAGTATTTCATGCACACTGTTATGATTTGTGAGAATCTCAGCGAATCTCATTATTGTTGTTCTTTTCTAATAGCGAGGGTTGAAGCGGGTAAGTGGCATTCCATTCTCTCTTTCCTCTTCACATAAATACTAAAGTAGTGATAGATATTGTCCATCTTTAACCTTTTGATTCTTGTATCACTTCCTGTTATGCTGCGTCAGTTTCCCAGGCACTACCAGCTGCTGTGACCCATATCTATCATGTGTCTAGCTGGTCTGCAGTGCTCAGTGGTCAGCATCTAGGTATATACGCTGCAGTGCCCAGTGGTCAGTATCTAGGTATATACGCTGCATCTCTCATAAAAGGAACATGTTTCCAAGAGATACAACTTAGACCGTCGGCTATAACAAGTTGTGTATCAAGTTTACTTTTGAATCACACACTCTGCAGTCAACAGTTTCTCATCATTGCAAGTGGTTTACTTGGTTATAGTAGTCTATACAGATAATCTGGAAGGCTGTTTTCAATACGATACAACTATATTGGAATACCCATTGGATAGGTCATTGCTGTATAAGGGTACTGCTAGTATAACTATGTATACTCCACCTGTACATGCCAGCCTACATATTGCTCAAGTTTCTTCTGGTCAACACTAAATACCTGCACCAAGAAATACTTCAGTAGTATTTATATGTCCATGTTTGAACGTAATAACGTGGTTTGTATGTCTGTGTGTCTATTGTAATAGCAAGTGGAGAAAACTTCTCAATCTGTAGTATGATAACACGCATGTTGTGTTAGTGTTAATTTCTATTAGCAGAATGGTCTACAAAAATAATATATTTCTAATTACTAAATACTCGTATTATAACACAATATTACAATATTACTACTGCTGTTGTTACTGCTGCTACTACTACTACTACTAAAGTAGTATTTCACTAATGGTACTAATGTGTAATAGATAAATATGTAATTATCAATCAACTTCAGCTACCTATTTTGTTGAGCAATGAGCACTGACATTCCCTACTTGGGGGTATTTATTGTTGTTTGATCTTCATTTGTCCCTCCCCATTATTTTTTACATGTATGTGATGTACGTATTACCTGTGCACAGGCACCTGTACTAGATTAGATCTGTTTACTGATTGGTCAACTGATTTTGCTCCTTGATCTCCCCTTGCGCTCTGATTGCACACAATTAGTCTTCGCACCAAATTCAGACACAAACCAACCTGCTCAAGAATTTTCTGACCCACTTCCAAACATGCTGGACTGGACCAAGCGCAATATTCTTATTTTGATGAGAGAAATCCAGTATGGTTTTCTCCCTTTTGGCCCAGGTTGATCCCAGGTCCCGAAGACACTAAATATGTTGTGCTGCTCTAGTTTTCTTATAAAGCATACAATCTGCACATGTGTGTGATAGCGCAGTAATAGATTCTATAATATTCCCCTTGCACCTGATACATAACGAATGTGCTTGTCTTTTGTAGGAAAAGCTCACAAGTCCTACACTGCTACACAAAGGTGGGGCTGCCGCACCTCCCTCTCATCCACATCACCAGCCGCTACAAGGAGCTCTCAAGGCTGTAGACTTGACCTCAGAGTCGTCCAGTGTGCTGGGTAACATGAGACCTGGTGGAGCTCTGCGTAAACTCAGCACCTCATCCAGTGTGTCAAGGACATCCTCCGGCAGCCAGAACAAGTACGTGACTGAGCATGCTCTAGGTCAGCAGCAACAGCGGAGGTACAGCTCTAGCATGCAGGCTGACCATGACTCTGGTACCCACAGCATGTACGACAGTCATAGCCAGTCGAGTGGCTCCACCTCCTCCCAGTCCCAACAGGCCAGCCCTAGTCCAGCGTCACTTCACGCCTCTACTAACCCCAGCAGTAGCAGCAGTGGGCATGGAATGCGTACTAACTCTCCCTCCCACTCATCTCCCGGAGCTAAATATACATCCAGGATACATGGTTAGTATTGTTGGCTAATAAGGTATACCACCCCATCACCAGGATACACCAGCTATGCTCACTGGCTATGTGTGTATGGTGGTGTGCAGTACACCTCTCCCTCCTCTATGGCTCTCTCCAGCACACCTGGTGCTGTAGGCTACAAGGTGCCATATAGGCCTAGGTCGCATGTCAGAAAAGCATTCATTCGTTTACTAGCTATGTGTACCTGCTAGCTGCTTGCTAACCTACCCACCACTGTCAACTGGCTGCATGCGTTGGCCTACGCGTGTAGATTATTGCTTGTACCTAGTGTGTAAGAATTTACTCTATAATCTATGTAGGCATGGGATGCTGGTCTAACGTTTCCTAATGCAATTAAAGCCTGTGTTTGTGTTACGGTTCACAATGGTTAGTGCTGAGCGGTGTACATGTCTATTATAGCATCATTTATCTATTGTATCTTACAGTGCCAGGACCAGCCTATCAGAACAAAGGCAGCACGCTGCCAGACTACCAGCTGGCTGCCCAGATGGCGTATTTATCCCGACATCAGGGTCTGGCGGGCGGCAGCAACATCGCAGGTCTCACAGCTGCGGCAGGTCGAACGGCTTCTTCCTCAGCTGAAGTGTATATGGATGATGACTGTGATGGTCAGTATTTGTAAGTTTGTATGTAGATAGTACACACCCTCCTATTGGTTGTATGTAGATAGTACACACCCTCCTATTGGTTGTATGTAGATAGTACACTCCCTCCTATTGGTTGTATGTAGATAGTACACACCCTCCTATTGGTTGTATGTAGATAGTACACACCCTCCTATTGGTTGTATGTAGATAGTACACACCCTCCTATTGGTTGTATGTAGATAGTACACACCCTCCTATTGGTTGTATGTAGATAGTACACACCCTCCTATTGGTTGTATGTAGATAGTACACACCCTCCTATTGGTTGTATGTAGATAGTACACACCCTCCTATTGGTTGTATGTAGATAGTACACCCCCTCCTATTGGTTGTATGTAGATAGTACACCCCCTCCTATTGGTTGTATGTAGATAGTACACACCCTCCTATTGGTTGTATGTAGATAGTACACACCGTCCTATTGGTTGTATGTAGATAGTACACACCCTCCTATTGGTTGTATGTAGATAGTACACACCCTCCTATTGGTTGTATGTAGATAGTACACCCCCTCCTATTGGTTGTATGTAGATAGTACACACCCTCCTATTGGTTGTATGTAGATAGTACACCCCCTCCTATTGGTTGTATGTAGATAGTACACACCCTCCTATTGGTTGTGAGTAGATAGTACACACCCTTCTATTAGTTGTATACAGGTAGTACATTATTATGAGCTTCTGCACTTAATTAATATAAATATGAAAAATACAGCCTATTTTTCAGTGATTAAAACATATTTATCCATTGTAGGTGACATTGAAGAGGTAATATCAGCAGTGTAGCCTCATTATAAAGTGTATCCTACAGCAGATTGGCAGCGAAGGGCACATGTGCATTACAAGCTATAATCAAACTGGTGTATGTCTTCCTATCCACTACTGACTTGGTGTATATAAAGTAATGGTGAATCTGTATATATACTACTATATTATATACATTGTACTAACTGGATATTATCTCCCCTTGTCACTGACACAGTCTCATACCCTTCATAACTACAAGTGAGACTCTGTGGTTGGTCTCTCTCTCCCAGCTGTTATATTTCTTGCCACCTCAGATCATAGGACATAGTGATATATTTTTATAGGAGCTGATATTTCACTATAATATTCTTATATTTAGAGTAACAATGGGTCACGCAGTACTACATGGGGTAAACTACAGTAATAATCTCTACTACTAGTATACTTTGTATTATCAACTAGGAATTGGATCATTAGTATTTGTAATGTCTACAAATTCATATTTTTCAATATTGCTGTATGTACAAGACAGATATTATATTAATACAATGTTCCATACATTGTGGAGTGTGGACCATGTGACTGTATTATTTATATTCAATTAATTTTATATGCCACAAGTTATCAGTAGTAGACTTACCTACTAGCAGGAGTTGTTCCCCTTAACTACCAGGCGCTATGTTATATTATTTATACTGTATGTGTGTGTAAATACTAACAGTGAGTTGTCTGCACTTATCACTGGATCAGTGGATAGTAAATATGATTAGTACGACCAAAAACCATAGAAGATGAGATAGTACATACAAACTGGTATCAGAAAAGATGGATAATGTGGATAATGATTATTATAGGTTTATATTTTGGTGGATTTGACCAATGATGAAAAGTCAGTCATTGGTCAGGATGCCAGCATTGACTTTGGAGTTGTCTCATCTTGTGTGAGTTTTTGTTCAGATCAAACAATTCTTGGTATTGGTATAAGACAGTGGATTTCTACTAACAAGTGAATTATTATTATTTAGCTCTATATAATATGAACATGTACAACTCTAAGTTGCATTATATAATGTACATGATTATATTATATAACGCACATGATTATAATTATTATATAATGTACATGATTATATTATTTTGAACCGTTTTTGTACAGATTAATACAGTTATATATATTCCTGCACCCTAGAGTCTGATGCATAATAATAAATTTGAATCCTACATCTCTGGTTTTATGTTTTCCTCACTAAATACATGTACATGTAGTTGCCATGCAAGTGCTAACAAGGAGCAATCGATGGATCCTACACTTTGAAAGTTTTCATTCATTAGCAGCAATTTGTGAACAGTAATCATTAGCACATTAGGTTGAATGATGCAGTAAGTAATATCATCTTGGCACTAGGCATACACGTGAACTTGTGGTGATGAAAATGCGGGTGATACAGCATTTGGGTGGATACATACTATTTGTGTATTCTGGCCCATAATACTACCCCCCCCCCCCCCCCCCCCCCCCCCCCCCCCCCGTTTCTAGCATACCTGCCGCCGTGATATTCCAATCGTCTAATTACAACAAGTAATGTTTGATTAGTTTGGTTATAGGGTTCAATAAAGACTTATACATTTACCTAATGTACACATCAACTCACATCTGTGACAAATCCTACATAGTATGAATACGCCATGTCAAGTTCCAGTATACGAGTTCATTCTCTGCCCGTCCAGGTGAATAAAATTCATATCATGATTTTCATGACTTTGGGAATTTTCCTAACAAATCGGTTTTATAGAGCAGATGGTGATGCTTGTGTGCTGTTTAACATCATCCCCAACATCAGCAGTGCATGGAGCAGGTATGCACACACCAAACTAATGTGAGAGCTTCAGTCTAGAGAAGGAATAGTAAAGACGAGCAATGTGTCTGTGACTTGGATCAAGCTCCCTCTGGATCTGGATTGGCCTATCATTCCTGCTGGCATTTGTAGATGTAGCATCAAGTGCAATAGTAGCTATATACACACATGCCGCCATCAACAAATAATATTTTCATGCAGATTCAAACTCTAAAGTGCATGTACATGTAAAAGGAAAATTTAACTGTCAAAGGGAAGACAACTTCTTGATCTATGCCATGACCACAGTAAACTGATGGCACTACTTTCTGTACACTGTACTCTATATCTACATGTATATGTTATTATATTGGCTGGTGCATGAGTCAACATCTCTTGATAGAATATCAATGTACTATTTATTGTTGATATAAAACATCGGAGTTTCCTTTGGTTTGCAAACAGCTAACATTATGAACTACACTTTTAGCAAGGAGTAAGAGGCTCTTACTCCTTGCTTTTAGCAATTAGGAACCCAGAATGTTGTACTCATAGGACTATACATGTACTACTAAATCCAATGTAATAATAATTATAGATGTTATAAAGCTCCCATTAGGCTATACTGTGTGGTAATTTGTACATTGGCATTTCTTATTTGGAAAAAGAATGGACATATACATGTATGTGTAAAACCATGCTACATTTATTACTATACTACAGTTTTATTGTTTATCAACATTGATAAAGTTCAAGGATAACCTGGCAGTGGCACACTTGTCTTTGATGTAACTTGTAGAATAATTAGTACTGTTTGTTTGCTCTAATTAGAGATTTCTTGTATTCCAACAAACTTAATTATTTGTCAGTCTGATGAACAGAGCATATGAATAGAATATACATCTGTACTTATCAATAATTAGCTTCAACCATTAGTAGTGCACTATTATATATACATGTATAAACATACAGGTACAATGTAGGTCCTATATATAATTATACTTGGTGTTCACAATAATTATATGCATTACATTGCAGCTAGTCAAGCTGGGCATAACAGATAAATTTCAGAAGAGTTGCTTCCACACAGCTTGTAAGTACTTGTAAGTATTGTAAGTAAGTAAGTATTGTAAGTAAGTAAGTATTTTAAGTAAGTATTGTAAGTAAGTAAGTATTTTAAGTAAGTATCGTAAGTAAGTAAGTGTTGTACAGTAATAACTGATTGATGTTGATGATACGACATGTAGCGGACATAGTGTAATGGTTTCTGTGATTTGGTGCGGTCGTCCTTGGACGACTACCGACCCAGAAATGAAGTGCCTATGAGTGGTGCTAGGACTTCGCATTACATCAAAGATCGAGCGGTCTCAGTAGCCCGATAACTACCAGAGACGACCCATCTGGTCCCAAGTCTGACCTTCAGACTATACGTTGAAAGAGAGTGATCCGACCTAGTAGGCGGTTCGCTAAGCGAATGACCTGACAAAAGGAAGTGAAAGTCTCTGTATCAAGTATAGATGTGTCTTTATTGAAAGCCAAGTGAAGACTGAGACAATGAACAGTGAAACAATGCCCTTTATATAGTATAAGGACTTCCGCCCGACGTAGTGTCGGGAAAAGACGACGTAAGGTCGTCCGGAAGTTGCGCAACAACATGGCCGCCGGAAGCCCAACGGCCGACCCAAAATAGGTCGGGTTCTACAAAAGTTGCTTATAATGGTCCAATTCATGTACAAGATGAATATCAATGGATTCTGAGGTCGGGCCTCTGTACATGGGTATAAAAGGCATTAAAAGACTTAGTAATAATCATACATGAATGCACATCAGTATGTAATGGATATAAACACAGGGATACACGTATATAGACAGTAATTAAATGGTTTAACATGCAATACAATTGAATGTAGGTATACGAGCAGCTAGTTATGAGAGTTTGAGTGTCAGCTGAGTAGCGCTGTGACAACTACTAGGCACTTAGGGTGCTGTAGGGCTTTGTCCGGTAGCTGGAGTCGTATACAAATGTCCTGTACCATTACAATAGTGTTCACTTAGTTCCGAGAGTTAACAGTGTGGTAAGAGCTTATAAACCCTTACCACATTGTTAAATCTCAGAACCATGGCGCTATGAAGCAGTTTGAGAAAGTTGTATATGATGCAAGTATAGGCTAAGGAAGAGGAGACAACTTGAGTTGAAATGGGAATACTATTTGGAGAGCCAACCAGAAGTTCACACTCTGATTCCTGCTGAACTGTAGGTTTTGTGTGCAGATTGTATTAAGGTTTTTGCTGGCATGATTCTGTTCATTATAACAACAAACTGAGTTCCAAGTAAAAACTGAGATCACGTATTATGAAGTGTCTGAATGTATGGATAGGTCAAAAACCAAGTGAGCTGGACTCAGTTACCTTTTGTGTTCTGGAAACAATTTGAATATAATAACGAAGTATTATTGCAACACACTCTCGTGTTGTTTCCTGTGCTTGAAGTGAGCGTACACACCGTATGCTGTAATATACATTTGTATATTGCCCTGAAATTTCCCGAGCAAAATATCCACATCATTTACATGTAGTTCCACTGCTACATATGACTAACCAAGTCTTGTTGTAACACCAACTAATGTGACATGCTACTTTCCAGCTTAGTATTGAACATTAGTACAGACAATCTAGTAATAATCGTAATGACCATGATTAGAAGTTGTCCTCTCTCTATTGAGAAAGAACAACTTCTAGTTATGATCAACAGCTGTTTATGAGTGCCCAAGAATTCTACAAATATGGGTATATGCAGTGTTAGAAGTGAGGGTGCACAGGAGTACACAGTGTGTACCTAACGCTTTTAACTGGGTACTTGATCAATAAGTGTGTACCCTCACTTCATTGCTAGTTTCCCAGCAATAAAGGTGAGGCTC
This sequence comes from Bugulina stolonifera, assembly GCA_935421135.1. NCBI lineage: Eukaryota > Metazoa > Bryozoa > Gymnolaemata > Cheilostomatida > Bugulidae > Bugulina > Bugulina stolonifera. The sequence goes on along the minus strand of OW285188.1, from coordinate 6,556,935 downwards.
TTCAAAATGGCAATTACTACACAGGCTATTTATTGGCTGGCTTGGAACGTGTTATTTCAAGAATATGCATTTGTTTTGTTCTACACTGTAAGTAATACCCTCTATAAATTCAGATGTTTTGGCTCAGGTGCTGTGCGCTTTCAATTAGAAGTGTACCCACCTTAAATGGTTTATTTCTTACCCTGAGTGTATATGCTGTAGGTAAAGAATGCACATTGTATATAATTATGAATCTTCATGAAGATGTGTGTACACAAGTAAGAGAAAAGTATTAATACTTATAAGTGTGTACCATCAAATAACAAAATTCTGCTATCTTACTATAAATCTACATGTTGGGGGTTTGGACATTTTTTTATATAGTAATGCATTTTTAAGTAAGGAATTTGTTTTTTGAGCAGTCAGAGACTTGTTTCAAATCCATGAAAATACCAGTCTCTGACAGGGGTTTGAAACCGGGGCCTCTGCGGCACCTAATCGCCTAGCACAGTGAACAGAACAAGCTACCACTACACCAGCTCAGCAATTGAGAGGAAGCTTCACCAGTGAGCAGTAGACATACTCTGAGCGAACTGCACACGAGCACCTCTTGTATTATGGCCACCTTGTGCTTTATAGGATGTTAGGGGGTTTGGCCATTTTTTATATAATGATGTATTTTTTAAACCAGGGATATATATACATGTATATGTGATGTATGGACAATTATCTGATATAGAAGTGTTTAGTATTATTATACAACTTCATGCTATTAAATTTAGATTCAAACAAAGATGGCCTCCGCTCATCATTCAGAACTGAAATCTACTGGCAGCAGAAGTTCCAATTCTGAGCAACTGAGCAATCGTTCCACTGGAACTGAGAGTATAGTTACGTCTGATATGACATTTGACGAACATGGAAATACGACCACCAAGTCACCAAACAATCAGACAGAAGTCCTTACTGAATCAGGTACTGGAGAGGACAAAGGTGTGGTGGTACCACTCATTCAACCTACTGTGGCTACAACTCTGCAGGGAGTAGCACATTCTAAATCAGCTCCTTCAACGATCGACGTACCAAATATCTAATATCCACATACTGATACCATTCAACTGAGCTGCGAGTCGATTAAAAATTGGTGCTGGCAACATAACAAGTATCAGAAATAAAGTGGACGTCATTATCTTTGAACTATCTCACGCAGAGACTTTGTGACACATACTATAAGGTTTCACATGGAACGTATAGCACCATGATTTCTGTAAGAAGCCTCACAGCCTGTCTTTGCATGAACATGGTTTGTTTGCATTAGTGCTTACTTGACTATCTGGTCTCAAGCTGCCCTCTCCCAAATGTTTTCTCAAGGGGGACAGCTGCTTATGATCACTATCCTTCTAATGTACTACTAATGTATATTAGCCATTTTATTATACAAACTTTTCATTTGTGTAATGTATTAAATTTGGTCGGCTATGTAGTCTATTATGAAGTGTGTACATGTATCATACATCCATAAAATGTACATGTACATTGTAATAATAATACATGTGTAATACGGATATAACACATTGTATAATGTAGTTAAAATAATATACAGTATACACAAATTAGTAATAATTGACCTATTTCTGCAACTGAACTTAGCAATGCACGTAAAGATGAACTGCAGCAAGTCTTTTAATTGTTCGGAATCCCTATGATTTCTGTAACCTGTTATCACATGAACTTGCTAATATCTAACTACATACATCTCAACTTTCTGGTTTGCTTTAATTTCTTGTTCTTGAAAAACATGACTATGGAATTAAAGCAAACCAGAAGGTGTAGGTGGCTAAATATTAGCAAGTTTAGTGATAACAGGTTGAATAAGTTATTGCAATTTGTAGTTGTCCTCTCCCTATATGAAACTTAAGAAGAAGAAGCTCCGCCCCTAAACCACACAAGCTACAATGTATATTCTTTCACTCAGTAGATTTTATTACAATTTTCAAATAAATAAATTTACAAGTAGATTATCAATAAAAAATTCACAAAACCACATCTGATTATAATTGTACAATCAAAAAAATTGCTGAATAGAAAAAGAGGTTAAATTTTTACAACGGGTGATTTTCTACCACTTTAAAAGAAAACAAAGATATATACAATGGTGAATTAAAGGTGAATGCCGTGTGGCTAATATTCCACACTCAAATGCAAGCGGGTAGAAAAATATTTGATTTTGAAGATTGTGGTGAAAGGCACTACAGGTGGCAGTGAGGTGTGTGTGGTGTTTGCCAGGTGCCTGTCAGGGGGTGGTGAAATGTCAGTGAAGTGTCAGTGATGTGTCAGCTGTTAGTGTCAGCCATAGAGTCAATCTGGACATATAGACAACACTCGCTCCCTGAGCTGGTGGAATGACACAGGTGCAAGGCTAGTCATCCAGAATGAGAAATTTGCACTAAATGTTTCTTTGGCGTTAATGGCAGCAATAAAAAGGGGAAGGCAATCGGTGTTGGACTGACACTACACAATAAGTGCATGAGATAACCTGGTAAGCTTACAATCTATACTAATATTAAAAATATCACACAATATAAAATGTAAACACAAAATGCAACCAAATATCAGCTGAGTTACATCAAAATAGAAGCAAAATATTAAAAACATGATTGAGATGATTGTCACAGAAATAACAAGTGAAAGCAGCCATTCATAGTTGGTGAAAGCAAAGCAAGGCTGTAGTATAATTATATAGCTGCATTATAGAAGCACAACATGTATATTGTCATAGATGATTCAGCACCTAAATTCTACCTACAGCTACTCTGCTGGGCTAGCTATGTGATTTGAGCCAGCAGGTGATTGTCGCAGCACTTGCCTACTAGACAGGTGATCGTCAGTGGTTGTACACTTTTGGTAGATATAAAGTCAACAGGTTCTTTACAACAACTGATGATGCGAAGCTGTAGCCAGTCTAAAATAACATGCTCTGTCTTCTTTTACCACCTACAAGTAGATACAAATAGCCAATCAACATTAACTTGACAACAAATAGCCTCTCAGCAAGCACTTTCTCAATGAGTGAACTACTAATGGACCAATGAGTAAACACTTTCAAGGTGTGAGCTGCAGGTTCCATCATAGCTTTCTTGTTTAAAAAGGAGCAGTGCAATTCAATGGTTTACTTTTAACACCATGTGATATACCAGTTACTAGCATAACTTACCATGTGATATACCTGAAGACCGGAGCCCTGGGTCTTTCTCTAGTCTTACTCCTGGCAGGTTGAATATACTATCCCCTAAATATTACAAACACACAGCTTATGTAGATGGTATTACATGTATACAGTAGAGCATGTATTATATACAGTAGATGGTATTATTTATAGTAGGTGGTATTATATATAGTAGATGGTATTATATATAGTAGCAAGCACCGAATAGAGATACTTGACCATTCAACCCTTACATACTCCAGGAACTGTTACTGCATGTGTTTATAAATGTTTAGTATAGTAAGTCAGGAAGTCAGGAAGTGATGTCATTACTACATGTAGATGGGAGATAATAATACATACATTGTAGCCATGTGTGTGTATTATAAGAAAAGCAGTATGGAGCATGTACATTGTAATAATTATGTTAATGCCATAAATGTGAGACTAATATATTTGCTCTAATGCAACAAGAAAATGTCAAATGTTTAAATGGCCTTCAACCTTAAGCGTTCAGTATACTGATTACCTGCTAAGTACCTACTGCAATAATGTACTACGAGTACTTGGACCACCCACAAGGTGACAGGGTGGTGTAGTCGTCTACCCACAGACATCTAAACCTTAGGGTCAAGGGTTCAAGTCCCACACACTCCTGTCATAGAAGGGGAGTCCAGCATCTGAGATCTGTTAACTAATAGGGTTAGCTGTATGACACTAACCACAACACCACAAAGTACTTGTATAGTTTACCTCCACTGCTACTAATATTATTATTATCAGCTAATAGTGCACGCTGGGATGTATGAATTCCACTCACCAGGGGGCAGATTAGCAGCATTAGGTCCTAGAGTTCTAAAGTATGGATGAGACATGGCTGGCTGTGCAACCATTCTCCTCTCTTTATCATAAAGTAACAGCTTGCTGAACAGATCTGCAGCGTCCAGGTCAAACCTGTTAGTATAAACAGGTACATGATAGTATATACATGTACATATCATAGTATATACATGTACATATCATAGTATATACATGTACATATCATAGTATATACATGTACATATCATAGTATATACATGTACATATCATAGTATATACATGTACATATCATAGTATATACATGTACATATCATAGTATATACATGTACATATCATAGTATATACATGTACATATCATAGTATATACATGTTGTATATCCTGATAGTATACACATGCTATATACAGTATAACATATACCTGATGGTATACACATACTATATACAGTATAACATATACCTGATAGTATACGCATGTATACAGTATAACATATACCTGATAGTATACGCATGTATACAGTATAACATATACCTGATGGTATACACATACTATATACAGTATAACATATACCTGATAGTATACACATATATACAGTATAACATATACCTGATAGTATACGCATGTATACAGTATAACGTATACCTGATTGCATTATACCTTGGCGTAAGGAAATACAAACCTTGGAGCAATGGCAATGATTGGCTCCGGTAAGTAGAATGGTTTCTGATAAGGTCTGAACTCCGGGTTACTTGTCACACCTGGCATAGTCAGTTCGGTGGGAGTACCTAGAGTCTACAGGAAGCCAACATTGTATAAGCTAATGGTCAGCATGGTAAAAGCCAATGGTCAACATGGTGTCAGCTAATGGTCAACATGGTGTCAGCTAATGGTCAACATAATATCAGCTAGTGGTCAGCATGGTATCAGCTAATGGTCAGCATGGTGTCCGCTAGCAGTCAGCATGGTATCAGCTAATGGTCAGCATGATGTGAGCTAATGGTCAACATTGCATCAGCTAGTGGTCAACATAGTATCAGCTAATGATCAACATAGTATCAGCTAATGATCAACATGGTATCAGATAATGATCAACATGGTATCAGCTAGTGGTCAACATGATATCAGCTAATGGTCAACATGATATCAGCTAATGGTCAACATGATGTGAGCTAATGGCCAGCATGGTGTCAGCTAATGGCCAGCATGGTGTCAGCTAATGGCCAGCATGGTGTCAGCTAATGGCCAGCATGGCGTCAGCTAATGGCCAGCATGGTGTCAGCTAGGTACATGTGTGTGAAACCCACCTTGAATATTAAGTGTAGTTCGTCCTCAATGGCAGAACCAGGGAACAAAGGACTACCACTGGCCATTTCATAAAATATACATCCAACACCCCTGAATAAGAGTACAGTGTGCAGTGTACAGATGACAACATACATACAGTGTATATCATAACCAGTACTTACATTGTATGAAGCTTCATAATATTAGCCAATCAGCTACGAGAGTGGAGACTCACCACATATCTATCTGTGAGGAGTAGTCCGTCAACCCGAGAAGGACCTCTGGTGGTCTGTACCAAAGAGTGACTACTTCGTTAGAGTACGTCTTTGTAGGTATAGACTTAGCTCTAGCTAGACCTACAAACAATGAGAGATAAAACCGATCTTAGAACTGAAACTAATAGAACACGAGTGGAATAGTTGGACAGGATATTACATCACAAACACACATACCAAAGTCAGCTAGCTTTAGTTCTCCTTTCTCATTAATAAGTAGATTCTGAGGCTTCAAATCACGATGAAGAACCCTTCTCTTGTGGCAGAAGGCTAAACCTCGGAGTAGTTGAAACAGGAATAACTAAAACGTAAACATGACATGTAATGTCTAGCTGTAGAGCGTACATTACATACAGTAGAAAGGTGTGGGTTACAGTAATGTATATTTAGTACGCACTCTACTAGTCTAGATTCCTACTCACTGCAGACTTATTACCAGTCAGCTGTGAGTCTCACGTTATAATACAACCAATGGAAATGGTAGAGCAGGAATTCAATAACAGTGTCGTGTATCTAGCAACTCTGCTCACTACCAAGGTGGAATTGTGGAGTTATCCTCTCTTTGTTTTAATCATAAAATACAGCTCAGTACTTGAGAAAACCTCACTGATTGGCTAATTTTAAGCTATGATTGTTAGAGTTATAGAAGAAAGATGGCACAACTCCACAGAAAATGATGGAATAGTAAAGAGGAGACAAATCAAATCCTCACATTTCCTGTGGATGGGGGCAATTTTCCCTAATTGTGTTCACAATATAATGAAACTATAAAGATGTAACATACATGTACACAGCACAGTCTACATACTGTGAAGTGTAAATACTACTGACCTTGACATTTCCCATACTCATAATATTTCCACAATCATCCATGTATTGTTTGAGGTCTTTTTCCTGTAACATTTATCAGTCCTATTACATACAATGTACTATACACAGCAATAGTGTACATGTAGAAATATAGAGGTCATCATATCCTAGTGACTTATGAATTCCGTGTACAAAGTATTTGTGATTGGTTCTCACAACTATTGATAATAAACAAGCAAGTAAACACATAATTCCAACCTTTAGTAACTGTATGGAAGGATATTAGGCAAATCTGATTGGCTAATTTGAGTGCATTATATTTATTACTGAAAATACTAAAACCAGCGAATTTCAAGGCAAAATTTTAGTATTTTTCAGTAAAAAAAACATCATAAACAGAATGTCACCCCTAGTAGTGTGTAATAATGTGGAGATAATAGAATAGAGAGAGGATGACTCCCATAACCATCTCATGTTGAACATGGAGGCTGTTTGTCCGTCTACTTACCAAGTATGTCTACTTACCAAGTATTCAAATACGAGTGTGAGGGATTTGTCTGTGTGTATAATGTCATGTAGAGTTACTATATTGTTGTGTTTGAGATCTCTGAGTAGAGAAACTGTAAAAAACCAACCAATCAGCATATACTTCCCATAATGCATAGCAAGACTATAAGTCTAATAAGGTAATAATATATAATATGTATTGGGCTACATATTAAACACTATAAATATATGCATGTACAATGTATATACAAGTTGTTGTGTTGAGAGTACCAACTACAGTTACGATTTGTCCTCTCTCAACCATTTATTATGAATAACATAGACGAGGCTCATCTATAACAACTCTATGCACTGCAGATTAAGTTGAAAAATGTTGGTGTGAGCAGTATTTTAATGATGAATAACAAAATGAGACGCATTTTGTATCTTTATTGAGTCTTAATATTTCGATGTATATAGGCCTACATCGAAATATTAGGACTCAATAAAGATATAAAATGCGTCTCATTTTGTTAGACTAAGTTGAGTGTTAAGAGAACTATCACTCATAGTCTGAGGTCCCATACCTTCTCTGATAGCTGTGCATGGGGCCCCTTCCTCATGCTCCAACCTAATCTCCTTGAGAGCTACCAGGTCATCTGTTAGCCTGCTCTTTCCTTTGTAAACTGTGGCATAAGTTCCTTCACCTAGTTTGTCTAGCTTAGTGTAGGACTCTACCTTCCCAAACCCAATTTCCGACTGTTGAAGTAATATAAATGATTAGGCTAAGTAAGACAGGAGAAGTGATAGTAATATAAACCAATCATATCACAGTGGCACCACATTGATAATCAGTATCCAATAAGGTCACAGTACAAACAGGAAGTTGTAACGTACCAGAGATGCTCGTCTCTGCCGTATGCTGAGTGGTTCGTTCATCTTAGGAGCATGTTTAGCTATGAAAGTCTGTGGTAGCCTGAGGTCAGCCGGTAGAGAAAGCCTTTTACTTAAATCATGCTACAATGGAAGTAAAGTAAAGTTTAGTAGAGCAGAGTACTAAATCAGCAAACGCTGACACCAATATAAGTTGTAGTCTAAGCAATGTTGATTGGATTGCCAGAGGTCACGCTGAAGGACAGGCAGTGGACACTGTAGGATAGGCAGTGGACACTGTAGGATAGGCAGTGGACACTGCAAGACAGGCAGTGGACACTGTAAAATAGGCACTAGGCGCTTAAAGACAGGTAGAGGACACTGTAGAACAGGCAGGGTTATATCGAGAGAAGTGTCATCTTCATGGAGAGAATGAGAGATCTTATTGAATAATGCAAACAAATAAATGTACTATAGATGACAAATTTCATAAACATTTTGCTGTGGCTAAAGACAGCGTCAAATCAACACAATACACATTAGTGGATAAGGAACATTTTAATTCAGTCTAAGCTATTTGTTAATGAAATGGATATAAATGAACACTTTTGAATCACATGTGTATATAAGAACTGATTTGATGATAATATCGATAAGAATTGTGAATAATACAAGGAGGAGACAGCAGAGTAACAGCCAAGACTAGCTGATCACAGACAGTAGACACAAACACACAGATTCATAGTATACTATCAGTCACCATACTCCAATATTATGAGAGATACTGAAAGACTACAGACCAACACAAAGTGTAGACATATAGACGTATAAGTTAGTCACCCTTCCCAATTCACGACATTAGTACTAAGGAGTCACACATCTACCCTGTAACTAAACCTATTAGTGTCCTCAATAACTTGCTCGGGTTTTCGAAACGAAATTTCAAAAATTTCTTAGCTTAATTGTTATCTAATAGATAGTAGCAACAATATAATTACCACATACATGTATGTATCCATGATGATACAAGAGCCTAGAGAAGACTGAATTCAAGTAAGCTATGTATTACCTACACATTGGCAATGGGTGTGCAATTGTTTGAGTTTCAACACACTGCCAAGTACAAAACAAATTAATCCAACAGGAAGTTGCTGATAGAGCCTTCGATAGAGGTCCGTTTTCCAATCATGAAAATATTGACATTTTGACCATAATTACTGAAGTTACAACAAATCGCCCTTAGTGCCAATTTTAACTAGTGTTCTTGGAAGTACTGGACTGCTAGAATAATACAGACAAACCTGGGAGAGATAATGCAATTCAAAACAGTCAGAATTCATCTAATAAACTCCTCTCCTTGCAGCATTAACTTGTCAGAATGACACCAACCAACCACCTGTTGCACAGTGTCACACTGTGACACCTCCACTCAGTGTCAACATCTTAACAACGAAACACTTACATTTATAACACTTCGTCGTTTCTTGGGTGATCTGCGCCTAAAGTAGAAGTGTGAAGAAATGCCGAGAGAAGTCTCATCTTGATGGAGAGATTGAGAGATCTTAGGAGGAGGGTAAATGTTACCAGACGGAGAGGAAACGACGACCGATGGATTACGCATCATCTTACATGTAGAGAGGATAGAGACGTACTCTCTGGTATGAGAGGTAAGTTATGTGTGACTGTAGATACACAGATGATGCTAGAGCTGATATATACATGAATATAACTAGAAGAGTAGCATACTAGTAGCTAATCTATGCTATAATAACATAGATGTACAGATGTGTAACTAGTTCAGTACAGTAGATTATTAGCTAGGGGTAACATTCAGCTAGATATGTGCTCCCATGCTGTGTCTAGTTATCATGATGCAATCCTAATACAGGCAGTTAGAGAGATAGAGGGAGGGAGAGGAGTATATGAGGTGCGAGTTTGGTACGATAACCCACAGCCCCTCAATACTGTCTCATTTGCTGTAGCAACCCTCAGTCTAACAGCTGTATAAACTACTATGAGATGTCTAGTGATAAACGTGCCGTCTACAGGCAACCCATAACAAACATGCCATCTGGTGGATTAATAATATCACCATCTATAACTGAAGTTATCTCCTCATATCCTGGGTCAAACATGTACATTGATACAGTCAAGTTGAGAACAATGAGTGGAATAAGTATATGAGGAGTTATTCCTCCCTGCCTTCCAGCATACACTGTACATGTAAGTATGTATACTAAATAATACTAACCTCACTTAAATTCCTTCTTTGCCGGAAGGTAATATGAGAAGGGGAGACAAATGTTGTATCATCACCATTTGTGTCCTCAGCCTCAGAGTTGAGGGAAGTGTGAGATTGAGGGTTGGGGGCAGATTGCAACCTCTCTCTAGGTGTACCATTAAACTGGTGAGCACCGCGTGAAACAGCATCAATATCTGTTACTCTGGGGTTTTCGTACAGTACACCTGCAATAGCATATAAGTATAATTTATACACTACAGTACACTAGCAATAGTATGCAGTAGTGCATAGCGGTACATAGTAGTATGGAGCAGTATACAGTAGTACATTATAGGCCTACATTGTATAACCTGGTATAACTGTCTGACATACTCCACTATATAGACATACTAGTACTGTGACTGTACTATATTATCATACATAACAATGTACATTATATATTATGAGAAGCTGCCATTACTTACTGTACACAATGTTATGGTTACTATAATAATAAATTACACAGAGCAATAATACAGTAGTGGCTGTACATAAACTAGATAGTGATAATATAGATATGGTCTGCCCCTATAACACATCATACACAGTGCACAGCACATAGCTTGAGAAACCAGAACATGCATACAGTAAACCATCCCCACCACCTCGTATATATAGAAAGCAGTTCCAAGTAGAGGAATACTACTACAGTTGTAGATGAATACTACAGTGCATTACAAGAGAAGACAATACCAAGACAAGTAGGAGTCCTGAGAGAGCTACGTCTCCTCTGATGTTGTTTGAGAACTGGTTTAGTAAACGGATGTTCGTACAGGAAGTTAATATCCATGCCAGAGATATGAACAGCTGGTAGTACAAGCGTATACAGTCTCTCTTCTAGTGTTACGTACAGTGTGATTGACTTGTTAGACATGAACAGATATACCAATGTCAATGAGCTAATGATGCCGTAGGGGGAGAGAGAGACTGACATACAGAGGGTAGAGTAAGGAACATTCACCAAAATATCACAGAATATTCTAAATGGATAACAGCTTCATTCCAACCTTAAATTCCCAGCCCCAGGCGTTCAAGCTTATAAACTACAAGTCATTTAATTAATAAAAAATATTCAATGAAGATCAATACACATCATTTGATTAGAGAAGGGATGGAGACAGCTATAGCTTGTACAGTACAGTATGTTATAGCTACGGAGTGTTGTTGTGTGTGGGGTAGAGACACTATAGGTTAAGTGTATGTAATGTATGATACACATGCAATACAAGTACATATAACATACTTACATGCAATGCCTACAATGTAGTATTCAATTATTTTTATTAACTAAATATTATAGTCCAGGGAAATCGTGTTTCAAAGAACTATTTTTGTTCATTGTATAAAATAGTTGAAGTATAAAAAAGATCATATTTAGCAGGGCTGCATGTACATAGGTGTAGGGTACCAGTGGAACAACGGCATCACTACGAGAACATAACTCCTAAATAATTCTAAATCAATAACACAACTCCAATTTAACACACAGTAATCTGTGTATATTCATTAATTGTATAAATCAATAGAGAGAGGAAAACTTCAAACCACTTGAGGTATGATGTAACAAAGAAAACATTTATATATATTATGGATGCTATTGACAAGGTAGTCACAGGAGCTAGTGACTGACTGCTACTAACTACATTGTTATAATACGATAGACATGCTCACACCAGTCCGGCCAATCACATTTGAATTTGACCAATGTGATGTGGAGCAGTATGGGTAGAGAATACGCTGGCCCAAGGGATCAAATCTGACACACTTGGACTCAACTATCAGCTACAGCAGTGAAGTTACACAATTGTCTTTCGATCAAGAGGAATATGGGTGGCAGATGAAGGTTGTTTGTTTTCATTATATGTTATTCAGAAAAGTCTGCTATCTCTACAACTTATTAGTATATCATACGTATACAAGTAGGCTTATATGTGGGGGGGGGGGGCCTTGGAGATACCTACCTACCTGTTGATTTGGATACACACGTAGAACTTATACTATGATGTGAGAAGTTGTATTCTCATTTCTTACAATACAACCCAAGCCCCAAGGGCTTGTTGGCGGAATATCAGGTGACAATCATGTGGTGAAAACACTTGGTGTGTATATTTCATAGATGTTATATAGGGCCTACATGTAGGGCCTAATATTAGATAATATATATGTTAATTTACGGTATTGGTTTTGCTACACAGGCATAAATACATGTATGGAACTCACATAGTGCTGTGCACTAGGTATACAGTGTATAACAGTGAGTACAGTACTTACCTTTATAGTGTGTACTAGTATCCAGTGTATAATCAGAGTACCCTCCGTGTAGACTCTGTACCGGCCCATTCTCTGGTATAGCATACTGGGACAGTCCCTCATCAAATGTACTACTCTTACTGATAGATTTACGCAAACCGAGACGCTGTTTTAGTCGTTTCATTCTCTCATGCATGTCTCGTTAGCGAGAGTGGTCCACTACGCCACCCTCCAGATGACAAACAACTGTTGGATCCTAAGCTATACCTTTCCTTTCTATGTGTTGCATTAAGAAGCTGTAAGCAAGAAATGAACAACATCAAATATGCAGACCTGCTATATATACTAATCTACACATATATGGCTATACCGTATATTATACCTATGTTTAGCAATGCTACAAGTCATGGTGCTACAGATGTATATGCTAGAGAGATAAAATACAAGTAAATGTACACGGTACATACTATATACTACTACTTAGAGAAAAGGGAGGGGGTAGTATAAGGTTAGATTGTTATCTCATGTATTACATACTTGTAGTGTTAGATAAGAATGTATAACACAATAATAGGTATACAGGATATAGCAGTTCAAATACAAGACTTACTCTAATCTGAGTCTATGTTGTACTATAACAATGCATCATATTATTATATAATATAAATATATAGTATATAATATTGGACCTGATATAAAAATATATATAATATTAACTACGCTACACTCCAGTCACATGACCACTCATCAGAAGTAAATATAGTAAGTAAATGGAGGAATACAAGGAGACTAGTACAACAAACCTGTTTACCTTTTTGGTTGTCTGCAGATGGTATGATCTCAATTCCTGTTACACATTTCAGGTTCGGCAGAGTATCGGATGACAGAACAGCGAGTCCATTCACCAGCTTAGTCATATACTCATCTACTAATACCTAGTAACAGCCAACAGTATACAGGCTTACTCTATACATTACAGTACAGCTGCATGCTGAGCCGTACACTAGCACTGTACAACGATTAGTGTTATTGGACAGCATTGACAGCGTCTGTCCAGCCCCATTAACAGTTGACCAGATAACTTCCCCAGAATTTTACACTTTCTACTTCCAACATGGTTTTTATAGGATCCCGGCAGAAAGAGCCTTCAATAGATAACCTTAACATCGCAGAATTAAATACAGTAGGCCTATACTAATTTCTTCTTTTATTAAGAAGATATACCTGTATAAAAATAGCATTGTACCATGCTATTGTGTGTTTATGTGACCGATATGTACTACTGATATTAGAAGTTATGCCTTTAATTATTGTAATACCATGTATTATATTCCTTCCCACTCCACCGAGGTTTTTTACATTAGCACCAAACATCAGACTTCAGCTCACAACTACAAACTTTCTCTACTGAATCACGGGCTCTCAGCTCAGTCTCAAGGCTACTCGGACTGCAACTAGAATTCACCAGGTTCAAACAGTTTAACAGCATAGCACTCTGTTACGTCTGGTAATGTCTGTCACAACCCTTTGGTAGTTGGTACTATGTATTATCTAGATGTATCACGCCTACAACGTTGTCTAGCACAGGGAAGGGCTAACTGCACAATGGTGGAATAAAATCCGTGATTGCAGCAAAAATATTATTACCTAAAATAAGCAATATGACAACGTAGCCTATGGGAAACAGGTGTGATTTTACACAGCTTTAAAATAACCTCTGCTCTTCAGTAAAATTCCACATGCAGAAATTGTCTTCATTATATATGGTGTTACCCAACCCAATTACCCCAACCACAAAAAGTTAAAGCTACGTGAACCTATGTAATATTGCAAAAAGAGAAAAATTCGAGATAGCCTTGGTTATTCGCCAAAATAGAAGCTGAAGAAGTCTTGCTTATAGATTATTGGTTGACCGCCCAACTACAAACAAGGAACTAGTACTATCCAAGTTTCTAGACTTCGGCACCAAAGAGCCCCATTGCCCAACATAATTCTCACGATAATAATTGTAATAATAGGGTTTTTTATCTGCAGACAAGCAAACATACAATATGATTGGTCAAGTTTACGTTATGGAAAAGACAAGGCATGAGTGGTGCATTTTTGAAAAAAAAGCTTATTCTTTGATTCTACACCATGAGGTCCAACTTTATCGAGCTATGGCCTAAAATCCAATAGGCTACTTAAAGAAATCAAGACAACAACTCTTCGCCCAAGATACCCTACATGTTCTTCTCTTTTTCAATAATATAAAACATCCAATAAAATGCGAATACCAACTTGATCAATCAAATTGTGTGTGAACTCGTCTACAGCATAGAAAAACCGTTAAAAATAAGCCTATAATAACTATAATTATATTGTTTATACAGTAAGCTAATCTATAGGCCTATTAATAGGGTCTACTACTAATGCATCAAATTGATAGTCATAGTTAGTGATAACCGCAATATAGATTAATTAAAGATATAAATATTACATAGAGATAGACAGCAAACGGAAAAAAATAAAGGCAAAATAAGCAAAGAAGTGAAAACAAAATTAAAATTTTGCTCAACTGTAATTGATAAATATATGGAAATATCATTTATATCATAATAATTTAGGGCCTATGTTAATAATCATAAGAAAATGAATTTATTTTTATTTTATATAAAAACCCCTTTAAAAATGCGATGTACACGAAAATATAACCAGGTGAACAAATAAAGTTCGAGCTCAGTGGAAGTCGAAGTTCGCTTAAATTTGAATAGTCTACTTAGAGTTAGTTGTTCACGTTTAGGCCTACTACTTGAAGTCAAAGTTACACTAAAATAAGACAACACAAAGGTTGGGAAAGTGAAAGTGGTTGCTATCTAATCAATCATGCGACACATCTTTAAGTTATACTTCAGTGGACCAAATTCGTATTTTTCCCAAATGACAACTACAACCGTAGATTTCCAAGCCTGATATCATAGTTACATTATTGATTACAATACTGTCTGTAATCGTAACAAACTAATAATATAATTAAAATAAAACTAAATACAACAGGTATCGGTCGGCTCAAAATTACAATATAGCCTTGACATTAGTTTAGTAGTAGTTAAACTATCTAACCCAATTGACATGTATAATAGATCACGGAATTGTGGAACATATTGGAGCGTGGTTTGCACTGCTATACAATAAGAGAATTTGTCGAGTTTTGGAGTTGTCGTATCCCACTTGGCATCCTATGGGGCGGACAATTTCTGATAAATGTGTTGGAACATTGTACATTATTATCAGAGCTGGGTCCAAGTCCTAGATTTGACTTGACTTGCCAAGTCAAGTCAAGTCACAAGTCGACTTGACTTGGACTTGCCAACTTGCTGACTTGACTTGCGCATCAATTTGACTTGACTTGGACACATGAATGACTTGTGATTTTGACTTGACTTTGACTTGCACATCAATGTGACTTGACTTGGACACAGGAATGACTTGTGATTTTGACTTGGGTTTTGCCAAGTCAATCTGGCAAATAAAAATTTTGTACAGTGTTTAGCCAACATGGAAAAAAGGTCTCAATTGCCTACCTAATTATCATTTTTACTAGATCAGTGCTACTAGCAGCACTCAGAGTATATCAAGGTTAGCTAGGAGGATACACAATTCAGGCACTATCTAAGCTGTGTGTACGAGAGACTACACAAGTACGACAATGCATAGTCACAAGTACACACAGTGCAAGTAGTGTAAGTGTAGCATACAATGTAGGTGTGGTGTAAGTAGTGAATACAATGTGCAGTGCAATAATTACTAGAGTTAAATTGCAGGACTGGCCAGTGGGCACTCCTTGCTGTACCATGTGCTGTTTATATGCTATGTAACACTGTATCACCATTACAATATACAGTATATAATACTATATGGCCAGTCTCGACCGTAGTGCCAATAATACTACTCATATAGACTAGTTCTTTACCATGATTGCATCACATACATGTCCATGCCCTGCTACACCTTGGCATAGGTTTTTCATGGATTGGAATGCCTACAAAAAGAAAAAAATGATGTTTTGAAAAATGTAAAATTTTTTGAAGTCGTCTTCCACTTGATTTGCATTTCGACTTGACTTGACTTTGACTTGACTTGTGACTTGCATGACAGCTGACTTGACTTGACTTGAGGCATCACTGACTTGACTTCGACTTGACTTCAAAATTTTCGAAGTTACTTGACTTGACTTGAGGCAGCACTGACTTGACTTCGACTTGACTTGCCTCCAAAATTTTAGAAATGACTTGACTTGTTGACTTGCAAGTCGACTTGGACCCAACTCTGATATATGGATGGTCGGACAATGCCAAGATACATCTAACATTGTTAAATGTCATGTGCCTCTGCCAGCCACCTACTTGTAGCTATATTTTGTTTGTTGCTGAAATAGAAGGGGGTAACTATAAACAGTTTATTATAGAATGTACAAACTTCACAAACCTCTGGATATGATTAAGGTTGATATGTAAAACACATCATGAACAAAAATGTTTTAAAAATGTATCTGTTTGTCGATGGAATATATATAAATACTAGCACACTCTCAGTCGGAAAATTTATAAAAGTAAACAATATATGTAAATAGAAAACAAGCATACAAATCGTACTGAAAATGTCTGACATAGAATGTGGTATTAACACAATTTACAGCGTAGTGTAACTATAATATTACAGTCTGTAGTACAATAGAGTCTGTGGTCTATATATCCCACACACAGTATATATTGTGATGACTACTTGGGTGCAGTAACAGATCTCCTTAAAGGAAATAATGGAAAGAGATACATCTTTCTACGGTTAGTAAATGTACATCTTCCATCTGGAACACATCCTCCTATTGGTTCACCTGTAGACTTTGTATAAGCTATGCTCACCTTTCTAACTCTCTCTTGTACCTATTAATTACACAAATTATATTACTAAAACCAACCAAACTTTTATATATTGTCTATATAAGGACAGCCTATGGATTGATTGACTGTTGATAAATCCTCAGTTTTGTAATAACTATAGTTAATATAATACTCACAATCTTGAATAGTTCCTCAATATCTCTGTGACAACTGTGCTTGTAAAATGTAGCTACTAGAATCCTGATAAACCAAGTACCGTGTGTTGGATGTCGTAGCATTTTATAGGCTAAAACATAAAATTCATACTATATTAGTATTACAATGCACATTATATATATTACAACAAATATTGTCACAACTACATGTACAGTACATGTAGCATAAAGTACATCTCCAAGGCTTCAAACATAACATTGGTAAAGCTGTGTAATGCACCAAGACTATCAATTTATTTCTGCATTAAAATGGGTTCCAACTGCTCTGGTCCACTGTTCAAACCCCAAACATGCATTATACATGTATATTAATAGTATGAGAGGAGACAATTTCCAGTTTATAAATTTTATGACAGGATAATATAAGTGTCAATATAGTGTTTGTGTCATGGGTATGGTAATACAGAGAGATGGAGGAAGTCTGTCTCCACTAAACATACATTTACTCACATTCAGAAGTAGCTTTCATAATGAAGAAATCATCAGCATTGAGAGTGTCCAGTTTAGAACAATCAACAATTGGTCCTCCATATATCTCTTCCCTCCTCCTCCACTCCTCCATATATCTGTCCTTCTTGGGTCTCGTTCCTGATTCCTCCTTACCTTCCGGTACAACTGGTCCTGGTTCTACTGGTCCTGGTTCTACTGGTCCTAGTTCTACTGGTCCTGGTACTACCTGTTCCTGTGCTGCCACTGGCCCAGGTCCTGGCGTTGTTGGAGGGGAGGAGGTAGGTAGAGTAGCCGCTGCATTACCAAGGTCAACTCGATCTACATAAATATAATGAAAGTTATCTCCTCACCAAATCCCAGAGTAGCTACATGCACGTATATAGTCTCCATGAAGGAACATGATTGTCAGCTGCTATAGAAATAGCAGAATCGGCAGAGTATGTGTTTTTACAGCTAGATGCCCTTCCCATAACCAACTCATTTACTGGAACCGCTTGACCACCTCCTCCAAAAAAACCAGAGGTGAATTTTCTACATGGCAGTTCAAATTTGAGCACAAGGTCTCGTATTTTAGGTATTGGTTCAAACAGACCCAGAAAATTTTAATGAACCGAGAAAGACACTCTCTATAATTACGTATCTGCATGACCTGTAATATAGATTCATGCTACATGTTCAATTTCTAGTACCCAAAATATTCAGGTGAAATGATTGTCATGTGCTCCACCAACCGAACTACATACTTGTACATGTATATTTGATTAAGCTGCTATGATGTCACACTATATACCACATACTATTATATACAAACAGAAGTAAAGAAATAAATACCTCCAGAACAAGCCTGTACTATCAGTACTTTAGGTTTTCCTTTCATAGCTGGAAAATTCCCAGGAGAGAGTAAATCTTTGATCTTCACTAAATCTACAGGTTGTGAATTACAATCATAGAACATGTCACCCCTTGAACCATGTGACATGTAACAGAGAAAGAAACAGCCGTACTGGTAGTTCTCGGGTTGACGAGTCTCTTCTTCAATCGCTGAGTATATTTCCTGTATAAAAATAGAAAAGTTATATTATGAGAAAAGAATAACTACAGAGAAAGTGTACATTGTAAGACTACGATGCATACATTACAACTAACAATACACTACTAAACAGTACTAACCTCTGCAGTGAGGTCACTGAGTTCTTGGTGTGACTTGACAATATCAAACCTCAGTCCATTAAATAGCTTAGCTAGATTAGCACAGTCAACCAGCGAACCATTCCTTGTATCTACCAGCTTTCCATTCTTGTAGAATTTGTTATTATTTATGATCATGACTCTACCTCTTACTGGATCACTCATCTCATACACCTAAAACAGTAGATAGAGCAGAATATGGGAAGAGGACAATACAGCTGTTGTGTAGCTAGTTATATGGACTCTACTGGCAACAACAGTAATAGCACTAACAAGTACCTTGCTAGTGTTGTCAAACAACTGTTGAATACACTCCTTGTCTGTACGCTGTAGTCTGAGAGAAATGATTGGATGAGAGTTTGTAAAGTCAGCATATCCTTCCTCTTCTACATCAGAGATATCGCTGTCATCAGAGAGTGTGCTGATTGGATGTGTAGGAGGAACTACAGCACCTGTATAATATATAGTAATGATAATACTACATGTATCATCCATAGATATACTCTGATATGAGTGCGTAACTACAGGTACATCTTCTGTTAGTAGAGTGACCATGAGGTACCTGGAGCAGTGACCATGAGTTACCTGGAGTAGTGACCATGAGTTACCTGGAGTACTGACCATGAGTTACCTGGAGTAGTGACCACAAGTTACCTGGAGTAGTGACCATGAGTCACCTGGAGTAGTGACCATGAGTTACCTGGAGTAGCGACCATGAGTTACCTGGAGTAGTGACCATGAGTTACCTGGAGTAGTGACCACAAGTTACCTGGAGTAGTGGACGAGGGACGAGATTTCTCTAATCTAAACAGGAACCTCTTCAATTGTGAAATGTCCTCCTCAGTCAGCTGATAACCTGTATAATAATAACATAGGTAACTTTTAGTGAAATTTGTCTAGTATTGTCCATATCAAATGAAGTATCAAGACTTAAACAGATTCTACATGTAGGATGTTGCAAGTTAATATATATACGAGCGTATGCATGTACACAGTTGTAAATGAATATAATGGAATAATATGATTGCAGACTTACATGGAAACCGGAGTGGTTTGGGTACCGTAAGCTCTCCCTGACTGTTCAGTTCTGCATTGGCACAGGCTACTGGTTCTATACCAGAGAAGGTAGGCACTGAGGGTGGTCCATCTCCATCTGATTCTGTATGTTGAGTACATCTGAACCAGCTTGGTTCCTCCTCACAATCAGGATCGTCGGCTCGAATGAAGAGACAGTGAGCACAGTAGAACTTTACTTCAGGGCGAGTAGCTTTCCACACACTGCGAGTCCTTGATATGATATGGTGTGCGAGTTCAATCAAGCGTTTCCACGATGGACCAATCAGCTCTACAGGAGTCGATACTTGCAGTGTGACTTTCCTATTGCTACGGTTGTGCACCAAATGCGTTGTGCTCTTGCCGTGCTGTACGGTTGCTCCATTATTGACTGCTTTCACTGAGTAGGTGGGATCTGAGAGAAAGTTTAACACTGTCACTGTAATGAGCTGGTAGACGTACCCAGGAAGTGAAAGTCCATTAAACAAGATGTCAACTCTCAGCTGTAAATACCCATCAGATTTCCACTCTCTACCCATAAACTTAGATGAGAAGTAGGGTATGATATAAGCATTGCCACCCACTTCCTGTATTGGACCATGGACAATGCAGAATGATTGCAGAAGGTTTATGGCCACTTCGATTGGAAATTTAGTTTCAGTTTTGATTAGATTAATCAAGATAGCCTCATTTATGATACCATTTACTTTATATTTCTCTACCATTCGCTTGAATGTAGCCTTCTCTATTCTATGAGTTTTGTGTTTGAAGGCCGTAAAACTATCACATCTTTCTGTCCACTTCTCATCTTGAGAATGATCAAACAGCACAGCGATCATTTCTACAACCTTTGATACCTGATGAAAGATAAAAGGTGACAATGAATCCTTGTCTTCAAACCAAAGAACTTTACCAACATTGTGTAAGTACCTCAGCACTACATGTAGGTGATAAGTATTGGGAAACGCAGCTTCAACATCGGACACGAGTACGTAGGGTTTGCCTTCATGTCCCTCTAGGAATGAATTTATACGCTCCCACAGACCGGGGATCTTCACCTTGAACTCAACAGCACGCTCCTCTATGCATTTCTTGAGACAGTTAATGGCATTGTCTACATCATTATCCTTTCTGAACACAAAGATTTCATCTGTGTGAAACAAGGGCTTACTCAGGTCTGATAAATGGATGATTTGACAGAAGTCACTGGAACCATCTGACAATTCCTGTTCCTCTTTAATCAGTTCCAATCGAATCTTCTCGGCTGAGGAGATAAGCTTTTCTAGACACACTTGGAAGTCTTCTACAGAGAGTTCGTCTCTGTGAGTGAGTGCAAGGATAGGGGGACCTAACCGTGGACATGCTAGGTAAAGATGGGAGAGCCAATCAAAACAAAGTCGTCTAGTCGCTTCTCTATGATCTCTTTCGACCGAGAGCTGCTGATATTCCACCAGGTTAACAACCACTAAAGGGACACACTGCTCCTTCAATGTCAGCTGGTAGGCCAGATGGTAGACCTCATGGCCACCAAAGTCTACAAACCTAACCGATGCGTCAGACAAAGATAAGCTCTCCATGTTAAACACCTTTGTGGTCTCATCTTTAGCTGAACTCGCATCACGAAATGTGAGAACACGCTTGCCAGCCTTTAAACTACGAATAAGGCTGGTCTTTCCAGCCATGAGGTTCCCAACTACAGCTACTGGTACTACAGTGATCTCTACACCAGCTTCAGTAAGTAAGTCATTAAAATATTTAGTGATGAGAGTTAGACCCTGTTTACACACAGCATAAGGTGGAGACTGGAGAGAGCTACACTCATCACAATCTATAACAGAGAGTTTACTCAACTTTAGCAAGTCACTCCCTATCTCTGTGAGTCTTCTGTTTCCACGCACATCTAACTCCTGTAGATTATCCAGCTGATATACTACGGGAGGAAGTCTTACTCTGAACCTGTTGCTTCTCACACCTAACCTCTCCAAACTCTTCAGATTACTTAAACTAAAACATAGTATTAGATACATCACATACCATTGGTAAGAGTGTAGACCCTATATACATTGTACATGTATGTGAATAGTATGCCACTGCTAGAGTGGTGTAATATACATGTCCGTGCCCATGGTGTACTATGCACTGTGCAGTACTAGACCATTGATATAATGTACACGAACTCTATGTAAAGATATTTGCTACAATATGCTAGAAGTATATACTACTGTACAATGCACACTATATAGTATGTTACACTACACTACATCACACTGCACTACACTATACACTATTCAACTGCTATACTATACGCCAGAACCATTGACTCAATGGCTCTGCTACACGCTATTCTACCCGCTCTATTGTACTATATGCCAGGGCTGGCCAAACTGTGGCCCGTGGACCACATGTGGCTCACTTGCTAATTTTTGGTGGCCCACTTGAGCTTGGTGTAAAGTTGGCATTTTTAGTATTTTTATTTGGTGCAGCAAACAAGATGAATTTACATGTACAACAGAGACCCGTTAATTGTGTCTCAAGCATTATAGAACTCTGCACCATGAATAAAAGTTCAAAATGTGCAAATACATGTAGAATTTGACATGCAGTTTGGCCAGTTCAGAAATTTACACAAGTTAATTGAGCTGACTAAGTGTCCAATGCAGGCTGAACCACTTGGGGAGTGGAAAGGTTACGTTGAAAATGTGTGCAAAGAATTTTCTGTGTCTGCAATACAAGTGAAATTGTGTAATCTCAAAGCAGCAGAATTCGGAATAGTCAACATCGAAGAGGTTGTACAAAGGCCGCTACTGCGGAAGAGTACCCTCAGTTGACAAGTGTGGAACGACATCTACTCACTGTGTTTGCAATAACCTACCATTGCAAATCAGCTTTCTCAAACCAAAACTTCATAAAGAGTCAAGTCAGATCAAGTCTCAATCCAGAGCACTTGCGTGAACTACACACTTAGAGTCTAACTATGAGGCCTTAATGACTAGTCAATGAGAATCTCATCCATCACATTCACCTACAACTACACGTACATGTACACCTACAGCTAGACATACACCTACAGCTACATGTACATGTACACCTACAGCTACAAGTACATGTACAGCTAGAAATACACCTACAGCTACATGTACATGTACACCTACTGCTACATGCGCACCTACAGCTACATGTACACCTACAGCTACACCTACACCTATTAATCCACACGTACACATGTACTTCTCAGAGCATTCATATTGTGGTGAGGCAAACTTTCCTATTGTGATGGACCGGCCGACTGACCCGACACCCAGGCCAACCTATGCCGAGGTCATAAGGAAGGCCCTGATACCAAAACGGGTGTTGTCACTCCTGGATAACTCTAAAAAGGCCTTAGTGTCTAACCTCCCTTGGTTAGCCAAACACTGACAATATCTTATACATGCATTGACATTGTTCTCATATCTACTCTTAGATACATGCATGGACATTACTCTATTATTATAATCAACTGCATTATACATAGTGTGCTTTATATTGTTATTATTATTAGCCAATCAGGTTATCGCGTTTCCGCATGGTTAACTCTACTATGTATGCAATTACCTATTATCCTGATTATATCTTCTAAGTCTTTTATCTGTACACTTTTTGGGGCCGACGTCTTCAAACATGGCCATATTTATATACTACCCATTTCGGACTATTATAAGCACTTTTTGTGCATGGCCGACGACCCTTTTGATGGCCGACGTCGGGCGGAACTACTCCATGTTGTTGCGTAAGTTCCGGACCGATACCTTATCGTACCTTTTGTCGGAAGTGTTATTAGTATAAAAGCCAGCACATTTTCTGTATCAAATCAGTTGTTGATTGCACTTCAATAAAGCAACATCTCCGAACTCAACCTAGAGCTTACTCTTGCAGGCAGGCAGCTCCACCCACAGGTCTTCTTAGACCCTGGACTCTCTAATGAGTCTCAGCCTTGGCCTACGTCATTATCAATAATCACAAGAGCTTAACTAACTGTTCACTCTTTAAGTAATGTGTGGAAGTTACCTTGGTCATCCTCTACCAACCTCTAAGCTCTTCCCGGCACTCGTACGTAACACACCCAACAACATTACAATATGCCTAAAATATGCAGTGCATATCAAGGGTGCTTTGGAACTTTCAACAGAAACTGAAAATTATGGAAGGCAATATAATATTGAGTGGGCTCTAACAGTGTGACTAATAACAGTAAGATATATTGCTTTCACAACTCTATTTTTCAGCATGCTGCCTGGAGTCCAGCGAGCCCCCTAAACAAATAGCCCCGAATGTACCAAAAAACGATGTACTCACAAAACCACACACACTTCACCAACAAATGTTGACTGCTCTTGCCTTTTGCAGAACATTTCATCGTATGGCTTACTTTTATACAAAGAGAATATAGGCCTATAACATGCTACTCGTAATTCTCTATAAGGGCAGGAGGACCACTGAAAAATAGGCAATTGACCAAATTTGGCCCTGGGACCTTAGTTTGTGCACCCCTGCTGCACATGTATGTGACATAGATAAGTATTGAATCAAGTAGTTACATGAAGTACATGTATTACAGTGTGTATGTGCAAGTTATAGATACACACTCAGAGTAGTACAGTTATACTAGATTATATAACTTTACCTCTGTGGGAGGTCTGATAGCTGGCAGCTAGACAGCCTCAGCTCTTTTAAAGATGTTAATTCAGATATTACATGAGGTAATCCACTGGAGAAGTTACTACTCCATACATGTAGTACTTGTAGATGTTGTAAAGCTTTCGAACTAAATAACAGATAATAACATGAGATTATACAAGTCATGTATTGTTACCAATTCTTGTAGTGCTGTAGTCTACTAATGCTCAGCTATACTCCAGGGGGGTAACTTTCTTGAAAAAGTTGAGGCGGCTAAAATTGGACTGGCTAACAGTAGCGGTGTGGGGAGGGTGTGTGTGGGATGGGGGGAAGAAGGAGGGTGGAGCACCTCCCACAAGAAAGTTTTTGAAAATTTACACAAAAACAGCCATTTTGATGCATATTTGAGCTATACGTGATGGTACAAAAGTACAAAATGTTGCATAGTAATCTGCAAATAGTAAACTTCAAATTAGTATACTGCAAAGAAGTGCTTCTCTGTTTGGCTTGGCCATGACGTACCATTGTAGTCCTTTACATCATCCTTGTTTACATCATTACATGACTTAGGCCTAAAGAACACTGTTCTTCAGGGCTTGGGAACCGTAGAATACCACTCTCCATCTCTACCCATCAACTAAATTTGCACTATTTCCCCTCTTATTAAAGTGTGTACATTCCACTTCGAACACTGTTCTAAGAACAGTGTTCGAAGTGGAACAAATGAGGTGGGTGGGCACACTGTGCATGCAATCTTAGGGCATTTCCTATTGTTGAATACAGAATTACACATGCAGTAATCCTATCTTACAGATGAGATTAGTATTGTCATTGTATAGCTAACAAATTGAGTGAATTACTAAAATGAAAAAAATTGTCTCTCAGTGGGATTCGAACTCGTGTCTCTATGCATGAAGACCAAGCATTCTACCAATTCCGCTATCAAATCAGCAGTGGCTTCACGCGAAAATTAGCCATCGATATAATGATACACATAGAAGCATCATTTTCATTAGAGTATGTTTATATCATGTGGGGCACGGTAACTATGCCTTCCGATATTAGCTTAATTTTTTCTTCTGTTAACAAAAAGTTCAGGCGGCTAGGGCCGCCTGAGCCCCCTAGATAGTTACGGCCATGTACTCAAGATACTTTGGTTACAATTTATATTTAATTTATCGTACTCTAAGTTAGGACTCTGGTCTAATATTGCAATGTGATGTATATTGTATGAAGGCACAAACAGAATGGTGCCGGAAAAACACCGAACAGCGGAATGGAATTCACCGAACAGCGGATGAATTTAACAGAATAGAATTTCTTTGTATGCCTAACTTATAGCATGACATTGGTCCATTATAACCAGCATTTTACTGTTATGAACTCATAAAACCCTTGCACAACTCAACCATAGTCATTTATGATTATAAAAATTAATTATAAATTTTTATTCAGACGACTAGACGAGCAATAAATAAATGAGTAAGTAGAATCTAAACATCTCGACTTTCAAATATCTAGCCCACCATGTTCCTGAGATGAGTGGCAATAGAGACATAATATTAGTAGTATAGTCAGTGCACTTCTCCACAGACATGCACTCGTTGACCCCTGTTTTCAGCCAATCACAGGCCAGTATTTCTGATTTCAACCAATCACAAGAGAGCACCAAAATTTGCACACGACCTTGCCAAGGTCACCCCAAAATCCCCCCTTTTGATTGGTCGAAAAAACATTTGCACACTTGGGAATTCAAACCACATGAATGTTATGCTTCCTAATCACCATGGCAACCATGAAAATTCAACCACAAGAATGTTATGATTCCTAATCACTTGTCAACCTGTCAAAATTAACTTACTCTTTCCCTCTAATTACCTAATAAACCAGGAAGTGGGAATTCCCGTTCTACTACTTGGAAAATCCCTGCTAGCAATCAATGTACTACGCCACCCTCTCTCTCCAACTCTCTTTCCCACCCCCTTCCTGCACCCATCCTTTCCGCTCGTCTCCCTTCCCGCAGTGACAGTTGCCCCCTACGCGTTCTCCTTTTGCCACTGCCAACGATCTAGCAATAGAAAAAAGCTGACTAGTAGGTAGGTGTCTCTGTTTAGTCTCCCTATAAAAATATAAAATAGCAGGGTGTAAATTATCTCTTTGCCTTATACCACTATAGACAATAAACACTTCACAATTGCTGCCAACTACCCTATTTAGCACTAACCTTATGTTCTACTTGTTGACATCTCTGATCAGGTGCTGACTAGTAGGTGGGTGTCTCTGTTTAGTTTCACACTGCTGACTAAAGGCTGATTGTACATACTGTTAGAGTGAACAACTCCTACCTTAAATGGTAGTATTCAGTAGGCGGAGTCTAGCCATTTCCCTGCCCCTTCCAATACACTCCGATGTCATTCCGATGCCCCGATGCATACCAATGTTAATTGATGCATCGGGACACATCGTAATACAATCGGAGCACATCGGGGCGCATCGGGACACATCGTTATACATCGGGGACACATCGGAGCACATCGGGATTGGATGATAGAAAGGGAGGAGTCAAGGATTGAGCAGTTGTATAAAGGGAGAGGGGGAATCACAGTCTCAGCATTCAAAGTTCAGCACATCAGAGCAACGTGAGTTGGATGACTATACCAAGATGGAAAAGATGCAACTTTCTTCAATAGAAATGTTTTATTAGCATTCGAAGATAAATAAAGAGACAATAAAAGAATCAAGCAGAAATCTAAAAAGTAAAGAAAAAAAGAAATGCAGGTAAGACAAAGTATTGGTCTCTCTCTATAGTTAAAGGTAGACTGTGTACATGCAACTAGGCTATGGTAGACTGTGTACATGCAACTAGACTATTGGTATACTGTGTACATGCAATTAGGCTATTGGTAGACTGTGTACATGTAACTAGACTATTGGTAGACTGGGTACTTGCAATTAGGCTATGGTAGACTGTGTACATGCAACTAGACTATTGGTATACTGTGTACATGCAACTAGGCTATTGGTAGACTGTGTACATGCGTGTATATACATGTACATTTACATGCATGTACATGTACATACATGTGCACCAGCAGGGAGTTACGTTTCCATTACTGAAATAATCTCATGAGTAGACAACTTCTAGTATGGATCACATTGCATGATGGGAGAGTTAAACCACTACTGTCGCACCATTCAATGTTTGCAAATAATCTTGTTCATCCTTTTTCAGTAAGATTGATGTGTTGCTTGTCTTTGACTACCAAGAAACTGCTATTTTAATATTGGCTGATTTCACCGTCAATCAGTCTATGTTGGGAATTTTGGAAGCACTCAAGCAGTCAATATAAAACTGTGCTACAGAGATAGCCATAGGGCCTGCAACTCCATTGCATTGTTATTGCGGGCATGACTCTAACTTACTTGTTCATCGCTGTGCTCAAGAGTTATTTATAGAATGACAGTTGGTGTTGGCTCAATAAGATTACTGGGCTATTTGATGCTAGTAGCTTACCTATGTACATAAGTTACAAGTATAGACTTAGGGCAGGCATAGCCATAGGAACTTAACAGGTCTCAATGCTGACTGGAGGTTATAAAAGCCAATATTCCAATGAGTTTATCTTGACTGCCACTAGGTTTGCAAAGACAAACAACACGTCAATCTTCATGAAATAAGATGAACAATATTCCTTGCAAATATTGAATGGTGAGACAGTAGTGGTTTAACAATTGATTGAAGGAGTAGCAACTGACTAGCACAGTAATGGAAACATAACTCCCTGCTGGTGCACATGTATGTACATGTACATGTGCATACGTGTTGTGGACTCACCCCTATCCAAAGTTTGCTCAGAGAATGATGGAGAGTCTGGCATGTTGGAAAGATCCTTTTGAGCAACACTTCCCACTGCAATCCCCTTTCTTTTTCTTTGTGCCTCTTTTAAGACTTCTAGCTCTTCAGCCCTCTTTTGACCACTCTCTTCGTATTCAATTATCCCTTCCATTTTTGATTCTGTTAGTCCTCCAAACATCTCCTCTTGGTTCTGAGGTAGGTTGTCTGTATCCATTGATGAGATGAAGTAGTGTAGTAGTGTACTGGTGCTATTGTGATGGTACGCCAAGTCGTATCTTACATCTGACACTCATTATTGTGTGCATACATGTATATATCTGCTTGTACTTTACTCCTATATTGTTGTATATGACTATATGATTATATCTAAGTCTTTTAATGCCTTTTATACCCATGTACAGAGGCCCGACCTCTCAGAATCCATTGATATTCATTTTGTACATGAATTGGACCATTATAAGCAACTTTTGTAGAACCCGACCTATTTTGGGTCGGCCGTCGGGCTTCCGGCGGCCATCTTGTTGCGCAACTTCCGGACGACCACACGTCGTCTTTTCCCGACGTCACGTCGGCCGGAAGTCCTTATACTATACAAAGGGCACTGTTTTACTGTTCATTGTCTCAGTCTACACTTGGCTTTCAATAAAGACACATCTATACTTGATACAGAGACTTTCTCTTCCTTTTACTAGGTCATTCGCTTAGCGAACCGCCTACTAGGTCGAACTACTCTCTTTCATTGTATAGTCTGAAGGTCGGACTTGAGATCAGATGGGTCGTCTTTGGTAGTATTTGGGCTACTGAGACCGCTCGATCTTTCATGTAATGCGAAGTCCTATTACCACTCATAGGCACTTCATTTCTGAGTCGATAGTCGTCCAAGGACGACCGCACCAAATCACAGAAACCATTACACTATTAGTAGTAGACTTAGGGCAGGCATAGCCATAGGAACTTAACAGGTCTCAATGCTGACTGGAGGTTATAATAGCCAATATTCCAATGAGTTTATCTTGACTGCCACTGATTTTGGGGTGACTTTGGCAAGGTCGTGTGCAAAATTTTGGTGCTTTCTTGTGATTGGTTGAAATCAGAAATACTGGCCTGTGATTGGCTGAAAACAGGGGTCAACGAGTGCATGTCTGTGGAGAAGTGCACTGACTATACTACTAATATTTCATGCAAAAATTATTTTACTAACCTATTTAATAAGTTGTAAACCACAATGACAATCGACAGTTTTAGCAATAAAAGGAAACTTATGCATTGATGAACCGTGAGTATTCCTGAGAAATAGTAATGAATGTAATAAGTCCCAAATTTTATTAGTTCAAGATTTTTATAGCAGCTCGAGACATTTCGACTAAGTTCAAACTTGCCATTTCTTCAATAGAACCACACAGTTCGGAAAGTAAACAGATAATCAGATGAAGATGAGCGGCGTAATGTGCGTTTGCTAAAAAGGGTACTTTTCTTTTGTGTGGATGGTAGTAAAATGTGACTCCGCTTTCCGGAATCCCCAACTGTGCTGTGATTAAAGGTGCAAACACACGAGACAGCATATTGTTTCAGTGCTTTACACCTCATCAATGTACATGTAAATTATACTCCTATATTATACATGTATATCTAAAACGTGCGAGGAAGACAAACGAAGGGAGGACAACTCCTAATTATGATCAATAGCTTACGAGTGCCCATGATAAAATATATATAACTTATACTTGAATATGGTACAGTCTCTACTGGATCCACTCCTTCTGTAGTAGTAGTAGGTGAAGGTGATTGTGGTGATTCTGAAGTCTCCCACTCACTTCCAGAACGTCTGCTGAATTTGGTTGATTTAGCAGATCTACCTTTCCCATGTTTGTTTCCCATGTTTTATGTATGAATGGGACACCAGAGCAGACAACTACTAGTTGTTTAGTATCTCATCATTTGACTTGTAGTAGTTACTGTAATACATGTAGGTGATAGTAAACTGATATCTAAAAGGTATACAGTATACACAATCAATCATTATATAAAATATGGGAAATGGTAATGGGGTCATCTCGTTGGTTATGATGTCACAGCTAACCAGTCTTTATGTATATGACTGTACTAAGTTATTGCTGAGAGAGTTCAGCTGACCTATAGCCAGGGAACGAGTCAGTACTGACACTCTCCTGCTTTGTGACCCAATCATATCATTTAGTGGGAAATGGGAATCATTATTGGAGAGACTTTGATCTTATTCTCAGCTAAAGACATGGGGTCAAGCCTTTCCCTGACTTCCTATAGCCCCATTCATCCTATGGTCATGTACTACCACAATCAGGTCAAATGTATCACTGTATCACTGCTGTACACTCGTACTGATATCGGGCATATGCCTTGCTAAGTTTTATATGTGGCTCTTTTTAGCCAGGGTTAGGGGCCCCTCGGCCCCAATTATCGACATGCAGATACCAGCAGTGTATCAAAGGTAAGGCTATGATGAGGTAATCATTGATCCTGTGGGGTAGTTTATTAGTTTGCTAGTCCTTGTCTCTTTCCTGGTGCAAGGTGCATCCTTGGTCCATGTATCAGTCTTTGAGTCGGCTGAAGCCGTAACACATACATACTGTTTCCTCTTAGATCACTTGAGCTGGCAGTATTTTGGTGGCATTTAGTGCCCTGAATTTTCGTTGCCACTTACCTGTTTGGTTTAAGATCAAGAATATTCTATAGTATAAAAAGCTGTTGTGATCCCAGTTTTTGATCACACAGATTGACGTAGGCCAACTTGAAATTGAGACCCAGTTCATCAAAAGCTGACTCTAGAATTTCAACGAGAAACCCTGGCTATGGCCAAAAAGCACAAACTTGTACCTGCCTCTGAATTTTGTAGGAAGTGTTTCATAGTTTTGTAGTGGAGGATAAGTGCAATATTTCTACATTCCCTTATAAGTTGAAAGGTGTTTCCTCATTGCTGTTTGTGAATAGTCATTAGTAAGCTGTTGAACATTGATAGTAATACTGGGTATCAACATAATTTCTAAAATGTTGAATTTATTGGCAAACCCTAATTCTACGCCTTGATAGATGACAGTTTGTTGAACAACAATATTACTATTTACACAATAATAAACTGCACATCTTGTAGATATATTTTAATTTACTCACAACATGAGTATACAGTCAGACAGCTATCCCATGGTTGAAGGTACATGTACTTGTAGATAGAAGGGTGCCCAGTCCAACAACTCTTTCCAAGCTGTCTCCTGATTCTAATCTAGTCTACTTCTTGATATGCAAGCAAATAAAATAGTTGGAGTTTATCTGACATCAGCAGCTAAAATGGTGGTGGAAGGATATTAGTCAACCATATTACCTACTTCTTGTCAGCAATGTATATGTATTACAATAGACTGCTCCAATTTATTCAATGAGTCCGGTAGTGTGAATATGTAATGATGAGCCTGAGATGAACATGATAAAGAAGTAGCTTTTCAAGTTTAAATATGTGTATCAGCACTATCTGAGTAAACTGAATAGAATTGGGATTTCTCCACAATTGTGTCACAAATACAATTTTTATATAGATATATACAACGTACATGAATATAAATTTAATCCATCCAGGGGTCGATTCTGTACATAATGGGTCTCTACTCTAGTTTGAATAGATTTAGTAAACCAAAATAAAATGGAGATGATAAAATAGTGTCTTCGTGACCCCTTGTACGGACCCGGGTCGCAAATAAAAATCCCAAGATGGCCGTCCAGCCTAGGCCACAAGGGATATTGGACTGGGATTTCGCTTGGCCGGACGAAACCATCCCTAGATCATCGGCACACCTGGGTTTGTCGCACGAAAATGAGAATTTTACTTTTGGCCCAGTAGTGCACAGTGTTACCATTACTTCACCCTAGCTCTGTAACTGCAACTACAACTGAACTAAATCTTTGTACTCCCACAATAATAATAGACTGCACATTATATAAACACAATGTATGGTAATTCACTCACATATGTATAGCCTGAGAGCTATCCTGTGGTTGAAGGTACATGTACTACTTGTAGATAGAATGGTTCCCAGTCTAACAACTCTTCCCAAGCTGTCTCCTGATTCTAATCTATTCTACTTCTCTCTATGTCAGCAAATACAACAACATCAGGAGCTAAGATATATTGTTTTTCTAACGCAGATTGACTCTAATAATAAATGCAAACAATAATATACATTACATAGTTTACATTACCCACTCACTGCCTAAAGGTAGTTTTATATTATGTAAAGGTTTTGTTAATTTGAATAGATTAACTGTAATCATGTGCAAGCACATGGAATCACAAATATAATACAATGTCAATATTACTATATAAATATAATAGAGATTAGTTATGCTAGTGTGCTATTTATTAGGAATGCGCTTCTACTGACAGTAAAAATCCAATAATAAAGGATGATAACAAAAAACATACAGACATACTTACAATATATAGTAATCTGTAGTGTGGATTACCTCCTCCCTTCCATCAAACTGTAGTGTGTTTGAAAGTAACATATTTACTAAAAGAGAAGACAACTGCTTCTTATTATCAACAGTTTACAGAGTGCTCAGGTGGTCATGAGATTGGAAATTGTACTAACACATGGTACTCGCTGAATTAGTTGGAGGTGAGTTTCTGTACTTGTAAGGGTAAATAGTAATAAATGCTTTGTGTGTTATATTACTTACCAGGTAGACCTAGAAGTAAGAAGTGGCTTCAATAAGCTGCTCTTCTACTTATATACCATTCAGTGCTATACAAGCCTTGCAAGCTTTGATCACCTGATCCTACTAAGACCTTTAATCTCCTGTAGCCCTGTAGCCCTGTAGTCATCATTAAGCAGGGGGCAGCCAGATGTCATTATATAACATTGTGTTAGTCAGTCAAGTATAATATACTTACTACCCTGGACAGTGATTGGATGTTTCTGTGACAAGCATGTTTATAGAATGTAGCTACCAGCATATTAATAAACCAGGAACCATGAGTATGAGATATGATGGCAGCAAATACTGTAAATATACAGTATAACACCAGGTTAAAAGGAGTATATACAGTATAGTATTGTACCTTTACTGTCACCATTTAAAGTGACCAGGTAATACTGGTATGTACTGGTTCCTTACTTCATCAGAGGTCTCAACTCATTAAAGTTAAACCATTCTTCAACACTGAAAAGTCTATAGATAGGGGTGTACAATTTATGAGCCACTTCACCATAGGGGAGAGGCATAATAAAGACAAGAAACACATTTTAATGTTCTATGCTCAAGTGAACAAACAGACAAACACAGCTAATTATTTTAAACTTTTTTTTATCTTTTTATTTGGTCACTGTCGAGCCACTTAGCCATCCTATTTAATGGACCTCAGAAGTACGAAACTTGTATGAGCGACAGAAGCTGGGCTCTGAGTGGAAGAGCTCACCTTCCACAACAGGAGTGCATGGTCAGTGACCACTACATCACCCTGACATCCAAATGTGGTCACATACCCCGCCAGAATCTGGCTTCTCTTTTCGAATCAGGGCAGAGGTGGAACTTCAATGTGCGTGTTTTTGATGTAGACACTACGCGTGCTGAATTGTTTGTGCGCCCTAATCCGAACAGGCGCAGCTAGGGTGAAAGGCTTGCTGAAGGCCTTTGCCAAAAATGACACAGCTGGGGATGGAACTCACAACCTCTCAATTTGCAAGCATGTATGCCACCAACTGTGCCATCCTGCAGTGACAAATCAGGCGTGATAAAACACTGAGACAACAAGAAGTGAACCCCACCGCCTTTAGGTTAAAGTGCGGCCTTGCTAACAGATAGATACACAGTAAAGCCTGTACCCTACTACAGTCTTTAGACACTGGGCATCATACAAACAACTATTAGTTCACTCAGTGTGTTAACTTACATTAACCAGATGCTTTCATGATGTAGAAATCAGCAGCATCAAGTGCAGAAGGAGTTTGTGGTGTAGCAGTAGTATTCTTAGCTGAAGGTACAGGTCCATCTACTGTCAGCATTACATCATCATCTAAATTATGATACAACTAGTAAGATACTAACAGATACGAACATGTGAGTTAGTTACTACTACTGAGTGAGACATGATGATATATAAACTGCAGGTAAATACTGAAATACAGACTGTATTAACTTACTGCTTGTACAGGGCTGAATGATCATTAGTTCCGGTTCACCACGCATAGATGGAAACTTGGCAGATGACATCATTAATCCTTGACCTGATTCTCAAGGTCAAGAAGATACTCTCCCCTTACACCGTGTCCCATCAGTAGTGTCCAAAAGTGCCGAAATTGTAATGTTTATTTTTCTTGATTTCCCCTTCAATCTCCACATAAATTCTCTATAACAATAAATATAATCTCATTATGTAATGTTGATATAGAAGTATGATACAACAAGATGACTGAAGCTGCACCAAATTAACTACAGTACATCACTCAACAACTAATCATATAGAAATGGGTCATTTAAATTAAATATATACATGTACATGTATATTGATGAGAGACGAGTTAAAACTAATAATATGTGCAGAGTTGTCCAGCCCTTACATCAACTGTGCATAGGGAGGACAACTTCAAATTAAGGTGAAAGGCTTCCAAGTGACATAAAGTGCTGACATGACCTTGAAAGCTGCACCCCTCTATAAGTAACAGACTAGAGTAAGTACAAATACATGTAGATATAAAGTTAGATTCAAGTGTTAATATGACACTAACTAATATAGACAAACCATTATCCAGAACATTCTAATACCTGTGCGGTCAGGTGAGGCAGTTCACGTTCAGACTTGGCTATATGAAATCCTAAATCCTGAAACAACTTGCTTAGGTTCCTGAAGTCTATCTCAGAACCTGGTCTTGAGGCCACAGGCTCTCCACTCTGATGTGAAACATTAACATTGAGAATTAGGATTCGTCCTCTCACTGGATCTGTCATGTGATAAGCCTACAGTAAACAAGTATAATATCCATATACACGAATGGTAGTAGGTAATAATTACAGTAGTTCACAGCATACTGGCGGGAATATTTAAAACAGAGAATAGGAAGGTCATGTGATTGCACATATTGACATCATAATGCACTAGCAAAACATTATAGCAGCAGCATGGTGAATACAAGGAACATTGGAGGACGATATCGATAGAGATATGCACACACCTTCTCAGTGTGATAGAGTCTACATGAAGAGACATACACATAGAATGAGGAATCATTCAAAAGACATGGAATGTAGAATACAGAGAAAACAGGCCACAGCACAGGTATTAACAGTTACTAAATCCACACTAAGAGGCGTCTCTATATGCTGAGGTTGGGGTAAGAGCAGACAACTTACAAAATGAAGAGAAGATTTGCGAAGTATTGGCTACATTATAACGTATATGACGACTCTTGTTACGGACTCAGAGTAAATTAATGCCCCCACAGCATCGCAAAACCATCAGAATTACAAGATAAATATGTACATGTACATGCATGGGGGGACGTTTACATAAAAGTCAAGCAATGTGGGCACCCTTAACCACTAATAACACAGATATACATGTAGCAGATATAAACGTAGAGATATGCACACACCATACCTTCTCAGTGTGATAAAATCTACAGATTCTCTTCTTTCTATACGGTACCAGTTTGAGAGAGGTCTGTCTAGACTCTAGAGTGTACACCAGAGAGTATACATGTATATCCTTCAGCATCAGAGAGCTCACTGTCATCATCACCTTCAGACTTCAGTTGTTGATCAGGTGAAGCAGGTCTCTTCTACAAGGAGAAGTTCTTGGGCGAGCTTCATGGTAGCGTCCTACTGAGTGGTTATCTGGGTCAGCTGCAGGAACTTTGTGAGAGGGGAGTGGACAGTAAGCGTTCTACATCAGAATCTACTGATATGGCCAGCAGTCAGCCAAGGTTTCCAGCGCTCAGAGAAAGTCCCATAGGTTTCCCATAGTGATACTGCTGAGTGTATGACTAATACAGAGATAGGTGAATAGATTGCTAACTGAACACAGCACAGATGGTGCAAATAACTAGTTGATAGATGTGAGGAGTTGGCCCTAAGTCTAAATTAAATGATTAGAAAAATACCCCATTTATTTGCTGAATTTTTCAAAGTCATATACAATCTCCTATCAAATGTTTGGATATTATTTTCATGTCAAGAGTACCATAATATGTATGTACAAGTAATAAATAATAATATAGCCTACATGTACACATGATGTGCACACCTGCATAATTACTGATTCACCCAGCTGGATGGCTAATAACATTTATCATCTTCAGATCTAAAATTATGTGGGAAACTGAATTCTACTTAGGTCTACCTACACATCAGGGAGAGGCTGCACATGTTAGCTAGTAGCACACTACATGTAGTACTTGAGGAGTTAGCTAGTGAAGTCTATTTACCTTGTGCCGTAATACATGGTATGATAGACCAAATACAT
Source organism: Bugulina stolonifera (assembly GCA_935421135.1). Taxonomy (NCBI): domain Eukaryota; kingdom Metazoa; phylum Bryozoa; class Gymnolaemata; order Cheilostomatida; family Bugulidae; genus Bugulina; species Bugulina stolonifera. The sequence continues at coordinate 6,519,889 of OW285188.1, read as the reverse complement.
GGACCAGGCTGGCACAGTGTCAGTTCATCAACTTCATCAACTAAAATTCTTCCAATATGGAAAATCCATCTCAAACAAAAGGAGAAATTGGAGTCATTTCTCATATTGACCAACCAAGGATTCCATGAAGAAACCAACCGGCTGACATTTAATGACACGCTAGAAGACTGTAGCCTCACCTTTACAAACTGTCCTTTCTAAAAGAGATCACATATCTTTAAAATAAAATAGAATGATAATTGCCACTAGACAACCGCCCTGCCCTCACTAAAATGCACTAAAGATAAAATGGTTAAAGTATTCCCATATCCATACATTAAAAAGTGGACAACTCCAATTTTAACAAATAGCATAGATTTTTAATGATTAATTTCAATTAATGCGCATGGCAATCATACAAAAACAAGTGTGAAGTCAGTAATGACAGAAAACATCTCAAATTAGTCTAATGAATAACAGGTGTTCAAGTATTTCATAGGTGTATAATATGTAAGGCTACATTATAACATCCTTACGAATATAATATAGTAGTAGTAATAACAGTATGAGAAATAGAGTAGTGAATGGTTACAGTGTGTAGCGTTGGTTCCAAGTACTCTAATATAATAGGTGGGTAGGTTGGTGATTGTCAGCGAATCCTATATTCTATCACCGAGGTACCTGGGAATCCATGGGGGAGGGGAACTGAAGCTACCTTCTTGTCAATTGTAACTGAATAGATAGGAGTTACTGGTAGCAGATTGCTGCTGATAGCTTTCATAAGATAAAGTTTTGTATAGAGGGGTTAACTAAAGTAATATCAATCTGCAGATAGAACTATCTGAAGATGAAATCTGCAGAATGTTGAATACTTTCCACAATCTGTGTGTAAAGAGAGTTATTTACCGTGGAACTTGGGAAAGAATAAGAGTTTTCTGAAGTTGGTAAAAGTACAGTCTGGTCTAGAAGGTACGTTACCACCAGTTGGATCTCCTGTTTTCTTACAGTAATCAATGCTGACTTTTCTAACTCTGTCTTGTACCTGTGGTAGTAGATATATTAGTTAGTATGTGTATACTAAAGTGTACCTGTAGGTATATGTACAATGAGTATGGTACTATCTGGACACAGGAATACATGTATGGATGGTTGGTTGCACTAGTAGCACGAGATTGGTCAGTAACATGAGGGTATACACAAAACATAGATATTCTGATCAAACCGTCTAATTAGTGGCAATTTATCACCAGCATGGTACGAGGGGCTTTTACTAAAAAATTTATTGACCCCATAAGAGTTTAGGTAAATGTATCAACTCTAAAGAGAGAGAAATAATACTCACTATCTTGAACAGTTCATCAATATCTCTGTGACAACTGTGCTTGTAAAATGTAGCTACTAGAATCCTAATGAACCAAGTACCATAACTTCGATGTCTCAGTGCTTGGTAAGCTGGAAATGTACAAGAAAAGACATCATTCAATGCAGAGAACGGGTGGTCAAGGAAATCTGTAGGATTTAAGGCTGCACAAGAAGACAATACACTTAGGTTACTATGATAATTAGGCCTATACGATTAAGTATAGATTAGATAACTCCAAGTGAATATTTTACTAACATTCTGTACTCGGTTTCATCACATAGAAATCATCAGCATCCAGGTATTCTAGTTTAGTAACATCAAACTCTGGTTTAACTGTATCATCTGCTGTGACTGATGAATTGGCTGTCTCTGGAGGTGGAGATGCTGCCGATGGTAGTGTGGTAGACTGTGTACCTTGCTGACTTACAGCATCTCCTAAATCTAGCCGATCTGTAGAATATAACGCACCACCAGGGGGAGTATTCAAATACTAATAAGTTTACTAATTTTATACGATAAAGTCAGGGTACTAACAGGTGACCAGTGACTGTGACAGGAAACTGGACACTCTATCTGTGGGTCAGTATTTCAGTGTTCTCTATACCCACTAGATAACTACTGCTCCAGTGGAAGGGAGTATATAAATTAATATAATAACTAGAAATACACAGAAAGACCTGCCTGTTATAATACCCAACAGGCAAACAATGTTCATGAGAGTTGTCTACTCACAAAACATTTCAATTGCAAAAAGAATGCCAACACAGGAGTGATCTCCCCTTCCTCTACAACTATATCAGGCAATGGATTCCAAAACATTTGATGATCTTTCTTACTAACTTACTCTGAAGCCATACCATAGACAAATATTTGCTGTTTTAATGAGTACAGGCCTATCGGCTCTCACTACTAAAATCCATCATGTCTATGCCCACCACACTAACACATCACTTATATTATATTATAAAGACTCGCCACCAGAACAAGCATGGAATATGATGAGCTTGGGTTTTCCCTTCATAGCTGGAAATTTGCTAGCAGAAAGTAAGTCTTTAATTTCTACCAGATGTACAGGCTGACAGTCTGTATCATAGAAGATGTGACCAGAAGTACCATGTGACATGATGACTAACACAAACATATTCAGATGTCTATGGTCCTTATGTCTCGTCTCCTTACTGATCTCATCCAGTATTTCCTGAATGTAAAGAATATAGTATACAAATATATTAATTATTCATATAGTGAGTTAGAAAACAAAGAGGATTCTAACCGCAAGTCATATTGGAGTTGTCTTTCATCTCAATATAAACTGGAATGCAACGTATGCACGAATAGGAACAGTTTCTTTGAAATGAGTAGCAATTTATCAAACAACAGAATATCCTGTATACAAGGGAAGGTAGACAACTCCAAGTAAAGGCAAATATTTTAAATAATACACGTATGTACATGTAATATATTATGTGTATTATATAATAACACTAATTGTACCTTCCTGGTCAAGTCAAACATTCTCTCTTTAGCCACAACAAAGTCCATATGTTTAAACAGTGTGAGAATGTTACAGTAATCTATATATGATCCATGTCTTGTCTGACTGGATAGATGAATGTCATCTCTGTAGAAATTCTCATTGTTTATGATCATAACACGACCTCTAACAGGGTCACTCATCTCATACACCTATAAATAGTAGAATATACTATGATAGAGCCCATGGTGTGTATATATTGTACAATGTAGCAGCAGTAGATGGTAGACCCCGGATATACATAGAGTCAACGACATGTACATATAGTAGACCAGCCTGGCCCAATGAGCCAGTTATTCATTGGTTCATACCGTACCGTACCATAGCATACCATATTACACCATACCACACCATACCATACCACACCATACCATAGCATACCACAGCATACCATACCACACCACACCACACCACACCATACCATACCATACCACACCATACCATACCACACCATACCATACCTTACCATATTACACCATATCTTACTACACTACACTACACTACGCAATGCTACGCTACACGACACTATACTACGCTACGCTATGCTATACTACACATACCTTCTTCTGGTTGTCAAACAGCTGTCTAACTTTCTCTTTACTCGTAGGTACAAGTTGCATGAAATCAGATACGTAGGGTTCAAGATCTTGCCTGGTAAAGTCTGCATATCCTTCTTCTACTATATCTGAACACTCACTGTCTGCATCATCATCCTCTAGAGATGAATGAGTGTGTGAACTCTCTGTGATACCTGACAGATTATAGGCATAGACCATTCTAGAAGATTCTGTCTGTGTGTCTAGGAAGGTTAGTTACAGCAGACACTAGTACAATATATAACACTACACAGTATATAGTGGATATTTAGTTACCTCCAGGTTCAGAGAGTTGACGCCTTTCTTCTAGTGCTGAGAGGTAACTTTTTAGTTCTGAAATCTCCACAACATTCAGGTGATAGCCTGAGTAAACATAAACAATAAACAAAACATGTTTATTATCCACAGGAAGCACAATCCACCAACTGCTACTTGTTTGTTAGATATTCCAGTTAAATTGTTTCCATATTTAAACAATGCCCCTGCGATAAGGATAGCTAGAGTGATTGCATAGGGTGGGTGGGCAGAAATGTCAAGATGGAAGCTAGGCAATTATGTGGGAAATTTGTTCTACATTTGACTTTTGAGCAACACCGAAATCTCAAAGCAATTATTTTAGTAAAATATGATACAAATTATGATGAGAACCTACATGGAAACCGGAGTGGTTTGGGTACTGTAAGCTCTCTTTGACTGCTTAGTTCTGCATTGGCACAGGCTACAGGTTCTATACCAGAGAAGGTAGTCACTGAGGGTGGTCCATCTCCATCTGATTCTGTATGTTGAGTACATCTGAACCAGCTTGGTTCCTCCTCACAATCAGGATCGTCAGCTCTAATGAAGAGACAGTGAGCACAGTAGAACTTTACTTCAGGACGAGTAGCTTTCCACACACTGCGAGTCCTTGATATGATATGTTGTGCGAGTTCGATCAAGCGTTTCCATGACGAACCAATCAGCTCTACAGGAGTGGATACTTGCAGTGTGACTTTCCTATTGTTACGGTCATGTACCAAATGCGTTGTGCTCTTGCCGTGCTGTACGGTTGCTCCATTATTGACTGCTTTCACTGAGTAGGTGGGATCTGAGAGAAAGTTTAACATTGTTACTGTAATGAGCTGGTAGACGTACCCAGGAAGTGAAAGTCCATTAAATAAGATGTCGGCTCTCAGCTGTAAATATCCATCAGATTTCCACTGTCTACCCATGAACTTAGAGGATAAGTAGGGTATGATATAAGCATTATCACCCCCTTCCTGTATTGGACCATGGACAATGCAGAACGATTTTAGAAGATTCATGGCCACTTCGGCTGAAAACTTGGTTTCAGTTTTTATTAGATTAAAGCATATTGCTTCATTTATAACACCACTCCCTTTATATTTCTCTACCATTCGACTGAATGTAGCCTTCTCTATTACACGAGCTTTGTGTCTGAAGGCTGTAAAGTTGATAATTCTCTCCTTCCACTTTTCATCCTCAGAATGATGGAAGAACACAGCGATCATCTCTACAACCTTTGATATCTTATGAAAGATAAAAGGTGACAATGAATCCTTGTCTTCAAACCAAAGAACTTTACCAACATTGTGTAAGTACCTCAGTACTACATCTACATGATCTGTATCGAGAAACGCAGCTTTAACATCGGACACGAGTACGTAGGGTTTATCTTCCTGATCCTCTAGGAATGAACTTATTCGCTCCCACAGACCAGGGATTTTCACCTTGAACTCGACAGCATGTTTCTCTATGCAGCCCTGGCGACATTTGATGGCATTGTCCACATCATTCTCCTTTCTGAACACAAAGATTTCATCTGCATGAAACAAGGGCTTACTCAGGTCTGATAGATGGATGATTTGACAGAAGTCACTGGAACCATCTGACAATTCATGTTCCTCTTTAATCAGTTCCATTCGAATCTTCTCGGCTGAGGAGATCAGCTTTTCTAGACACACTAGGAACCCTTCTATAGAGAGTTTGTCTCTGTGAGTAAGTGCAAGGATAGGAGGACCTAACCGTGGATATGCTAGGTAAAGATGGGAGAGCCAATCAAAACAAAGTCGCCTAGTCGCCTCTTTATGACCTCTTTCACTCAAGAGCTTCTGATATTCTGCCAGATTAACAACCACTAAAGGGACACACTGCTCCTTCAATATCAGTTGGTAGGCTAGATGGTAAACCTCGTGGCCACCAAAGTCTATAAACCTAACCAGTGAATCGGGCAAAGCTAAACTCTCCATTTGGAACACCTGTGTGGTCTCATCTAGAGGCGAACCTTTATCACGAAGTGTAAGTTCGCGCTTGCCAGCCTTTAAACTGCGTATAAGGCTGGTCTTTCCAGCTATGAGGTTACCTACTACCAAGACTGGCACCACGGTTACCTCTGTACCGGCTTCATAAATTGAGTCTAATAGGTAAGCAGAAATAGCTGCCAGGCCTTGTTCACACACAACATAAGGTGGAGCCTTGAGAGAGTAACAAGAGCGACATCTCACAGCAGAGAGCTTACTTAACTTTAACAAGTCATTCTCTATCTTTGTGAGGTTTCTGTTGCACTCTATATCTAACTCCCGCAGATTATCCAACTGATATACTACAGGAGGAAGTGTTCCATTAAGCTTGTTTTCTCCCACGTCTAACTTCTCCAGGCATCTCAGATTACTTAAACTGAAATATAGGTAGTAGGTAGTCAGTCAGCAGTTTGACCAGAACAATTTATGTTAACGGTAGAGGTTTTAAATTTGGCGCGATTTAAAACATGATTGCTGTTGCAACGTTGATACAAAATTAAATATGTTAGAGATTGTTTGCATGCAAAATAATTTTACAATACTTCTAATATTTACATGTAACTTTGAGGATAGCTTTAGGAAAGTACAGTTGAATGGTATGCTTAAGTTGTCAAGTCACCAGCAATTTTCTAGTGAATCCTCAAATAAATTCACAATTACTCTTCCAGTATCCAGGATATTTGAAGTCAAAATGCACCGGCAAAATGACGATTTTTCAATTCTAAACCAGAAATGCTGGAAAGTCAACTTTTTAGGGTTTCACTAGCCTTTGAGCCACAACATTACATATAACTTGCCTGGGTTGATTGACAATAACCTTAGGCCTAATGATGTGACTTGCTCAGTGGTATGGTGTGGCTTAACAAAACCTAGTACATGTAGATATTAAAGAATGTCAAAGCAGCTGATTCTGTCTTGCTGAATTGTAGAGCAAAGCGGAAATGAAAAACTAAAAATTAATATGAGAGTCAGTCGCTTCTGTGAATTGGAAATACCTCCGCTAAACTGCCAATGTGTATTCAACGGTGCCAATATAAATACTGATCCTGATTACCCAGATTTTCCTTTCTCGAGCGGTTGAATCATGAATTACAACCAAACACATCATATAATATTGTATGTAGGCAAAAGTAAGTAATCAGCACCATAGGTCGCCGCCTAAATGGCAGACCAACTCACCTCTGTGGGAGATCCCATAGCTGGCATTGGGAGAGGTATAGCTCAGTTAAGGAAGTTAATTCGGATATTACACGAGGTAAGCCTCTGGAGAAGTCATTTTTCCACACGTGCAAAATCCTCAGACTTTGGAGGTTGTTCATGCTAGATATAGAAACAATAATGAAACTACACATATCAGAAAATGGCACAGTTACTACTGATCATATCGAGCGCTTGTCTCAGGAAAGATTACAGAAGCCAAGAATATTAGTTATCAGCAACATCAGGACTTCTGCATCTAATACAATTTGTAGAAGAAGCCCAAGTAAACAATTCCCTCATGAAGAGCTTGTAAAACAGGAAACAACACCAGGAAACATTCATATTGTCATAAATGTTATCTCACATGAGTAACCATCAACATATTTGCATTCATTTTAAGAATACCTCTGCCATACAATTAGCTGATACTTAGTACGAACCTCTGGGGTAGGTCGGTCAGCCTGCAGTCAAATAGTTTCAACTTTACCAAAGATGTTAATTCAGATATTACATGAGGTAATCCACTGGAGAAGTTACTATAGAGTATATCTAGTACTTGTAGATGTTGTAAAGCTTCCAAACTATATAACAGATAATAACATAATTGTAATATTTTACAACTGAAATTACCTTTGCATTACAGTTTTAGTCTCGTATTCCCTAGTCCACTAATTTGTACAAGTAAAATAGTTAGCACCTTTGAGTTGGCGATTTTTGTGGATTTATTAAAAATCTTATAAACAATATGAATTGTTTAGCAAACTTTTATTGGCTAAAGTTGAAGTTCACTAGAGTTGATATTGTCATCACAGTCATAAACTCCTATCCAACTAGCAAGTAGTTGGTAAATAAAGTAACTTCACCAAATTCCACAATGCTTTTACATAATTCACAGCAATAACTGGAAAGTCCATCATAAAGTTTGATTCCCCCTGCCAGGCCAGGCCATGACTGAGAGATGGCAAATAATGGCTGTGCATTTTTTTTAAAAGAAGAGAATCTAGCTATTGGTTTTACTCCTTATTGTAGGAAGTATAAAGAATCAAAGAAAACATCAGAAGACTCCGCAACATATTGTGTGGCAATATTAGCAGCATAAACACAGTTTACCTCTGAGGAAGGTGTGTAAGATGGCATCCCCACAGCCTCAACTCTACCAAAGATGTTAATTCAGATATTACATGAGGTAATCCACTGGAGAGGTTACTATCCACCAGGTGCAGAGTTTCCAAATGTTGCAAAGCTTTCAAACTGGAAACATACAGTACAAGTAAGAAAGAAAGGTTAAATGTAGAAGAGTAAAGTTACAATAACACCGGTTTAGTGGTCATGAAGCTTGCTGAGCCTAGTCACATGTGGACCTTCTCTAAAATATGACCAACATAACTGCAGCCTATGGAGAGCAAAACCTTTAATTATTAATGAATGCTTAAAATGAGACGCCTCGAAGCATCTGGTGTACAGTAATTCATAAATCACATTTCATCCCCCTTCCACTGTCATGAATTCAGTAGTGAAGTTACTCACCAGTCTAGATTGTGACTGTTAGATATGCCCGTTATAGCCAGGTGAGTAAGATGTGGTGATATGATTTCTAGTGGTGGCATCATTTCACCTGGAACTAGATACATGTGTGTTATATGGTGAGTCTCCAGTGATTTAATTAGTGACTTGCAGTCGGTGAATGACCTTAGGTCTACTTCATACGGTATCTCATCAATCTCTTCCTCTCCAGAATGCCTATACCACATACTAAATTCTGCAGAAATAAAAGATAAAAATATAACATTACCAAAACAATCTAACAAATCACAAAGACAACTTTAGCCCTGCCTAAACTGAATGGCTAATAGAGGAACCTACATGACTACTTGCCAATATGAGTGCCTATTTAATTGAAAGTTTAGTTTGAGAATACAGAAATAAATATACATTAGAAATAAATATGGTAAATAATGTCACTGAAATTGGAACTAGTATAGTGCTACCTGGCAACTTCCCTCTCCCATCCAGTAAAAACGGCACCGATGTTGATAATTCGGGAGTCTTCAGCCGTGGTGTCCAATGTCTGCCGGGTTTGGTCAGAGTAGCAGACCCTTTTTTTCCATATTGATTGCCCATTCTGTCTGTTATTTACAAATTCACCAGTTAAGAAGATTCTCTGCTTTCAACATTATGATCCTCTAACCTAAACATAACAATAAGCAAAGTCATCAGTGTAGCCTACTGCAGCCTGCTGTCCACACATCTCCAAAGTGGTCTACAAGGCGAAATTAATCTGATTGACAATGTCAGAGTGCCCAAGGAATCCCCGCTGCTTGCATGAGAGCTGAATATCAATATGAATATGAATATGTTTGATGTTTATCTTTCGCATGATCTGATGTGACTCACTCCCTTAATTATTTTATAACACAATCATAATCATGTGTGGGCTCTTCTGGAATGATGTGATGTGCAGCAATATAGGCCTAGATTCAATAAAGTGTATGAAAAGCCTGAAAAGCAGCTGAATTATATTAAATTAAAATTTCATTTGAATTCCAAAACACAAGTAGAAAAACTATTAGCGGTGCTACTAAAAATATTATAATTGTTATAAATGAATAATATCTATAGCAAGCAAGGTCTCACAATTTTGGAAGTTTATTGATCATTATAATAATAAATTATTATTAATAATCAATAAATTAAATTCCCAAAATAAAAAAATGAAAATAAATTGTAAAAATTAGAGCAAGGTTGGTATGCTCCATGGCTACAAACAAGACCACAAGTGCAGAGTTGCATCTATAATAATAGTAGCAGCATAAAATAAACCGTACGACACTTCAACATTTACCAACCTTGCCGTTATTATAATTTATAATTGAAAAATAAATCATTTTACATAAATTCAGTAATTCGTGAGACTCATGCCGCTTGCTAAACCGGAACCGGAAGAACATGTTCTAAATTTTCGCGCAATTTGTAATTATATACAGATGATTACTACCATAGAGCTAGGTATTAGGTATTAGGAATACCTAGCTCTATGATTACTACCCATAGAGGTAGGATAGAGCCAGTACTATATAGAAAGCCAGTGAAGCCGTAAGGACCCACTTTTTTGCTTTGGACAAAGTTCCGGTTTGCATTTTTACACGTGAATGTAATTAGTTATGCCAAAGTTTTGTGCAGTAATAACTCATCCAGGACTCGTGACAAGTCATTTCACACGTAAGCTATTACTTTACAGTTTAAAATTTGTTAGCTGATGCTATGGTTTGCCATCCCCTGACGTCCCAAACGTATATTTTTTGGTTTTTTTGAAATAATAATAATTACATTACTACGAACTACTACCACCACTCCTGTTATTGCAACTAATAAATAATGATTATAATAATTAATTTGTGGTACTATTGGTAGTATGCACAACATGTTGTTAAGCTGGTTTAAGTTTTTTTGGCCTCGGATTAGAACAACTAGCCTGGGGAGACTCAAAACTTTTCTTAGTATTCTGGCCGGCCCTAAAGGTTTTCTGTTATTAACTTTAAATTTATAATAATAATTATTATTATTATATTATATATTATGACATATAACATTATAATAATAATAATAATATTATATATTATAATATATTATATTATTGTTATAACTATTATTTGTTTTAATTATTATTAACCAATTTTATAAAAAAAAAAATGGAAAATGAAATGACAATAGCGTTGTTCACATTATTATTATTGTTATTTCTTATAGTATTTGTAGTAGTGGTAGATGTAATTGCTAGCTAGTGATGATCTAAATAGAGAGGTTAGAATTATTAAACTACTATCACCACCAACTACCAAAACAACCAGTAATAGTGGGAACAAATTTTAATAGTAGTTGACAAAAGGACTTGTGAAACTTTCAGGCATGCACTTGTTTTTATTTGGTTATAAAAAACAAGACATAATACGTTAACATCATAAATCATACTGATGATATTATAGATATTCATTCTTATTGTTCATTATCAAGAATATGTTTAGCGTCATTCTCATGTTATGCGCTGTTGTAAATAAATTTATAGGCCCTATATACATTGCCACAGTAATTATCTTATTATTGTATTATAATGTGTGCTGATGTATGATATTACGTTGAAATAATTGTGTAATAATGTTATTAACGCCTTTCCTGTTCATATTTCAAAGGTTTTTTTATGCAACTCTAAACTCTTGGATAAATGAGTCAGAGCATTGAGACGTCTAGATTTCACACCAACCATTTATACTCAAGACTGTGCTCTGATCACTTCGAGCTAGAGGGCTTCATAACGTTCGTTGGAAGCTAGAAGTGTCTCAAGCAAGGTGTTATGCTTTCTGTATTTGGACTTCCCTACCCATTTGCAGGTAAAGCACCAGGTTTAGATCCTAGTTTTGTTTGGGATTCTAGTTTTTTCACTAATTAATTGTATGTTTGTTTCCCTTTCCGAACCAAATATTGAATGTTTGAACCCCAATATTCAAGTGCAATGATGTTGACAGGGTTGTTGACAAAGTAGGCTATGTAGCTTGTGGCTACAATCGCCAATATTTTTGTACAAACTTCAATGCGCTATAAATATTTGATCCTTTGTAGTTTTAGTCCAAGAAAAAAGGCAGACGGGTGCTCAAACTGGGTAAAGGGACATTTAGAAAAAGACAGTTCGAAACAGGACTTTTCACAGCTGGACAGTTAGAAACAGGACAGTTCGAAACTGTGTAGATTACATTCAGGCGAACAAAACTTGCAGAAAGTTCATTTTAACTTATTAAATTAATAAAAAAATATTAAAAATTAGTTAAAGTCTGGTGGTTTGGGCTTAGGCATTTCGAACTGTCTAGTGCTAAACTGTCCACTTTCGAAACGTCATTTTCAAATAGCCGCACAGTCCTCAAACTGACAGTCCAGCAGATGTCCAGTATAGTATTGTCACTTAACCCTAAAGATTCAGTAGCAGATGTCAGCATGAATGTAGAATATTCATATGGTATTAATCTAGGTCGGTATTGGAATTGATGTCTCTTTTTATAGCATTTTATCTTGGAAGATAATAATTTCAGTGTTACCATAATATTTGATGGAATAGGCTATATCATCCACACGCACGTGTCCATGTAATATATATGTACAAAGGTACAATGTATAAACATACCTATATACATGTATGTTATCATAATATATATCAATATAATATGTATATAACATTCAGTGTAAAGGTGCGTTGCGTGGGAGTTTCCTAAATTTTGAATAATTTTTGATATTTTATTGCTACAGATCAGATGCTACTTATTCTGCTACTTTCAGAGTTTCTCAAGACTTTGTTTAGCAAGATTCATAGAATCGGAGAGCATAACAACAACCCAACTGCTACAGGCTTTAGGGCAGATCCAAGAAAGCTGTTGATGAAGTGGTCAGTGTCCACTTTAAATGTAGCCAATTCAGCTGACTGTGACTCCAGCTCTGGTTTATTTTCTTTACGGTGGTGCAAGTGAAAAGCTCCAATACCTTCTGTTTAACATCGCTACAAACTTGTAACACTCACCCACTGAATATTCTTGGATATTTCAGGAAAAATTGCAAGAACTCTACACGGCAGTTTCTGGGGAAGTGTGCAGGTGGCTTTGGCGATCATTTGTATGTCGTAGGATGATGAAGGCCAAAAACAGAGGTAGCCTCACTTATGCTACTGATTTAGTAAAGCAGATTGTGGTTTGATGTGAGCAGGTGTTTACACAGTGTATTTCGATTCTCGACTGATGAATAGACATTTGAAACATTGAACTTTTGCTTCATTTCAATACCTGTAACATAATTTTACAATAAGTGTATCATAAATTTTTCATTTTTTTTGTTATTTAATTCTTTTATTGCTATGTCTATAACATTTTTTGCTAGCTTTCAATCTTGTTTGCATATATATATATTTGTCTGGTTATGATAGTCATATGATTTACCATCCACAATTCTGCACTGCAGATGATAAAACAAAAATACAATACAGTGCAATGTAATAGATATAATGCATATGTAGTTGACTTCTCATTAATTTCAATTATATCAGAAGTTGTATTGTTAATGTATCATAGATAGTTCTTAACTTGCAGAGTACTGATAGCCACAAAATATGTGATTTTGTTGAGCAAACGTTATCGATTTCGTATTGTTACAATGGATTTAATAGCAAACCGGAACTGCGTCTAAAGCAAAGAAGTGGGTCCAGACCGGCTTCACGACCGTAATAGTAATAGCGGTGGAGTACTGGCTCTATCCTACCTCTATGTTACTACCAACCAACAATGCTGCAATGTTTTGCCCATTCAACAGGAATTAGTGAATGTGAATGCTTCCCTTCAAGGTACAGTGCCTGTGTACGTAGGGGGGGGGGGGGGAGGTTGAGAGTGGTTTACCGACCATGCTAATTACATGTGCTGAGTGGACGTTTTAGGTACGTCTAGCAATTAATACGTCTTGTGCTTTTGAGTTGACCCGTAGGTTCGAGTATAGTCAGTAAATACTAGTGTTATGGACGACCGCCAGAATGTTCATTAGTTAACAACCCTTAATGTTGTTTGAACACTTGCCATAGTTTGATATCTGAGTTACACATTTTATTAGTAAACAGCATCTATATGTATACAGTATATATATTTATAATTAATTGTATACTGTGAGCATTTCTGGAATGGCCTTTGTACCTTGTTCGTCTTTGTTAATGGGCTTGGTGATAGTCGTCCAGAGCTCGCTGGAAGCTATGAGTCATTGCCTTTTTACTATAAAAAACAATAATATTATTATACAGTGCAGTCTATCTTATATTTTTGAGTAGTTCACATCAAATATGCACTTCTACACTTGTGTAATAGTTGGCCGGTCAAAGCCACTATTACTTCACCTAACTACACCCAAACGGATGCCACACTAACTACAACTTGACCTCCCTACTGTTCACCCAGTAGGACGGTCATCCAGGCTATAGCCTATCCCAAAGGATAGCTCCCCGGTTGTCCAAGTCCAATTATAGGATTAGCCTATAACGGTCTTGTAAATCTAATAATAATAACTTACTTGTAAGCAGAGTAGTTGTAATCCAATAACAGAGAGTAGTTGTTGATTCCAGAGTTTATTTCTAACTAACTAATATGATACAAGACAGCTGCTTTTATACTAACTCACAAAACCACAAGTAGATTACAAAAGATGATGAAATAGACGGCAGCCGGAACCAACCGTCACTGGATAATTAGTTACAGAACGACATAATGGTTAGGGTGACTAGCCGTCACTGGACTCTATTCATAAGACAAAACATAATAGTCTATTATAATAATCCGTTATTGTAAAGATAAACAGTCTACTGTAGTTATAAAAGAGGTGTTCATTACTAACCACACCTTCTAGAATATAATTGCTATTTACTAGGCAGAGTAAACAATATATAATGACATGTTACATAATAGGTAATCATAAGTGTTTAGCTTTGGGTCCTTGGCCTAGTTAACCAACGCAGTGTTTTGAGAATGCGTTGTAGAACAGGGGCTTTGCCCACAACACACCCCCCTCCATTAGTTGCCCCAGGGGTCAAACTAATACAACTAGGCTCCTGTTCCTTTTCCTTATCTTCCTTGGCATCTTGAATAACTTGGTTAGGTACTTCCGTAGCTATTATCGGGGTGACTTGGTCAGTCTGAGACGTCTGTACAGCACCATAACACTGGAAGTCATCATAGCGGGCAGGAAGCTTGGTCTGGCGACGGGGTCGTCCTGTCGGGACTGGTAGGGGTTCCGGTCCTGGTGCCGATGGGTCCAGCTCAGCATTACTCTCTGCTGTATCACTACTGTTCTGTTCCTCTGACTCGGTCTGTCTAGGTTCCTCTACAGGAGGAACAGTAGTCGTTCCCGAAGTTCCCATGGGGGAGGTTCCGCCATCACCAGGTTGTGGCCTCACTCCATCTGGCTTCTCAGTCTCAGGGGCGACTTCTGGAACGGCACACTCTACCACAGGGTCCACTGACTTCCCCGAACAACCCTGTCGGTTCTGCTTTGTTCGGGCACCCCGCATGTTTGGCCGCTGAGCCAACTCCCTAGTTCCAGGTGCCTGACCCACACGCTCAGAGCAAGGATGAAAGAGCTTGAGGCGACATTCATTCTGTACAGAAACTTGTCCCTGCCTCTCTATCTCATATGTGTGGTTGTCATAGGCCTTCCGTATAGTATATGGACCTACAAACTTCGGTTGCAACTTGGCACTTTCTCCCTTCCGCCTACGGCGGTTGGTCAATAGCACCATATCACCTATTGAGAACAAGGGAGGTTCTTCCTGATCGGCTTGCCGTACTCCGGCCTGTTCTTGTCGGAGAACCTCATGGACTTGTTCCAATCGTCGTTGCACCTCCAACACATATTCACTCCTGGTCTGTCCAGTGACTGGAGGAGGATTATCCTGCAGCTGGTCCGGCAGTCGGAGCTCTCTTCCCAACAACAGAAGGTTGGCTGTCTCCCCGGTAGAACTATGCGGAGTGGCTCGAAATGCCCGCATCACTTGGGGCAACAAGAGGTCCCAATCCTCTTGGTCCCTATTCAACAGCAGTGCCCTCAGTGAGTCTCCTAAACCCCTATTACCCCTTTCCACAATGCCATTGGACTGTGGGTGATAGGGTGTAGTGTGCGTTTTGTCCACATTCCAGAGTCGGCAGAGCTCAGTCATTAGCTGTTACTCAAATTGAGCTCCCTGATCTGTGTGTATTTGCTCAGGCAATCCAAAATAGCAGAACACCCGCTCATCTAGAGTAGTTGCCACCACCGGTGCTGTAGCTTCCGGAATAGCTATAGCGTCTCGCCACCGACTGAAATGGTCGGTTAACACCAGGATCCACTGGTTTCCCCTTGGTGTGCGTGGCATGGGCCCAACCAAGTCTACGGCCACTTTCTGCCAGGGCCGGCCAGCATAAAGCCGTTGGCGACTAGCAGGTTGCTTGGTCCCACCATGTTTGGCTGCCTGACAAATCTCACAGGTTGCAATAGCCCGTTTGACCTGAGTGGTCATCCCTGGCCAGTACCAGGTCAGCTGGAGCCTGTTAATGGTCCCGACAATACCAGCATGAGCCAGGTTATGGGTCCTCCAAATGGTAGCCAAACGGAGGCCGGTTGGACATACTGCACACCACCTGGGACGGCCATGGGGAGATATCCGTATCTCAAGCACTCCACCCGTCCCAATCCGCATGGCCCCCGCTCGACCGTGGAGCTTCCGTAACTCAATGGAACCAGCGTTCAGCTGTTCCTCTGACGGCCCTTCTCCAGTGGCTATTGCCTCATACATAACAGCTACGGGCCCCTGTCCACTGCGTTGCAACGGGCTCAGGTTATCCTGGTCCACCTGCCTTAGCTCCTGCTCTTCCACCGACCCTTTGTCCATTCCCAGATCAGCACCTGGTTCGCAGACATCAGTGGTGGCTTGGGGCCAGCGTGGCGGTCCTCCGTCTCTCTGTTCTATCCGGGTACACTGCTTGCACTCCAAACAAGTCTGTCGACTCAATCCGTCGGCATTCCCGTGTTTAGGGCCAGCCCTATGCTCTAGTTTGTACCGGAATTCTGCCAGGATTTCAAGCCATCGCGCCACCTGGTGCGAAGGCTCCTTTCTCCTGCTTAGCCATAACAGAGAGGCATGATCCGTCCGGAGGCGAAACTCTTGTCCATACAGGTAAGGCCGAAAGTAGTTTACTGCCCTTATGACTGCCAGCAACTCTCGCCGGGTCACACAGTAGTTCCTTTCTGGAGGTGTCAACGTTTTACTGAAATAGGCAATCACACGTTCTTTCCCGTCCTGTATCTGAGAGAGCACGCCTCCGACCCCAACGGCGCTGGCATCGGTGTCCAGGATGTACTGCAACTTGGGCATAGGATACCCCAAGATGGGAGCCTGGATCAGCTGATCCTGGAGAACCTTGAACGCCTCCTGCGTTCTCTCATTCCACTCCCATTCTGCAGTTTTAACTGTCAATTCCGTCAAGGGCTTGGCTATTGTAGCAAAGTCTGGTATATATTGCCTATAGTAGCCAACCGTTCCCAGAAAAGCCTGGAGCTGTTGTATGTTCTGCGGAGAGGGCCAGTCCCGTATAGCAGATATTTTCTCTGGATCAGTGGACACTCCTTCACTACTGACTATGTGGCCCAAATACCGAACCTTGGGCTTCAGAAGCTCGCACTTCTCAGGCTTGAGCTTAAGTCCAGCAGTCTTGAGACGCTGTAAGACTTCTCGAAGCCGAGAAAGGTGGGTCTGAAGGTCGGGGGCTATTACCACAATGTCATCCAAGTAAAGAAGTAGTGTCTTCCAATGCAGACCTTGGAGGACCTTCTCCATAAGCCGCTGAAACGTGGCTGGGGCTGAGGTCAATCCAAAGGGTAGCACCTTCCACTTCCAGAATCCAGAGCGGGTGACGAAGGCCGCCTTTTCACGGGCGTCCTCATCGAGAGGCACTTGCCAATACCCACTGACCAGGTCTAGTGTGCTGAAGAAGCGACTGCCTGCTAAAGCATCCAGACTTTCGTCAATCCTGGGCAGCGGATATGCGTCCTGGTGGGTAACGGCATTTAGCCGTCGGTAATCCACACAGAACCGCCACGATGAGTCTTTCTTCCTCACCAATACCACAGGAGAACTCCAGGCTCCCTCGGCCGGTGTGATCAACCCCTTTTGAAGCAGCTGCTGAACCTGTCGTTCAGCCTCGGCTTCCTTTTCTGGTCCCAGACGGTGCGGTGGTTGCCGTATTGGTCTGGTCCCCGGCAGCACAGGTATGCTGTGCTCCATCAGGTTGGTCCGACCGTAGTCCTGATCCCCGGTGCTAAAGACCGAGCCATATTCCAACAGTAGTTGGGCTAGGTCCTTCTTCCCTGCATCTCCCTCACAGTGTGGCAATGCTGCCTGATATAACTGTTGAAGATGCTCCGGGACTAACTTAGCACCCTTCTCATCAGGCCCATGCCTAGGGAGACCCGGTGTGTCAACTTTACTGACCACTCCGCGGGCTACTCGCTTGGGTTTCCCCTTAGGCACCTGACGAGGAGGTGGGAGTCCTCTCTGTGGTCCGCTAGTACCTCTCTCTACGCTCTTTTTGACCACATCCGCCCAACTCCGGCTATCTCCGCCACTCTGGGTGTCCTGCTCATCCACCCCCAGGTATGAGCCCAGTGTCATACCAGCTCGAAGTTTCAGGGGATGACCCGTTGGGTTAAGACAGCGCACCATCAACCGGCCCTGCGGGTTGGGTTGACTGAGACTGGCCGCTACCAACGGTCCAGTTTCCTGTGTCTCTACACTCCATGCCTCAACTATTCCCAACGGAGGAGGGTCTCGGAGATTAACCCGTCCCAGCAGCAGCATTTCTGAGTTTGGCGGCACAACGCTGGTGCGTACTAACTGGACTCTACCAAGTAAGGGTCGTCCATGCCGGTCAGTGCATATTAGCTCCTGACCTGCTAACGTGACCACTGGCCTATCAAAGTCCATAGTGCACCGGTGTTGGGAGAGAAATGGCATGCCCAAGATGGCATCCTCATTGATACGGCTTACCACAAACGTTTCCTCAGTCTTAACCTCCCTGACTCGTATCGCCAGCCGGAGGATTCCAAAGAAGGGAAGTTGTGTCCCGTCCGCCATCAATCCATGAGAGTCACATTTCTCTATTCCCGCTCTGATCCCAGAGGGCAACCGGTCGTACACTCCCTTGTTTAAGAGATTAGTTGTACACCCGGTGTCCACCAAGAAATGCACAGCCTGTCCAGCAACCTTTCCGGGAAGAAAGTGGCTGGCCTGATAAGGCTTCTCTGCCACCTCTGCACTCCTGAGCTGCAGAGGCCTGGTTCCTGGGTTATCAGGCAACGGTGCCGGTACCTCTGAAGGTTTCCCTTCTCCAGACGCTGTACCCCGTTTTGCCTCTGCTAACCGTCTCCCTCCTTGACAACTAGGTTGCCCCTTCCTAGTCGGTTTCTCAGGCAACGGGACCAGTGTAGTGGGTTTGTCCTTCCCACGCACTACCCCTGGTCCTTGCCTCTCTTGCCGTTTCCGTTTCCTACCAGAACCGCGGCAAGACTGCTCAGCAGTAGACGGGCA
The DNA here is from genome assembly GCA_935421135.1 of Bugulina stolonifera. Taxonomy (NCBI): domain Eukaryota; kingdom Metazoa; phylum Bryozoa; class Gymnolaemata; order Cheilostomatida; family Bugulidae; genus Bugulina; species Bugulina stolonifera. Next base: position 6,500,793 of record OW285188.1, on the reverse strand, counting down.
TGGAGGAGATTCTTCCACCGGACTTTGCTCCACCGGCACTCCCGCTTCCTCCGTCTTACTCTGCTCCAAGACCTCAAAAGGATTCCGAGTCCGGAAAGTGGGCCCCTGACGGGGGGCTGACTTTTGGCAATGCCGCCGTGGCACGCGCCAGCCCTCCGAATCCACTTTCCCTCGTTTACTATACTTCGCCCGCCGGCCAGTGTAGGTCTTCACTGCCGGGGGCTCACCCCGTTTCCCGGAACCTGGGATTCCACTCCCCTCAATGGTTCCTGGGGTTTATGCATACCCGCCTTCAACTCTCGCATCTCCTGAGTTAATTGCAGGACGGCTTGTGACAGTGCCAGGAAATCTGGGTCACCCGTCTTTACCCGTGTGACCGGGTCTGCTAACTCATTTATGCAGCGCAGGGCAGGAGTTCCTCCAACCTCTGAGTTGGTTCGAACCCGCAAGAACTCCTTTCCCGCCTGGACGGCTCTTTCCAGATCTGGAGCACTTACCGCTAGTAAGTGACGCTGCAGCTGAGGACTATCCAGTGTTTGAATAAAGGTCTCCAAGGCCATAGTAGTCCGGTAGCTCTCCGAGAGCTCACCATGGGCTATGTCTACTAGCCGCTGAACCTCCATGGCATAGTCTTGGAGAGTAACACTGTTACCCTTCCTCATTTGCCCTAGTCTTAGCCTAGCCTCTCGGGTTGAGAGCCCATATCGAGATCTTAAGGCTACTAGGATTCCTTCCAGACTGTCCGGCCGCCCACAGTCACGGGCTGTACCCTGGAGGGCTTCTCTCAGGTGGAGTAAGGTAGCCATTGGTCGCCACTCATTGGCCTCTGCTACCATCTGGAACTGGCGGATAAACAACTCTACATCTCCGTCCCCGTCAAAGTGTGGAGGCTTAAATGCCTGCTGCACGGGACGGGACTCCTGCTGTAGCAGTCGTTCTACTAAATCCGCCAGCCTATCCAGCCCACTCCTCTCCTGACCCTCATTGCTGCCAGCCCTGTCAGTGCCTTGAGCACTCGGCATCCTGTGTCGTTAGGTGAAAACGGGATCTGCCTATCCCACCGCTGCCACCAATGTAATAGTTGGCCGGTCAAAGCCACTATTACTTCACCTAACTACACCCAAACGGATGCCACACTAACTACAACTTGACCTCCCTACTGTTCACCCAGTAGGACGGTCATCCAGGCTATAGCCTATCCCAAAGGATAGCTCCCCGGTTGTCCAAGTCCAATTATAGGATTAGCCTATAACGGTCTTGTAAATCTAATAATAATAACTTACTTGTAAGCAGAGTAGTTGTAATCCAATAACAGAGAGTAGTTGTTGATTCCAGAGTTTATTTCTAACTAACTAATATGATACAAGACAGCTGCTTTTATACTAACTCACAAAACCACAAGTAGATTACAAAAGATGATGAAATAGACGGCAGCCGGAACCAACCGTCACTGGATAATTAGTTACAGAACGACATAATGGTTAGGGTGACTAGCCGTCACTGGACTCTATTCATAAGACAAAACATAATAGTCTATTATAATAATCCGTTATTGTAAAGATAAACAATCTACTGTAGTTATAAAAGAGGTGTTCATTACTAACCACACCTTCTAGAATATAATTGCTATTTACTAGGCAGAGTAAACAATATATAATGACATGTTACATAATAGGTAATCATAAGTGTTTAGCTTTGGGTCCTTGGCCTAGTTAACCTACGCAGTGTTTTGAGAATGCGTTGTAGAACAGGGGCTTTGCCCACAACACTTGAGCTACACGGAGTGGTGCCGACTTAGCTGCGGATCAATATGCACAAGGAGTCACCAGTCAGGCATGCAGATATAAAGATTGGCTAGGTAGTCATTTGTTACATTGCTAAAGCCGTCAGGCGGTTGTGACTATGAGGCATGGGCACTAATAAGTTATTGATCATAATTAGACATAGAAGTTGTCCTCTCCCAATTTATCAAGACAAATTGGGAGAGAGCATTTTCTAATTATGATCAATAGCTTATTAGTGCCCATGCTATGAGGTTGTCGTTTGTCGCATCCACAACACTAGCTGCTATTTCTGTGTTTGCATGGGTTCGACCTAAACCTAGGTGCTCTGGCGTCAGTTTCCAAAGGAGCCTCGGCTGAGAGTCTTTTAGTTTCGTATACACCACGCAAGCTATATAGAGTAATAGAAGGTGTCTTTATTGCTGCCCAAGAGCAAGTGACAACAAGAGGCAAAGGGCCCTTATGATGAGAGAGATTCAACACTTGGGTGCGGTGTGCAATTTTGGTGGGGTGAGATATCTAAATCTTAGTTGGGAATGAGAGAATCTCTCTCAGAATCAAGGAAGCATGACAAGTATGCATATGCTAGGTGACAGGTTGATCTGATCATAGAATTCTCACATGGTAATGGACCTGGCTTACAGTTTGCACATCTAATGTGATTAGTTACTATTTAGTCAGACATAATATTGTAATAGCTGTGCAGACTATCACTGCTGGTAGGAGCAGGCGACTCCACCGGTAAGTATATACTTGTATATACTTGTGTATATACTTGGATATTATTCCAGAGTACGTACCTTAGCCTCAGTACCTGGTAACCCTGTTGCCACCCTAGAGTGGGGTACCAGGTGTGTAGCTATCTTGTAAGTCCTTAGCTGTCAAGATCTCTCCAGTAAGTGTACATGTAGTTACCATGAGACTGTAGTGAATAAAAGAATATAATTCTCCTGAAATACTGTAATGGTACAGGACATTTTGTATACGACTCCAACTACCGGACGAAGCTCCACCGCACCCTAAGTGCCTAGTAGTTGTTACAGCACTACTCATCTGACACTCACACTCGTGTAATTAGCTGTTCGTATAGTTATATTCAACTGCATTGCATGTTAAACCATTAATTACTGTCTATATACATGTCTCCATGTGTTTATACTCACTACTTATTCATGTATTGTTCTACTATATAATTGTATATAACTACATGATTATTACTAAGTCTTTTTAATGCCTTTTATACCGATGTACAGAGGCCCGACCTCTCAGAATCCATTGATATTCATTTTGTACATGAATTGGACCATTATAAGCAACTTTTGTAGAACCCGACCTATTTTGGGTCGGCCGTCGGGCTTCCGGCGGCCATCTTGTTGCGCAACTTCCGGACGACCACACGTCGTCTTTTCCCGACGTGTGGTCGGCCGGAAGTCCTTATACTATATAAAGGGCACTGTTTTACTGTTCATTGTCTCAGTCTTCACTTGGCTTTCAATAAAGACACATCTAACCTACTTGATACAGAGACTTTCACTTCCTTTTGTCAGGTCATTCGCTTAGCGAACCGCCTACTAGGTCGGATCACTCTCTTTCAACGTATAGTCTGAAGGTCAGACTTGGGACCAGATGGGTCGTCTTTGGTAGTTCTTGGGCTACTGAGACCGCTCGATCTTTCATGTAATGCGAAGTCCTATTACCACTCATAGGCACTTCATTTCTGGGTCGATAGTCGTCCAAGGACGACCGCACCAAATCACAGAAACCATTACAATACATTGTAATACTAATTTGATTCTACTGACATGTACATGTATAATATAGGTAACAATGAACCAACATGATTGGCTGCCCGTTTGCTGTTTCCAAAGAGAAGTCTGTCAAGACAACGGTCTGGTGACAATCAGGATAAAAATACACAAGTGAGTAAAGAGATAACTATATACATGTATAGCAGGAGAGTACAAAGGTGAGTATTAGTTCATAAGCATTAAGAGTTCGGCAGTCAGTTCATGGAAATGACAGCCGGTTCGTTGTAACAACGGCCTGGTTTGTCTTGAATAAGCTTCAGGCCATCCTGACCGTCCTGGTATTCGAAAATAGGATGGGACAGTCTGGTGGGAACGAATCCTGTTCCATAACAATAGTATGACTCGAAGAGTTTGTAACGGTGTTGTAGCCATATCTATATGTGAATAGTTACATGTATAACATATTCTAATAAACCACTGTGAATCTCTCTAATATAGCATGCTTGTACTGTAAATAATTCCATCTATTTATATACTGCTCAAGAATTTATTTAATGTACTGTATATGGTGTGTTGTAGGCCGCAGGCGGATCCTATATCAATTGTAATTATTACTAATATGTTGCAATGTCTTGCCTACATCACAATCTTTTGCCAGACCTTAATAGGCCAACCTTTTTTTTGCACCCTCTCAGCTGTTTTGCAATCTTTCAGCCATACTTCCCCATGATACATCGGGCTTGAGGATTTTGGGTGAAAACGAACTAATTGGACATTAGTTGTGGGCCTGGCCCATCAGTCCCTCACACTCTGAATGGCGCCAGTTTTGCATCAAAGGTGCTGAATTTTCTGTGGTTAGTTACATGTACATGTAGTTATTTTTCGGACAGTAGTAAAGTACAGTGTATGTTCAATCTTCTTTTTGCTCTGCATTTCTGATAGAAATCTAAGAGTTCCTCCTAGCCTAGTTCTGTGGAGAAACCCAGTGCCGAAGCATTGAGTGTATACATGTACATAATAACTTGTCAAACCTGGGAACGCACATGTAATCACGTCTGATCTGTATGTTGATCAGTTGAATAAGTGGCATTCTAAGTCTGTCTGGTATTGCATGCCGTGTGCCTGCTGTGTAATACTTATAATCTGGTACTACAGTATTATTGTATATGTATGATATCTTTTACTTTTATCATGATTTGTAACTTACTATACATGTATTATTGTTATTATGTTTCTATTTGTATTGTACAAACATGGAACAGTATTGTACAAGTACAAGTCCCTGCATTGTATGTACAATTCTTATTAGGCCCAGGTGTGGGACTAGGGCATCAGCTTACCATCTTGATCATATAATTATACAAATATTAAGTTGGATTCTAGATGAATGTCTAATGAGCGCATACTGGAATATGAATATTATTGAATCTAAATTACATGTATTTACCCAGCACATTTTCAAATCTACTGTGGAAAATCAAGTTTAGTATGTGAACGTGTTGTTATGCGTCGACAGCAGGATAAAATCTGACATTGTCTAGTTTCATTACACGGTGAACTTTCAGAATAATGATTTTATGGTCTAGAGGTGTTAGCAACAGGTCCAATAATTGTTATGATTTTAGTTTATTGTATCTATTGATTTATAGATGGTGTCTCATGTCTAATGGCTAATACCAACATGGTACCTCTTTTACTTGATATTCTATAGAACAATGCAGTCTATTGTTGGTAAATAATATAAAAATACACATTGTGTCACTAACTATGGACTCTTACTAATATTAGTGTGTAATCAGTATATTGGCAGGGGCATTCATTTAGAGTTGATAAAGTAGAATATTGTTGTGTACTTATTGCATATTATATAAGTTATAGTTATACAAAACCTATGCTGTCTGCTTACTGTGTTAGCACAAGTAAGAGGTGAGTATCTAATACTGCATAGTGACATGTATATAACCTACACTACATTATTACCATATCACTAACAGTCTCATCATACATATACTGTTACCCATGTAGGCAGAGATAGCCACTATCAAACATATTAACAACCATGTACATGTACTTACATGTACATGTACATAATACATGTATATCTAAAGAAAATTGGGGGTAAGTACAATTTTACATGATTTTAACATACAATGTAGCTAGGGTTCTTGAGCAGATAAAAAACTATCAATGTTTGTACTGTTTATGTAATATCTATGCATTATATAACACTGTTGGTTAAACTGCTTATACCATTGCATAGAGCTGAAATCATCTTCAGCATTGAAGTCGTCCCTCTTGACTATAGTTTGAGCAGTAGGATTTTACTAGTTCAGAGTTTATACTCATGGATCTTGCATTGACTTTAATATTAAAACTATCTTCGGTACTATATCTTCTCTGCTGTATTTACAACAGAACTAAAAGTTATTAGAATTTTCCGTTTGCTAGCTACATTACATTACGCAGTCTGAGCTTGTCGGGAGCAGATAAATCTAAAGTGATTAGGTGCAGTGTACATGCAGCATAATAACCCATTTCTATCAGTTTGACCATTCAACAGTACAACTTGATGCAGGATTGAGATACATGTTATGACTACCTATTTTGTATGGTCATTATTATTTCACTTTGGATTTACTCTGTTCCTCTAGCATACAGTAGACTACAACATGACAATTCATTGCGGCTTGCATAAATATATTTATCTTTACTCGACTATAACTCTCGCTTCCTTTCCTGTCACACAAAGAATGGTAACTCTGGCCTCACAGACTGAAGTGTTGGCAGATCATTGGCTACTGATGAACTAGCGAGTCTTTTGTAAAATAGAGTAAACAGTTCAGCATACCTGTATATATGATGACAGTTCATGTAAGATATAATTTGTGTACAATAGAAAAAGAGTAGACAACTTCTTCAGTATGTCAATCGGATTCAAAGGCTGTGTAAACCAAAAAGCCCCTTGGTTAAACCAGCAAAATCATTTAATAAATACTAGACCTCTATTATAATTCTACATGTATGTATGTTATGTTATATTATACAGATATGTTCATTCACATACATCATACAATATGATGTCCTACTCATTACATGTAACATATACAGTCATTTTTATCGATAAATTTAAGAGAAATCAAACCACAATGCACAATAAAATATTTATTCTCTATAGAGTAAAAAACCTCGGTGAAAAATTTCCTATTTCATTATTTTGCACAATTTTAAAAGTAAAATATTGCACATGTACATAATATTATGTAGTACTAATAATAGCATTATTACATGTAGTACAATATTACATGTTGTGTCTATGTAATATTGTACTACATGTGGGCCCCATGTCCGGTTGTGTTACTTCCGACCTTATATTGTAATCTTGCATTGCATTTGTAGGCCCTACGTAAGATTGGTGTTGTATTCTTTTAATTGAGTAGGCCTACTGTACAAACTATTTGTAGGTTTGGAGGAAACACTGGGTAGACATGGATGCTTTGGCAAATATTTCATGCTGCTTTGATGCTTCAAAGGACATTGGTGAAACATCAGTAGAGCTGGTGATATGCAACATACCAGCTACCAAATCATGTTGCCTTAAATGGGAGACCTTCACCTACGTCGCTGCTTTAGTGTTCAGTGGTACAGACTTTATTGCAGACACTTTTGGATACGTTACCTTTGCAAATGCTGTTGTAAACAAAGAACCGATCCAAGTTTACTTGGATGCTTGGCGCGCTTTTCTCATCATCAGCGGTTTTATTATCATCAGCGAGATTTCTCTACCAATATTCAGTCTGGTGAAGATCACTGGTTGTTGCCCCGAAACTGAGAGACCCGAAGAGGAAGTAGATAAATATCGACAGATTACCAAATATTGGAGCAGAGCCAATAACATTCTCGTCATATTGACGGAGGATGGTGTAATAGCTGTAGTCAAGATACTGATAGCTTTCAAATCAGTTGAAGCAGTAAAAGATCTGCAGACGACATCTGGGGCCGTAACATCGGGGATAGCTTTCACTGTGACAATCCTCAGACACTGCTTGCTTATCATGCAGATCGTCACGAAGTTGAGTCGGAATAACGTGACTCTATCTAAATGTCCTGCATGGCCTCAAGGCTACTGTGTTAAGTCGACCTTTGGCATGTACATCCTCTTCTTTACAACGCTGTTCCTGTCATGCTGCTCTCTCGCCTTAACCGGAATGTCTATGGCAATAGCTCTAAATATATTTGAGATTCATAATAACGATTCTGCAGACTTCCTGTTGAACATTACTCTGATATCGGTGATTGTACCCTCAGTCATGGTTCTGTCCGTGTTCCTTATAGTACAAACAAGGTGGTGATAGGAAGTCACTATCAATTCTCTTCTCTAGATGAATAGCCTGCACCAAAAATAGTATAGACCTATCCTCAACCAGCATACAGTAAATGACATACATGGATACAACGTCAGGATTATTTAAAATATGTTGTAGTTTTCTAAACATGTTATAGTAATGTTACAAGGTGCAAGGCATAGAATTCTACCTGCTCAATCTGGCTCAATGAAGTGGTTTGTGTTTGGTATCATCAGCATTATTATGAAAAATATTTCACCCACAAGTCTTCTCCAGTATCCTGTGTCTAAGTGACTGTACACAATACAAGCAGAAGGTTTTATACCACATCCTTGGGTGTTAAACATACATGTAGAGACATTTGTATATAGATCAATATTGTGAAACAGATTACTCTTATTATAAAATGTACATTGTATATAAGTATATTATACATCAGCCTACCGTTCTAGTAACAGTGTAAAAGTATGTTATGTTTATGGAATGGCCGAATGTACACTATAATTACATGTATGTATGCGTAAGTATACTATAACTACAACACAACTGCACTATATGCCTACAACCCATAAACTTATTGGCTCGCATATCTGCGTATCTATGGATTGTTTTTAATACAACATTATTGTTGTTTTGTAATTATTTTATAAATATCCATCTCCATAAATTTTATACATTTGTTTAATACGCAACTTCAAACTTCTATGCAAGTCATTGAATATGTTAATTTACTGTATAATAATATTTATGTCATATACATGTACATGTAGGTGTTACTTACTATATAACTTTTATATCTAAATTGTATATATACGTATCAATGATAATATTATCATTGTACGTAAATATTCTTTACATGTTATGTTTATGTGTGATTTTTGTAAGAAAAAATGCCATGTGGAAGCAAGCCAAATTGCCAATATTGTATTTGTTTACATACCGTAATATAATAGATATGGTATAGACACTCTCCTTGCAATGTAGTTCACAGGTCTTGACAGTACAAACCTGGAATAGTATGTAATTCCACTGACCTATGCTGTAGCTGGCAAGACCTAAATCTAATTTTTTTAATTATTTGAGTACCACTTAGCTGAGAGAGTAGGTGTCTTCACGACAGTGAGTCGATGGGGTCACAAAAAAGACAAAAAATTAATTATTTTCCGAAGGGGGTCGCAAAAAATTAATTTGCCTGTTAGCGATGAGGGTCGGAAAAACCATCACCAGCAGTCGCGACCCCTTTATTTAACAATATTATCGCCCTATTCTTACTTGGCCTGAGAGGATCGTTCCCGCAGCTTCCCTAATTTGTCACCAGCTATTCTATATATACCATTACAGTTATGCTATCTAGGACACTATGGCGTGAATCTCTAAAATAATCAACCATATTTTAGAATCATTCAAATTGAGATGTTTTTGGGATAGTGTCAGGTAAGGCTATGACTACAGACCTAGAGGTAATATTTGAATTGTATGGGAATTGGTTTATTTTTACTCTGGTTCAGTAAGCCATTCAATAGCAGCAAAATAATTCTCATGTGATCATCAAGTATGTAAAATAAAATTTCATTTCACTATCCTGGGAAAATATGTAGACATATAATGTGTGCATAGGCACTTAACTCATAAGCTTTCAATCATAATAAAAAGTTGTCGTTTCTTAATTTGAGAAGGCTGTATTATCATTACAATCATGTGCATGTTGTGTATATGTATATAATCAATTATTGATCATGCATGTGTATTTAATTATGTATATGTACACATCTTCATTCTGAATTACATGAACATCATGTACAGACAGTACAGTACATGCTTGCTATGTAATGTGCAGAAAACAGGTTTTGCTGACCACGCACATGCATTGCAGCTCAAATGGTAAGAGAATGGTGCATCCAGCAACTTGACCAGTCGTGGATAATATATAGCATGCTATCCTTTTATTAACATAGCAATTTCCAATGGTGAGGTTGTGTGGTTCTAATTAAAAGTTGTCTTCTCTCAATTGAGAGAGGACAACTTCTAATTATAATCAGTAGCTTGTGAGTGCCCATGGTTGTGTACTACAGTCTACACTTTATACTGTATACATGTTATCTCATCACAATAGCTAGTAACTAGTAGCGAAAGTAAAACAGATGAGAAATGATTTAATATAGCAACTAAGGCGTATGTAATAAAAGGTGAAAAATACCTGCCAGCACTGTGGAGGTTGAGTAGTGACATCACACCTAATACAAATAGTAGCAAAGACAATGTGTCTAAAGTAACAATAACAAAACATGGTGACCAAGGGTCAGAGGAACCGACAGTGAGAACTAATGTCAATGGCTACAGATTCAGGCGACAATATAAGTCAATGTATCAATAGTGATTACGGCTCCTACATAATTAGTAAAAATACATTGGCTTCATATTTTTCTGCCAATGTTTACCTGTAGGCTGAAGTGGCTGAATTGGTAATAGTAATTACATGATTGTATAAGGCCACCATCATTTTATGTTGAAATACAATTAAAACTGTAACTCCGTAAGTATACTATTATATTACATCCATAATTTTTTGATGTTGTTGCTACTTGTATGCTACCTAGAAGTATTTAACCTAAACTTGCTAAGGAATCTTAAGTATGGTGCGCCTCAGAGCTGATCTGCTATCATAATACATGTATGTAGAATGTAACTAGATATTATATAGCCTTAGCAATATTACATGTACATGCGTCATTCTTATACATTATATACCCACAATTATGCTGATGAATGTGAGAGCACATAACTCCAGGATAATATAATAACAATTTTATACTTCAAAGTTATATATCAGTGTACACATAGATCACTGTTTATTGCACAGTAAAACGTCATGGTGTAACAATTTGACAATTTAACGCGTAATATATTTGACTTATTCAAATGACACACACAAATTTCATTTTAAAATAGCTTAATGTAATGTACATTTACAAGTGTAGATATAATACTGCAAGTATAATGCTGTGTGTTTCTGCATGTGCATGTGCATGTACATGTATGTATCAATATACACAACAGGTATGTTGTATCAGTAGATGTGTATGCTAGTGTGTGGGAGACTGCATTCCAGTGAGAGGTATACTACATGTATGTATGTCTTCAAGTATACTCTTTGCTGAGCACTCACACCTTGTAATATGCACTTCAAATGCAACACTTACTTGCACTTGCCTTCAAGAAATAATTATTGTTTTGAAATAACAATTATGTATACACAACAAGATATACAGCAGGTGCATATTATAGCAAATTAGTTCTTTTATTTGACTTATAATTATTGATCTGTGTTACAAGTTTTGAAGAGGAGAGAGAGGAGATGCTGGCACCTATACCAACATTTTACCTCATAGGTTGTGGATTTGAAATTCTTGGTGATTGAAAAGTTACCAAATAGAAGAACCAACGGTAGTGAGTCACTGAAAGATAGTAGGATTAACACTCTATCACCAAAGAGCAGACAATTAACAACGAATGTTTCAAAGCGATTAGCAGCCAACAATTGACAGCAGACGATGGATATAGTGGGTAACCTATCATGTTGCTTTGAGATCTCCAAGGATATCGGAGAGACATCTATTGAAATGGTCATCTGTAACTGCCCGGTCAGCAGATACTGCTGTCTTAAGTGGGAGATGCTGGTCTATGTCTTTGTATTGGTCTTCAGCACAATGGACTTTACTGCAGACCTATTAACTTATCTCTCCTTTGAATCCCTCGTAGACATAAGTTATGACATCCAGGTAGCCATCTTGTTTCGTGTCTGGCTAGCATTTCTAATCCTCAGTGGAGTTATACTATTGAGTGAGCTGTCACTACCAGTCTACTGTTTACATATGCTAAGGCTTCATTATAAGAGGATAGGTGATATGACAGCCGGCCATGACGTTACAAGCGGCCATGACATCACAACCGCTCATACAATTATTGAACTAAGAACCCGGGCTAAATACTGGAGCCGATTCAACAGTTTCGCTGTTATTCTATCGGAAGACGGAATAATAGCAGTCTGCAGAATATTGATAGCCTTTAGATCCACAGAAACAGTGAATGAGCTTCAGTCTGCCAACGCCACCACCTCAGCCATCATCGCTTGTGTTGTCACATTCTTGAGACACGGTCTATTTATCATGCTTATAGTGATTCAGTTCAGTAAAGGCAAAGCTGACTTCAGCAAGTGCAGCTGCAATGTCAAGGCTATATGTGAAGTTGAAACTCGAGCCATCTATGGACTAAACGCTTTCTACTTTGCCACACTCTTGGTATCCTGTTGTGCTATGGGTGCCACATTGATATCTATGCTGATATCTCTCGACATCTATAAGATAGATTCATCTACAGGAACAGACTTCATGATAAATGTATCAATACTTGGGGTATTTGTGCCTGGGCTATATATCGTGTCAATATTTATTATAGTGCTGACTAGATGGTAGGATTCATCCATACAACCCTTAGGAACTTGGGCAATCCTTAGGAACTTGGGTAATCCTTAGGACCTTGGACAAATCAATTTCCCAAGGGTACTTACATTGCAACTCACTTCTGCTGAAGGCTAGAAAGACAATCTTTGATCTAAAGAATTTAACTTCATGAATAGAATGATGCAGTTCATAAGACTATACTGTAATATCAAACGTCTGTTTGTTAATCTGTTTTATGGAATCCATGTAACAGTGTAACGAAACTTTGTTCTGCACGTACTTGAACAAATTAATGTACTTTTAATAAATAGAGTACCATAGTATGACTACATGTAACTTATCTAAATAGTTTTGGAGAGAGAACAAATACCAAGTATATCATTCATCAACATTATGAAGCAAACTGCTAGATGTGTGCAGTTGTAAGCTATCAATTATAATTTGAAGTTGTACTCTCTCAATTGCAAGAGGACACTTCACCACTGGTGTCCAAACCTACATGTATGTGTGCCAGTATAAAGAGGTTTGGTTACATGTCTCCCAAATTCAACACCAACTGCAAATTTTTCCTGGTGAATTGATTACTAAGGTCGCTCACAAAAGCTGGGTGGTTAAAAAATCTAAGAAGATTTTGTCATAACCTACAGGATTATATTTATATGTCAACCCATTCCCCAACTATAAAGAATGACCAGAACGATAGAAAGCCCTCACGCTAAAACACTAAATGTGTGTTGTCTATGTGATGGATATTATAAAGTTTGTAGATTTACAGATTGTTTGAAAATTTCTATATTTATCAGTATTGCCATTGTATAGCTACAATGATTATTAAATAAATAATTAATAACAAATAAAAAAGATACAATCTATCTATAGGACAAGAATGTCATTGATGTAGTAAAATACAAGAACACATAAATATTTCATATTGCCGATCAATTAACTGCTTGTATATTATGACACGCACCAGAATGTTTGTGAGAAATTTAGACCTATTACATCACATCCTGTTTTTGATAAGCCTCTCTAGTTTTCTGATCCTGCTAGTGTCATGCTCGGTTGACTGATTAGAGCTCATTGCAGTGGCGGAGGAAGACGCTGATGTCAAATTATGAGGAGATCGGGCTTTAAACATCTCCATAAGGCTGGCTTGCTCACCTCTCTTCAATCCCTACAATGTATCACAGGCTAGACTATATAAAGGGGTATGTATATACAATTACTACAGTGTATCACAGGCTAGACTACGTAAAGGAGCATGTATATACAATTACTACAGTGTATCACAGGCTAGACTATATAAAGGGGTATGTATATACAATTACTACAATGTATCACAGGCTAGACTATATAAAGGGGTATGTATATACAATTACTACAATGTATCACAGGCTAGACTATATAAAGGGGTATGTATATACATCTACTACAGTGTATCACAGGCTAGACTACGTAAAGGAGCATGTATATACAATTACTACAGTGTATCACAGGCTAGACTATATAAAGGGGTATGTATATACAATTACTACAATGTATCACAGGCTAGACTATATAAAGGGGTATGTATATACAATTACTACAATGTATCACAGGCTAGACTATATAAAGGGGTATGTATATACATCTACTACAGTGTATCACAGGCTAGACTACGTAAAGGAGCATGTATATACAATTACTACAGTGTATCACAGGCTAGACTATATAAAGGGGCATGTATATCCATGTACATCTACTACAGTGTAGTGAACAGTAATGACACCCTATTCTATACATGTAGCAATGTACAACTTCATGGTTGTAGAAACTAAACATTATGTAGCTTGTAGTACATTGTACTATAAGCTATATGATGTTTAGTTGTAACAACTAAACTGTACACACTGGTTGACTATGTTAATGCAGAAATTAGAATTCTGGTAACGACTCTGACACGCTCCAAGTCGATAGTGCTGTATCATACTTTGAAGGAAGGGGATAAAGTCTGACAATGTCAAGCCACAGGCCTCGAAGTGACTTACATCGATATAGATACATTTATATACATGTACATGTGATATACCTACCACAGTATAAATATATACTGTATATATAATATACCTACCACAGTACAGATATATATACTGCATATATAATATACCTACCACAGTACAGATATATATACTGCATATATAATATACCTACCACAGTATAGATATATACTGTATATATAATATACCTACCACAGTATAGATATATACTGCATATATAATATACCTACCACAGTACAGATATATATACTGTATATATAATATACCTACCACAGTACAGATATATATACTGTATATATAATATACCTACCACAGTATAGATATATACTGCATATATAATATACCTACCACAGTATAGATATATACTGTATATATAATATACCTACCACAGTATAGATATATACTGCATATATAATATACCTACCACAGTACAGATATATATACTGTATATATAATATACCTACCACAGTATAGATATATACTGCATATATAATATACCTACCACAGTACAGATATATATACTGTATATATAATATACCTACCACAGTATAGATATATACTGCATATATAATATACCTACCACAGTACAGATATATATACTGCATATATAATATACCTACCACAGTACAGATATATATACTGTATATATAATATACCTACCACAGTATAGATATATACTGCATATATAATATACCTACCACAGTACAGGTATATATACTGTATATATAATATACCTACCACAGTACAGATATATATACTGTATATATAATATACCTACCACAGTATAGATATATACTGTATATATAATATACCTACCACAGTATAGATATATACTGTATATATAATATACCTACCACAGTATAGATATATACTGTATATATGATATACCTACCACAATCGGTTACACGTAGAACCTTACCTTCATCTCTAGAATCTTCTGGAACTCTGCTAGCTCGGTGTCTGTCAGTAGTTTGATACAGTTGTCTACGAATCCTTGATGAGGATCGTGTGGAGACATGACTACCTTCAGTATCATCTCAGCTCTAGTCATTCCTTTCACTACTATCTTAGTATAGCTGCAGCACAGAATGCACAGTGTGACTATTCTACTAATTATTATCGTCTATGCCATTTATAAAACATAAACTAGCATGTGATCACTAGGCCCATATAAACTAGTACATTCAGGTTGAAATCTGCAAGTTGTAAACAGTCTCTGTATGAATAACCACCAAGTGGCCTGACTACTAAGTATCGAGTAACGAATGAGCATTAAGGCTACCATGTCATAACCTACCGAGTACACAGGTACCTAAATGAATTCACATAGTTCTAGCATCAATGCGTTTACTAGTTATCATCCCATACATACATCTGCATGACTGTCTTATACCAACGTTATAGCTTACTGTACTAAACTAATACAAAGACAGACCTGATGGTCAGGTGAATGATGAAGGTAAATGGATGACATGAGAACGTACCTAGCCGGAGCTTTCCTGTTGACCTTTGACCCGATAGACGGAAGGTCTAAGAGTACAGTCTTCAGAGAGTGGGTGTCTAGGAGAAGCTGCTCTGCCCCCACCGTCCCTGTAGGTTTACACTTACACAGACTGTTTATGAACTTTGGGATGAACACACTGTAAGTAGTATCAACATACACTAGGAGTTGTTCTTCCTATGTAAAATATACACATGGGGGCACAACTTCCTATGTATAATATACACATGGGGACACAACTTCCTATGTACAATATACACATGGGGACACAACTTCTGAATACATAGAGATAATTGACACTAGGGTAAAGCTAACCCACTGCATACATACAATAATATACAGATGAAAGGACTCAAGGATAATTTATGAAGCTGAAAAACATGTGTATATAAGTTTTATATGGCAAGTAGGCAATGTGTGACAAGGGAGATGACTTCAAAAATGGCTATACATTATCAGGTGGTCAACGCATGTGTATACATACATGATTAACATGTATAGGAGACCTACAATAAGTTACTAATGGTAACAATATCTCCGACTTCCTGAACACTACATGGAAATACAGTACTGAGTAGTGTGACATCTTGCCAAGCGATGTGATGTCACATGACATGACGTTATGTGATAGACTTACTTGACAAACTTAATACAGAACTGTGTGTAGTACTTCCTGGACGAGGAGAGACTCACTCTAATAATAGGAATGTTATTCTTGAGATGTAGAATAATAGAAGATATATAGTTACTCTGGTCTCCTACTGTCTCCACAGTGTTCCACGAGAACTACAGTGTATATTATAGTGTTAGTAAGTATATAGTACATTGTAGCGTGAGTATACAGTGTGAGTATACAATGTGAGTATACAGTGTGAGTATATAGTGTGAGTACACAGTGTGAGTATACAGTGTGAGTATACAGTGTGAGTAGGCTATATACATGCAGTAGGGTTATAAGAACAATACATATACATGTATATATTAAACATGGACTGCAAAGAAGGCATATTGTATGTATACGTATATATTACACAATCACTACAAAGAAGTTACATTGTATGTACATGTACTGTATATATTATACAATCACTGCAGAGAAGGTATGCACTTACTTTACTCATAGCATGCAGAGCTGGTCCACAAGCAGATTCCAAATCCTGTACCAGTAGCTGTATACAGTGAGTGATAACTCTACAATAATATAATAATAATACTGGGAATATAATACCATGAACAGATAACTCTAGAAAATATGTATCACCAGTATTAGTAGAAGTTGTCTTGCCTTTAATTCAGTCTAGGCAGATACTGGATATTAAACAGAGGGTTGAAATCAACAACCAATGAAGACAGAGAAGATAAATTCCAAAAATATCGATGGCTATTGAAAGCAGCAATTGGTTATATTAAATAAAACAAATGACGACTCCAAGTTTATGATATATTTGTAGGAATATTTGTAGGGTTATTTGTAGGGTTATTGCTCAACAATACAGTAATAGTAGTAATACTAGTACTAGTATCACAGTAAGTAAACAAACAGCTACCCATGGAAGAGATCTTGTTCTGCTGAAAGAGATATCTGGGTAGAGAGTTTCTCATCTGTTTTCTCCTTCAGCTTATCCTGTAGTTGTAGGGAGGTCTCCATGCAGTACTCTGATGTACACATCACCACACAGCATAGCCTCTGTTCCTGCTCACTGAACTTAGAGTTGTCTCCCTCCTTCAGTATAGACTGTATTAGACTACCAGCAGTACTGAGGCCACTCTGATTGGTCAATCTATAGAATAAAACATGCTGGTGATATACATTGTGCAGTATTTCACTGAAAATATCGATAGATATTACATAGACAGTAGTACGCTAGTAGACGCTAGTACTAGTTGTACTCACTTTGGTAGAGCATTCATTAGTATCTTGTTAGCATATTCCTGGAGATACTTCTGGAATGTTCTAGTTAGACTCAGCATTGGCTGTAGAAAGATAGAACCACCATGTACATGTACATGTACATGTACATACATCAGCTAAACAGCATGCGGTGTATATGTACTAGAGATTTATACTACTAACTCATGGGTGGCTTAGCACGCACTGTTATTAGTATAACATACTCCTATACAGGTATACTAGTCTGAACTACGGAAATGCTTTGAATGATCGATGTTAGACTAGGGACTGGGCTTGCAAACCCCCAATAGTTTTGTAGGATTAGTAGGCTACAACAGCTACTGATACACACTCCATAGTGTAGTACTACTTACTGGTCCATTACTCAGCTCTGAGCACTGTTTCATGCACTTCTTATAGTATACAAACAGGTCGGCACAGCTAGGTAGTATGTTACTCTCCTCACTAGAGGACACTGTGGAAGGCTTGTATGTCTTCATATCATTACTAAACCTCTCAATGAGCTCTGCTAAACTCCTGCACACAAATATAACAATAATTAGCTGAAGACCTCAATTTACTAAACTCTCAGCTATTGAGTTACAGGAAAAATGTTTCCACAAAGTTTTTGGTAAAAACCGTGCTGGCTCCAAGAGGTTGAGGAAAATAATTGAATTCAAGTTGGTTTGACTTCCTAGACTGCAAATATTGTTTGGACTAACTACCATATCACATAATATCACGTCACATCATGTGATATAAGAACACATCACATCATATGATATAATATCACGTCACATTATATCACGTCACATGATATCAATATACAAATACAAAGCAAGCTGAAGAGCACACATAATACAAACAGTCAGACTAAAGGGAAACACACACCTGTCCTGTGACTCAATGTATATATTCAGATGTGTCTCAAAGCACTTTGACACAATTCCTAGGAAAGGATTAGACTGAGCACCAGTTGACTGTGTAGCAGGGGGTTGAGGGGTTGCCTCATCCTCCCCTGGGGTATCGTCTTCCAGAAATGGATTTAGTGCATCAGTTGCATCTTTCTGGGGTTCTGACCTCTTTGTTATAG
Source organism: Bugulina stolonifera (assembly GCA_935421135.1). NCBI lineage: Eukaryota > Metazoa > Bryozoa > Gymnolaemata > Cheilostomatida > Bugulidae > Bugulina > Bugulina stolonifera. The sequence continues at coordinate 6,481,940 of OW285188.1, read as the reverse complement.
GCTTACTCTACAACATACCGTGTTGGAAATACACTACACTATGCTATCTGTCATAGTTCATAGTGTATTTGTGCATGCAGTGTCAGTCAGTGACTTCACATTGTTTATCTGTTGGCAAGTTTAGAATAGAATTCGTTGAGGCTAACTGCATACAACTGTAGATATTTATAGCTACAAATGTTGTACAAGGTGATAAACTCTCAACTCTACCATGAAAACACAGCAGATCCGCATATGCATATAACAAGTATGTCACAAGATAGTTGTACTTGTGAGAGTTCGGTGAAGTCACTGTAGTCAGAGATAATCAAGTGACAAACAGCTTGGTCTATCTAGTGCAGAGAAGATGTAGTGTGTATTGTAATATATCCTTGTTTATTGCTAGAAGTTAACTGACTACTATAAAAATTGGGCTTGCTTATATATATGAGAAGAATGTTCTAGTAAGTTCTCCACCAAAATATTACATCATTACAATAGCAATTAGTCATAATCAGCTGAAAGAATATTCTACTACATTCCAGAGTATACAAGTACATTGTAGTAGTAAACAACATTGCACAATAATTATAGCAATAGTAGCCTATAGTTATAGTAGTAATAAAGGTATGTCAGTGTAAACAATGTATGGCTCATTATTGCCCTTAGCATGACATCAATATAAAATATGTATACTATGTACTTATATCATAACAGTATATAAGCGAAATATTCTTATTCCTACGTTATGCTCATATGGCCAGTACAGTAGTAGGAGAGTCTACATGTATTGCTCAGAATTTGTGACAAAGTATGTCAAGATATGCTCCAAAAATATGTTGAGAAAAGTAGTTTCCTTAACAGAATATTTCTACTCAAACGAATTAACTGTTACTAGTGAGTGTTAAATATGACAGTGAATAACCCATCTAGAATTTGAATGAGTGGGCTTATAGCTTCATCTATGCCCATTTGCATTCAAATAAGTGAGCTTATAGCTTCTTATAAGTGAAAGTATGAACAGCTAGTTGTAACATGGCATCAATCAATGCTGAGATAGACCCTCATCCTCCAATCCCTAGCTACGACTCTAACTGATACTCTATATGCTCATTGCATACTCATATTCTAACTCACTGTCGTGACTCTCACTACTCTGACTCACTACTCTTACTCACTACTCTGACTCTTACTCACTACTCTGACTCACTACTATGACTCTGACTCACTACTATGACTCTCACTACTCTGACTCCTACTCGCCACTGTAACCCTAACTCACTACTCTGACTGACTACTCTAACTCGAACTCACCACTGTAACTCCTACTCACTACTCTGACTCATACCTTGCTCATGGTCACTCCTGTGTATCTCTTAGAGATCAACTGTTCGAATGCTGTCGTCCTTTGAATAGCAAATAGTAAGAGTTTCACATCAATATCTGTAACTCGTTTGCTCATCACCTTGGACAACTCCTACAACAGTTTGCAGTTAAATGCTAAATTGTTTGAAGTTGTGTTTATGCTGAGAATCCACTTCAGTATAAATAAAGACACTGATTTGTTACTCCAAGTTTAGAAAAATAATTAGTTTAAAATTGATCTTTGCAAAATTTCTATCCTGTACAAGATAAGACACCTGAAACAGCAATGTCCAAAATATTTTAGAAATGCTGAAGAATATACTTTTGAGGTAATATTCTTTAGCATAGTTGAAAGATACAAGTAATAACATCACATGTTATTTTACTGTACATTTTATAATGTCATCTGTTACTGCGCAGTATGTAATATCATATGGTACTGTACAGAATATACACATACTCGTATCATATGGTAATGTACAGTATACAATACCATAGCATGGTACTATAATACTGTATATAATATCATAGCATGGCACTATACTGTATATAATATCATAGTATGGTACTATACTGTATATAACATAATAGTAACTCACAGATCTGGTGATGTGACAGAACTCTACACATATCCTCTCGGAAACTTCCCAACTCTCCGGGAAGAGCTTGCCGTGCTTCTCCTCAAACTCCACCAGAGTGCGCTTTATCCAAGCATATCTTCGGTCAATCTTGTCCAACCATGCTACCTACAGTGTACATACATGTAGATACAAGTACTACACATACAGTACACACTACCTACAGTATACATACATGTAGATACAAGTACTATACATACAGTACATACTACCTACAGTGTACATACATATAAATACAAGTACTATACATACAGTACATATTACCTACAGTATACATACATATAAATACAAGTAATATACATACAGTACACACTACCTACAGTGTACATACATATAAATACAAGTACTATACATACAGTACACACTACCTACAGTGTCCATACATATAAATACAAGTACTATACATACTATACATACTACCCACAGTGTACATACATATAGATACAAGTACTATACATACAGTACACACTACCCACAGTGTACATACATATAAATACCAGTACTATACATACAGTACACACTACATAGAGTATACATACATATAGATACAAGTACTATACATACAGTACACACTACCCACAGTGTACATACATATAAATACAAGTACTATACATACAGTACACACTACCTACAGTACACTGCTACTTACATCTTGGTTGTCTCCAAACAGAACCAGATACTCTGAAAGCTGTAGTTTAATAAACCAGGAGAGAAGTTCTGTCTTTACCTTAGGGTCTAACACATCCACGACTTTACACGCATCACATAGTAGTGCCACATTGCCTGGTCCATACTACAGTGCCCATTAGACTTATGTAAATAACTGTGGCTACAGTCTCCAATACACAAAAAGTAGCACTAGGCATATTTCTCATTTTTAATTCTTGGTACTTCAATTCCAGTCCTGGTATTATTTTCAGAGGAAAATAAATTCACTTTTTCTGACGATGATACCAGGACTAGCATCGGAATATATATTGTGAAACTTTTTACCCACACTAACATCTTCAAGTACATGTACATAGCAAGTAGACACATTAGAGTGATCAACTAATGTAAGTATCTATACTATCAGAACATATATAGAAATTATGGTCACCTTAGAGTTTGGACCTTCAAATGCCTCTTTAAAGTCTTTTATAATCTGAGTTGAGAGATCAGATTTAATATTCTTTACTCTGCAAAATAATGACAGTATAACGGTATGTGCTAGAGCTATACATTACTGTCAGTATGCGATGTACTACTGTAGTATGTTACTAATAGTATACAATGTCCTAGAGCTGTATATGACTACCACTATTACCATGTGCTTGATATTCAGAACTTTTACAATATATCTATTACATGTACCTGTCTGCCAGCTGCTTCAGCTGAGGAATGTGCATATAACTCTCTTCAAAGTGCTCCAGAACGTTGAGCACAGCCTGGAGAAGGTGAGCTACTTCTCCATACTGTCTCTGAATAGTTAGGTTCCTGTGAGCATATAACATAGACACATTATATTACACCACTTGGCCAACTCGGTGAACAAGGAGTTAACTGCTCTCTGCCCTATTTGGCCGGGAGTGGACAACTTTTGTATAGGCTAATACATAATATAGGATGAGAACAACAACTGTATGATACAATTACACAAAGTGGGGGGATTATACTTACGACAAGGTATCCACCCCTCCAACCAGCATGTGCAGATGATTGAGTGTAGTTATGGAGGTAGTGAGGTTCCGCTTAGCATGATCTAGCTGTTTAATATCCCTAGTTATCTCCCTTACCTACAGGCACACACATAGAGAGAGGAATTCGGGGGATCTTATTTGGAAACCAAATCCACAAATAGGTGAGTAAGTGCACACAAAAGGTCAACAACTACCACGTTGGAATCAGATTCAAAAAAGTTAATGAATTACAGCTATAATGAGCCTTAGATTAGAAAATACTTGAACCAATGACCTTCTGTTCGTCGACTACTCAACCGTAAATAGAAAGGATAACACTCGTGTGTACCACATGGACATGAAATGAAAACAGCATTGCATATTGGAGTTACCATTTCCTCAGATTTCTCAGCCCTTGTCTTAATATCTTTAATTCTAGTAAAGAGCTGCTGTATCGCTGCCTGTGCTTCCTGTAGCGACTCCTTACCATCCTCTCCGGTTGTCTTCTGCTCTCTCACCACATCTCTTATCTCCTCGTCTAGATTCCTGTTAGCAAACCATGTCCTCAGTCAACAAAACCTTACGATGAGTTGAGATTACACTTCTGATATAAAATTGAACTAGATACAAATAACTAACAGCGATTTCTTGTTGACGAGAGAATAGATTGGGAATATGACTAACTACAACTAGGCCACACGACTTCAGAACAGAACAGTTAGATATAAAAACAAAATTATTTTTTTCTTCGTTTATATTGTCTGCAAAACTTCCAGCAGCAACAAAAATTGCAAGACTTGTCACCGCAAAGTGACAACAGAAAGACAAAAGTGAATCTAATAGCAGTTCATACAACATTTGAGTCACGCACGGTGACTTGATGTGTTTATCATCAACAGTTTACCTGATTTTCCCTCGTATATTGTTAACAACATCATCAATGTTAACCAAAGACTGTTCCGTGGGAAATAAAGTGTTTATATAGTCTACAGCATTGAACTCTGGTTTATCCAGGGGGTCATCTGATGTTAGAATCTGAAACAACAGACAAGTAATAGGCTTATACATGTATATGAAAATATACCAGTGTATTAGCCATATTTATATAACACATTATTATTTACAAATTAAGTCAACTGATGGATGAAATATCAATATTCCCAAACTTCCGATCAGCAGTTAAATATTTTACTCATATAAAATATATCGAGATGTGACCGATGCTATACAACACGCAGCTAAAAAATAACAATTACCAATGCACCATGACTTTGGCTAAATGACTTGAATAGGTCTAATAGGCCTATAATTCTTAGGGAGCCTGATATCTACACACAACAGGTTTATGTCTATCCACAGAGCTGGGTCGAAGTCTTAGATTTGACTTGACAAGTTACAAGTCAACTTAACTTGGACTTGCCAACATGTTGACTTGATCTGGACACATGAATGACTTGTGATTTTGACTTGGGTTCTGTCAAGTCAATGTGGAGGATAACATTTTTACAGTGTATAGCCAACATGGAACAAAGGTCTCAATTGTCTACATATTTAACATTTTTACTTCGTCAGTGCTACTAGCAGCATTTGGAGTATATCAAGGTTAGCTATGAGGATACACACCAAATGTAACATCTATGCTGTACGTGTCACACTGTGAATAGTGTAAGTGTAGTGTAAGTAGTGTGGTGTAAGTAGTGAATACAATGAACAATGCAATAATTAGTTAATTACTACAATGTGTAGGTTGGAATTGTAGGAGTGGCCAGTGGACACTCTGTAATGTACGATGTTATGTTTATGTGCTATGTAACACCGTATTACCGTCACTAATATAATTATTATAATCCTACATGACCAGTCTCAACTGTAGTGCCAATATTACTACACACATAGGCTAGTTGCCATAATTTTTTAGCATACATGTCCAGCTACACCTTGGCATGGCTTTTTCATGCATTGGAACGTCTAATAAAAGAAAAAAAGTGATGTTATGAAAAATGTAAAATTTTTGAAGTAGTCTCTCACTTGACTTGCAGTTCGGCTTGCAAGTAGACAAGTCGACTTGGACTTGACTTGCTACTTGCATGATGGCTGACTTGACTTGAGGCAGCACTGACTTGACTTGGACTTGACTCCAAAACTCTAGAAATGACTTGACTTGTTGACTTGCTTGTCGACTTGGACCCAACTCTGTCTATGCGCCCTTCTATAGCCTACTTATTCTATTGTATAGGTTTACTAATACTGAATGACTACCTTACATGTATTGTATGGTACTAGACCACACTAACCTGTTCTAAAAGCATACAATTAATGGCAATTTCTATAACAATTCTAATGATTATTATAATTACATTTAATATTATTACAGTGACAGACCCAGCCTAGTGATACTGTTAGGTGCAGTATCGTAGTCTGGAGAAATTTCCAACAATAACTGCAACTCAAGTCTGATATTGGCAGTCTGACACTGTCAGTCAACTAGCTACTACAAGCTACATGTCTAAGCCTATTTCATCTTTTCAACTCTATCCAAGCAGCCTAACAATAGTAAAGATTTCTCACTTGATCTATTGCTTGTTGCACATCAGGGGAAAAAGTTATGATATCATTCAGGTGTTCATCCTCAGCTTCCAAATAATCATCTTCTTCATCAAATGTTGCCATGATAATATGATGGATAAGAATAAATAACGTATATTCTTTTATTTTAACAAATAAAAAACTTTCTATTCAACTCATGCCAAACAAAATTTAATGTAAATTTTGCTCAAAATACCAAAAATAGTTTATTTTCATCTCTTGTACATATACCGGAAACTGAGAGTTATCCTCCCATTCAGCAACTTCATCCTTGCCTGTTACACGAGCCTTTCCAAACAGCTTGTTATTTTGATTAATTTCGACGAACTACACAGCAAGTTCCAACAGTGTTTAACTGCTTTAATAGTTTCGGTTAGCGCACAATTACCTTCCTAAGAAGATAACGACAGTTCAACCATATGATTTATACTGGCCACAACTATTTTCCTTTTCAACTCATTTCCTATTCAACTTTTGCATTTGAAAACGTATGTTTTGTCCCTTCAAAAATGCAATTTAATAATTTCAACTGATAAAACCTGGGTGTTTTTGTCATATTACATTTCAATACATTAAATTAAAATTAATTTATTTAGTTAGAAATAGAATATTTGTACTAAATAATTAATATGTACTGAAATACTAGGTAATCTATAAATAAAAATGGGTGTAAGGAAAGATAAGAAAGATAACCGATAATTGTTAACCTTTTGATGACCAATTGCATAAGCATAACATACCCCCAGATCGAATTAACTTTTCAACTATGACATACAGCTGTATCTCTTGCACTAAGACATTTATAAGACTATAACTGTAGTACTATTTGAAATAATTATGCATATCTTGGTTCTGCTTGTTGCTACACATGTATGTTTATGTTATACAAAACTGTTCTGTGCCATTTCACCTCTTCTGACTCTTTGGTATATATATATCTATATGTTATTTGTATAAATTATATAATTATAATATGATTCATTGCTGTAAAACAGCCAATCCATGTTTAGCACATATTGATTTACCAAATCAATATACCACTGACCAGAGATGCCAGACTCGAGTTAAAGACTCTCACTCGAGTTAATTCAAGCAACATTTTATGGCTTATTATAAAGACTCGTAACTTGAATGTACAGCTGTCAAAAACTTGTAACTTGAATTGTAATTCAATTATGGCTATGATCAAAGACTCTCAACTCACACATCATTATCGATGTGCAACAGCATGAAAAACATGCAAAAGTTTTCAATGTAAAAAAACAAAAGCATGATGCTGATATTCATACATACTGTATACTAATATTGCACATTAAATAAAGTTATATATATATATATCGATTATGTTGAAATACTCAATAACTCGAGTTTTCATTGGGCAGTTGTGAATTGTAATGAATAGAAATAACCACAGTTGTAACCACCAACCACAACCACAATTATAACATATTTTACTCTAAAACTGTGACATTTTGCTTTGAAATTTGAACTTCTAACACCATTTCCTAACAAAATTTCACCATAAGCTAAACAATAACTCAATAACTCTATAGAAAGACTCGAGTTAAACAAGAGAAGAATTAAATTGAAACTTGCTTGTAGTTAGCTTAGATAACTTGACAAGAACTTGAGTTTCTGGGGACATGTAAATATTTAACTCGTAACTTGAAATTTTTGATCTGTCACTGAAAGAATTGACTTGTAACTTGAAGAGTCACAGCTAAGAGTTGGCTATGAAAACTTGAGTTTCCAAAATAAAACTTGCACACATCTCTGCCACTGACACATTAAAAATTCACATTCATGTAAAAAGTGGTGGAGAACATTTACATTAGGATTACTCCCACTAGGTCTCTTTTTTCTAGAAGTGGGCCTATTATAATTATGTCAGGAAAATCTATAACATTATTATCGATTTTGACTATTATTCTACTCAGACATCTCATCTCACTAACTGATTCCAGGTTTACTGCAACTGGAGCTAGCTGTTGGGTAACCCAAATATCTCTTGCCAATCAGAATATCAATTGAAATTTGCTGTGGGGTTGGAATACTAAACAGAATAGCTTAGCAATTTGGATCCCGATGTTCTTAGGATTGGGCTTGTAGAGAATGCAACTTGCCCCAACAAAATCAGGATTAGTCCTCAAGTTCAAAGGGTTAATTCAAAAATTATAGGTTGCTAAAAGTACTTCCATTTGAATTATTTAAGGGAAATTATTTTAGTCATCACTTTATTGTGATTGTCCATTGTCAACCTCATAATTTATCTAGCATTTTCTATTCTATCAGAGCAATTGTTGTGCTTAGTTTTCAGTGGACCAAACTATCCTTCTATATAGTTAAAAGTAAGCTACCAGCCATGTACAAGTAAATATAGTATCTTCCATTAGGCTACTTACCTTGCATTACATACCTAACTGTAGTTATATAGTTTTATACTGTTTGTAATATATGAGCCTACATATGTCACAATTCTTAGTTAGTCCGACCTTGATGGCTCAACCCAGAGCGGTAGTCTGTTGAATGCATAAATTTTACTAGTGATGTTCTATCTATTACTAATGATGTTCTATCTATTACTAATGATGTTCTATCTATTACTAGTGATGTTCAATCTATTACTAGTCATGTTCTATCTATTACTAGTCATGTTCTATCTATTACTATGGTTTGTACCTCAGGATGATGTCTAAGGTCAGAAGTTTTTTGAGTCCTTGAATAAGTAAGGTCTAAAAGGCAATATTATATGTAATTACTGCCAGAGCCAGTTTTGTGTAAAAAGTACCGTGTTTTTTTTTAAAAGTTATAGGCTACCTATTTTATTATATGCCCAATCATCTTGATATATGGAGAGTAGCACTTATCTAAACTGGGGAACTAGGCTGGGTTTGTTTTTGCAGTTTTTGAACATTTCAAAAACATATTTTAATTTCTCTAAACATGTGGGATTTTGTCTACTGTGACTGGGCAGCTAGATACTGTAACTACTGGACCAATACTGAAATATTCCAGGGTAGGAGTGGGATGTTAACGACTGGTAGACCGCTGCATAAGCCTAATTATGCTGTTGTAGTGCCAAGTATTATTTGGTCTACAGTTAGCTGATAGCATATTATTGATTGACCAAGAGCTAGCAACTAATACTTATTACAATTATTTGCTTCTAACTCAAGTTATCGTGAAATATTTTGAAGCTAAATAATAAAGATGGCATCTGATGACTCCGTGCACCGTCTAGCTGGTAGCTCTGGCTCTGAAAAAGGAGGTCTTGTGATTATGAAGAAGCAAAAAGATGACAGTCGTATGGCACCACCAAAGTCATCATTGCTAGGTACATCTAAATGTTTGTAGTCTCTCATCAAAGACCTAGTTGACCGTATTATCTTGTGAATAGTTTTCAGCTTACATTGCTGAAACTAATTATATGTTTTACACATTTATTTCCAACTGTATTTTGTAACTGTAACGGATTAATCACTGAGGCACATAATATCAAAGCGATGTAGCCTACTTTGACTAAGTCTAATATAACTGAACCTGTTTTCTCAAGGACTGGATAGGCTAGCATCACAAAAACGAAAAGAGTCAGAAGTTGCAGATACAGAGTCAAAAAAGTCGCGTTCAGATGATGGAGAACATAGATCTAATAGGTGAGATATAAAGAACTACACCGTGCTGAGTCTGAGTGCAACATGGACAGGTTTTACACTATACTTATTGTTGGTATGTGGAGGCAAATCCAATTTAAGTGTAGCTATTAATGTTTACTATGTTAGGGAGCAGCTGTGGCTTAGGGGTTAGAATGCTGAGCTTTCATGCTGAAGGTTCCAGGTTCGAATCCCAGTCACGGTGGTGTTAGGAAGAGCATCCAGCCACAATTGCTCCTGTGCCTCATATAAAAGTCCTTGAGGTCATGCAAGCCAGAATGGCTTCGAGGCAACTCCTCTACCCCTGCCAAAAAAGGTCATGTCATCTGGGCCTTTCTCACAGGGAGTTGACCAGCACTGGCACCTGGCAGTGCAAGTTGCAAGGGATTGGTCACGCCGAGGAGTATAAGCCGGTGGGTTTTATTAATGTTTACTATGTTCTCTAATCCACGTGTATTTCGTACAATGTATGTGTAGGCATTACCGAGAGAGGGGTGAAGATACGCCATCACATCCAGGGGGTGTATCTACCCCTGCTAGGGATGCAATACGTAAACACAGGGATAAAAAAGACAGAGGTGTCTATGCTGGATCCAGTAAGAAAGACAGAGACAAAGATAGAGGTCAGTAGTTCTTCTACTCTGTTATAATTTGTTTCCTCTTAATACTTTCACCAGTTAGATGCCATGAAATCACAAAGTAAGTCGCTGCCAGTCCTAAGCTATTGCTGTACAGTTAAAGTTCTAAATGTAGGTCACAATGTTTTTAATGGATAAATCTCCAGTACTGGTTTCCATATCTGTAGCTTTTCAAGGTGGTCCTATGGATTATTTTCTACCAGTGAAACTTGCTTAATTCAAACTCCAAAGTAGTCCCATAATTGGTTTGAATTAGCCCTGAGTTTGCTTGTACATTGTACATGTATGTAGAGTTTACATGTATATAGTGCTCAACAGGGACCAAGGCTAGTAGTTTGAACTAATCAAGTTTTTGAATTATCCGATGCTGAATTAGGCAAGTTCCACAGTACACATTTACACATTTCTATTGCTTACCTCTTTAGTTAAAGATATTCAAGTTATTTAGTGGAGATTACATTGTCAAAAGTAGACTTGCTGTTCATTGGTTAGTTTTATGTTTTGAAGCCATATTTATAATAAATTAAAACCTCTCAACAATCAGAGGACTGATGGTCTGGTGGTATAAGCTATCGAACCGATAACACCTGCAATAATACGTTGGTGCAGGTGGTACCGGGTTTGATCCCCGCACTGCCACTCGGCCTGAGGTTCTTTTTTTGTTTTTTCACACATTAATGGCCACGTATTCTAGTCTAATGTCAATTACTAACCATTTTTACATTGAACTAAAATATATAATGCAGTGGAGCTTGCTTAATTCAAACTGCTGGGCTGTCAATGAGTATTATATTGTATTGCATTGTATGCTGTGTGGAGTAGATGATAGAGGTAGAAGAAGAGGAGGTGACAGAGGCAGTGAAAGGTCACACAGATCAGAAAGGTCACACAGATCGGAGAGGTCAGAGAGGGAACGTAGAGCTCGAGAGTGGGAGGAGACTCCATCTAGGTCAAACTCCACAGACTATATCTCCACACCCAATGTATACCGTAAAGGTGAATTTATAATAGTATCACCATAGGAAATATCTTTAGTGTAATAAATCACGTAACTTGCGTAGTTCTCCGATGCTTTGCAGTAAATCGTATTCTCAAGATTGTAAGATGCGGTTATAGAAGTTAAATGATGTTACTCTGAAGGAAGTATATATTATGGATTTATGTGAGATGTTTATAGTTGTATTTGTTTCCTAGACACTCCGTCTCAGCAGACTTGGGATGACGATGATCCGACTCCACTTAAGAAGTCCAGCTGGGACTTACCTACACCAAAGTCTCATTCTGGACGAGGGGATATGAGATCAGACCGTCATTCCAGCAGCAGAAGTGATCGTTATTCAGAAAGACGTACTGACAGAGACAGGAAGAGGTGAGTTAACCTGGCAATACCATAGTTGATTATACTCTGTGATGTAATTAGTAATATGAACTTACATGCTGTGTCATTATATTGCAGTCAGTTTGTATTAAAACTCTGGTCCCAACTGACTATCTTTATTATTAGTTTTTCTATATAAAGCTTAAATCCAAACGTGATTGGTTAATTTATATATTATAATGACATCACACCTGTTTATACTAGTCATAGACGTACGGAGGAGACGCCTCTGCCCACACCTTCATATAAATACAACAGCTGGATGAGAGAGAAGAAGAAACTTAGCTCTTGCACACCGATTCCTGGTAGCACAGATATTGGTGTGTTTTACTGTTATTATACCCTGTAGTCACACTTGCATACTCTGTAGTTATATTTGTACACTCCGTAATAGCTATATTTATGCATTCTGTAGTTACACTTGTACACTGTGTATTTATTCTTGTACACTCTGTAGCTTTACCTGTATGCACTGTAGTTATACTTGTACACTCTGTAGTTGTACTTGTATGCTCTGTAGACACTGTGATGAAGAAACCAGACGTATATGGAGATGATGACTGGGAGGAAGAGCAGAAGAGGCTGGACAGGGAGTGGTATAACACAGACGAAGGATACGATGATACCCACAATCCTTTTGCTGACACTTCTGATGAATACACATTGAAGAAAGAGAAGGAGTTAGAGGTAGAAATTTAGCAGTAGTAGTAGTGGTAGTAGTGGTAGTGGTAGTGGTAGTGGTAGTTGTAGTAGTAGTAGTGGCAGTTGCGGTGACAGCAGCAGTAGTAGTAATAGTATACACTCATGTATACCAATGCTGTTTCTACTATGTTACACTCCTAGACTAAATTGTATAAATATGAATAACTATACGAAACTGGATCTTATCATTAATAGCTTCACTATTTGCTGTACACACTGTATCTAAATGTGTCACTTAGATGATCAGACAATTCCTAAATATATTTGAAACATCATCTCGTGTAAACCAATCCTCTAGTTTTAAATGACACTGCTATCATTACAATCTCATCTATATCTGTTGTTAGTTTGCTGTTTACACTGGTTACATTCAACCATCTCTCAGTTCTTCAAATTATTTCCATGTGCACATTCTGTTGGTATTGATATGATACATATTTTGCTATTGGGTGTTGACAGGTGAAAAAAATGAAACGATTGACTGAACGTCAGAGAGAGAAGAATAGAGATGTACAGAAATGGGAGACAAACAGGATGCTCACCTCGGGTGTGGTTACCCAGACTGAATATGATGAGGACTTTGAGGAGGTTAATGAGGCTAAGGTCCATTTACTAGTCCACAATATCATCCCTCCTTTCTTAGATGGACGCATACTCTTCACTAAACAGTTTGAACCAGTTATACCAGTCAGAGTAAGTTTATATAATATATAGTAATACATTATTTGTATATATAAGTGTTTAGACTTCATGGTACAGCTTGCACTGCTGATAGCTGTAGTTACCAGTATGAGTTGAGCTATAGCTGGCTTATAGCCAGCATGTACTGAGACTGCACCATAAATATAGCTTACCTACATGTATATGTATGAACTAATCACTGGTTGAGGTCAGTGATGATGACTGGTCCCATAGGCCAGAGTAGAATAGCTGCTTATGTTAGAAGTAGTATTTGTATATTTCCATTTGCTTGACCTATAAACATATTACACATACATGTGTTGACTGCAGGATCCGACGTCAGATATGGCTGTCATATCTAAGAAAGGTTCACACTTAGTCAGAACATTTAGAGAGCAGAAGGAACGGAGGAAAGCTCAGTCTAAGCACTGGGAGTTGGCCGGTACTAACATCGGTAACATTATGGGAGTAGAGAAAAAGAAGAATGAAGAGGTTAGTGGAGCGAGTGGTCAGTGTATTGAGTGGTCAGTGTGTTGAGTGGTCAGTGTATTGAGTAGTCAGTGTATTGAGTGGTCAGTGTATTGAGTGGTCAGTGTATTGAGTGGTCAGTGTATTGAGTGGTCAGTAGAGTCGGTGGTCAGTAGAGTCAGTGGTCAGTAGAGTCAGTAGTCAGTAGAGTCAGTGGTCAGCGGTAGGGGTCCATGATTGTGGTGGATATGAGGTTGCTCGATCAGCATCTAATCGAATACAGACTCAAGGTGGCAGCCATTGATGTTGTGAACACAGTAGACACAAGAGAGTAATAAAGCAGAAGAGTTTATACGCATATAATATGTTACTATTCAGGATGCAGCAGTGAATGAAGACGGTGATGTAGACTTCAAGAAGGACAAAAAGTTTGCTGATCTTCTGTCTGATAAAAACTCAGCAGTCAGTGAGTTTGCCAAGAAGAAGTCAATGCTACAGCAGAGACAATACTTACCTATATTTGCAGTGAAAGAGCAGGTACATGGGTGCATAGTGTACATGGACATGTACACTATCATTATGCATTAAATACAACTCATCATATGTTACGTATATATGAGTAGCCCATGTACATCCCACAGATTTCTTAGTATGAATCTTTGCATTGCATTTCAATATACATTATATACATATCATATACATACATATACATATCATTACTACATGTACAAGTGCACGTACATACATACATTTAATCCTTAATCCTAATCTATTAATATACTTTTGCTTGTCTTTGTAACAATTCATTTTAAATCTTTATAACAACCGGCTTCTCATATATCCAGCTACTTTAGTACAAGTTTTCACATTTAGATAGTTCTAACTGCATCTCTACCATCCTTATGTTTCAGCTACTCTCTGTGATAAGAGATAATAATGTCATCATTGTGGTTGGTGAGACTGGATCTGGGAAAACTACACAGTTAACACAGGTAGGTAGGATAACTCCTGAATAGCATTGTAATTGGTAATTGGATGGAATTATAACATGGCAACTAATAATTGATTATTATATTTTTGAGAAACACGTATTATTGGTTGAGCAACATGAGCCAACAACTGCCCTCTGACTGGTTATAAATTATTCTATTAAAGCAACACCACATTGAAGTTATCATCGCTTATAAATTATGTATATTTAAGTGTATAGTCGCTAATTGGCAGAACAACAGATACTTAAAATTTGTGTGTGTAAATTCTGGTATTTGCCAATATAAATCTACTTGTAATTAAGCAGTCAGTCAGCATTTTAAAGTGATGGAATGATAACTTCAGCTGCAGTATGCTGGTGACACATCACTATCATTATCTAGATGCTAGACAGTCTATTCAGGTAGAGAATACATTTGAATGGTTAGCTTGATGTTATATATGAAGATGACGCTGACTGACTTCCTCGCCCACACTAGAATTCACTCTCGACTCTTTCCATAGGTTCACGTAGTAGCTCCATTATAATAACCATGTGACATATATAGCTCCATTATAGTAACTATGTGACATGTAGTCCCATTATAGTGACCATGTGACATGTAGTCCCATTGACTGATTGTAGTATCTACATGAAGATGGATACACTAACTACGGTATGATTGGATGTACCCAACCCAGACGTGTAGCCGCCATGTCTGTTGCTAAGAGAGTTTCAGAAGAAATGGACTCAGAGCTGGGAGACAAGGTTGGATACGCTATCAGATTTGAGGACTGCACCACAGAGGTCAGTTGATGGTTTGTGCTACTAAATCAATGAGTCGTTCAGTGGATCTGAACAAGTCCTTGTCTATGTATACTAACTGCTGAACAGTATGTAACAGTATCTAGTATGTGACACATACACATCTGAACAAAAACTTCCTTGCATGTAAGTTGGGATATAGACTGTACATTCATGGACTCACTATTGTGCATGTAGTTGTCTTTAGTCCACTTTACAGTTATACATACATGTATATATAATGGATTTACATGACATATGGATGTGTATACGAGTAATTATTCCATGTACTTGTTGTATTTATTTCTGTACGGTCTAGCCTCTAGCTATTATAACCTGCTGCCTTTTATAGCTTAGACTATAATACTATGTGATATACATGTAGTATAATACTATGTTATATACATGTAGTATAATACTATGTGATATACATGTAGTATAATACTATGTGATATACATGTAGTATAATACTATGTGATATACATGTAGTATAATACTATGTTGTAGAGTACTATAGTTAAATACATGACAGATGGTATTCTATTGAGAGAGTCATTGAGGGAATCAGACCTTGATAACTACAGTGCAGTTATTATGGATGAGGCTCACGAACGATCTCTAAACACTGATG
The DNA here is from genome assembly GCA_935421135.1 of Bugulina stolonifera. Lineage (NCBI taxonomy): Eukaryota > Metazoa > Bryozoa > Gymnolaemata > Cheilostomatida > Bugulidae > Bugulina > Bugulina stolonifera. Next base: position 6,465,792 of record OW285188.1, on the reverse strand, counting down.
TCTTGTTTGGTCTACTGCGCGATGTAAGTATACAATCCGCTATACATACATGTACTAATATATCTATCATACTTGGTTGTTATTACTAAAGTATAGTGTTTACTAAAAGATATGATGCATCATTTTTCAGGGACTATGATACATCCGAACAGTTTTATGTCTTGTGAGTGAAAAGTGGTTTTGTATCGCTAAACGTACATTACCGTCCATTTCTGTTTGTAAAGCATTGAATCAGGCAACTGTAATTGTACTTGGAGCAATAACTTCTGAATGGTATGGTGTCTGCATCAACAAAAGGGTCGTGAGCAGTCTGTTACTAATTCTAATCCAACTGCATGTAACAAAGTCACAAGTATACAAATGATTTCAATTCAGAATTGTACAGCTATCACAATTTGTCTAGTAGCATTTCTATTCAATCAAATGTATATGTCATGTTCGTTTATAGCGTAATAGATTATTATTAGCCTGCGTTCCTTACAAACAGGTGGTGGCGAGAAGACATGACCTAAAGTTAATAGTAACCAGTGCCACTATGAATGCTGACAAGTTTGCCGAGTTCTTTGGCAATGTTCCAGTATTTAAAATACCCGGCAGGACATTTCCTGTAGACGTTATGTTCAGTAAGAACCCTGTAGAGGACTATGTGGATGCTGCAGTCAAGCAGGCAATGCAGATACACTTGCAGGGAAATCCTGGTAAATACAGTACATCTGACACTCAAGAGAGGATAACTCTATGTCCAAGGGATTCAGTCTGTAATATATTTATTGGTATCCACACAAATTATGAATAGCGCTTATTGAATGTATGTCAGCGCTGTCTAGAGTGTTATTGTACTGATGTGGTGTATTCCAGGTGATGTATTGATATTCATGCCAGGACAGGAGGATATTGAAGTGACCTGTGAGTCTTTAGGAGGTAAAGTACTTGTTACTCGTACCCAACTGCAATGGTTCACTGACTTAATTTCCTACACATAGAAAGTGTTTAAAGTATGTTTTGTTTGGGATATTACATATACAAAGAAAGAAAAAAAACTTGTTAAAACATGCATTATATGTTAGCCATACACCATGTAGTACTATGTCAATGTTATTGGCTATTCTTCTGCATCTGTAACATTGTGTCATACCTTCACGACGGAGTTCCCTGTCTAGCCATTTCATTCATAAAGTTGGAGCTGTAGTAAATTACTATGGGCCATAACTTGAAAAATATTTCTTAGACTTTCCTAATTTTTTTCTTGTGCTTTTCCAGGTAGTAATGCCTATAGTGTTAAGAGGAATTTTATTTTTGAGAACCCCAGTTACATAACCAGTTGACTATTGGCTTACTGCTCCTACTTGTAGGTGTAGTAATACATTTACATTTTATCGTTAATCGTAGAGAGACTAGGAGCTCTGGATGAGGCTCCGCCCCTTTCTATTCTACCCATCTACTCACAGCTGCCCAGTGATCTACAGGCTAAGATATTCCAGAAGAACAAAGATGGCATCAGGAAGTGTGTTGTGGCCACCAATATTGCGGAGACCTCCCTCACAGGTAACACCTGTAGCAGGTGCTTGACATAGCGTCAATCTTTGCAGCTACACCCCTGGTAAAATTGCTTTGTCACAATTAGGTAGAGTGAGTAATTCCAAACTTACAACTGTAATTAATCTAGCCTAAAGGTGGAAACACGAGAGTGTTTTGGTGGCGAGTGTTTAACATTAAACCCTGTTATAAACATGCTGGGTGAAAGTAGTGTGAAGTAATGTACCAGGCGGCAAATCACATTTTAGATGCTATCAACTGTGAGTCAACCCACATAGCAATGTTTACTTAATCAGTTTTTCACCCAATTTCCGGCAAGTGAGTCAGTCTACAACTTCTGTAGACGCAGCTCGAGAATTTTGAGGGTATTAGGCTCTAGGAGATTTACCAGCATTAAGTTTTCCCAAAGCACTCTCATGTGTTTTCTCCTTCCAATTTTCTGGCTGTTCATTTGTTGCCTGGTGTGTTACAGTGTGCAATGCATTGAGACAAAATATGGTTCTACTGATGATCAGTTAAATAATGTACATCACCTCAGTCCTAAGTGTAATGATGTATTTACATATTACAGTTAATGGTATCATATCTAATGATATATTCACATGTGTATTATAGTTGACGGTATCATATTCGTGATAGACGCTGGGTACTGTAAGCTCAAGGTATTCAACCCTAAGATTGGTATGGACTCTCTACAGGTCTTTCCTATATCACAGGCTAACGCTAACCAGAGATCAGGCAGGTATGTGGCATCATATCTTCAGTTGTATTACTAATTCTATCAAAGGCAGCCAGGCCATCCGCCACTGCATGCAACTGTGTCATAGCTTGAGCTACATACACTGTATATATATTATATCCATGTTTACATTATGTATGCTTGACCATATTTCACAGATTAGTCAGGAACCTGTATTGTAGCCTGTGATTTTACTATAGGGCTGGTCGTACGGGGCCAGGACAGGCGTTCCGGCTATACACAGAGAGAGCTTATAAGAATGAGCTACTACTAAACACAGTACCTGAGATACAGAGGACCAACTTGGCTAATGTAGTCCTACTGCTCAAATCTTTAGGAGTCCAGGATCTGCTACAGTTTCATTTCATGGATGCCCCTCCACAAGTAAGTATCTAACTAAAACAAGTATTGTCTCATAGCTTACCCTGCTGGGTCTATTAGCTAACACTGCTGGGTCTATTAGCTAACACTGCTGGATCTCGTAGCTAACACTGCAGGGTCTATTAGCTAACGCTGCAGGGTCTATTAGCTAACGCCGCAGGGTGTATTAGCTAAAACTGCTTGGTCTCGTAGCTAACACTGCTGGGTCTCGTAGCTAACACTGCTTGGTCTCGTAGCTAAAACTGTTGGGTCTCGTTCGATTACTGAAGATTCTCCCTTGGACATGTCTCAAGTAGTTAAGTAAATAGCAAACTATAAAGAGTCCAAACATAAAGCTTGACTCATACTTTAGTTGGCCAAATAATTTCTACTTATTTAGTTATGATTTGATTTTCCTATACTTGCAGGATAATATATTGAACTCGATGTACCAGCTGTGGGTGCTAGGAGCTCTGGATAACACCGGCAGTCTGACTAAAGTCGGTAGGAAGATGGTAGAATTCCCACTGGATCCTGCTCTCTCTAAGATGGTCAACGTATCTGTAGAGATGGGATGCAGTGCAGAAATACTGGTATCTTCTCTTTACTTTATAATGTTCATTTACATATCTCTCTATAAACAACTACCCACAAATTCCCTAAATCCTGTATTCCTCATAAAATATGTTTATACTTGGGTATATTCAGTGCTATTTGACCACTGGGTGTATATTGTTATACATGTACAATCTACTTGGGGTTAGTGAGCCAATCCATTCTATCCTGCCAGAGTTACCACATAGTAATACCAATATTTTTTATCATTTCCCATGTTATGTTTTAGCATGTGATGCATAGTATGTACATGTACTTGTACACTAATAGAAGTTACAGCTTCTATGTTTTACTATTCTTGTATGCTATATAGGTCACAGTTTCTAGGTTTAGTATGGGCTTTACATTTGTGTATTATCGTGTAAATCAGTTTCCATGTTTGGTATGTGTTGTATACTATATAGGTCATGGTTTCCATGTTTGGTATGTATTGTATACTATATAAGTCATAGTTTCCATTTTTGGTATGTATTGTGTACTATATAGGTCATAGTTTCCATGCTGTCCGTCCCAGCCATCTTCTTCAGACCAAAGGGGAAGGAGGAAGAGGCTGATGCTATGAAGGAGAAGTTCCAGGTACCAGAGAGTGATCACCTCACACTATTGAATGCTTACGAGCAGTGGAAGCGTAACAGGTATGTAATCGTCTCGTATTGTATTGTAGTCATTGCCATTTACCTGCAGTGAGACTGGTTAATTTCAACACAAATCCTAGAGATTGTTGGGATTATTATAATACCCACATGGGTAAGAGTCTTGCAGCGCTTGGTCCTTAGGCTATTAGCAGGTTATTCAATCTCACCTTTAGTTAGTCTTTAGTTAGTGCCAAGTACTAGTATGCATTATGTTTCTCATACTTCGGACCATACTATTACAATTATGCTGGTTTACCTACAGTATGTATTAGTATATTTGCCTGCTGCTTGTACAGTTACGGCTCCACCTGGTGTACTGAGCACTATATCCACGTGAAAGCAATGAGAAAGGTACGAGAAGTGAGACAACAACTCAAAGAGATTATGGACTCCCAGAAGATGGAGTTGGTATCTTGCGGTATGGACTGGGATGTTGTACGCAAGTGTATCTGTTCTTCATACTTTCACCAGGCAGCCAGGTTGAAGGTCTGTTAGCATTTATCAACATGGTTATCTTTGTTGTCTGAAATTAATAGTTTCCAATACTGTAGTCTGTATATAACTCATACTGGTCTATCTATCCACAATGTTACTAAACAATGAGCTCTGAATTTGTATGTTGCATGTACTTACATGATGGCAATTAGCCTGTATACTCCTTATGTTACAGGGATTGGGAGAGTATGTCAATGTACGTACAGGTATGCCATGTCATGTACACCCTACTAGTGCACTATTCGGCATGGGATACACACCAGATTATATAGTATACCATGAGCTGATTATGACATCTAAGGTAAGCTACCTGCCATCTCAGCCAATTTACTTCATTTACATGTACATTGTTTTATTAATTTAATAGTAGCTATTGTTCTGGGTGGTCTCCGTGTAATTTGAGCCCAACATGAAATATAAGTGTTGCCCATATAATTTATTTACAACCATATTAATTGTAGGAGTATATGCAATGTGTTACTGCAGTGGAAGGCAACTGGTTAGCAGAACTTGGTCCAATGTTTTACAGCGTAAAGGACACTCAAAAGTCACGTCAGGTAATTTGAGACATATCTACCCCCTCCCCCACCACCAAGAGGAAAATCAGTTTTTGGTTTTCGTGTGTGTGGTAGGTCAATATAGGCATTCATAAGCTAGTGATTCTTGATCATCAATGTGAAATTGGTAACTCGCAAGTCAAAAGTACATTTAATCCGAAAATTAAATATTTTAGGAGAGGAAGAAAGTAGCTCAAGAGTCAATGAGCAAGATGGAAGAGGAAATGAAAGAAGCAGAATCTCAAATAAAGGCCCGTAAGGAAGAGGCTGAGAAAAATCGAGTGCTTGGTGCTTCTATTAGGTATGTGTGATGTTGACTTCAATATCTTCCGCTGTTACCACATTGTCTTAGTTTATAATAAATCTACTGAAGCTAAGTTTGATATACCCGCTACCAGTTGAATAAATTAGTCAAGAGTATTTACAAACAATAGTATTTAAAAAAATAGAAGAAGATATTTTGAATTATAGTCAGTAGTTTGTGAATTCCTGTGTATGGGATTTATGTTAGCCTTTATATGTAGCATAGAAATGTGACTCAGATTAAACGTAGATGTTTGTTCATAGGTGACAATGAAGCAATTGATGTTTTTAAAAGATATTTTAATGGACTTGATAATAAAATATCTTGCAACATGCATGTATTTCTGTACACGCAGAATACTACTTCTATTTTCAGAAAACAAATAGTAGAAATTGGTACACCAAAGCCAAGAGCCAATAGAGGAACTCCATGGAGAACCCCAAGACTTGACAAATAGCTGAAGTTAGTGACTATCATCCAGTAAGAGCCGCGTAGAACTGTGACTATGAGCAACTACTGTATCAGCTATATGTCACTGTTACTATTTTACTATACCCTTCACTATTTTTGTACATAATCTTAAAATTACCTACAGTACTCTGTACATTATATGAACTTAATCATACAATTTAATGCTTTACATACATGTATAATGTGCATGTACATAAAATATTGCAATATTGTTTTACTGGCCATCTTTCTGATGTAAATCAAACGGCTAAATTAGACATTATTTTAAGCATTTTATTCGATACTGTAAAATAGATTTCTATAATGAGATATAATTAACATACACATTGTGGAACAACATTATTAACATGCAAATTGAATTGAAATATACTTAGCAGTTACATAAAGAATTGGTCTTAATAGTTAATTACCATACATAGCAATAGCAAGTAATACTAAGCATATGGGTGCAAACACCACACTTTGAACAGCACTATTACAATAGTTCCCCTTACAGGTACATGTACGCCCATAAACATTTTGTTTTCCATCTGTACTGGAGAAGCGTTTACAGCCTGTGCTCTTGTCAGCAGAACATGTACGAATGACCCTGGTGTCCACCCCTTTACCTATCTCCTCTTTAACTGCAATACAATAACAGGTACTTGTGAGAGCTGTGATTATATGAGCACCGCCGTCTATTACTAACTTCTAGTATAGTTTAATCAACCACATGATAGTTTTCTGATAAAAACGAGCCAGGACGTTGTTTAAGCCTGTGCCAAGGCTCTGTCAGCCTAAACAGAGCAAATGGCCTTTAGTCTAGCCACCTAGCGCCTAGGTATATATGTAGACACTTTATTTCCAATAATTTGTTAGCAGAAAGAGTTGCAGCTCAATTCTATCCTAACAACTGCAAAAATTTGGACGATAAGATAATGCTTAGCTCATATTCCAGTGTCATATACACGTGTACAAATAAAAGATCAAATGATATTGCCAGCAAAAAATTGTTGCTAAAATCACTATCTAAACACCCAGTATTACCAACATGTTTGAGATGCATCCATGTATAATAATGCGCTTGACATCTATATATCAGGAATCCATATTCAATGTATCAAATAATGGCAGCCTTTTAAATCATCTACTGTGACTGGCAGACATTTGACTAATTTTTATCTTAATAAAACGATATGGTGGACATTAATTAACTTACGCGTTTGAGTTGTGACACGGCATGAACCTGCACAACATTCACTTTTGAACTTCTCATCCAGGCTGCTTTTATAGCCACATGTTGAATTCACAAAACTGTTACATTCATAGCACCTTAAACAGTCTACAATATAATATATTGCGTGCTTTAATATAATATATTGTCTTCTTGTCAGCTACATCTGTAACACTTTACTCCAGGAAATATAATCCAGAGACAACTTTGGTAAATTTGTGGTAGTCGAGATTAGCACAATCTGTGATGAACAGTTATACTATTAAATATTCTGTATTATTCAGACTAGGTGGTGATATACTGATCGGAATCATTAAATTAAGTTGCAAAATGTTTTAACTGAAAAGATGCCACGAACAATCCAATCTCCTTGCAACACTCGTGTTGTGTTACTTACAGCCTGTTTACCCAACAGACATGCTGTGAAAGTAAATGTAGTCAAACCTTGGTTATTGGAACAGATTTGCACATATGTACAGAGACGGTAAATGCGACTGTAGAACAAGCACAAAGACTACACAAAGGTTACCCAACCAGTATCTCCTGAAACAGCCACTATGAAAACTTTTGTTGCCTCTTCACGACCCATGAAAGATAATAGGCCTTAAACAGGTTTGATACTACCATATACATATTTCACACACATGTTCATATTATTTTAATAATCTTTTCAGTTGTCTAGTTTGATTGAATTTCAGACTACTTGGCTATGAGAAATGTCAAGGTACTGTATCTAAATGGTTTGCATTAAATTGTACCACATTTATCTACCATTCCATTAGCCAAAATCCTGGGTCTATTGATCTTGTTTGAATGCAAAACATGATATGAAACAATTTTTTCTTCTCCTAGACTCTTTATAATGACTAATGTAGCACACCAGATTTCCAAGGTTTTCAGAATGACTCGTTGCCAATTAAGTTTGTTAATAAACACTAGAGAACCAGAGACTCTTTAGGCAACTCAACTCCTATGCACCAAACAAATAGGTTATGCTGCTCTTTTTGAAAACAAACTAATGATATGAAGATGACCAATTTCTCTTAAAGGAGCAATGAATGTTTGATGACATTGTTTATGGGTATATCAGCATACATGTGGCACATCACTTGACTGCTAGACCGATTACATAAACACCCGAGGGGGTACAACTGGTCAGAGCATCAAGGTAGGTACGTTGTACGAAAATTATAGTGTCATTGCAACTAGTATGAAAATGGGCATCGGCCCACATTATACATAAAGGTTTACAAGTGAAATCATATAACAAAAGACGAAACGGTCTGCGGTTAACGGCCTGCCATCCTCCAATCAGATTTGGGGTCGAAAATTGGGACTATTCATATATGTTGCAATGCTTCAGGTCAGGATCTCGGCTCCGGGTGGTGCTAGGACCTTGGGACCGGGTCCACCGACATCGCTGCTGGGGTGGGTCCGTAGCCTTAGGCCCTCAACCTTTACCCAGGGCAGGGTGGGTATCCGAACCAACCCACCCGACGCATTGCAACATGCCTGTGCCACCATAGGTCCTGTACATGCATGACCACAGTACATGAACACAAGCCATCATTACAGCGAGCGAAGCGAGCAACTAATGCAGTGAGACTTGCGTGGCAGACCAAACACGAAGTGCTTGTATTAGTAATTCTCAGTATGACCATACGTGATTGTTGTGCTGTAAGATGCCGGTCTGTGCCCGCTGGTAGAATATTTATGCACCTCACGGTTTAACTAGATGTTGTACCTTACAAGTAGGCTACTTTAGAGCATCACCTTCCACCCCTACTAATGTAGGTGGCTACTCTTTCATAGTTGACCCATACATTTTTATACGAAAGGTCGCAAGTGTGGGGTCATTTGCCCCTAGCACTTAGCACAGGTTAGGCTAGTACTATAGTCAATGTTTGCCTAACTGGGTGTGCACTGAGCTGGGACTACTTTCTCTGGTGCACTTTGGACAGTTAAGTCTGCTAGCTGGCTGGACACAAAGATGATTAAAATTTTTGTTTGCTCATTATCATTAATTATTATTATTCTAAATTTCTTTGATTTATTTTATAACTACTAACAAAACATTACATATGATTGATATTTAAATTTATTATTAATATTTATATTAATATTTATTTTATATTATTAGATAATTCATAATATCATAAGATAATTATTTTATTTAATGAAAGTTATTATTCCGTCAAACTAGTTTAAATTTAGTAATGAATGAATAGTACAATTAGGAAAATCTAAATTTTAATTTTCTTTATTATTTTATTAAATCCAAAATAAGAATTAAATTAGATCAATAAATAAAATATAATAACATAATTATTTAATAAAATTTATAGTAACAGTAATAGTTATAGTAATGTAATAGTTATTAAATCAATCACTGCGTATTGTACAGCTAAAACAATTGTCTTTGTAATAAAAAATGACGCTTATAGCCTTATTTACAAAGAATTTAAATGTTTTAAAAGAGAATTTTGCATGAAAATTAAAATAATAATACAATTAATCTCCATCTCACATTTAAATCAATCCCAGTCTAAATCTCAGGATTTATCACATTTCATGACTCATCTGATTTTGTTTATATCAATTCTATATCAATGCCTGCAACGCGCTAGACCGCCTAGTGAGGAGAGGGTGGGGCAGAAGGGGCGTGCCTCGTTGTTGGGCAGTGGTTAGCAGGGTGGAATACTGTGTTCCAGTAGGAAGCCTGTGATCTCATTGATTTTACTTTTTTCTTTTCACTTACCATTACCATAGGCATATCTCACGCTTATATATGCGACAAAGACTAATATTTTCAAATTTAAGGCAACATACATTTCTTTTATTTTAAACCAGAGTGCAAAATGATTTATGTTGTGTATTTTCTATAAAACTAAACTATTTTTGCTACTGTTGCTATCTCCTGCTGATCGGTTTGCTCGGTCGTTAAAGGAAGCGTCTGCTAGTACGTGCTCATGCTCCAATCTGTCACAAATTCGACTTTCATTATTTAGCATTTTTGGTAAAATGTAATTGTATTTAATATGCATATAATTAATTTTTTTTAATATTTCAATAAAGGGATTGTTGATCTATATGCAACGTTAAATCAAAAGTATATTCTTTCGAATGGTAAAAATGCTGTAATAATATTTTGAGAAAGTTTTCGAAGCTGTCAAGTGTCAAGTTATGGAAGGACAACTTGTGTCGCAATCTGTACATAACTATATACATTGTATATAGTGTGCGTGTAATAAATATCAGCATCATGTTTTTGTTTTCCATATTGAAAAACTTTTGCATGTTTTTCATGCTGTTGCACAAGTACTTAAAATGGAGAACAGGAGAAGCTATACATCAAGAAAGTGAGAAGGGAAAAAAGGAGTATGTCCCATGACAGTGCCAAAAGAGAGGAAACAAATGTGTACAGAGCAGGCTTACCAAGTCTCCCTGATTCCACAGGAGACTCCCTGATTTTCAACTCAAATTTTAGTACCCCACCCAAAGTGGACACCCCCCACCCAAATGCTGAATCGCCCTGATTTTCATCAGTCGAACTTGGCAAGCCTGGTACAGAAAATGATTTTTTTTTTTATATATCGTATAATTTATACCTAATATAGATACCACAAATATATTCACTAACATATGAAAATTTTACAATTGCATCCTTAAAATGTGACACAATATGTTGATATTAGTTAATGCATTTCATTTAAAAAAAAAAATATTACGAGTGATATGTAAAGTTTGTATATTGTACACACATCTACCATATTATCAGTTGTATATAAGCTATACACATATATGCATGCTAGAAATAGAGATAATGTAATGTTAGTGTTTGTATTATGGCAAAGAAGATAATAGAGGGAAATATAAGAAACACATTGTGTTATATCTTGTCTACACTTTATCAATAATATTAAGCACAAGGTCTATTATTGATTTTCGGAAAGGAAGTTTTAATAGTGATCTAATATGTTTAGGGAGTATGTTGAATTGCTTTAGTATTGACAGTTTAAGTTTATTGTGGTGATAGTTACTGGGTATAAGTAAACCTGTACGAGATTTCGTATTATCACATGAGACAATATTGAAAAATTGAATTTGGATGTATGAAAGGGCTGTTTTGTGAGCTATGGTGTGGGCTAGTAAAGTTGTGTGAAAGGCTGCAAGTTGCGGACGTGTAAAAATTTTATGTTGTTGAGCAATTTTCTGTGTAGGAATTTTGTCAGTTAGTTTTGTGCTATTAATTAGTCTGAGGGCTTGTTTCTGTGTGTTGTATAGTCGGTCAGTGATCTGTTTGGCAGTCAAGTTATAGTATAGTGTTATGTTTTGTGTCAAGTATGGATGAATGTACCTGTAGTAGTACAACGTATATATATACGTGCTATATGGGTGTTTATTAATGGTCTAATAGTGTAGAATAGTCGGAAGTTTGGAACAAATTTATTTTGGAGTAGTTGTATGTGGTCAGTCCATGTCAAGCTATTTGTCAGCTTTATACCCAGGAGTTTGCACTTAGATTTTTCTTGAACATGTGTTTTATTAATAATGACTTTTGGCAGATCATAGTTTAATGTAAAGTTGCATAGGTTTAATATGAAGATAAAAAGATTTTTCTGTGTCGAGTACCATATTATTTTTAGTACACCAGGTTTCAACAGCCTGAAGATCTGCATTAGTGGCACTGAACGCCGATGCAGGTTGCTTATGAAATATGTACATAGTGATTCGTCTGCGTAGGCATGTATGATGGATTCTTTTGGTAGGTAGAGAAGTTCGTTTATATAAAGTGAAAAAAGAACCATAACTTACTCATTAAAAAACTTGAGAACTACCAAATAACAGAAAATTTAATCAACATGATAACTTCCTACCTACAAAATCGATATCAAGCTGTAAAAATTGGGCAAACCCTCTCTAAGCAAATGAAAATAACTCACGGAGTCCCCCAAGGCTCCATACTTGGACCCCGTGTGGTTATTTAATACAAGTACAATGTACATGCACGTGAAATCTGGAATAACGACTGTCATGTTTTAAAATTTTAACTACATGGACATTTGTATGATTTCGACTGTTTCTTGTTAAGGCACTATGCATAATATTTATGATATAAAAATAATTCTGGAACCATCTCCACTTTTTGCCGTATTCTTCTTGTGTATGTTAATTCCTTGCACAAGTTTGGGTACACTGGGCACAGTAATACACTGAGAGGATACACTGAGAGAAAAAGTAACACTTTTGGGGAAGTTCAAGGTTGGTTCAGTGTTTTATTGAAGCACAAGCAAAGATTATAGTAGGCATTGAAAACATCATTTAAATTTCTAGGTAGCACTGTTGTAAAATATACGGTGATAGGTCAGAAATATTCTGAGCGAATAAAACAGTTCCAGTAGGATTTTCCAGGAGATCAAGATCGAGGCGGTGCTTTGATGAGTCGTCTAATGACAGTTGTACCTCTCACAGTACCGTATGCACCTTCCCCCTCTATATCTGCAGCAATATCTCTCCTGAAAGTGTAATAATACATGTAAAAGTGTAGAAAAATGAAAGAATAATATTATCTACAACAGATGTATATACATTGTGATGACACAATGCAGGTAGACGGTGAGTAGGGGAAGTAGATAACTCCCTGTTTCTCTATTCTCTATTATTATAAATATCAGCTCAATACTATTAAAAATTCAATCAATATTAATCAGTATAATTTGCAATGCCAACATGAGTTGTACTTACAATACATCCCAATATTTGCCCATCGGTATCTGTTGGTGTAAGAGTCAGCAGACAGGCAGCAATAACAAGAGTAAGGTAAAGCAACTTCATCTTCACTTTCTGTAATAATGTAGTAACTAAAAGTTATTTGACTTTCTAAAGAGTGACAAGAGATTTGCAAAGTTTATATCAATTTGAATAAAATAATAAAAAGACAAAATTTCAGTTTGGGATGTAAAATGATGTCTATGCGCTCTCTTCCCCTCTTATCCAAACCAACGTTGTGGGTTTCTAATCTTGATTCACCTTAAAATTTTGTTGAAGATGCACTGATTGACTTAGATTAAACAGGACAACTACCATAATTTATTACAAATTTACTACAAATAGATATTTGGTATGCAATCCGCTAGTAGTTGGAACTAGCCATGCAAGTAGTTAAATAACACAAATGAATGATTTTATACCCGGAATAATAGTTATAATGTACTTGATTATGTGAAATAACATGATTATGTGCATGCATAATGAAATAATATTTAATACAATCATATAATTGTAAACCACAACTTTAATCCAAAAATATACCAACACTCCAGAACAGCTTCTAGTTTTAGTCAGCAAAGTATTAATATCTTAATATGCAGAAAATAAAAGAAATATTCATTTGATAATTTGGCATTAAGATTATAAGAAGATGTTTCACTAAACACTTACCTTCACTGTATCTCTTTGTCTCTTGGTTGTAATGTAAGTATAATATTGAATGGTTTGGTTTCTCTTATTGATTTAACCCTTTATATACTAAATGTATCAGTGACAGTCGACCAATCAACATCAGCTAAGTTGTGACATACGTTACAACATATCCCTGTCAAACTCTTCAATGCCTCTCAAATAATCAATCTTAGATCATTCAATGACAGCTGTTACTATTAATACAGACATGTAGTTTGTTGGTTAATATTACCATTAGAGTGATATTTTTAGTCTTTGAATGTCAATATTCTATTATCCATTATTTCATTCTATTCACATTATGAGTTTGAGCTCAAAGCTACAGTTAAATACGCGCGGATATTTAATTTATTGAGTATTTTGTTATATCCAAGAATTCATATATTCCTGATATCAAGAAATATTGTTTTTAGTAGGTATCAGTAGTGGTAAGACAGACAGATAGACGGACAGACGGACAGACGGGCAGACAGACGGACGGACGGGCAGGCGGAGAAGCAGGCAGGCCGGCAGATTATTACATCAATGACTGGGTTTAAAGTATCTCACCAGCTTATGGCTGTCTATCTTCCAATTATTCAGAAATACGGTTTACTGAGTCATGCTAGTCAGTTGTCGGCTGGAGCACAATAAAGTCACATCCATAGTCTACATACAAGAAGCGGAGTTATCTCTTCTAAACTAGTAGACTCTTACCTTAGGTCCGTCAGGACTGACAGCCAGATTGCTGGGATAGAATAGGTAGGGCATATGGTGACTACACATACATGCTAGGACACTCGGACCGACTGGTCAGCACTTAAGCACAGCACTCTAGCCAGTGCTCAATCAGTTACCTTGCACTCAGTACATGTCATAAAGAGGAGACAATATACTACTCTTGATTTACAATATCACTATCAGATTATTGTGTCCAGTCGTCCAGTAAGTGAAGCAGATTCTGTATCAAAGGTGTTATGTGGGACCTTGTAATTTGTATGTTTTATTATCAAAATGTGTAACAGATCAAGGAAAGCCTCACATTATTGTTTGATAGCAGAACCTTTGTGAGCATGCCCACTGTTCTACCGTCAAGCCTCCTGTATCTGGTATGACTGGCATCTGAAGTCATCTGAAAATTCCAAACATTTTGCCCATAAAATGCTCTGTATTAGTTACGGGTCTTGAGTAGAAATATTGTTGCGTCCGGCTGGCTAGGTAGCCGGACACAACTATACGGGCCATAGCACCAGAGAGAAGGCAAGGACTAGAGAGAGGCAGGTCCAACCCAGCAGAACTGACAACTGAAAGCTAAATCAGGCAACTTACATGTACATGTATATACTAAATCTGGTTAGCAGGGAGCTGCATTGTTATCGCACACTCAACTCTATCAGAACTGTCGTTTACTGTCATCAACTAATTTCACAAAAGAAGAGTTATGTTGTGTCTGAACCCCAAACGACCAAGGACACAGGACACTGACTAATGAGCAATGCAGTGTACGGCTACCTAGCCTTAGTGGTCTTCATGTGCCTCAACGGCCACAAGTGTGTTGTTATGCTTGTTCAGCACAACGCCAGAAAGTAAGTATAAGTAAAAGTGTATTGAATGATCCCTATTGCTTGAAAGTATAAGAGTGACTGCACTGTATAACAATATTCTGGTCTCTTTTATAGGAAAAAGGAAGACGACCAGTTACTTACGGCGGGCTCCGGACGACTACTACTATCCTGTTAAGAAATGGACGACCCATGCTAAGAGCCCGTCCTCTACCATATAATTCTCTGTACACAACACATTACTGTAATTGCTTTACATAATAATAAAGACGTTATCAGTATGCAGCAGTCTTATGAATTAACATAATTAAAGCGACGACCTTAAGGGTCGTCAAAGACGGTGGGGGGTCATCCATTACAGTTAGAAACCCTTCCCCCCTACTTATGCATAATATGCACATGTTCATATTAGACGGTATTGCTCTAAAAGCTGCGTAATAGCATATTATTAATTTACAGATTTCTTCTAAATCAAGCTCCCTCTGTTATCATACTTTGCAATAAGATTATGGCATGTGTATACTACAATTAATGTGACAATAGTTATTAAGGATATCCTTATTTGGAGGCACTCTGTACTAGAATAGCAACATCATGTTTTATTTCCTCAACAGCAATCATCTATTTTATTGTATTATACACAAACAAAAAATTAAATAAATTTCACTCTCATGATTTTCCTGATCAAAATGTCACTTTATTAGAATTGTCACAGAACTTGTGATCCAATTACATGTACTTGCTCATCTGTTATCATTTCATCGTGTAAAGATACGGAGGTGAAGTAATCCATCCCTTTGTGAATGTCTTACTGTAAAACATAAACTTTGAACTTTTATTCGGTTAATATTATTTTGACCAACACCGAAGTTTTGTTCAACTTCCATAGACTAGACCTAGTAGCTCACATAGGCGGAGTAAACTATATATTAATGTTTCATTGACTTTATACATTTCTCAGACTCTCCAAGGTATTATTGTGGTGAAACAGCATAGCCTGCCACATGCTTGACTGAAAGATGCATATAAATTATGTACGTGTGGAAATTTCTTATAGTTTGTTGGATTTTGATTCAAAAAGATTTTCTGTGCTACCTATAACATCACCTACAGTAACTTACCTTCACTCTTATATCTTCGCCAACCATCACACATAAGTCACGTAGGTCATATCATACCAAATGCATGACATCACATCAAATACATGTGGGCCATTCCATGGGGACTGATCAAATTTGCGTGCTGGCCCGACTCAGATTCTTTTGAAAATTTGCAGGTTGAAAAAGCACCCTTGAATTAGTGGGAAACCACCAATTTTCTTTCTATTTGACCCCTATGGTTCCGGCAGCAGCTCGTTGAAAAGTAGAAAAATGTGGTGAGGACAACTCCAAATGGACTTTTTTGAAATTCCTGAACATTCAAATTATTACTGTGGCCGCTGTATGATACTTAGAGCTGTAATTTTTGTTACATAGATACTTTCATATACGTGCTTCAGTTTCACTGCTCATTCAAGCCTGTATGGTCAACATATTGAGGGTCAGAGGTCACTGAAAACACCTCTCGGAGCTAGTTTGACCCAAATTCACTGAAAATCGACCAAATAAACACTGCTTGATTTGATGAAAAGAAGGTTGATATAGAATAACTAAGGATTAGAGGTGCTCAACACATAGATAAATGAATTTTTGAAAACAAAAAAAACTCTCCAAAATGAACTGTATGGCGACAGCGGCTCAAATTCAACATGGCCGTCGTCCGAGTTGGCGTTTTGGGGCGCTATTCAAGGCTAAATCTACTAAACTTAGTAGTGAAAATTAATGGTGAAAATGTTGCTAAATATACAATTCACACCTGTAGATTCCATTTCTGCAATAAAAACTTTGTCTTTTTGGGTCTAAAAGGTAGAATTCTCAGATTCAAATTTTACATACATTCGCTATAATATTGACTATATCGCCAATGCAGTTAATTGGCTATGGCCATAAAGGTCAGTCAAGACTTAATTTAAGGTGCAATTTGAGACTTGGCCTGGTTATGCAACCTATTTTGTGAAGAAAAATGTGTGAAATCCGTTTTATTAGCCTAAACATGCAGTTTTGTTAACTTTGCCATTACTCTTCCTTTCACACGTTTGTTAAATGAGGCAGAATAGCTAAGCTAAGCAGTATTTCCAGGTCAGACTTAACCAAGTATTGTTTAATGAAAAAAAAGGGGAAGAAGATGGAGCTCCATAGAACTAAGGCTTCTTTAATCAGTGGGTGAGGTGGTGTTTTAGCTCGGGATTTCTTTTTATGGTCACCATTAGTTATCAGATTCTAATAAAAAATATACGTGCAAAATTATAGCCACAGCCCACAAACAATAGTTTTGACAAACTTACATAATTATATACATGTATTTAGCTTACAATTAAACCAGTCTTTACTAATTACAATGTAGCTTCAAAAATATTTTTGTTCATGATATGTGAATAGTTCCTTTTCCGGTGTATAGGTGTTGTACAGTATTTATTAGAAGAGATTGAATTTCAGCAGTCCATAGTATAACAATTATTATGGCCAGGTCAATATGGTTGTCTGCACTTAGAAAGGTGAGATCTGCTCTTCTTTTATTCACTGAGCATAATTTTTTTCAGATAAGTGGTTTTTTCTTTCGAAGGGTCAAAACTATCTCGATTAGAAATCAAGTTGTCGGTATAAGGAACGGTAAATTTGGCGTGGTGATGCTAGCAAGTACATTAAACATTATTACCTTTGGAAACAAGCAAACACTTGTAATATAATTTCAACTTGCTAGGTACAACTAAACTTAGTCTCACAAAACCATATTCATATTTTTGATTACTCTGTTGATTAAAAGTTAATGCATGTCGCACCACTTACCTTAGTTGTGGTCATTTATATAGGACCAAAAAGATATTTTTGGAGCTAATTAGCAAATACCGGTTTAATTGTCAGCTACATGTAAATATATATAAAAATTGTTAAAAGTTATTGTTCGAGGGCTGCGGCGATAGTTATGCATGTACATGTACATGTATATATTTGATTAGAATTTGATAACTAATGGTGACCCCAAAATTTGTCTTGAGCTAGTTTAAATAACCTTTAACTCCTCAGCCTTACCCACTGATTAAAGATGCCTTAGTTCCATGGAGCATCACTTTCTTCACCTTCTTTTTCACTAAACAATACTTGGTATAAGTCACACCTTGAAATACTGCTTAGATTAGCTATCTTACCTCATTTAACAAACGTGTGAAAGGACGAGTCATGGTAAAGTTACCAAAACTGCATGTTTGCGCTATTAAAAAGGATTTCACCCATTTTTCTTCACCAATAAGGTTGTATAACCAGGCCAAGTCACAAATTGTACCTCAGATTAAGTCCTGACTGACTTCTATGGCCATAGCCAATTAACTGCATGGCCATGTAGTCACCATATTATAGCAAATATATGTAAAATTTGAATCTGAGAATTCAGCCTTTTAAACCCAAAAAGACAAAGTTTTTATTGCAGAAATGAAATCTACAGGTGTGAATTGTATATATAGCAACATTTTCACCATTAATTTTCACTACTAAGTTTAGTAGATTTAGCCTTGAATAACGCCCCAAAACGCCAACTCGGACGACGGCCATGTTGAATTTGAGCCGCTGTCGCCATATGGTTTAGTCTGGAAAGTGTTTTTTATTCTCAAAAATTCATTTATCCTTGTATTGAGCATCTTCAATACTTAGTTATTGTATATCAACCTTTTTTTCATCAGATCCAGCAGTGTCTATTTGGTCGATTTTAAGTGAATTTGGGTTAAACTAGCTCCGAGAGGTGTCTTTGGTGACCTCTGACCCTCAATATGTTGACCATACAGGCTTGAATAAATTATGAAACTGAAGCACATATATTAAAGTATCTATGCAACAAAAATTACAGCTGTAAGTATCATACAGTGGCCACAGTAATAATTTGAATGTTTAAGAATTTCAAAAAATTCAATTTGGAGTTGTCCCCACCACATTTTCTCACTTTTAAACGAGCTGCTGCCGGAACCACAGGGGTCAAATAGAACAAAAATTGGTGGTTTCCCACTAATTCAAGGGTGCTCTTTCTACCTGCAAATTTTCAAAAGAATCTGAGTCGGGCCAGCACGCAAATTTGATCAGTCCCCATGGAATGGCCCATGTATATTGCTCTGGTTTGCTTCTACACACATCCATACCTACATAAACTTACTTACACTTACTTCCATAATTTAGCTTTCACATGCATACCTCCTTCACACACACACTGACACACGTCCTGTATCTTTGTAGGTTTACATACAGACGTTAGGTGAAGTTCTACTGAGAAAGTGTTAGAGTAAAGAAGTAGAGGAGAGTGAATATGATTTCCAGGATATACATTGTACATGCATGCAGTAACAGTAACCTGGAACATAACATCATATACAATGTATATTCTATCTATATATTACACCATGTACATTTATACACGATGAACATACCTGTATATGTATGAGTACAAATAAATTGGAGTATGGCCTAGTAATTACAAAGTGAAGTTGCTCTCTCCTTTCATATATCAGTATGGAAAATTTTAGTCAATCCAATTTGTGTTGGTACATACATATACAACAACCATGCAATTTACTGTTTTGCATGGAATATTTTTTCTTACCATGGGCTGTCGTTGAGCGTGCTAGGATGTAATGGAGGGGGTTTGCGGTGAGTATGGATGACATGGTATTCATATCTGAATCAGCTGATGCACTTTCTAGCAGCGCTAACGTTGAGGAATTTTGACTTCCAGTGATTTCCAGTTTATCTTTGAGACTTGTAGTTGTTATCGCTTTTGTTGATGAAGATGTTACTGTTGTTGCAGTCGTGATTGATGTTGAGAACTTTATTTGTGTGGTAGTTGTTGTTATTGGTATAGCTGTTAGTGTAGTGCTAATTGGTGTAGTTGTTAGTGTAGTTGTTGGCGTAGTTGTTGGCGTAGTTGTTGGTGTAGTTGTTGGTGTAGTTGTTGGTGTAGCTGTTAGTGTAGTGCTAATTGGTGTAGTTGTTGGTGTAGTTGTTGGTGTAGTTGTTGGCGTAGTTGTTGGTGTAGTTGTTGGTGTAGTTGTTGGTGTAGTTGTTGGCGTAGTTGTTGGTGTAGTTGTTGGTGTAGTTGTTGGTGTAGTTGTTGGCGTAGT
Source organism: Bugulina stolonifera (assembly GCA_935421135.1). Lineage (NCBI taxonomy): Eukaryota > Metazoa > Bryozoa > Gymnolaemata > Cheilostomatida > Bugulidae > Bugulina > Bugulina stolonifera. The sequence continues at coordinate 6,445,667 of OW285188.1, read as the reverse complement.
TGTTGGTGTAGTTGTTGGTGTAGTTGTTGGTGTAGTTTTTGGCGTAGTTGTTGGTGTAGTTGTTGGCGTAGTTACTGGTGTTGTTGCTGGTGTAGTTGTTGGTGTAGTTGTTGACGTAGTTGTTGGCGTAGTTACTGGTGTAGTCGTTGGTGTAGTTGTTGGTGTAGTTGGTGTAGTTGTTGATGTAGTTGTTGGTGTAGTTGTTGGCGTAGTTGTTGTAGTCCCCGTTGAAATAAGTTCTACACTGCGATACAGGAAAACCATGCCATTGTAGCCTACTATTAAATCAAAAGAGCGCTCTACAATGTCCATTGTTGCTGACTCTATATACACTTGTTCCTTGGAATCCTGGCAGAGTACACCCTGGCGTAATTTAATATGTGGACTGTTCGGGCTCTAAAGTGCAAGTGATACATACATGTAAATATAGTGGAGGTTACATCACATAGTGTATATATACAATGTACAATGTAGTGGTTACATGGACGGTGAAATAGTGGTAACCTGGTTAGACATGATGGTTACATTTCAGGCTGTCTAGCAAAATTAGATAGTTGGAATATACAGTCAATATATACTGTAATATTTAATGATATTTTTCACAAGAATTTTCAATTTGTCAATTGAGCAGTCAGGGACTCAATAATAATCATAACAATATCCGTGACGGCAAACACAATTCTTTAACATGGCTGCCCAATAGCAGAGCTAGTCGAGGAACCACCACAGCTCCAAGAGCTGGGTATTATGATAGGTCGATATGGCACAGAGGGAAACCTTCTTCGGAGGAAAACCTCCAGGTCATTGGCGGGACTCGAACCCACCTCCTTGCAGATAACTTGTGTCATTGCTGCAAGACCAGAGTGACTAGCACTAGACCACTCAGCCACCAACACCTGGTTTCACATCCATGAAAATGCTTAACCCTGACAGGAAATTTGAACTGAAAGCTCTACGGCACCTAACCGCCAAGCACAGTGGACATAACAAAACCCTTAATACACTGCAGTAGATTCTAACAATACTTCTGTAATTCGTAATAAACTGCAGATAACAGACTTTGTATACGTATAATCTAAGCAGTGATAGCACATGTATCCGCACAAATATTGTATTACCATCACTGACTGCTACTTTTCCGGACCGCCTACATCTGGAGCACCCCTACACTTTTTGTGGCCATGTTCTCGTAAATTTCATTGAACATCGTCATGCTCTAATTTACTACCGTCAATGCACTTATTAACTAATTTCATATAAATAGCACATCTTTTAGTGCTGCCTTCTTTTTAACTGTTCCATGTACTTCCTGTGTACTGTACACTCTGATTACTAGATTGTGAGCACTTGTTCAATACATCTACATGTCTGTGTAATGTTGTACTGCTAATGATGATTGGTGCAACAATGTAGAATAGCAATACTCTTTGCGTTCAGTTAGCTTACTTGGAGCATTCACTAAGTGGGTTGATCGCAGAGGAACTGAGGCTTAAAGGTGCACACCGGGTGATCCTAGTGAAATTAAAACTATAACAATACTCCAGGTAGGGGCATTTGTAATAAAATTTGCAGGCATCTGATTGGCAGGCCTCACCTTAAAAGGAATTCGCTAATTTGATACATCATACAGGTGCATCTCAGAAGGAGCTTTGCATATGCATATGAATCTGGGAGCTATCATAATAGTCCACAAACTTCAGCATCAGCCAGTGTAAGGTACTAGTGGACCTAAGGCTATGATGACTACCTTTTTCAATGTAGCCTACACTTCTCCTGTCATTCCATTTGAATCCAAGTCTAAGATTTTTTACGATAACTGCGAGTAAATTTCTTACCTTCAGTTGGTAGCCGAAAGCACTACAGCTAAAGGTGAGGGTCACCTTCCATGGTGCTGAAACAGTAGCGGCTGATTTTATTCTTATCCTCACTTCTGATTGAATTTTAAATATATTAGGTTTGGTAGCCTCTGCATCTATACTGAATGTTGTTTCAGCCTGACGCTTTACTCTGTCCGAATATGGCCTGTTTATAGAAATTAGTATAACTGGGTCATAGCCTAACGGAGTTCCCAAAGAAGAGCTCACAGCAGTGTTCTGGTAGCATTCTTTCCATATAGTCGTAAACTGTAATGTAACGGTTAGAGGATTTTGCATCATAGTCGCTCCAGTGATCTCTACCTGCCGTTCGTTACTAACACTATCCATTCTACAGTGCTCTTGTTTGACCAATTGGATATCAGCGGATGCCTACATTGGAGAGTATGTATTAAACACAGCATATAATATACATTAGTGGCAAGTGATACACAAACAGTACAAATAGCTTGCAGAGGATGTTTTTGCTCTGTGATGAATAATAAGACAGACGCATTTTTTATATTTTTATTGACTCCTAATATTTCGATGTACATGTATATCCACACATCATCATCAGAGGAATGCATAGATGCATAGATATTTAGATGCTAGTCCATTTCAGCTTATAAAGTAGGTGTGAAGACAAATTAAAACCAAAGTGAATAATTGACTACTCAATTTATACAGTTACGTAACTAGGCGTGTTTTACTCGTTGCCAGAAAGTAGGAATTTAAATACAATGGCACAGTAGATCCTGATATAAAGTGACTACCTTTAGACAACCTGGTAGTTGATGCAAGCATACCTCTAGTAGAGTTATCTCCCCACTCTGACAGCAGAAGACAGAACGTAGACTCCAGCTACTGGTTGCATCTACATTTCTATCTATTGATAGATAAAGTTGGAGACGATATAACTTCTCCCCCTTCATCCGGATTTTGCTGTTGTTTATGCTACCATCCGTTAAAACCCTAACCTTGGTTCTCCAGGAATGAGAGTGTTGCTCCACCGTCTCTAAGAGATAGTAGTTACCCAAAACTGAGGCTACATATAGAAGTAGTAGTACTTGTCTGCCCACACTCATAGTTAATCACATCTGTCAGCTAAAATATAGCAGAAGCCATCGTAGTATATATCAAACACTACAGTTACTGCAGTAAAGTATATTCAAAATTTTACATAATTTGGGGTTTTAAGCATGTGGGTATAACAATATTATTTACTATATTCAACAACAGATTAGTAATGTCTCACTACCAAAGGAAAGAATATATTTGATTACACATTCACTCTACTCCACATAATAACTTGTTAACTTACCATGCGCCAATAATATATTATACTTCTCTAGGAAGAGAGATGATAATAAACTGTAGGATATCTCTCTGGTCTGTTATTATGGGAATATATAATCAATTATATAGAGTAAATTATAGACCTAGCTGATGCTTGTTAAAACAATATTAGTATTTATATTCCTGGTGTCAATGTATTATTTATTAGTAAAATCATCTCTCAACTCGCATTAAAATATTTTTATTGAATATTTCATGTAATGCAGATACACAGTAATATAATTATACAGTATGTACAGTAATATAATATACCTACTATATATCACAGATATCACTTGGAGTGTACTGCTGTGTCATGAGTACTGCATAAGAGTGTTTACAAGATCATATCATATCTCAGCTCTATGTTTAACATCTATGGACACTACTACTCCCATATCAGCTATAATGTGTAAATAATCAATTTATGGTCAAATGCAGTAATCAATCAATAATCGAATACATACTTCTCCGTTTATGCGTTTAGTGATGCTTGTGAAAAATTATATAATATAATATGTAAATCCAACTAATGAGCTATTATACAAGCATATATTGCAAATTTAACTGAAGTTACAATGGTCATTTCAATTGTTTTTTCTACAAAATGAATGTTATTGACTGGTGATATGAGTTAATGCAAGTAATTGGCAGCTGTGTACAGAGGAACTCTCCTCTTGCATCATTCACATCAGCCTCATGCTTGTACTCTGTATCTAATAGGTCTGCGTTTTCCAAATTTCCAGTGTTATAAATATTCAAGTGCACTATTATATACACTGTACAGGCACCATGATCAGCTGCTACTGATTATGCTAGGTGATGTCAGTTAGAAGGTTTGGAGGATTGCCAAGTCGAGAAATCAGGTCTGCTACAGGTCTGCTACAGGTCTGCTACAGGTCTGCTACAGGTCTGCTACAGGTCTGCTACAGGTCTGCTACAGGTCTGCTACAGGTCTGCTACAAGGTACATATCTTTGGTTTGTTTCTTCTCATCAGTGGATGTTTTAGGATATCTGTCCTGTCATACAGCCACCTAGAATATAATTCACATGTATTTCCATGTATTATATAGTTGGCCATACACAACAACACATTATACTTTGCATTATAATTGTGAAGTTGTCCTCTCTTAGTTGAACTAGCTATAAACATCAATCAATAGAAAGTTGAGACTATTTTAGTGTCAGCACACAGAACACTAGCTGACTAGGATAATGTTAATCTAAATAAGTATATAAAATGCTTTGTTCTAAGTGGTGTTGAAACTGGTATTTCAAGAGACTCAGATGTAAGATCACTCTAAAGACTCAGCACCGATACCCCCTCCCCCCATTTTGATTGGGTGCTACAGTCATATATAATGGCAGACTCTCATATCTTAAAATGTTAGCGATATATTACATGCCACACACACTTCTATGTGTCTCATTTATAATGGCATATAAGCTTACCAAGGTCTCACCACAACTGTTGAATATACGTAGTGTGAAGCAAGGCTGGAACACAGAGTGCTGGTGCTTCCAGTTGGTTATCTCCATCATTAAGTGGCTACTCTTGTTTAGAAGGAAGAAGAGATGGACCTATCTTCATGGGAGCATAACACTCTCATATGGTTCAGTTCATGTACATGTACATGGTATTCTCTCACAGCCGTGCAGTTAGAGTTATCCTCTCTCTAAGTATGCTTGAGTATGCATGTATATATACACATGCATATTGTATATATGTATGTGTATATTCATGATCTACATTGTAAGTACGAGTATATCAGTAGTTCCACAAATAATAGAGCAGTAGACAGTTCAACTGTAGAAGAGATTATTACTAGCTCAATATTACCTGAACAAAGATTTGGGAGCTTCTCAGTCATTTATGGCTTTGATTCTGTAATCCTTTGATCCCTGCTGTCTTCCAAAACTTACACTTATTTATGTGCTTATCAAATCTAAACCAGACATCTGCACCAAGTCACATAACACCAAGTCACATCATACCAAACCACAGGTACCTACTCATAGACACCAGCCCACTGTAGGTTTACATACACACACTAGATGAATTCCCACAGACAGAGCAAAAGGGGGTAAAGTGATGAGAGAGTAGAACATGGTATACATAACAGGAGATTTTCTAAATATACACTGTAGACACGTGCAGTAACATTGTAACAGTAACCTACAATATAACCACAGAGTTATACACATTGTATTAGCATATTCTACATATTATGTATATATGTTACACCATGTACATTACATCTTAACAATTATGCGCCATTCTGGCTAATAATTATATTGTGGAGTTGTCCTCTCGCATTATAATTAGTAGCCCCTTGAATCCCAATACCAGGGGTGTAGATGTAATCTCAGTTGCACAGCACTTTTTGTTTTAACTTGCACATTTTTAATCACTTTTACATTGATTCCAAAGTAACGTCCATTACCCATATAGTGATAGGAACTAAATAGGAGACACAGTATAAGCAGAGATCAATTCCCCGCTACGGTGCATTTTGTGGAACCAAAGTATTTAGCCATAATTATTATACAGTAATTATACTTCAGCATGTGATTACGATCTTCTGCAAAAACTTAGTGATCTTAGTTATACAGCATAGTTGCATCTCATAGAATACTAACTGGACTATAATGTAGGGTTTATACTTCTCTTACCATAGGCTGGTGTTGAGCTTGCTAGAATATTCCGGAGGGTGTCACTGGTAGTCAAGGATAACAAGGTATTCGTATCTGAACCAGCTGATGTACTCTGTATCAGTTCTAGAGTTGAGGAGGTTTTCCCTTGAATCCTGGTTGTCTCAAGTGTGTTGCTGGGGCTTTCAAGTGTAGCTGTTTTTGTTGTTGAAGGTGTAGATTCTACAGTTGGTGTAATGGTTTCCGCTGTTTTAGTCAATGTAGCTTTTGTATTTGGCGATTTGGTGGTCAAAGTTCCTGTTGCAGTTGCTGTAGTGGATGTAGTGGTTGAAGCTGAAGCTATTGCTGTTAGTAATGGTGGTGGTGCAGTTATTGCTGTTGTAGTCATTGTGATTGATGTAGTTATTATTGCAGTTGATGTAGAAATTGGCATAACCATCGTTGGCACAGCTGTTGTTGGTATGATGCTAGTAAATGTAGATGTTGGTGGTGTGGTAGGTGGTGTAGTCGTTGTTGGTATTATAGAAAGTACACTTGTCATACTACCCGGAGTTGTTGTAACTACTGCAGTTTCCGCAGTTGGCGCTGTTGTTGAAGTATCAATTGCTGCTGTGGTGGGTGCTGGCTGTGTTTTAGTTAACACAGTTGCTGTAGTACTTGGTGTAATCATCGCTGATGTGGTGACAGTTGGTGTCATTGTTAGTGTAGTGGTAGTTGGTGACATAGTAGTAGTCGGTGTAGTGGTTGTTGCTGTGATGTTGGCTTGTGTAGTTGTTGTTAGTGTGGTGATAGTTGGTGTAGCTATTGTTGGTGTAGTGGTATTTGGTGTAGATATTTTAGGTGTAGTAGTAGTTGGTGTAGTTGTTGTTAGTGGGGTAGTTGGTGTAGTCATTGCTGGTGTAGTGGGAGCTTTTACTGTAGTTCCAGTTGAAACAAACTCAACTCTGTAGTATAGACTTGTTGGACCACCATAAATTACCACAAATGTGAAAGATTCATCTACAATGTTGAATGTTGTTGACTCAATGTACACTTTCTCCTTATTATTACGGCAGAGTGTTCCCTCGCGTAGCGTAATATGTGGGCTGTCTGGTTCCTATAGGACAAAAATGAACATATAGTTGTCAGAGAACACTAACATAGCACAGTTCGTGCCGAATTGTTAGTATCCCAACTACTACGGTAAAGGCATATAGTGAATACACAATGACTGTCTTTCAAAATGGGGTCACTAGACCTATGCTATACTACATGTATGTGCAAGGATTTTAGGTGTCTAATTATTAGTTGAACTGAACTTCAATTTTATATTCATTACACAGATATTTCGTAAACCTGGTGATACAGGAAGTTAGTTTTGCATTTTCAAGCATCAGTGTTTCGGCGGACTCCGCCGCTACCAAGAAATGGTCATAGCACTGTCATTTAGTTATGGTATTGTTTATAGTTAGAGAGACACCTTGATGATAACTTATTTAGAAAGTACATAGCCACCTCCGGCAAATAGCAAAAGAGGCGCTATTTTGTTATGTATTTTCCTACATGCATTTTTGATTGAATTTTGAAGTGAAATACCGCACGAGTACACCTACGAGTTGACTTCTACATAATATTTTACATGTTGTATATCATAATAATACAATATATTTTACATGTTGTATATCATAATAATACAATATATTGTACATGTTGTATATCATAATAATACAATATATTGTACATGTATATAATTTTGATTCAAAGAAAAAACAGTGCACACTTTTACCGAATCAACTGATGATTAAGTAAGTTCATTTCTTACCTCCAGTCGATAGTTGTAAGCGCTACAGCTAAAGACTAGCGTTACTCGCCATGGTGACGGAATAACAACACTTGTTTGTATCACTGTCCTTACTTTTGAGGTGGTGTATTTATCAACTTCAATCACCTCTGAATTTACACTGAAGTTATTTGTCTGACGCCTCACGCGGTTTAAGCGTAGACTGTCGTTAGACTTTAGACTAGGGTCATAGAGTAGACGACTTCCTAAAGAGGTACTAGCATCAGTTCCTTTGTAGCAACCTTTCCATCTAGTTGCAAACTCTAATGTGATATTTAGAGGACTTCGCACTATCATTTCACCTACGATCTCTGCTTCTCGCTCTTCTCTACCCATTCCACAGCCTTTTCGCTTGACCACTTGGATATCAGTAGATGCCTATAATATCGCATAGTTTGTATTGAACTTAGAATATAAATAATACAATAATAAAACCACCAATATTGTTTTAAATGTTTAGATTAATAGATGTAGTACACTGCATGTAAAGCCTAAGATTTTTGCACTTCTTTGCCATAAACACAACTAATCTATTTTATTAGGCAAAAAAGTGGGTGCAAACATAGTAATACAATGTATCACTAACCTAGATCCAGAAGGGGCTTAGGGCAATATTAACTATTCTGTTCAGTTGTCATCATGTGCAATAGAGATGGCAGTATTATTTGCTTCAGAGAAACGATGTCGTCTCTATATATTTTTTTCCTACACTCTGCATACAGAATTTACACTATCTATTTATACCTCAATATATAAACCAGTTATCTACTCACATAACCACAACCATGGCTGACATACAGCAAAGTAAGCATACCTCTAGTAGAGTTATCTTCCCACTCTGACAGCAGAAGACAGAACGTAGGCTCCAGCTATTATTTGCATCTACATTTTTATTTATTGATAGATAAAGTTGGAGACGGTATAACTTCTCCTCTTTCATCCAGATTCTGCTGTTGTTTATGCTACCATCTGTTAAACCCCTAGCCCTAGTTCCCCAGAGTTGAGAGTGTAGCTTTACTGTTTCCAAGAGATAGTAATCTCCCAGAACTGTGGCTACATATAGAAGTAGTAGCGCTTGTCTTGCCATTTTTAGTCAGCCATAACCTGCAGTCGAGAGAAACACAGTCCAGAGAAAATGTAGTTTAAGGCCACAACCATGCTGTAAAGTTAGAAGCTCGAGTAGGCCTATATCAAATTAAACAGTTTTTTGAGCAAACTGATATTATATATTACCCAATTCCACTGAGAAACCTTGTATGCTGAATGCAGGTAAACTTACCATGTATCAATATGTCTCAAGGGCAAAAGATGCTGTCCTGATAACGGTTTACAGTTTTAGTATTTATACCAACACAATTGAAAACGTTTATGTATATTGACCAGAAGCACTTGTAAACAATTTCATTTTCCTATTTCATATCACTAATGGTAATAAAAACATAAAATATTTATTAAAAATATCCTACATATGGATTAATTTCAAGAATGGTATATGATAAGCAAGGTTGAAGTACATAGATAAGCTCGTCTATTGATAATTACTCGCATACTAATTACATTGATAACAACTTGGTGTCAAGTTCCACTTCAATGAAAGAATTTCAGCTATAATTTGTCTCAAGTTGTAGTGTTTGTACAATACATTTTATTTAATATTTTATAAAATCTATGTGTCACAAAGACAAGTATTTGTATATTCTTTCTCCAAAAACAGACCAACAAGAAAAAAGATCTCTGTTAACACGTTACTGATAGAAAACACTCCGTTACATTCTTTACCTCATAGATAAGCTACTAACTCAACACTAGCTTGTAGTGAATTATGGTCTGTATACTCAATTATTATAAATATCCAAGTGAATTATACAACCAAAAACCGAAGACACAAAGATCCACTACTACCGACCATATTAGGTAATGTTAATTATTAGATTTGGGAGGTTGCCAAGACTGAATCTTAGGCCTGGTGGTGCTATAAGGTACATATCTTTGGTTGGTTCCTGTCATGTTCTGTACGTATGGTTTCATCCACGGTCTTTCTACTAGAGGTTGTACCGAGGGTGGGGTATCTGTCATATCGCTCAGCCACCGATGCCTACAAAAATAATACATGTATTACAATTATTAAGTTGTCTACTCCCGGCCTATTCGCTTTTAGAGAGGAGATAACTCTGACTACACATACTAATATATTCCAAGAAAAGCCCTTATTTGACTGTTGGTAATGTACATGTACATGTATATGTAAATTTGTGGTCCATGGACCATCATAATTTGCAAATAACAGAGAGACTACCATCGATAAATTTGTTAGCTAGTATACTATGGCTGACCAGTTTGTTCAAATAGCAGCTAAAGTTATTCTCTCTCCGGTATCTAACTATAGATTATTACTAATCTGTATAACATTCACATTTTACCACCAATTAGCTCAGCCTCAAATACAAATATGTAATAGACCTGTAATAGAAGAGGGGAGAATATTTACTGGGTATATTTTAATATAACTCACCACTCAGGGGGAACCTGAGAACCGTCATAACTTACTCCAACTCTGTCACTATATACCACCCATTTGTTTCTACCTATAATGTATGGAGTACAATTATACATATGACTATATTTTATAGGGTACATAGTACATGTATGAGCATGATTATAATGTATGATGTATGTGTATAAAAAATGCGATACATTAACTTACATCACAACTAGTTTAGATAAAACAAGATCATTTCTATCCAGGCTGAAATCATATACCCTTTCACAGAACTCAGGCATTGCAATAACTTAGTAGGCTTAGTTCTATTATCAACGGCATAGTAATCTGGAATATACTCGTATACTTAAATCTCACTTTCAATAAAATCAAGATGTAATAAACGTGATCAGTTGGTGAGACAAGGTAACTGCTTTGCATCGAGACATAACTTGTGTACAATCTGCTCTAGACTGGCGACCATTAAAACTCACCCATTATGTGCTCATCGTTCCTATAATACTTGTTACCAAACTTATCCTCTCCTACCAGCTCACCTATCTTCAGCTCATCTGTTCTAGAATCATTAAACATATACATGAATGTACTTATGTTAAGGAAGCATGAGTAGCTTACACTTTGTTAAAACAAGATACCTTACTGGTCGATACTCTATACCCTCATCACGAATGAAGAGCATTGGAACTCTTACCGCCTAACTATTAATTTGCTAATAGTTGGCTCTAAACCAACTATTAGCAAATTAATATAGGGTATAGCCTATGTATCTCAACAGCATCCTGCTTTAAGTGTGAACATCAACAGAATGTGTGCTGCATTTTATTGAAGGGGATTTTTGAATGCAATTTTTAGTCCAACATATCTACAGTTCTCTTATGATGAATTTATATTTTGAGCTATGCAACCCCAATAAGCTCTACTCCAATTTGAACCAAACACTTTGTAAGATGGTCTCTGTCAAATATATTCTATTGTAAGGATATTCAAAATTAGTTATTATCATTATGAAAAATAAAAAACAATAGGCCTATTATACTTATAGTTATGTAACAGTTATCATTATTAATTATAATAGTTGTAGTTAGCAGCCATTTACAGACCTAATTATCCAATCATTATAGGTCTGACTACATAATACTATTGGAGATTGATTAAATGATAATTTTATTTAATAAAACAAAAAAATTATTGATATGGGCCTAGATTAGATAATTAATAAGATAGCCTATAGGGGACTAGGCCTGCCTATAATAACAGTAGTCTGTAGAGTAGTATAGTCCCATTGGCATTTGATTTCTTTAATTTAGGCCTACTTGTTGATCCACACAGTTACCAAAGAAAACAAACAGTGTCATTTATGCCTGTTATACTTATCATTATAATTATTTACTCCTTTTTATTTAGTTTTTGAAGATTTGATTACATAACAAACATCAACATGAACATCCTTACATTGAACTTCAACTTCAACTTAATTAATTTCAATTTAAGGCTCAGAAGATGAACGTTTAATATCTTAGTTCTAGGTTTTAAAACTAACTTGTAAAGTGTATAGAGTGAACCCCGTATGCCTCCATGGAACTTGATAGTGTCTTTAATCTTCTTCAATTTTGCCAAAACCCCTTCTGTTGCTAACTTTGCCATTTTGCAACACTAACTACCGGGAATTATCTCCCTTGTACATCTACAATGCATCTCCTGTACGCAATACGTGTACTCAGTAGTTCAATATAGAAACTTGTGTGTGCTGTGTACTGCACACAAATTAAGCTACAGTCTTATTTATGTGTAGACAAGGTGGTAGCACGTAAACACACAGTTCGGCGAAGGATCAATTAGACCGTGTGTGTTGTGCGGAATAGCGGGACTAAACTCCGGTGAGTTCATAAACTACTTTCAAAGATATATCTTTGCTAATTTCCCCAAGTCTACCTTCAGGAACTGGTGTTGCACAGAGCCGTCTAGCTCCAATAAACGGTTCTGGTGTAGCAGAAGTAATTCTTTGATTAATTTTGTTTCAACTACTATAACTATTTATTATTGTCATTGAGACTCATTTATTGCAATTAAATTTACACTTATAGTTGCTGCAGCTGGTTAAATGAACTGTTACTGTACAACTATAACTATAATTTAATAATAATAATTTTTTTATTATTTTACAAATATAAATATACAATATTATATAGCAGTATGTGTTAGATTTTGTATTTGATTTTCTTTTGTTTTAACTTTTGAGTGTCTTCGAAATTAATTTAATTTTCTATTTTGGACTTCCAGCTCTACAGTCCATGCTTTAGTCTACATCTATAATTCTATTAAAGAAATGAAACCAATTAATATACACAGACTGGACAAATTGGACAGCTGTGATGCATGAAAAACAAAATATTCTTAATTTCTCCTAATGGCAGGTCATAGCAACCTGCACTGCTAAACTATGAAATTACCCGCTGGTCCATACCCATCGAACACTGACCAAACCTTGCACCACTCCTGTCCCATATAAGGCATACTTCTTCTGCCCCCCGCAGGCGGTCTGGTATGACAATAATATCCACATAAGTCCACGTAACTTTCATACCACATTTTTCCCAAATGAGGCACGTCCCTTCCACTCGCCCTAGTGATCTAACGTGATGTCTACTCTTAACTCTAAGTATGCTAAGTAAGTAACTCTAGTGCAGAACACAGCTGTTTCAGTGTTTGCTTTATCTCTAGCATAAAAGGCAGAGACTGGGCCACAGAGGCCAAGGAATAATTCAATAAATAGGCTACTCTACTAGAAAGACTCGGAGATTGTTGTCAAGAAGAAATATAAGCTTGCAGTTGCTGAAAAACATCCTAGTTACCTAGGGAGCTCACTCAACGTTTTCATCTTCATCTTGTGATAAAGTTAAATTGTAATAAATCAGCCAATCACATGTTGTTTCTAAACATGAGAACAGACTACATGCCTCATAATCTTTCAGGCAGTGGTCAAAGTCTAAGAAAAGAGGTGGGAGGTCTCTAGGGTAGCAGACATAATCACTTGAGGGCATGAAGCACCCGAACGGTGCGTGCTGGCAGGGAGGGTCCGGGAGGGGCGCCTGAGCGCCATCCCGGAAATTGGAAACTTAATCAAAATTAGACACCGAAATAGTGCAAAATGCAAGAACTTCAGGTTAAAATATGGTCCAAGATCTTAAGATAAAATATGCTCCAAATTGTATTATTATTATAATAGCAATCTGCAGGGGGTCTATCAGTTTGAGAGACCCTCTGAAACTTATGGTGGGGAGACTGAGACCCCCAAAGACCCCCCCCCCCCCAACTTTGACCACTGCTTTCAGGTTAAAATAGAGCCTGTGTCTTTTGAAATTTCTTTGCACATTATTTGTACTTTACTTTGACTCGAGCATTGTGACACTAATTACTTTACTTTAATTGTTGAAGTACGCACTTTTACTTGCTTTATCCGATGACTTTTGATTATTTGGAAATATGTAACTTTACTTGAGTCTTCGTCTTGAAAGATTATTTGCTTGAAAATAATAGAATACTTAGTAGTCTTATAGTAATTTAGTGTTATTCAATATGAAATTAATTATAATAAATGGTAATGATATTATAAAAAAAATGTAGGCCTAAAGATAGGCCTATGTCTATAATGATCATAATATAATACCACTGAAACAGATGAAAAATGCAGAAATATTGTACAGGTATAGTTTAATAAACGCTACATTAGCCTAATTATTTTTAAAAAAATTTGTTATAGAGAGTCCAGTTTTAGTTTTGTAGTAAATAAAAGTCAATTTACATTTTGTTTGCATTAATAGTACTATCTGATGATGGATTGGAATTTGAATACTTGTGATGGCTTACGACCTACCCTAGTGATTTTTCTACATTTGTCTTCTTAGACTTCCTGTTCACTGTCTTATCATGTCGGTCGCGATTCACTTAATTTAGCAACGTTTAATGGAATTCATGATGTAGGCCTACGCCTTATCTCATATATTGGCAATTAGCCAAACATATATTTCCAAATGTTACCTTATTAAAAATTCTATTATGCATGTGTGTCTGATAACGATGAAAATATTCATGGTGCTATGTGAAGAGTGAATGCTTTCTGCACGGGAATAAAAAAGGTCACAAACGTACATGTATGCATGTAGGCCTACATTTAAATCGTTGAACAATAATGCCAACTCAATTATTTTATGGCGAAATCTAAGAAATCCCTGTGTTGTTGTCTTTGGCTCAAATTTTAATATCTATGGATGTTTATGGGCATCTCAATAAACACCTGAATTGTATTTTCATGATGACTGTGGTGCTTGAAACTCTATAATAGAACTGAACAAAACAATACAGCTAAATCACAAGTAAAAGGGGAACTATCTATAGCTTCTACATGCAACTAAAAGTTTAAGTTTGTTTTCCCATATTAGCTTGCAAACTAAGCTGATCTATTCGAGCTGATGTACGTGTATATGCTCTGTAGCGACGACAAACGTCACAACTGTCACAACACCGACAAACGTCACAACAATTTTTCGACAAACGTCACAACACCGACAAACGTCACAAAAGTGCACCGACAAATGTCACAACACCGACAAACGTCACAACAATTTTTCGACAAACGTCACAACACCGACAAACGTCACAACAATTTTTCGACAAACGACACAACACCGACAAACGTCACAAAGGTTCAACGACAAACGTCACAATGCCAACAAATATCACAAATCTTCAATAAAATAATGCCATAACACCAAAAATAATGCTTTTTGCCTTGATTTATCCTTCAATTGGATTATTTTTGTTTATTGTGTTTTCAAAACTGAATAAAACCGAAGATGGTTAAAAGCAGAGTGGGACAACTCCCAATAGAGAACATGAAATTAGCAATTCAATTTTTTCGCCAAAAACCAATACAACTGAGCAGAAGTAGACCTGCTTCTGCCCAACCATCTTGATTTTTAGCGAAAAAATTGAATTGTTAATTTAGTATCTTCTATTGGGAGTTGTCACACTCTGCTGTTAACTATGCAGCCTACATAATGAATTCATTTAATAAATTATAATCATTCAATACGACTGTAACCACACGTATTTTGATAATATGCATGTACATGCATGATATACATGCGAGTATAACATGTTAATTAGGACTGAAACAAGTCATTACTGAATGGCAACAATGACTGTAGCAAAATATGAATGGCAAGGACCACTCAATAAAGATGAAAACACCAGCCATTACCAGATATGGGCAAGCTACATATGTAAACGAAATATCCTTTAATGGCCATTTAACTACATGTACAGTGTACTATATGAAAATTGCATTGAATCGCATTTTGGTCAAAGGGCCGAAGTTTTGCATAACATCTGTATACATAGCCTAGGTCTCACATACACCACCACTTCTCTAAATTAAAAATACCATGCAGCTGCAGGCAACAGATCTAAAGGGAATATGTTATGACACCTTAATCCTAGAACCATCTGCTTCTAGAATATGAAGACAGGTGAAACTCTCCTGCCTATTTATCACTATTAAATGTATAACTATAACTATAAATTCCTTGCTAACAAAGTACATCACTGTATAACTAAATGCAAGAATCTACATAAAATTAAAAATATATGCTACTCTACTACTAGACATAGTGCTACACAATGTTTTGATATAATTATTTTTTTCAGAAATTATTCGCTCTCAATTCAAAATCGACAAAATTGTCCCATAGAAAATCGTATCAAAAACCGAGATGCAACTCGATGCAATTATCATATTGGGAAGTAACCTCTATCTCATAATTCGTTTAGCCTGACATTCCCTGCAATAACTGGTGTTTTTATCTTACCTGAGTGATTCTAGCTATTCGTATTTTGCTACAATCATTGTTGACATCCAGTAAAGACTTGTTTCAGTTTTAATCAACATGTTATATGCATGTGCTATTATACGAGTATATACATGTAGTTAGTATTAAACGATTATAATCACTATATAGACTGCAGAGTATGACAACTCCACATAGAAGACATTAAATTATCGATTCAATCTTTTTGCTAAAAACCAAGACAACTGTGCAGAAGTAGATCTGCTTCTGCTCAGCTGTCTTGATTTTTAGCGAAAAAATTGAATCCTTAATTCCATGTTCTCAATTGGGAGTTGTCACACTCTGCTTTTAACTATCTTCGGTTTTCTTCAGTTTTTAAAACACAGCAAACAATAATCAAATTGAAGGGTAAATTAAAGCAAAAAGCATCAATTTTTGGTGTTATGGTGTTATTTTATTGAAAATTTGTGATATTTGTTGGCATTGTGACGTTTGTCGTTGAACCTTTGTGACATTTGTCGGTGTTGTGACATTTGTCGAAAAATTGTTGTGACGTTTGTCGGTGTTGTGACGTTTGTCGAAAAATTATTGTGACGTTTGTCGGGGCACTTTTGTGACGTTTGTCGGTGTTGTGACAGTTGTGACGTTTGTCGTCACTACAATGCTCGCATTCGCTTATTACAATTCCATCCGAAAGATTTATCGTAATGTATATTTGCTATGAAGATATTTTGTAGGACGTGTAGTAGCTAAAAGTTCTATGTTTTAATATACATTGTAATAATTTTGCATTGTTGGTAGTCAACCATGTTGTGGAATATCAATAATGTCGAGCTGGAAGATCTCGATAAACACACTAAGGTGAGGTTTGATTATACTCCGGGGCCTGTACTTGTCTTAAGCTAATGCATTCGTTGTCGCTTGCTGTTTATTGTGGTTTGGTACTATGTAGTTATTTCTTGTCTTAACAAAGCAATATTTTGTATTATTTTTATTCAACAAGCCACCCTGTAACAGAGGCAGGCTGGTCTAAATGTATTAGAATCTCCTAAGACCTACTTTCAATACCAGTAAATTATTGCACTAATAAAACACAATAAATTAGATGCATAGGTACAACATGAGGAACAGAAAGGGATCTATTCTCATAATATTATGAAAAAAGAATCAGTTTTAGCTGATAGAGTTGTTCTCTCATGACTACTTACAGATGGATGTAGATTGCAATACGCAATAGGTATCATGTATGCATACATGTAAACTACTAAGTAGACCGTATATAATGTAAAGTGCATTGTACTATAATGATTATGTGACATACAATAGGACCTATCACATGGTTCAATCTCTCTGTGTTCAGGACTCTAATTAACCTGTATTACCTCCGCTAAAGCGGTCACCTTTTTATCATGATAATGTATACAACACAATGCACAACATAATATGTATATATATACTCCGTATTCCCTTTGCAGTGACCGAAGTGTTCTGTGTGTCTGTGTGTGACCCGTTAATCTCTAACCAATAATGTCAAACTACGCTCCCCTCCCAGCCGAGGAGTATTCAGACTCCGACTCCGATGATTTTGATTTCTCACCGGTCGTACCAGCCGGTACTAATACTCACAGTCAGGGTGACTACCCAGTGAATAGTACTACCGGTAGAGGGGGCTTCCCAGTGAGTAACTCATACATGTATCTCTAGTAGGTCTATATTTGTAAGTTATGTTGTTTCTTATCAGCATGTCATGTTTGCAAGAATAGTATAGTTGTATGTACTTCTATAATAATGTACATGTAAGTTCCATGAGCCTATGACTGAGATTGTTTGTCAACTGTGAATCCCTATACAGAGGCATTGATTGCTTTGACGCTGTTCTTGCTTTAAATTTGATTCAACTAATTTTGGCTGCTCTTTGACAAAAGAATTTTGTATGTTGTGATGTTTTGCTAATTTAACCTATTCGGCCTATTTTAACCTAATTCAGATTTGCTGTTATTTGTATTGTTAAATATGCGTGCACTGTGTAATGTGTTACTGGAAAATCAAACTGGAAAAAATAAATGTATATAAAAGGCTCCCCCAAGTTTCAGTATAGCTTCATCGCTCCTTCCCTTTGTTGCAGGGCGCAAGGGCTATGAGTACAGCTGGTAATGAAGCCAAAGCTTCTAAAAAGACCAACCCTCCAAAGAGTAAAATTCCGGTCTCCTCCCCCACCAACAATGGGGTGAATATCGAGGACTTCAGGCTATCAATCATCCGAGGCAGCACAGATTCTACTAAGAAATACATAGAACAGGGTAAGCTATGGACATAGTGGAATAACATGATGTCAGTCTGTATGCTGGAGCCCAGTTCATGTTAATAAGCACTCTCTGTATCTGTGTAGGTATAGATGTGAATATAACATTCCGCACTGGTTGGACACCACTGATGTATGCAGCTCACCAGATGAATGAGTCGCTGATGACTCTGTTACTCTCTAATGGCGCCGATCCTAATTTAGGTTTGTAATATGCTATGTACTATGGTAAGATAACTCCTTGTATTAGTATATGTTGTATGGTAGAAAAAGCAACCCCTTGTATATATATATATTACACATAATTATATTACATGGTAGAGCAACTCCTTGTATTATTATATGTAATATAATGTATATTTCACGTGACACAAGGGTGACTCACTCGCTATATTAGTGTTATGTATACGATATGCATGTACAGTGTGACTACACGTGCTTTCACAGGTTCTACCACAGCTCTGATGGCCTGTTGTACATCCAATGTCACAAACAAGGAGGAAGAAGTTGAGAAATGTGTTAAACTTCTGGTATCTAACGGTGCAGATGTCAATGTAATAGATAAGTATGTAACATTCAACTACTGATAGTGATCATTGTACTGCTTTCTTCTCTCACTTATTCAGAGGAATCATAGTGTTTTATAAATCTGACATTCTTTTTATATTGAATTCAATGTGACTTTATTTCAACTTTTGGAAACATTTATTCTGCAGTGTCCAGGTTTTCAAATGGCTACAAGCCTACTGATAAACTAATTTACTTTGTATGTAACTTCTGTCATGTCACTGTGCTCAATCTGCAAGCTGCACTGTGGTCTTGCTACTTCTTTAGAGAAATTTTCTGTTCACATGTGTAGTTATTATAGGCTGCGTTATATGCATTGTGATATGATTATGTGAATCACAGAGTTATCTCCACTATGATGCATGATATATCTGTAGATATACTATGTCACCCCTTATGATGGCTGCTAAGAAAGGACACATTGGTGCTGTAAAAGCCCTATTAGATGCTGGTGCTGATGTTAACAAGGCGGAGAAAAGAGGATTTACTGTAAGTATGTGCTCTGTTCCTCATGGAATAGGTAATCGGTACGTAGATATCTATCTCCCTGGCTATTGGACGCTGTAAGGTTGATTGTATTGTTAGTTATTTTTTGTTCCAGTGTCATTCATTTACGTTGGATTTCACCAGATTTGATGTCATCAGATAGATTGGAGTTATAACTATTGTGTATATAACTTTAGCCTTTGTGCTGGGCATGTAGCTCTGGTAATGTGGCGTGTGTCACAGCCCTCGTCCAGCATGGAGCTGATGTGAATGTGAGAACTCTGCAAGGCCAATCACCTCTAAACCTAGCACAATCTTCTAGTACTTTCTCTCAGGTAAACAATCAATCAACTTGTGGTCAGTAGCTAGTGGTCAGTAGCTAGTAGTCAGTAGCTAGTAGTCAGTAGCTAGTAGTCAGTAGCTAGTAGTCAGTAGCTAGTAGTCAGTAGCTAGTAGTCAGTAGCTAGTAGTCAGTGGCTAGTAGTCAGTAGCTAGTAGTCAGTAGCTAGTAGTCAGTAGCTAGTAGTCAGTAGCTAGTAGTCAGTAGCTAGTAGTCAGTAGCTAGTAGCCGGTAGCTAGTAGTCAGTAGGTAGTAGCTAGTAGTAGTAAGTGGTGTCTTGTTTGTCTTGTAGTGTAAGGTGCTTGTTAAAGCTTCAAGCTACTCTTAGTGTTTACGCGATCTTTTGGGTGGACCCGGGTCGCAAACAAAAATCGCAAAATGGTCGTCCGGCCCAGGCCACAAGGGCTATCGGCCTGGGATTTTGCTTGGCCGGATGAAACCATCCCTAGCTCATCAGCACACCTGACTTCCTTGCGTGAAAATGAGGATTTTGCTTTTGGCCCAGGCTGGTGTGTCCGCGGCTCTGTGATGGATGTATGGCGGAAAACTTTTTAGCAAATTGGCCTGTGCCTGAAATTTAGGTCGCGAAGACACTTAGAAAAGCCTGAGATATTCAGTATCAAATGTCTACTGCAATTTTCTAACTGTCAGTTACTTTCTCATGTTTACAGTAGTTAATAGGTCATGTGGTCAAAGTGCAAAGCCTATTAGTGGGTGGTTTGCTACTTGATATACATGGTGAGGCAATGTTAGAATAAGTATGAGGCAGACTATAATGAACAGGGAGATGAATGTCATGGATATCTTACATGGACAGTGTAGATGTGTATGTCTGTTACACTTGATTATACAGATATCCAAGTACCTCACCTCATTGCCTCAGTTTCATAGTGACAGCAATGGTGATGCTGCGGCCTTGGAGGTGCCTTCCACCTCGGATCTTAGTAATGGACCAGCCACTAATCACGCTGGTACATCTGCCACTACTACTACTAGTAATATAGTCACCTCTGCTCCTCTAGTACTAGCTGAGAGCGTATCTCTACCACCAGGAGACCCAGTAGCAGTGGAAGATGCTAGAATAGAGTAAGTGGTACACACCTGCATACACACACTAGCTTACACATGTGCTATATGATAAGTATACCTTACTGGGTAGGTAGTATAGTGACATGTTTACTGGCTACACTCTACCAATCTAAATCTTTGAGTTTAAAACCAACCAATCTACAAATTCAGGATTTGTTCACCTACATGTTATTTACACATACATAATATTATAAAATACACTATCCGTTAGTATTTATTTAGTGCGTTTCCGTGTAAAGTATACAGGTACATGTAATATAAACCTTGTAGGCAATGGCACGTCTTATAAGCTATTGATCATAATAAGAAGTTGTTTTCTCTCAGTTTCTATTCCTCTCTCTCCAATAGAAAGAGAAAGAGGACAACATATTATGATCAGCAGCTTATAAGTACCAATGCTTGTAGGTCTACATTTTCATGTATATCAACTGAGTAAATTGTTAGACATAACTAAATGTCACCATTAGTTCTTCATATGATATGATATTATATATGATAATATTTGTATAATTATAGCAAAGTGTATAACAAGTTCGGAGATATAGAAATATTCCTTTATGGTTTGGAGTTGCCCTCCCTCATACCCAGCTTCCAGGCACACGACATTACAATGGACCATCTACTGAGTATTACAGATGAGGAACTCGTGCAGGTAGGCAGTCGGTTGCTTGCCATACTAAAAACTCTATGAAAAAATTGAAAAAGAAATTTAATATAGGATTTTTTGGATGAAATTAAGGCATTGCAGAAGTATTATATATTATATATAACTTTCCCTTAGTGTTTCAAACACAGCCGTACTTCACTGTACTTTAGTTAGTAAAAGAAAGAGTTTCCATATTTACATGGGTCTATTCGGTTCCCAGTTTTGGGTTACACAAATTACACAATGTACCGTCTATCTTGATTTTATGTTTTTTTTACAATTACAACGGCAAATTTAACTAAATTCCGAGTCCTAAACTACATGTGCATTACCCATCTGCAAATTGTATCTATTTAATCTCACAATTCCCATCACACTTTTAACATTTCATATGATCTGAAGCTAATTCTAGCTTCAAATTCTCTTTTCTGATTTACTGTCTTTTGATGAGGATAATGTACAATGCCACATGTTCTACACGATATTATAATCCCTGTAGGTGGGGGTTGTATCTGTTGGTCATAGGAAACTCATCCTAGACTCTGTTCACGAACTGCATAAGAAAGACTGGAAACCTGCCAGCATTCCTTCATATGAGAAAGTGAAGTCACAGCAGCAGCTGAGGTGAGCTTATCTGATGTCTCCTGTTCATTGTTTGTTGTACACCGACCTCTCCAGTATACAATGCAGACGTGCGGGTTATTTCCCATGGCGTCTTATCTCTGTAGGTTTCACAATGACTGCAAAGATTTATTCTCTATTTTATGAAAACTTAGAGACTCTCTGATTGGCTGCTCCAGGTGCATGTGTACTTACTCTACTCTGTTACATGCATTTGTTTGTCGTATTCCATTATTCCTCTTTGTGTATTCAAACTGAAATAGACATTGATGTTATGATTTCATTGGTCTGTATATTTTACTTTATTTTACCATTTGTGAGTCAAGTTTGTAAGCACTGTGACTTTATACTATTCAATGCTACACTAGTTACATGTACATAGTATGTCAGTGTGATAAGTAGACAACTCCTCTCTTGTACTCTCTACACTGTAGGCATTTACCAACATTATATATGTTATCATGACTGTTGTAGCTGTGCTGAGGTAACAACAATCATAGCAAACATAGCGAGTCATTCAGCCTGTATGAATGCTACTATCAGATACGTCACTTCTCAGATTAACAGAAATCCGTCCTTGCTGCAGGTTGATAAGGTGTGTACATCCACAGAGCATCTACTAGTCCGCCCTCTATACATGTGCACTGTGGTATACACTGCATCTACTGGGCCCACCTTCTATACGTATGCACTGTGGTATACACTGCATCTACAGGGCATCTACTGGGTCTGCCCTCTATACATGTGCACTGTGGTATACACTGCACACTAACAACTTGGTCAATGTGTGTGTGATTCGGCATTAGTTTGGAAACTTCTGGTTGGAAACTCTTTGACTGAGTTTGCCGCGAATGGACTTATATTTTAAAGTCTAATATGAAGGGAACTATATTTGTAGAATGGACGTGGTGTACATGCACTGCGTAGATTCCTGCATGAGATGGAAGGTAACAGTAACAATCAGGTGCTAGTCTGTGCTCAACTCAAGACTGAGATCCTCACAGTAAGTAATGAGTATAGGATTGTGTGTCTGAACACCCATCCCTTTGTTATTACAATCAGTCTTTGCCTTTATATTCGTGATAATGAGCAATGTTGGAAGATTACCAGAGGTACACTATTTTGGAGATTACACTAATTTTTGTTTCACTGTGCAATAATATCACTCCATGCAGAGTGAAATTTGCTTCTGTTTTAGTTTAAAATAAACCTTGTAAAATTACAGAATTGATTGCAATTTGCTGCAAAATATATCTTGCTCAGGCTCCTTTTTCTGTATCCACCCCTGTATCTATAACTCTGTGTTGTTTTCTGTATCCATACCTCACCATACGCTATGTCTATATACTATATTATATTATAAATTTCATTATGATATTTATTTAGACATTGGATAGTGGTGCAGCTGTAACCAACGATCACATTACAAGGGAGACAACTCACACGTCTAGTAACAGGATCATCCTCTATTCTACTGCGGCCTTCACATTTGGAGTTATCTCTCTCGGTGTCTTTGCACTGTCCAAGAGATTTCCAAGTCTCTGGATTCCATTTAGCCGTTAATCGTCACCGATTGGACTTCATGGTTTTCGGTAGGTTGACTCAGCTTGTGCTGCTACCCAGCCTCATTATGGAATCTCAATGACATTTCGATTATATTCTTGTTGATTTGTTGAATTCTTGCCATGTTTTTAAAAGCAGTAACTAGTAGCAATATTTTAGTGTGTAAAGCATTGGACCTCTTTAGCTACCGATTGTAGAGATAGGAGAAGACAACTTCTTATTATGATCAATAATCAATAGTTCAGAGTGGTAGCTTCAGTAGTGGCGTTCCTTTTCCAATAGCTGACTGTGATTGGTTAATTTTTACGAAGATATCCCTTTACTAGTTCCTCAGTGCTATTAGTACTGGATAAATTGGGATAATGTTCTGATGACATTAGTACATTTTGAGAAATGTAATATTAGCGGGTATAGATTACTGATGACATCACATTCCTGTACTTCCTGTAGAATGAGCACACTGACAATATACTCCGATTAACTGTTTATAATAATACTCTGTAATGCTGTGTGCAATATCTTATTCCATTGTCTTCCATTTTGGGTGATGAAGCTCCACGTCTTCATGTCATAATTGTATCTGAGATTTTGTCTATTTTTTAACTAATTGTCTTGATATAATAATAATATTAAATAATAGTACTAAATATATTTTATATATAACCACTACATGGTATTTTCTATTCTAATGTGTTATGTAGAGTTTTAAGTATTTTCAAGTAAAGATGCTGGAGATTGTACAGATTCTTTTCTGAATAACATGAACCCACGTCTAATGGGATATTAGCTGCTAGGATAAAGGAGAGATATATTGAGATACTACATGGCTATTTAGTTGAGTTATAGATGTAGATCGTATACCATTCTTGCTACTTAAGTGAGACATCAACAACAGGCCTTAATTTCGCTGGCAGGTACCATTTTGATGTGATCAAGAATATTTTTAAAATTCTAGATGAGGAAGTTGTCTTCTCCATCTTATGTTATGTTACCCTTCAACCCAGTTGTCCTACCCAAAAACAAATTTCCAAGGCTGCATGACAATTTATAGATTCAATGTATTGTATTGGCAATGGACACGTAATTGATAGTTGTAGTAATTTTTCATGTTTTTAGGAGTTGTGCTCTCCAGTTGTGCCCTGTTGAGTACATGCACATACATGTCTATGTCTACATGCACATGTAGCCTATTGTTAGTTGTGTTGCGCTGCATGTCAAAAATACGGTACTGCGGTATTTACAACTGTAATAATAATGGCAGACTGTTGTGACCAAGTATGTCTGTGGCAATTTATATACCACGCGTTTAGGTGTCTCACTTTTTAATCACTGCCTGTTATGAACCCAGCGTGAAGCATTTTGCTACGAGGACAGAACAGACAGTGCTGGTGCTGCCATTCTAACCTACAATAATAGAGAATAATATTCACATTGCTAGCAGTCATAAGTTCTATTAATAGTGATGTCAATGCAATGTTACACTATCTTCTACTATCACTATACTACTTCAAGGTTATTACTAGATCATGCCAGTAACTGGAACATACAATGTAAAAATAAAATCAGATTGTAAGCAAGAGGGAATAACTTCTATCGCTGTAAGTTAGGCTCTTTAAATTACATTGTACTATTGTATTTCAGTGTGGAAATCGCACGATACAGCTATATTAAATGTGGCCTACTGTTTAGAATAGAATAGAATATTATAATTATATAATATGCAAATGTCTAATCTATGTAAATTGGTTACATATAACATTATTTTTGTAACTGCTCATTATTATGTATTTATGTACTAATTATAATATATTCTACATTGTTCATCAGGTGTTGTATAGCTAGGTGTCAGAATTTCTTGCCTGTGAATAAGACTAAGTAATATCAAAGATAATTGGCTAGTTGTAGAATGATGTATGCTCTACATATTATTATGCCACTCCTATTTGTGAGATACTTCTAGGCTATTTTAGGCATATTTTTCAAAAATGCAGTGAGTTTTCCTTATTATACCCCTCCAAAAATTTTCTTTCCAATTTAATTAATCGCTTCCTTCCTGCTGTGCACTCTCTTCAGTCACGATAATCGAGGTGGACATGTGCAGTGTACTTCTGGTTATATTTCATGATTGAAAGCCCCAAGGCCTCAGGAGGGGGATAAAAAGATTGTAGACCCTAGCAAAATGAATTGTTTTACTTACAAATGTACATAAATAACATAATGTCATAAATTGGAGTTTGTGGGATAGCTGTGTGCAGTACAAGCTGCTACTCCTATTTTGTGATTGAGGTTTGGTGTGGGACAGTTTTGGAGCACATTTTGTACTAAAAATCTCCTCCTGCAGTCACTATTTTCTATGATTTGATCTAAAATTAAATAAACAGGACAGTTGACAGTTGAATGTCCTTCAATTGTAAGTCCACTCTGGTCACTAGCCTACTCTTGGCTGGTCATTGACTTGACCATTATACTTACAATAATATTATACTATCATACTGTTTGTTATTATTAATATTCTGAAGATAACAATGCCAGTATCACAGCTAACTGCCACATCACCTCAAGCTTGAACACACTGATAACACTGCATGTATCAACATATATAAATAATTTACTTTAATATATTTCTATAGGCTTAGCAAGATAACATAGAACTTTTCAAATTACGCTCTCCTTTATAGATTAGTTATGACTTTGTGTCACCTTGAATGAGTTGAATGGACTAAGTGTTACCTGGCAGTGGTATACCTGTGTATACTATTCAGTAGCAGAAGAACACTGCAATCACACACATAAATAGACTACACACACAGACTAAGGTAAGCTAATTACAATGCACACATATTTTATTTCAACATTAAGTCAACAGATTAAACACATCAAATTGCAGACAAGAATCAACATGCATGTTTAATTGGGGGCTAGAGTTGTCTTCCATTGCATATAATTGCAGCTGTGCAGGAGATCAATCATCAGTCAGCAATCAGCGACCTGTCATAAGCAAGAAAAACAGGATGCTATGCTGTTTATATTCTGCCTATAAATGTATGCAGTACTATTACTAGTTTTGCATGAGAATGCAATGTATCAACATGGCCTCATTTCATTAGTCCCCATGGAAAATTTTCAAAATGGCCACACGGCCGTGATCAAAGGCCACACGACCGTGATCAAAATGGTTATTGACATGCATTTTATCTTGATCAAAGAAATGCGTCTCTAGCCAATCTTGTTCTATTTTTTCTCGTCAAAGTGGTTGTACATCACACTCCGGTTGCTTTGCTTGCATACCTACTGATCTAATGAATGGAATCGAAATTAAATCGTCATGTAGGTCTATATATAAATATGCATGTACATTGTACAAATATATATAAAATATCTATAATGTACGCTACAATGTGTAATATGTAGGACATGTGTGGACTGCAAAGTGAATGCGCATGTGCGTACAGGTGTAACAGCCAAGCAATATTGTTTATGAGAATAGTCTTGGAATAATATTTGGGATGTTACAGTAGATGGAATTGATGATTGGTGACATCATAATTTTATGGGACATTTTAATCCATGTGTAACCATGTAAATATGAGTGACACTTTGAATTATTATCTCGAAGAGTTGGAATACATTAGATAAGGCAGACTATATAAGTCATAGCCTTTGGATTTATTCCTTCATTACAGGATACCCCATGCTGGTGGGTGACAACCTAGATCTAAACTTACATGTAGAACTGGTGTTGGTTTTATCAGGTACTCTGTGTGGCGGGTGGAGTGGAGTCTACCACCCTTAGCTATAATAGCTATGGATAGTACTACTACTACTACAGCTATATACACACCTAACACCAATAGAAAGGTACGTATTCATCTAAGATAACTAGGAATACTGGTATAGTCATGTTTGTAAAGTGAGAGATAGTGTGCATGTGTAAACTGCTTGCTGAGGTTAGGGACTGACCAGTACAGCTGATTGGAAATTCTCTATCAAGTAGAATGAGTTATTACTCTGTATCATATCAATAGTATCATAATTATACTCTCCTGTGATACATACAAGCACCTGCTATCGGATGTCATTTGCTGCAGGTTTTTGGGAGTCTAACTATGATAGGCCATGCAGTGAACATATTTTACAAGAACTGGCATTAGTAGGCCACACTGATTCAGCTTTTTTCCCCGAAAAATTTACAATACTGTTTGATTGAAGGAATGCTGCAGTTGTGGTAGCTATTTTTATTGCTGCAGATTATATGACATGACAAGTCAGTGCTCGAACAGACACCACTGCAGCTTGTCATTGACACCTGAGGTCAGGTGTGTGGTTTGAGTCGGTTCCCATGTTATGAGGCGAAGTTTGTAGCCCCTCATTCATCATGAAGCAGAAGAACACAGGCTATACCTACATGTAGTTTGACTGGTTAATAATACCAAGTTAGACTTTGTTGACAATTTGCTAAGAGCGCTTGCCCATTGTTGTATAATAAGTCTTTATTTGATCTTGCAATGCTGAGCCTCCTACTTAAATGTAGAGGATATACTGCTGCTGAGGGCAGTATCTGCTTACCCTTGCCTTCTGCTCTATCTGACTCATTTATAATAAGGATTGCAGCACCTGTAGCCGGTGTCAGAGTACTGCAGCACCTGAACTTGGGTGTCAAATTAGCTCAGAGTCAGAGGTAGTCTACTCCCTTCCTCTGGGTTCCTTTCTGATTGGTAAATATTTCTGTATATATTTGTGTTTATGTTTTCTCTGTAGGATATATTATATCAAACTCTGTTTTTGATAGTCTATGCTGGGCATGCCCATGTATAGTGTAATGCCTTGTGGTATTTCCATGAGTTTGATTAATTGCTATCCAATATAACCAGCTGGTGCCAGTATCTCTTATGGCCCCTAGTTACTGTCTGCATGTACAAGTAGTACTCTACCAAATTATAGTTCTACATGTGACATTACATGATGCAGGTTAGTGGAGGGAGATAGGGGGATCGTTAATGACTTATAGCTAATCGTATATCACTAAACCTTGCTGTCACTCCATTAATACACTTTAATATCCTATAATATCCGTATTATACATAACTTTTACTTTCTCAACTAGAACCACGAGGCAGACCAGACTGATGCCAATCTGCCATCTTTCATCTGTGTTGAATTCGACTCATTAGCTGTATAATTATACATTAATAATATTATTATATAACACACACACTCATTTATTGTGAGAAATGGGTCTTCGAATTTTATAAAAATATAGCTTGAATTGGCACATGTAACTGATAACCAGAGTGATTTGGTGATAGAGAGTTATATAGGCTGACATGTTGTGTTTCTACCATCACAGTATATTATGATCAGATGGAATTGAAATCTAAGCATAAATATAATCTATTTGATACATGACTGACGTATTCGATAGATATTGTATTGTATATATCATATAGATATTGTATTGTATACATAATCTAACCAGGATTAGACCTGCTGACCAACTAAAATATTATAATCAATATTTACTCAATATAAGATTGCATGTAATTTTCTATTCCTTCATGTATAATAGTAATATAGGCCTATTATTGTACTCTCTGCCCTTTAAATACTTCCCCTAATCACATATAAAACAGATAAATATGAATAATGAATGCACATAATAAATTATCACAATTATTGAATGGTGTTATACAATATTATGCATTATTTTAATTTTACACTCATTATTTCCTAAAAAATTGTAAAAATATTACTAAACTTGCATACAATAAACCTCTTTCTTTATGACAATGGGTTTCACCACGCATCAGTATTCCTTTACCCAGAGCTCAATGGCTCTGCCTTTACCTAGTATCTGATTACAAACCAAATGGAACAATTTTCGACACAACGCAATCTTTGGTTAGTCTAGAGTCTAGACTGAGTTCTAAGATTTAGAACTAGTCTGAGAGCGTATCTACCATGTGAAGTGGCTGATATATTGCTTTCCTGTTGTTATTGATGTTGTAATGATGATCCCATCTCTCTTCCCATTATTCTAATTTATAACTATTTATAAAGCATCAATTTGATATTATTGTAATATGAGAGACTTCACTCTTCAAGTTCGACTCTTTGATATTCCCACCACAAAGTCAATCCTCTACCTTGAGTGACATTGGAGTTGAGTTTCAACATTGTTGTGTGAATATATCGCATTAGAAAGTGACTTGAAAGAAATAAAAGTTTTGTGATGATATTAGGCTGTTATTTTACTGTGCAAGTTATAGGTTATCAAATGTTGCCAGCTAATAGCTGACCCTTGATAATAATTTTAAAAGACAGATAGAATATCAGTGCATTGTTTGAGGGAATTTGTATAGCTATAAAGTAAATCCTTCATACCTTTACAACATCTTTTTAAACACACCATAGACACCGCAGACATATCATTGTTTTGTTTTGACAACTCCAAGTGTCATCTTGACCTATTATATCATTTTATAAAGTTGTGATGGAGGACTACATTTACAACACCCAATAAATACTATCTCTATGTAACTGTCTCCTTGCTAATCTACCTGTATGGTAATAGATACCCATATATAGTCCTACATTTACATGTTACATATCATATGTTTATGACCTGCGTCACATGCCTATGAAAGGTATCTGTAGCCTATATTATGATATATTATGGTATTGCCTGTATATTGCTACCATCTGGTCTGAATACCTGGGCAATGAATTATACACTTCTATAATAAACCTTATGATCAAACCACAAATTCTACATTACAAAAAGACTAAAATGTTTAGAATGTACCATAAAAATAATGTATAATATTTTTAACAATTTTTTTATTTATTGATCCAAGAGAGTGTGTAGTGTGATGACTGATGAGGTGTGTTTGTTTATGTATACCAGTTGACATTGTTAAATCTATTGTCACACCAGTAGCAGTAGCAAGTCTGGTTTGCTCATTGTTCTTGTTCATATAGCACATTATTCTATACAATGATGTGTGCAAACTTTCAACTAGACTAAGTCTCCTCGCCACGGCCTCTCCCACAGTGGGGCGTCTCTGCATTCCTCCAACCATCTCATATTTCCAGGAGTGCCGGTCAGAAGGCAGCTACTGTTTCACATAATTAATTAGCATACATTGCAGCTGGCATAGTACAATTAGTCACTGATACAGTGTCTCCAATGTCATAAATTGATCGTCTACTCTCAGCTCTTGCTACAAGGATCTGCTATCCCCATCTCTCTCTCATTCTTTCTCAGTTCATTTATGGCATTATAATGGTTTAATGCGGTCATGTTTGTCGCCTGTGTAATATGTACATTGTGGCTAGAATGACCTTTAAATAACCTTTATGAATATCTAGGGGGCTATTACTATTAATATAATATTGAATGCATTTCCATCACCTGCTCAACCATGCCCCAGTCTTGACATGAGCAACACAGGCATTCTCTCACTCTCCGTCTGTAAGATATATCTCCATACGCACTGGATTTAATATACTTCTAGCGAGTTACCATGCGTGGTGTACAAGTAAGTACAGACTTCAGTTCTATTCGACCTTCACCTCTGGTTAACAAACTGTTCCGTGTTTGTATTTGCTAACTTCATGTTCTGTTAGAAAACTTTTGGTAGGACCGACACTGTTATCTGTTGTTTTACTACGTGTTTGCAAATTCATTCAAGATGGAATATTGGTAGAACTACACTGTAGGCATATGGTGTAGGACTGCAAACATATCTGGGCTCTGAGGGAGTCATTTCACAATATGGCAGTTCACAAGGCGTTGGTCATTGGTGTTATGAAGTAATCGATGGCTCGAACTCAAAATTTATTATACTACTGTCTTCTTCATTCCCTCCTTTCCCTGCTGTTATAACAAACCCTAAAACTATATTATTTTGTGACAGATGTTGCATGTACATGTGTTTTATGACTGTATGGTGATGAAAAAAGGAATATTAAATTTCTTTCACTACTTCCTTCAAATGATATATCATTCAAATCGAACATGTCTGTTTGTAGCTGAAGGACTTTCCTGTCGCAGGCCTAAAGAACTCGGTAGCTCACTTAAGATCAAAGTTCGGTAATGATAAAACAACTGACACAGGGCAGATATTTGGTGTGACTGCAGGGTCGACCCCTACTAACACCTTCCATTCTAGTAAGTCCGCCTCTCCTCTTCGTGCTAAGAGTCAATTCACAGTCGGTAGCTCTCCAGTATCTTCTCGTAATCTGAAATCAACATTCTGTACAGAGACAAACAACAACATTGTAAAAGTAAAAGTAGATTCTTCGCCATTAGCAGATGTTAACTCAAAATCTTCCAGCCCATCTTCTTCAAATAGAAACAGTTCTTTAGGTAGTAGTGGACGAGACATAATTAAAAAAGACGACGATTCTAGTAGTAGTAACCAAGTATCTATTAAAACAGTTGTACCATTGAGATCTACACGACCACAAGAACAGAACATTCAGTTATCAAATTCTAGAGTTCCTGCTCCCTCTCCCTCTGTCACCATATCAAACCGATCAGTACTGACAACTCCAACAAACAGAAACCTTCATTCTTCTGTTACAAATGCCGAGAAAAGTTCACCAACAAATCTTAATCGTAAAAGCAGTTCATCAAATCGTACTCAAGCCGCAGTAAATGGTTTAGATAAAGACACTCCTTCACAGTGTGCACGAACAACTCCAATAAACTCGCTAATCAAACAAGTGCGTACAACTCCTGCACCGACTAATGATCGAATAATCCCTACTGAGTGTCAGTCAGACTCTCCTGCAGACGTTGAGGTAAAGACATCCACTGCCAGAGACTCTAACAGTTCCACTTTTGCAAGTTCTATCAGTATAAAGATGGTTGACCCTGCACTAATGGATAAATATGATGGTATAACTGATATAGAGGAGTTAAATTTGAAGGTTAGTTGTGAATCGTAGCAGGTTACAAAGACTGTGGGAAGATTACCTACTGCAGACTGACTAACTAACTTGCTTTTTGACTATTTTTCTTCATTTTCATCTTTATTTATTTCATTAGAATTATTATTGTTGTTTGCAGTAATTTGCAATGACTGACCCTGCTGTGCCATCAGATACTATACATTGTATAATTGCCTGCACTGGTTCATTTTTATGTACATGGTACATGTAGCCTAAACAATACCAATAGCAAAGATGGGTGATCATTTCACGGTCTATAATTTAACTAAGCCAACTCGGAATTGGCAAATGCCCCAAGTTAATGGGTGGGCCACAGGTTCATTGTGCTCTGTTGGGAGGTAAATAGCTTCTAATGCGGTATAGATGGCACATGGTCGCAGGTCATCTAACATGGCATGTAGTCGGAGGTCATCTAACATGGTATAGATAGAACATGACATGTTTCAGGCCATCAATATGGGAGTGTGCAAACACTTGACACTCCCTCTTATCTTACAAATTACATCACTTCAAACTATAACCAAATCCTGTCATGCTACATGAACACTCTGTGTTTAATTGCTTTTATATTATGATTTATGTTTGAATTATTTCCCAGTTTCAACTCGTTTTTTGTAAAAAACAGTGGAGCTATTTATGCAACTGACAATTAATTCTGTAACATAGCAGTCAATTCTCACCACCAAGTTATTGTCATGGGATATGCTGGTGTGTAATATACTTACCTGTATAGGTGTGTAATACACTTACCTGTATAGGTGTGTAATATACTTACCTGTATAGGTGTGTAATATACTTACCTGTATAGGTGTGTAATATACTTACCTGTAATAGGTGTGTAATATACTTACCTGTATAGGTGTGTAATATACTTACCTGTAATAGGTGTGTAATATACTTACCTGTATAGGTGTGTAATATACTTACCTGTAATAGGT
Organism: Bugulina stolonifera; assembly: GCA_935421135.1. NCBI lineage: Eukaryota > Metazoa > Bryozoa > Gymnolaemata > Cheilostomatida > Bugulidae > Bugulina > Bugulina stolonifera. The sequence continues at coordinate 6,412,151 of OW285188.1, read as the reverse complement.
GTGTAATATACTTACCTGTATAGGTGTGTAATATACTTACCTGTATAGGTGTGTAATATACTTACCTGTATAGGTGTGTAATATACTTACCTGTATAGGTGTGTAATATACTTACTTGTAAATAAGTGTGTAGTGTCATGTCATGTATATCTACCCATTAGTTGAAAGAGACGAGAGCATTTGAGGAGCGAAGAGCTATCAGAGCTGCTATCAGAAAGCTGAAGGATGCCTCCAACCGTCAGTCAAACACTGTAACCAATGGCAACAGATCTGCTGGTAACTATTCCAATGTTATACCAGAGAATGGGTTACTCAAACACTGTCAGCTACAGTTATAGTGTCCCATTGTAGTGTTGTTCCTGCAAATGTGTGAAAAACTAAATCCAAACCTAAGTGTGATATAAATTCTATCTCTCTTCAGAGAGAAGGAGAGATTTGAAGTAGAATATATACTATCATCTATTGCTTATCATAATACATGTAGGTACATGTGTAATGCATATCATTATGTGTGTGGGCTGGAATACAAGTATGTGTATATGTACATGTATGTGTACATAACTATCAGGTTATCAATGAGTTATTATCTCTAGCATATGGTACATGTCCACAAATGTTAGAACCACTGCCCTATCAGAAACTGTCCTGTTGGTTTTATAGTGTACACATTATATAATATGTATATCTACATTTCCAGTGATGCACCATGTAGTTGCATGTGGATAAGACTATACTGCTGTGGGCCGAGGTTCATGCATATACATGTACATAGCCTATGTGAAGCAGTTGGAGTTGTGCTCTACATGTTCACTAACTAACTACAAGTAATATTGTATAGAATATCTTATGATATTGGTATGTTGTATTGTAGCTGAAGATGTCAATGGTAGAGAAGAGTCTAGTCTAGACCTCAGTGCATATTCCACTGAAGAAGATCTGAAGATACTAGTAAGTCTACTAATACTGGACACATGCACTCAGTCTAACACTATATCCTATATATACTGCATGCGATCAGTACTATGGGTTTGTGTATACGTGTGCGAAGTAGGGTCACTAGATTATAGGCCCCTGAGACTATAAAGTAAAAACTGATCAAACATTATAGTTTTAAATAGACTAGCACTACAACACACAAGTCTTATCTGTGATCATTATTCTATCAGTATAGTTTTAAAAACATGCTCGGCATGTGAATATACCAAATAGAGCAATGTAGTGAGCTATGTATGTGTGGAGTTGTCCGCTCTCTATATATCTGTGTGTATTGTACATAGTTACACTATATATTACCAGTACTTGGTAGTAACAAAATGAAGTTATGCATATTGTAACCTCTAGGAGTATGCATACACTAATCATGTACATGTACATACTGTACATGTATGTATGTGTACTTACTATATACTGTGTAGTATATACTGTAGTTACACCTACCTTATTACTTACTACACTTACCACAGTGTGTAATGTGTTTATATGTTACAGTTGCATCAGACAAGTAAATACGAGGACAAGAAGAGAATCAGAGCTGCTATAAGGGAGATACGAAGGAATACAGGTGACTGTAATATAAAACTCTTACAACTTTACATTGTTATGACAGACATCGTTAAAGTGTAATGTTACTACGTAATGTTGCACTAATCACTCTGTTATTCTACACTCAATTGAAACTTACATAATTTCATAAAGGTCAAAGTTATTTGACTTTTTCCCAGGTTATTATAATAATCGTCTGAGCAAACGCAACAGTGAGTTTTAAATGTTTATAATAAAGTTCTCAATATCATAAGTGTATTACATCCACCCACCTATAGACTGCTATCCTATATTTGTCGGTATTTTAATTATTTTCCTTTAAATGTATTAAGACTCCTATTTTCATCTCACTTTACCAACCTGTCAGTGAGTGTCACTTAGTTCTGCTACTACTCACAGTATGTCAAGTTGAACACCCAGTCTCTAGTGTCTGAATAGTCACCTACTATGTGCTGTCTGAGTGTCCTTTTATACATACTGAATTGTGCTGGCAGGTACTTGCAATGTTGTTATCTTGTACTTCTGTCACAATAGATTATGATATACATGTATGTGTATGGCACATTATTCTACATTGTAGTCTAATACTACTATGTAAGTATAATGATGATTGTAACAAAGGACCCCAGTCTTGATTATAAAAATTCAAGTTGGGTGGAGAGTTCATATACCAATACATGTATTTTCAATCTCCAAAATTTCAATTGATGACACTCTCAACTCAACTTCTCAAGGCTTGAAACATAGACATTAGCAGCCGTTATTATAACATGAGGTTGTCTTTTTCTCGCTATCGACAACGCATTGAGAGAGGGTAACTTCACATTATAATGGATAGCCAATGCTAGGCGGCTGTAAATGATGAATGAGTCAATCCTTTGTTACTCTGTTATAGAGAGCAATACTGATGGTAACAAGAGTATACCTAAAGCTGTTACAGTGGAGTTGTCTCCTTCTGATAAGGATGGACCCAGGGAACCATCTACCCCTGTGCCACCCTCCCCTGATACTGTAAAAGTGCTGAGACAAGTATGTTTACACACCTCCATGTATATATATCAAGACAATTTACATGTACTTGTGAATGTGTTTTTACCATTTATATACCTGTCTGGAATTGCCTCTCCCTGTTTACCAGAATAGGGAGATAACTCCCTACTCTAGCGTCAACTAAAAATACTCGCATAGTATACAAATCATGCTTTAATCACTGATTCTGAACTTCATAACAATTTTTTAGCTCATAGAGTAAAACTTGACTGAATGATGTTGTAGATATACAATGTACAATTGTGTAATATATTATTATTATATCATGTATATTATACGATAGGTGTACGTATATAATTAAAACGTATTTAACAAACATTTGTGATGAAACTACAATATATAAGGTACATATTATATTGGACATGAACATTTTGCAATTGCTATGTTTAATATACTGTAAATATCATTTTATGTGCATGTTTAATTGTTACAAATCAATCCTAACGACATCTGAAGCAAATCTTTCTCTGTTTTAGCTGACCAATAATTCCACTGGCGCAGGTAGTGGTTCAAGTTCATGTTTACCTGCGGCAGGTTTAGAGACTACACCAGAAGATGATGAAGTATTAGTTAGTCCTGTAAAACATAAGACTAGAACCTTGCAGAGAGCAGATGGTGATATAAAGGTAACATTCTACATGTATATGGTGTTGTGTTGTATTAATATGTTACACTGTGTTGTGTATGTGACTGTGTTGTGTGCATGTACATCGCATAACTATACGTGTGTGTAATTAATGCATTTATATGCATAAGTACAATGTACATTGTACATGACTACCTGTAGGCTTACAGCTATATAGTGTACATGTCCAACGTAGTAGGCTACCTATATTACAGGTGAAACTTATTCCTTATAGTGTTAACCCTACTAGCTGTAAACACAGAGTTGCAACCCCTTGTATATATCACTATTCTGTGTACAAGAACTGTAGGGCTGACTTTATTATATACTAAGCTATCTCCCTCCGTTATTTGTCAGCCTGACTCAATGCACCGGGTATAGCTTCATGCCGTACAGTTTATTAACTACAAAGTAGTATTTAGCCAATAGGAACAGGTTTCTTGTGGTAAATAGCTGAGAGAGCAATACTTGTAGTTGTTACTACCAGAACATGACGCCATGTCACCAAGCTGTGGAACAGGCAGTATGTTGATCTTTGTCTAAGCTATTACAGCACATCGTTAGCTTCAAACTTACACTGTATGTATGTACTTACACTGTGTATGACATACTTACACTGTATGACACACTCACACTGTATCACATACTTACACTGTATCACATACTTGTACTGTATGACATACTTACACTGTATGACATACATGTACTTACACTGTGTATGACATACTTACACTGTATGACATACTTACACTGTGTATGACATACTTACACTGTATGACATACTTACACTGTGTATGACATACTTACACTGTGTATGACATACTTACACTGTGTATGACATACTTACACTGTATGACACACTTACACTGTATCACATACTTACACTGTATCACATACTTGTACTTACACTGTGTATCACATACTTACACTGTACTTACATGTAGATTGAGACATTCAGTAAACATTCCCGTACGACAAGCAAATCAGATGTCTATGAGAAATCGACTCGAGTGACAAAGATCTCTAAGGTTGGCGAGCTGGAGATCGCTGAACAGGATGTGGTAATCACTAAACAGAAGGTATTTACTTTGGCTATAGGCTCTGTGCTGTCCATATTGTTTATATGCTAGTACATGTACAGTAGTACATGTACTAATATATATTATATGTTATAATTTATGGTGCAGCTGTCTCTCTGACTAGTGAGCTTCTAGCATAGTGATAGACTCAGGCCAGCTCATACAACAAAAATTGTGTATATACATGTATATATTGTGTTAGTTTCAATATACATATCTAGTGTGGTATGTACTGTCTCGTATATAGTGTTCAGTGCATACAACAATGTGCGCTTTATGTGGTGTGCAATGTGTAGCTCGGGTTTTATGTTGTACTGTGTAATGTGTAGTATATGCAGTATGTACTATGCTTTATATTATGATATTACATGTATAGTATTCATGTATGCATATACAATGTACATGTATGTATTGTCTATCTATTGTCTATAATGTAGCGTACATGTATATTGCATGTAGTGTTTGTTGTGTACGTATACAGTATATGGCTTACTAGTAGACATGTGTGCTATACTGTTTTTTTGCTAACAGCTGAGCCTGAAGGGCTCTGTAACTACGGAAGCTGACCTTGTTAGGAAGGTAGATATTAAAGAGAAGGATGGCTCTCGGTTGATAGAGGAAGATATCAGCATAGAAAGGTCTTCACACTCTCAGACTACAGGCCAGGATGTGCAGTCAGCCACTCAGGTGTCTGTAGTCCTGGAGAAGTACCCGGTAGGTAAAAACTCATGTATTGTTGAAAGCAAGCGTCTGAGTACACTGTCTAGAATATACTCTTGGGAATTCTGTACATAACTGAAAGGAAAACCAATAGGGAGAGGGCAACTTCACAATATTATGTTATATAGCTTATAAATATGAGTACACATGTTTAATAGCCCAGGGTGGTAGAGGGATTGACTGACACCCAAGGGGTGGATGGTGAACCCCTGAGGCTGACCTGTCAGTTTGACACACCAGATGGTGACAACAACAAGTTAGAAATCACATGGCTGAAAGATGGTAAAGCTATTAAAAGTGACAAGGATATTAGCATGGATTGGGACGGTAGTGTAGCCACCCTCAATATAAAAGAGTTACTTTATCCTGATGACTCAGGCTCTTACGTCTGTAGAGCAAAGAATAAATATGGATCAGTGGAGTCGTCAGCTACTGTTTGTGTTACAGGTAAAGGGAGACAACTTTATTAAGCCTTATTTATAATATAAACATTTCCATGTATAATCTGATATACCATGTACATATCTGTAGTTACAAGGGGTGATCAAATGTAAATATTTTAACATAGAATTACCTCAAGCACCCAAGCTGAAACTATCTACTGAGTTGTGTGACCTCTGTGTCATGGATGGTGACCCGAATGTGACCTTGCGGTGTAAGCTATTAGAGAAACATGAGGGTGTTACCATTAACTGGTACAAGAATGGAAAGGTACGTGTTTGCAATCTAATGCAATACAATATCAACTATCTCTTTCATCTTCTGCCCTCTGCTCTCACAGTTTGAATGTGTTGTGCCGTGTTCATACTGAGGTTATCTGCACTGCACTGAAATTTAGATTGCTACTGGCTATATCCTGTAGTAGAACACGGCATATACAGCCTGCATGGTACGCTGTCACTGAGGTGTAAACTTTCCTTTACCTTCTATCATGCATCACTGTATACCATTTTTCATTTCAACTTTGAAGTTACTGAAAGACGACGCTGAACTAAAACAGAAATTTGATGGTCTGGAAGCTTCACTAATCATATCAGAAGTTTTCCCTGAGGATTCCGGGGAGTATGAATGCTGTCTACTGAAAGGCTCTCAGGAGTTGTCCTCTTATGCCAAGGTCAAGGTCAAAGCCAAGGGTGAGACGATCTGCAGAAAATATTTCATTCAAGCTGTTGTCAGCTTTCTCGTAGTTGCATATAACATGCTACATTTCTTTTTAAACTATATTAGCTCATGTGCTTACAGTCTCTAGCATGTATATGTTCATGTATAAGCACATGTACCTTATCTCTTCAGATCCTCCTGCAGAAAGTACCTCCACAGAGACCTCTTCTAGTCTTACAGTTGGTGGTGATGTCACAAAGGGAAGTAAGGTGAGGTTCTTACACACTAATACGATATTGTAAAGGTTTCTGGTATTTCGTGCGGTCGTCCTTGGACGACTACCGACCCAAAACTGAAGTGCCTATAAGTGGTGCTAGGCCTTCTCATTACATGAAAGATCGAGCGGTCTCAGTAGCCCAATAACTACCAGAGACGACCCATCTGGTCCCAAGTCTGACCTTCAGACTATGCATTGAAAGAGAGTGATCCGACCTAGTAGGCGGTTCGCTAAACGAATGACCTGACAAAAGGAAGTGAAAGTCTCTGTATCAAGTATAGATGTGTCTTTATTGAAAGCCAAGTGAAGACTGAGACAATGAACAGTGAAACAATGCCCTTTATATAGTATAAGGACTTCCGGCCGACCACACGTCGGGAAAAGACGACATAGGGTCGTCCGGAAGTTGCGCAACAACATGGCCGCCGGAAGCCCGACGGCCGACCCAAAATGGGTCGGGTTTTACAAAAGTTGCTTATAATGGTCCAATTCATGTAAAAAATGAATATCAAGTAATTCTGAGAGGTCGGGCCTCTGTACATGGGTATAAAAGGCACTAAAAGACTTAGTAATTATCATACATGAACGTACATCAGTATGTAATGAAGTAGAATGAGTATAAACACATAGATACACGTATATAGACAATAAATGAATGGTTTAGACATGCAATGCAGTTGAGTATAAGTATACGAACAGTTAGTTATGAGAGTATGAGTGTCAGCTGAGTAACGCTGTGACAACTACTAGGCACTTAAGGTGCTGCAGGGTTGGTTCCGGTAGCTGGAGTCGTATACAAATGTCCTGTACCATCACAATATCAACTGAGGTGTGTTTATAGTGTGGTGTGCTTATGGTGAGATGTGCTTATAGCATGGTGCACTTATAGCGTGGTACGCTTATAACATGAGGCTTGGATGTGGCCAGTATTGCTAAATTACCTAGTATAGCCTCAGTACCATTGTTGTAATAATTACATTAGATTATGGTAGGATTCCTATTCCCCCTTCTTTTAGTAAATAAAGTAGTAGTTACATTGGAATAGAAGCTCGATGTACAAACGAGCACTGAAATTAGTGGTGTTCCACTGAGCCGTTTAGCTCCCTCTATTCACCCACCCTCACTTTTCTATGCACTGTAGTTGTCAGTTCTTGGTCTATAAGGAACATAGACTGATATCAAAGTAGTGTATATCATTGCTTAGATTAGAGCAGTGAAGGTATATATTACCTCAATTAGCTTTGAATGTTAACATGATGATCAAAACACAAAGTATAGCATATTATATGAATACCTAAACGAAGTGTGCTAACTTCCATCTTAAATTAATTTACTAACTATAAACAGGTACATGTACAATATATATATATATATATAATATGTAAGACAGCATTCACTCTCTATACTTACTCCCTATACATTCGGTCAGTTGATTCTAGATATTATACTCACTATGGATACGGTCAGTCTTTTTATATTTTATTGATAATACCAAATTGTTTTAACTAGAAATCTACTCTTTCTGTATCTTGTCTCTTTCACCAAACAGCAAACTAGTGCATGTACTTGTAATGCTAAATATTCTGCACATTGATATTCTCTATAGTACAGTGAGATAATGGCGACAGTAGGAAGTTAGTGTTAATCTACAGCGTATTATCGTTTCTGTATAACAAGTACCATAGCTCCTCATACCATTGTTAATGTATGTATGCCTACATATACTGTACATTTCTGAAATGAATACATCTTAAATGTTACGTTCTACATGTTGCATGAGTAGAGAAGAACACGGGCTAAATTAAACTTGGTTTTTTGCTGCACATTCAATCTATTAGCTACTGTAGCATTCGGCAAAAGGACATTGTAAAAATGCCAGTACAAAACAGGACGTTTTTCTGTGGTGTGGGTTGGGTTTCTAACTGAAATTTTCAAACAGTTGCAAATTCGTAGCATTCATGTACCTGTGAGGCCGTGGAAGGAGTACAGTGTGCGTTAGCTATGTTTTGTTAAGCTGTTAGCTCACTGTTAGCTTACCTTAACATATGACTATCAGTTTCTGTGTGTGATATATTTAGGAAAATGAAGACACTAACAACAATTCATGTGACAAAGTGGAGATAACTCCCGATGATGCCACTACCAACGGTGAATCAAAGGAAGTAAGCAAATGTGAAGAGGTACTCAAATCAGCAAGTAAGTTCTGTTGTGTCAAGGTTGTAGGGTATGGGCTTGTCTCTCTGGAAGTTCGGTGCTTCATTGAAAACAGTAGATGATTGGCCAGATCTAAACACTAGAGAGAGCTGCATCTGCTAGTCAGCAAATGTTTGGATGTGGCTCAACACCTTTCCCCACCCAATGATTTAAAATACACACAGCATGTTGTAGACTAACTAGTGCACTGGGACTGGTAACCTAATGGTGGGGCTGATAGATTATCTGAAAATGACAAGCTTGTAAACTAAAGTATCTAACCACTACTCATTACATGGATGAATTTTACTTTACCTACTCCAATGTTGGTTGTCTAATAGAGCAGAACTCGGGCTACACGCTGGTTGCTGGTAGACCTGGGCATGTTGGCATGGCTTTCACTTAGCTCATGTCACTCTACTTTGATGTTGAAGGTTAGAATACTGAGGTTTACCTGCTTGTCTGCAGCCTTGGCACCTTTCTGTCTGTAGCCTTGGCACCTTGCTGTCTGGAGGAACTCGGCAAATGCTTTGCTGATAAATCTGATAACACTTCAGTTAGTTATGTAAAGATGTAGGAAGTGTATTGTATCATGGGCACAGCACAACTTTGTGATTTCGTGGAAATCACAAAGTTGTGCTGGCAAGAGGTACCAATGCCTAAGTCTATAAGTATAAATTCAGTGATAGATGCATAATGCAACATAATCGACATGTTTATATTCTGCTCCGTTTTCTAGTAGGTTAGACAGGTATGGAGCATAATATGCTTAGTATATTTTCCACAGAGTTTACAATAACATAGACCTGTGTGTAGTATCATAAATACTCAAGTTAGCATGCCTCCACCACATTATACATGTAATATGTGCATAACTTGTAAATAATGATACAGGTTAGCTCTGTTCTGTAGAGTATAATATGTATGGGTAAATGTTACATTGGCATTTATATCTCATGAAATATCCACTTACTTTATTTCTAATGTCATAATTATATCATAATATATACATATATGTGCTGTAGAGGTTTAGGGTGTTCGACCAGTACTTGAGTAAGTATAATTCTTGCAATGGAATAGGTTTAGTTTACCAGATCTTTGAGATCAACGCCTGGTTATTATTAGCAAACTTTCGCTCAAACAATGACCTCTACGTACGCATCATCTCAAACAATGACCTCTGTTCTTGCTGGAACACTCCAGGTGGTTGCTGAATACAATATGGATGTAATAGGTATAGGTTGTTCTTCATTGCCTCCCCTAATTAATATTGTTTATGTTGATACCCTTCCTTGTGTAGTATGTGTTAATGGAACTAGGGCTATTGCTAATTACTGTTCTGTTACGTCAGGGTAATATAAGTATTATGATATGTTTATAGCTATATCTGAAGAGAAGGAAAGTGCTAAGCCTTCTAATGATACCAACTCTGATACAAATGCTAGCAAACAGACCACAGGCAGCAGTCCAGTGGAGCAAGTGAGCAGTAGTAACAGCAGTGCTAGCAGCAACGGTAGCAACGTAGCCAAACCCTCACTAAAACCAGGTAGGTGTACGAATGTATAATTACAGGTAAAGTAACAGCCAAACAAACATTTTATTAATTTTGAAACAAAAATCTAATTGATTGCAGGTGTATAGTATATATTGCAGCATGTAGACACATTCAGCACACTAACATACATAATAAATAATCCATTTTGTAGTTTTGAAAACTGTTCCAAAATCTGGTGGTATGAGTCGGCCTGCAGGTGAGTGTCATTTCCTTGTAAAATATTTTGACTGTGAATTAGTAGCATAACTTGTAATTGGTGCATCTTGGATGTTTACATCTGCCTGTATAGAAAATAACTGCTGCATGGTTTGAAGTTGTTGTTTGATCATGATTGGTTTTTTGTAAAACATTTGTTTTTGTTTTCTGTCTGTTATTAATTTGTATTTTAAATTAATAATTTACCCCTATTTCTTACCCAGTACCCACAGTCTGTTTAACCTAGTAGTATTGACGCACCAACAAAACTGCTGTATTAGCTGCATATACCACTATTTCCTGTTTGCCGCATGCTGTCTGTGTGTCCATAGCCGCTGCCAACGATACAGCCAACTGTTTGGTGGGGAAGTTATCACGTCCGAACACTGCAGGCAATGTCTCAGTAAATCAAACTTGGAAAACTAATATCGGCGGTCACACGCAGCAAGGCCAGACCAGTGCCAGCAGATCCTGGGGTAAACCGGGAGCCATGACAGCTTTGCTTGGTAAGACGGAACTTATTGATTGGTGTGACTGTATTCTGTTTGTAACGAGGCAGTGTGCAACGTCATGCATGCATTGCGTGTGTATGTGATGCCTACTGTGTAAGCATACAGACTTGAACCAGTTCCTTCCTCAGTTCTGTTATCCCTTCTCCCTTGTGGCTACCCATGCAACTTCACCACACCCTGTATTACCCATATTACATTACCCATAGTGCATCACCCCACACTATATTACCCATACTGCATCACCACATACTATATTACCCATACTACATCACCACACCCTGTATTACCTATACTATATCACCCTTACTAACGATAGTGGAGGGAAAGATCCCCACTAAATAACAACACTTGGCTACTCTTACGCTGCCCACTCTTAAGGTGATGACTGCAGAGTTGCCCTCTCATCTTGCTGCTACCTACTCAATATTTCTCTCCCTTTTGTGTTGAGAACTACATATTGTGCAAACAATGATTTCAAAGTACATTATGTAAAATATGCTATGATTAGTTGGTTTAGACAAAACGGATAAAATGAAGATAGGACAATTCTCACCTTAGCAGTGGGCGGGGCAAGGACCATCTTTGGGTCCTATCTTTTCCTCCAATCTCTTTACCCATACTATATTTACCAGTACTAGTGCCCCATACTGCATTAACCTCACTCTATATTATAACCAAGATCTCTTCAGTTTGGTCACATATTATGATCTCTAACCTGTGTGTATGTTACTTGAAGGCAAAGGTGCACCGGCAAGTGCTAGAGGTGCTATGGCAGCCTTTAAACAGATGGACACAGCCAACAACCCTGGGGCAGCATCAGCACCTAAACCCAAGTAAGTATCGATGTGCATATATAGGCCTTGACTGTACAATACCATATAGCCTTGGTTACACACAGTTTATAGTAGAGATTGTGAAATGATTCTACTGCTTCCATTCAGGAAGTCAGAAAGGTTGATTCGTATTACATGTATATGACCATGTTGGCCTACATTGTATAATGCCACAACAATACATAAAACTAGATTAATTTCCTTGTGAAATGGGTGGATGTTGTAGTTTTCTCCGAATCCAAAAAGGTGTCTATATAGGAGATCTATTTAATATTATACTTAATATAGCACTGTATCATGTACATGTATACAATAACGTAGACTTTACTGGGTAAAGAGTCTGCATTATTGTAAGAATTTTGTCTGAACTAGCTCTTACTATGCGAGTGTAATGGGTTATATAGAAGGTGCATATATTATATACATTGTATACGCTGTACTCTGTACACCAGAGCTCTGGAGCCTACAGTATCACAACGTCCTACAAGTACATGTACATGCGATACTAATGTGTAACTAATTCAGTGTTAATGAACATGGTATTGTGGGAGTGATGTATTGTCGATCAGTGGGTTGTACTAATTAGTAGTAACTTAACACATGTTTATACTTCTACATTAATGTCTGAGGTTTGCCAACATGTGCAGTATTAATTATTACAGCACTAATTGTCAGTTATATAACAGCAATAATTCACTCTTTCCCCACTGCACTCTCCCCCAGTGCCTACCATACTGTTCTAGTGCAGGGTTAATTACTAGTATATTCACCCCTCTATTAGACGCAGTGCCCCTTGACTGCAGTGCTATGGCCTGTGTTGAGTCTCGAACCAATATCATCTTAGCATGAAATCATTCTATTTAGCTTTAGATCTCTGATATTGCTAGACTAATGAACGAATGGCTGCGTAAGATTAAGCTACTTGTGTATGTGAAGTGTTATACCCCAGGCATTAAGGCTAGTGTAACATGGTTGCTTTTTTACATATTGGAAGTTGTATCTGATAAATATCTACCAATATATATGTATATATATACTTGTAAATTATTTCATTAAATTTAAATTTGTCTCCAATGTAAGTTTGATGATGTCAATATGCCTGTTCACTATTTCAAGCGTCCAATTCACTATATCGATATTTGAAATGAGTCACATGAATAAATGCTCACCAGTTGCCGTACATGGTCAATGATTGTGATGAATTATCTCCCCTGTATAATATTTACAGCATTCGGATGAGTAAGAACGTAGAGGAAGTGTTTAATTTTGTTAAAAACAACACTACAGAGTTTGAGGTAGAAACATAGTACATGATTGGTTTCATTGCTGATTTATCCGTGATATTGAGTTGATACTAGAGATGGTGATTTGTTTAATATTGCCATGTACATTGTACAATGTCATCGAAAACAGTTATAGGTTATAATATTATAATTCCATCACATATTATTGTCTCTGTATCAACTCTTTGGATCACTGTAGACAAGGATATTTACATATATATTCCTTTGAAATTAGCAGAGAGCAGTGGTGTGTGTTTTGCATTATATTGTTATAGAATTTTAGCATCATAGCAGTAGTGAGTTGAATTCCTAATACCCAATTTAATTTGTGTGTTTGTCATCCCATTGTTTCCCAGCACTACAGTTTCAATCAATGCAATTCCCGCTGCAAAACAGGCTGCAAAGGTGATAAAACGACGAGCATTAGGAGTAGTAGAAATAAAGCAGGAACTTCTCTCATTTTGTAAAGTCAATACATCAGAATACGAGGTGACTGTAGCATCAACTTTTCGTGTCAGCTTCTAGCAGCTTTAGTCGGTGTCCGTCCGTGAGCTCAGCAGCAGCATGTATAACTAAAGCTTGCTTCGTGTCACTATTTTCTACTAGTAGAAAGCATAGAATCACTTCCCTCCTCTACTTCAAGCATTATCATTTAAACTAACAAACTCCCATTACTATGGCAAGCCGACAAGGAGGGTATCTATTACTGCAGTCTTGTAGGAGTAGGGAGGAATTAGTTTGGTTTTCATATTGACTGAGGTTCTGCTTGTATTGAAGGTTTAGTGCGGGTGGTAAAGGTGGTCAGCCTAGTGTAGTTGAAGGTTTACTACGTTGGTGTCAACTCATGACCAAGGAGTATGAGGTAATACACTAAACAGCACGGCATAGTCTTTCGTCCCAACACCTTCTCAACTTCCTGCCGCTGAAGTATCAGCTTCTTATTTTGTAGCATAACATACATATGAACTAAACCCTATGTAAATCATAGACCTACATGTAACACAAGTATGTTGTATAATACATTATATAATTCAAGATTGGTATTGCTGGAGTTGTCATACCGTAACATCTAAGGTATGAGGTGACAATTCTAAATTTGTAACGTTTCAGATGAGTTGAGCATTACATTATACTCATTTACATGTCTGCAGAATGGGATTTGGTGTTTTTCCATAAGCAAGTATGTGACTTGCATACATATACATGTACAATGTAATTATAGCTGAGTTGAAATTTACGTGAAAAACCAAATATAAGGAAGTTGAGAAGATGTGAATTGTGTGAGTGAAACACTTTGATGTTTGCTTCATACTGGAATGAGATGCTGGTTTACCCACAGTATGCTGTACAGGGTTTACCTACTGTATGCTGTACAGGGTTTACCTACTGTATGCTATACAAGGTTTACCTACTGTATCCTGTACAGGGTTTACCTACTGTATGCTGTACAGGGTTCACCCACAGTATGCTGTACAGGGTTTACCTACTGTATGTTGTACAGGGTTTACCTACTGTATGCTGTACAGGGTTTACCTACTGTATGCTATACAAGGTTTACTTACTGTATCCTATACAGGGTTTACCTACTGTATGCTGTACAGGGTTTACCTACTGTATGCTGTACAGGGTTTACCTACTGTATGCTGTACAGGGTTTACTTACTGTATGCTGTACAGGGTTTACCTACTGTATGCTGTACAGGGTTTAATTGCCGTGTGCTGCACATGTCACTTAGTTGGCTGCCATATTCAAGACCATCAATGCCACTGCACAAGCCTTCAATAATGCTGCCTGTCAATAATATTCCAAGCTGCCTGTTTTAGTTGTTGAGAGATGATCTCTCAATTCCTATAGCAGTCTAGATATTATATTGTGTTTGTTGGTTGGATAATTTCAGTTGTATTAAGCATCGTGTTTGTATGTGCTTGTCCTGTTTTTTGGTCTCATTATTTTGTCTTGTGGATTGGCGGAGTCGCTCTGGATGGATTTGTGTTGCTTAGTCTTAGCACGGCAAACTTTGTCATTTTGCTTTGTCCTGTCGATTGTGTGTTTGTGTCATTAACTATTGTGTGTTACTCTACTCCCTAGTTTCTCTAGAGCTGGAACCGGACCAGGAGTTCAGCGCAGCGCCACCACCATTAAACAAATGCTACTTGATTGGTGTAAATCTAAAACTAAAGAGTACGAGGTATCAAACTATTCAATAATCAGCCAGTTGAATCCGCCAACATCCCTCTTGCTTGCTTCACCCTAATATAGTCTCTATATGTACATGCTACTAGTTAGTGTAGATTTCCTGTGATGCTACTCTGTTACTTTACATGCTGCATCATGTAGGGAAAGTAACTCCAAGTTACTGTCATTGCATGTGCTTTACATTTGTTTGGTTACAATTATTGATTACAGCATACACGTGTATATGAAGTTTTGAGCTACTTCTAGATGGAAAATATTATTGTGTTCAATCTAAATTGTGGTATAACTTGTGATTTGAGCATTTGTATTAATCTAAACCTGTCTATTGTAACTTGAAGGGAATGCAATTTTCTTGAATCGCAGCAATACTGAGAATCATTTGAGAATTCTGATGAATTTAAATATGTTGTAGAATGTAAAGATAGATAACTTCTCCACCAGTTGGAACAATGGAGTGGCTTTCCTTGCACTCATCCATCACTTTTACCCAGACTCATTTGATTGGGCAAAAGTAGATGAGAGAAGGAGGAGAGAAAACTTTCAGCTTGCTTTTGATTTAGCTGAGTAAGTAAATTATTTACTCTACACTCGAGTACATGTACATTGCACACTGCTGCTACCTCATGCTACCTCACTATGAACTCAATTACGCTGCTGCGACCTCGGCTACCTCATTATAAACTGAAGTAGAGCACTGTGAACTCAATACATTGTTCCTACGTCATTGTAATTCCATGTGCATTGCAGATGGAAGGGTTTGAGCTTTTGACCATCCAGACCTACTCTGAAATTTGTATCTTACTCACTGCCAACCGATGACATCACTCACTGTATCGCAAAATTTATTTTTTGATTCATTTCTATTACAAACACTGGAGTGTTTTAAAATTTAATTAAAGGCGCATAATGATGGATGCCCTTCTTAATACCACCCATGACCCATTGAATATGGATCTCCTATGAATTAGAGCTCTAACCATTAGACCATGGCTGGTAGTATTATTTACTATGCCTATTTTTAATATATTGGCACATATTTGGAGTTATCATATCTTAATTCATGCACTGCAACTGTTGTAAACAACAGCTTCTCAAGTCTAGGTGGTTGTAGACTAACATGTACTTTATAGCAACTATTATGGCCCATGGTGGGTATTGTAGCTGGTCACTACTTCTCCATTTACTGTTTCAGACAAAAGGCTGACATAGCACCATTACTTGAAGTTGACGATATGGTGAGAATGAAGAAGCCAGATTGGAAGTGTGTGTTCACCTACGTGCAGAGTTTTTACAGGAAGTTGCGAGATCATGAGAATAACAAGCACACCTACATGCAACAGTAGATTGTGTGCTGGCTACTGGCAACCTATGTTAGCACATCGAGAAGACAAATCCTTCACTTTCATCACTTGAAAATATAGTAAGGACTCCCAGAAAATAGGCAGTGAAGGTGTATTTTATTGTGCAATCAACTGCAGCTCTATATTATGTTGCCTAGGCTAGAATTCTGGGACTACTATATTTATTATTTTGGGTATTATTGCTATTTTTGATGATAACTATGTAAATTATAAGCTTGTGCTGAACAAGAAGATGTGAGATATTATAATAGGAATCTCTAATCAAATAGTCAAAGTTTCCGATAATCATAAATTATATTATTTTATGCAACCATTTGCATATCTACATGTATTATCATATTACAAATAATAAAACAGATGGTACATAGTCTTTCAGCGTCCTTGGTTTTGCTCAAATAATGATGATACTATCTGTAAATACATCAGATATAAAAGTCACCTCAGCTCATTGACCTTCAATCTCTCCACCATCCTATAAATAGATTTACAGTATATAACATAGACTTTGCTAAGAAGTGATACAATTTAGTAGCAATCCAGTGCAAAAGACTTTCTGATTACTATTCCAAACTTCAGTTTACTCATGTTTTTCCAAAGACAAAATGATTTGGTTACACAAAGCAAGGGCTTGACAAGACTGTCCGGCTAAAATTAATCACCAACCTGGAGTCGTCCTTTCTTTAATTATTAACTGGAGTTGTCTTCCCTTCAATTTGGAATAACCTGCATAAAGAGAATAATGTTTAGAGTATAACAAGGCAGTGGTACATTCATTACTATAGCAACCATTGGAGCAGATGTGCAATGAAAATATGAAAACGTGCTAGATATTCTGTAAGGTATTTGGAATTGTTTAGTTCGAATTGAAGATGCACAACTCAGATCAAGATTTTTGGGTAGGGTAGGATGGCTCTGAACACCGAACAATAGTCTTGGAAGTCATTTGGACAAAGTTGAACAAAGTGTGCTCTCTAAAGGCTCGGGTACACAAGAGGAGCAACTTTGTTTCTTTCGCATGGCCCTAATTGATATCCAACCAATAACAAAGGTGGTTTTTAATATATCTTTTATTATATAATTTGAGTCGTCGTATCTAATATTAACCAATCGCCACAGTGATCTGTAATGTCGTTGACCTAAAAGACCAACAAAGCCGAACAAGAGGCAGAAAAAGAACAATCGCCTCTTATGTAGCCGAGCCTCAACACAAAGAGAAGGTAAAAGTTAGTTATGAACATAACTTCATATCACAGCTGGTAGCCAATGAAGGCTGTAACATTGTTGGGGAGTACCAGAGCTTGCACACCATAGCAAGGTCAACAACATACATGTACATATGGGTACACTATTCACAGATGACTAGTTGTGCTGCTTTGGCAGTCACAACTGTGCTAACAGCGAGAACCCAATGCAACTGACTGCAAGCAGCATAAAATTTGCTCTATTTTAGTGAATTTTTTGCCACTTACTGTTAAAAATTAGTACATGTAGATCTCTAGTCATTGGGTGGCTCAGCAGTGGTCATTGGATAACATCTTGAAGCAAGCACTCAGCCAACTCCACTCTTCTATAAGGGTGGCTAAACAAATCAATAGCAGTGTTAACCATTTTGCATGGAAGGACATAAAGAAATAGTTCCCAGTCCTCTGGGAAGCAACCCCAACTGCTGCACAAGCATCAACAAGCCTTCTGTTGGTCAACAATTTATGAAGAGGAGTACTACTTTGCCTATTCAGTTGTTGAAGAAATAATTAGTGTCAAACCTGTTTGGAAATCATTCCTTACAGAAAGATATTCCAATCTTCACCAATATACTACCCAGTTTGAGCTGTCTTTACCCTCGATCTAAACAATGGCATAACATGAATCTCGATATAACCTAAGTCATAGAAACTACTTGTAACACTGTTATTACATCATCCTGTCCTCATCAATAACACGTAGCAAATAAGGGTACAATTTTAAAATAATATATCATTGTGATTAGAGCATGAAGGTACCAAAATAGTCAAAACCAAACCAGTCTTGTTCAGACTCAGTAGGTACTAAAACTAATTATTTCAGGTATACCCTACTGAGCTACTACTTTTAACTACTACCATGAAAACATAAATAGCTTACCTTGCTATAGTGTACAGTACCAGTAGTGTAAAGCATACATTAGTGTACGGTATGTTAGATAGAGTATGATGGCATCTAGTGCCTGTACTGTACATCTAGATGGCAGGTAGTATTTATACTACAGTAGACTTGTATGTAGTAGAGTTATTCCATACATAAGCTATCTCTTAGTCCACATCTTTCTCTCTGCTATTTACTTATCTATACACTTTCATATACATGTATATACATTTACCCAAAAGTGTAGACTGAATAATAGACTGCAGTAGGTAATGTGGGGTAACTAAAAATATTACTTGGGCTGAGATTCTAGGATTGAAAGGCTACCTACCAATAAACTAGCTGTTAGTAGTTATAATTATTTGTCTGGTAGGGAATGACAACCCTCCCTCCCAGGACATAAATTTCAAAACCACTACTTTGATTTCAGAACTTGTTTGTGGAAAATTGCATGCAATAAATCATATTCCATATTTGGCTAGATAGAATACAAATAGATTATATATTTATAAATAGGACATAAAACTTATATGCAAGTAGTAGTAGTATTTATTTAGTGTTCATAATAATACATACATTGAAAGAGTAACTATGTACAATAAAAATCATGACACATTAGATTTTACTATAACATTATTTAGTTTGTATGTACATTATCTTTAGCTGGAATCACTAGTAGTTATACTGTGTAGAGGAGAGACAGGCATATTACTGAGGTTAATTGTTCATATATACTTGTACAACAGGCGTAGTAGTATGTAGTATGTATATAGGGATATGCAGTAGGTGTACTGTATACTGTATAGTTCTACCAGCTTGTGATTACAATAGTTATCACTATTATTCATAGACTAGTAGGATCTTAGCTTGCAGACACTGATCATATACCTAGAAATTAAAGTATAGACAAACTACATTTACAAGTAAGAGTAGAGTAACAGTATAGTGGAGGTAACATAGTAGCAGAGATGCATTAGACTGGAGTAACTAACTAATACACATACAGGTAGAGTAGTTGGGGTATTTAAACTGCAACAAACAGACCATTAAGACTCAATGCAATTAGAAAAGTAAGGTAGGTTTATTTAGTACATCACCTAACCATTACTATATTAATCAAGTAAAAACACGTTGGTGAGAGTGGACAGCCATGGTAGCCATATTATACATGTATGTGCTACCACTACTACTAGTTGGTTCCCAAAATTACTGTGGCTGCACATACATAACATTGCGCAGTGTTGTTTACTACCTACTGTATAATAATGGTACTGTTGTCTGTACACTCACCTGAAGGGCAACTAGCTACCTGTCCTTGACCTCGTGTAGGATTCAGCGTCTCCCTGTAAACAACACAACACACGTTTACACATAGACCAGAATACATATATTTGACACGACTACCTGCACACATACTACACATACTACCTGCCCACATACTACCTGCACACATACTACCTGCACATATACTACCTGCACACATACTACCTGCACTCATACTACCTGCACACATACTACCTGCACACATACTACCTGCACTCATACTACCTGCACACATACTACCTGCACACATACTACCTGCACATATACTACCTGCACACATACTACCTGCACACATACTACACATACTACCTGCACACATACTACCTGCACATATACTACCTGCACACATACTACCTGCACACATACTACCTGCACTCATACTACCTGCACACATACTACCTGCACACATACTACCTGCACATATACTACCTGCACACATACTACCTGCACACATACTACACATACTACCTGCACACATACTACACGACTACAGTACACAGGGGAGAAGAGAGACACTACTTACCAGTGGTAGCATAGGGAGCAGAGTATGTTCGAGCCTGTCCTCCGCCATAGTTGTTAGATTTAACAGGTCCTCCTCCACTGGACTGTTGATCATACCCACTACCATTCACGCCTACATAGTACACAGTATAATCAGTACAACCCAAACCACCTTAGCTACTCACTAGTTTGGAAGAGTTTACAAACACAGCACTGAAGCTGGTAGGAAAACTAGCTACCAGAGCACAACATGTGCATATTGATAGATGTCTGTTACTAGTGGAATGCTTTACTAGTTTAAACTATTCGCGTGCCTAAAGTATTCGAATGTCTAATGTATTCACTACCCACAATTTAGACATAGTGGGCATATTTGAAGTGGCAATAAAATGTTTGACTAATTTCTGATATAATCAACACACTATTCAACAGTAATAGCACTACTGCTAACACTAAGAATAGATAGAAAAGGTCGGCTAGTGAGTGTACCTGTGTATGAGTTGGTACTCTGGTCACCATATCCAGACTGTTGTTGAGTGTTGCCTGTATTGGATCCGTACTGCTGAGCTGCTGCATAAGTCTGTTGTTGACCTCCTTGTTGCTGACCGTAACCTGATGGACATACAACTGACCATTAACCAGTAACCTTTTACTAACACGTGGACTAACATACATGTACTGACAGTATACAGTATTATAGAGTTCAACTTATGTTTCACTAAAATTGTACAAAGCATCAACCTGGAGTTTATTTCAGTTGTGCTTTCCAATGGTTGGTTGAACCCGCCCTAATGCTATGTTATTCAAAATTCAACAAGCACCCACTAAACCTATAGATAGAGAGGTGCTTACTTTGGTTATATGCAGATGTGTCTGTGTTACCTTGAGCCTGTCCTGTACCACTGGTGTTATTTGAGTAGCCAGTCTGCTGTTGCTGCCCGTACTGTTGCTGTTGATTGTAACCAGTCATCTGATTGTTGGCACTGTATCCCATCTGTGATTGGTTACCTGCAGATATACAGCAATACGTTATAACCATCGGAGAGGAGGTAGACCAGCACTAACTGAGGGGGCAGGTATACACCTGGTTGTGTATCCAATTATCCTCCTGGTAAAACCAGTAGGTGGTTTACGCAACACCTACACTCTGATGAGTATAGAATACACCATAGTATAGTAGCTAAAATTGATGTACGATGTACATTATATAAAAGAAATACAGCTACAACTGAGGAAAGAATGAGTTGTTTGAAGCACCTGCTGCTTCCATTCTACAACATAAAGTCTATCTTCCCTGAAAAGCTAAAACATAAGCAAACAGGGCAGTGATAAGTGCATTAATAGGATATGCTACTGAGCGGGATATGCTACTGAGCAAGAGAGAGAGACTAACAGTTCCACCAATGCTATCTGTGGGCTACCTAAGATAACAAATATACAGTTTCATTACCCATGTTTCCCTGCTGTGTGCCACCCATGTTTCCTTGAAAGTTCCCCTGATTAAAGCCGCCTTGCATACCACCTGAAAACCAACAATTAATAAGCCAATGAAACTACCTGTACAAAAATGTTCACTGCTAAAATGCAGTCATAGCCGTTCAGAAATCAAGGTGCTGGGTGGGCCTTTGGCAATGCCGGTTTTGGATAAAACCTATAGCATAACCGTGTTTAACATTTCATGATGGTGAAACAATGATATATAACACAAGATTGAAACAATCACCTGATACAAGGTAATGACTGCACACACACATACCTTGCATCATTCCTTGGTTGTTCATCATTCCTTGGCCCATCATGCCTTGATTTCCCATCATGCCTTGATTACCCATCATTCCTTGATTACCCATCATGCCTTGGTTACCCATCATTCCCTGGTTGCCCATCATGCCTTGGTTACCCATCATTCCCTGTCCCATCATGTTATTACCCATCATTCCCTGTCCCATCATGTTATTACCCATCATTCCTTGATTACCCATCATGCCTTGGTTACTCATCATTCCCTGTCCCATCATACCTTGATTACCCATCATTCCCTGTCCCATCATATTATTCCTTCCCATGTTGTCACCTCCTTGGTTGAACCTGAAGTACAAAGTTGGGAATATGAGCAAAGTATTTCAACACTGAGGTAACCTAATGTACATGTATAATATGATGCTACATAAGATTGCATACATACAATAATGGAAGTACAATGTACATACATGTATATAACAAGATAGTTCGAAGTGCCAATACCTGTTGAAGTTACCCTGTCCACCTTGACCATTTCTCAACTCGTTGGGACTCCTGGCTTTCTTCACCTCAACTTTAACTCCCTGAATGTCCACTTTCCTATAAGGCTGTGATGAGGCATACACTACAATACAACACCAAGGATTTGAGAGCAGTGTTGTATAATGTACATGATAATACAGGTAACATACAAAATATTGTACATAAAATGCACGCACATGTACATGTACTTACAGTAGCACTTGTCCACAGAGTCAAAGTCTGTGAAGGTTACGAATCCAAATCCTTTATTTCGGCCAGTTTCCTTGTCAATAAACATCTGCACTTTGTCAACAGTACCAAACTGAGAGAAAAACTCCCTCATATCTTCCTCCTTGATTGGATCCCTTATCCCACCAACAAATACCTTGTTCACGGAGGACCTGTCTAACGATGTTTGCTCCTAAAATTTGTATTATCAATGCGTGTAAATGAAGGCAAGGGAAAGGCAAGTAACAAATGGAGACATTTGACAAAAACAAATCTAGTCTGAATACTTACACTCTTGGGCACAACACGCTTTGTATCAACAGTTTTCTCATCAATAATGTGTGGTCTTTCCGACTGAATAGTGTCAACTATAGTAGAACTCTCAAATGTAGCAAAGCCAAATCCTCGAGACCTGTTAAAAAAGGCAATATGAATATTAGAACACAGTTGTACACAGCAATTACAATAGTCAGGAAGTTGCCATTTTATTTTGGATATATTTTAGAATTTGTTGAGAGTTGATGTTAGCACGCACTCACCTTTTCGTATTATTATCTTTCATAACAATACAATCCGTGACAGTACCATAACGTCCAAAGTAGCTGCGCAGTGAATTGTCATCTGTTTTGGGGCTCAAACCACCAATGAAAATTTTTCTCAAGTGTTCAGCTTGTTCCTGCAAGTGACAAATTTAGGGACATCTTAATATTAACACATACAATGGGAAGGATAGGAGATACGTTAATGTTCTACACTCGAAGGTCGATGCAGTTATGAGTTAAAGCAAAGTTCAAAGGAAAGTTGGGATTTCCCAGATACAGGTAATACTTATGTCAAGGACTGAATATTACCAGACACTCAAAGGTCGATATTCTAAACCCCAAACCAGGAACCACTAATCATTTACTTACTCCTGTTGCTTCAGCCATTGTAAGTGTTAGCAAAGTTTATGTCTTCCTTAAAACGACACTCTTCAAACTTTCAGTTGTTTAAAATGGCCGATAATCAGGTCACTTTTTACTCTCCAAACTTTATTTGTTTGTATGGCTAAATATTTTAATATGTCAAATGCATAGCAAAATTTTATGTTATTAATCTAAATTTATAAAAATGCACAAAATTGTCAACAACATTACAACACTTGACCTGTTAATTTGGATACAGGCTTTGTGGGTATAAAGTTTCGCGGGCCATCGCTCAAAGTCCGAGACTTTCCCATGTTTTTGTTTTGTCACATTGATAATACCTCGATGTAAATGTACTTCGTTAACAAATTATACATTACATTCGCCATGCTATACATTGGTTGCATACTTGGAACTTGTATCCTTAGTTATTATAAGTCACTATACGCATTAGCACGAGAAATATGACAACAATCATGAAAAATAAAATGAAAACCATAAAATCAAAATCAAAATGACTTGCGAATCGAATGAAATCAATGAAATGATGGATGATGTTATGTTGAGGATGAATTCTTTTATTTCATATTATATTTTTTATGTACAGAAAAAAGCCTCCATTTGCAGGCAAGATTAGAGGGTGGTGTGTACAATATAGTACAAAAAATAAGCTGCGAATCAAACCAATCGGAAGTATTCTGAAAAGAGAATGTCATGTGTGATAAAGATTGACATCAAATAATTATAATAATAATAATTATTATTTAATTATAATAAAATGTTATTTGTGTTACTCAACTCCTGAACTTTCTCCCGAGGTTTTTAGTGTCAAGTTAGCTTTACAAGCTCATATGAAAGATCTTAGTTGTGTTAGCTAGTTTGGTGCTATTATTATTGTATCTATTTATATTATTCTATTGTGCCCGGCTGGGAGTTAGGTGCAGAAGTGGAGAAATTTGAGATAGCCTCTGTTTTTCCCCAAAAAATGAAGCAGGAGAAGTTGCTTCTCAATATTTTGTTGGTTGACCGCCCAAACCCCAACCACAAACAAGGAATTAAGGCTATCCTAATTTCTCCACTACTGCACCTAATAGCCGGCTGGGTAGCAAGAGTAGCTCGAATTTGCGACAGTTCGAAAAAGACAAGTTTGAAACAAGTCGTTTTGAAACCCAACCCCCAGATTTCAACTAATTTTTTGTATAATATATTAGATCTTTTTCGTTTTTACTACTACTAAGTTGTATAATGAATATAGCCTCCTTAGCCGAATGGGCTGACATCTGGTGCATGTCACTCAACGCTGCCAGATGCTCGATTACGATTTTCAATCATAAACCGACAGCTCCAGCGGCATGCTACACCCTAATGGCGCACAACTCGACACTGAAATGTGATCACCTCTCACATTAGTTCAAAAGTTACCAAAGCTAAGCGACAACTGGGTATGGTTGGGGGGGGGCACTCCATAGATCAACCAAAGATGCTAAACTGCTTGCATACACTAGTCTCTGTCGGCCACACATGGAATATGCATCTGCCGTCTGGAATCCCGTCCATGAATACCAAATTAACTACATCGAAATGGTAAAACACAGTGCTGTGCGCTACATCTGTAACTTAAAAGATAGAGTTAGCATATCTGCTGTCCTCAAGAAACTTAATCTTGATACGCTTAGGAACCGCTGCAGGAAGAACCGACACAACCTCCTCTTACGCATTTTGGTGAATGAAGAACACCGCGAAGCTCTTGCCAATGCTTATGATGAGCTCATGAACAATCATCCTGCTGATGCAATTGTCACTAGAGCTGCTACAAGAGGTGACCCACCCACTATTTATGCAAAAACTTCTGCCTACCATGGTAGCTTCCTGCCTAAGACTATACGTGAACTCAAGTCACAATTACTGCAATAAATATAGCAACAAATAGATATTAGTGTAACATGTTAGTATAACATGAACACATGGCCACAGTAATCCTGACAAAAAACCAAAAACATATGAGGCGTACCCCTTGCATCACGCTTTAGTACGTTCTAAAGAAGAAGACGTAAGGGCTCTCAAGTTCTCGGATTTCCCGAGTTGTCCTCTCTTGTATAAGCGGGGCAATATAGTTGGAAACCATTTATGCTGATTTTAGTTATTTGTTTTTCGGCACTAATATTGTTTTACCCCAAGTATATTATGTGTATTGTATTTTGGTGAAATACAGGAAAATAGGCTACCCACTTCCTCCATTCACTCATGAGAGTTTATAAAAGATATGAAGAAGCTGTCTTCTTATTGTAGTATAGCCTCAAATAAATAAGAAATTTTCTTGCTAGTTGCATTTCCTTCATGTTTGAAATGAAAACTACAAGGAAATATATATGTTGCTAAGTATCATGCTATCGAAAGTGTAGATGGCATTTATATACTCTTGGTTAATAGAAAAGTTATTGAATAAATACCTTTCCATGGTTTTCCTTTCTAAGGTTAACTGGGTTACCTAGATGATATAGACTGCCCTTGTTTGAGATCAATTTGTAGCAGATGACGTCATCTGCTCTTGCATTAGCAGGCCTTTTTGAATAGCTCTAAGTACTATCGAACAAGCAATTCAGCTTTTTGATTGGTTTTGTTCAATTTTGATAATTCTCCTTTAATACAGACAAAGCAGCACCCTTTATATAAAAGTGGCTCCGCCCATGGTTTAAGGAGCCAATGAGCCTTCGGCTACATATTTTTGCACATTGTTTGTACACAAGAAGTCTGAATCATTGAGTAATACACGCAACAATTAGACATAAAACCATTATTACACCTAATGCCCAAAGGAGGTACGACACAGGTCGGCCCATTGACGTCAGGCTCAGAATTTTGATATAAGTAAAAGCATTATACCAAATTGTACAATGTCACAATTAACATTCAGTGTGCATCTGGCCATCAACCCACATGTACAATTAGATGTACAGTTCAAGGGGAGTTATTTACAATAAGGAGTTGAGTACATGCAAAATGGCCAAGCTATAATGCTGGTGAGTACAGCAATTCTAGCTGTTCATCACAATACGCATGGACACCCAAGTTTGAAACTAGATAGAGTGTTAGCTCCCACAGAGCCGGTGATTTCTGACCCCATTATAGCTTTCACACCCACCCCACAAATGTCGTAACTGGAAGTTTTAATTGCTGCTTGACACGGTACAATTAATTGAACTGTATTAAATCCTGATATATGTATCGACCCATCAATACAGATTATTGCAATGTATATTTATTTCTATGACATCTCAGCTTTGGTAGGGAAGCTGGATGGGTGATGCAATTCAACCTCCATACGTTTTGCTGCTTTGGACCTTTTGAGGCAATGCTCTGAATTACCTGCCAATAAATAAGTAAAATAGCTTTTGTGTGCATATTTATTAAACAGCAAATATGGCTGAAGAACCGACCAATGCATCTCCAGTTACTGGTGAGGAGGAAGAGGAAGAAGAAGAATATGTTGTAGAGAAGGTGGTGAATAGAAGGGTCAAACATGGCAAGACGGAATATCTACTCAAATGGAAGAACTATGATGAGTGAGTGTTTTTCTTGCAAAGTTAGAGCATTATCATACTTTCAGATGCAAAGGACATGTACGTGTATCTGTACAAAATGGCGTTTGCCATACTATAAAATCATAGTTTATATCTCGCACTCTCTCAAAGCCTCTCCTGCTCTACTGTTGCATGTCTGTTCAATAAATCTAGATATACAGTGGAACTTGCTTAATTCAAACTTCAAGGAACCGCCATAATTGGTTTGAATTCGGCCTGAGTTTCAATATGTGGTATGTGTGTTCAGCAAAGTGAAAAGTGGATCACCTGACGTGATTGGCTGTTTCAGTCTAGAATTGCAGAGTTTGTCCTCATTCTTTGTAGTTCTGAGAATACATGGGAACCAGAAGAGAACCTCGATTGCTCTGAACTCATCAATGAATTTGAAGAGAAACGGAAAAGACAGGAAGAGGAAAAGCGAAAGTCAAAATCCAAATCAAAGGTTGAAGAACCAAAGAAAAAGAAACAGAAGACTGGGCCAGAGGTTGGTTACTCTATGTGTAGTGTGGTTGAGTAAGCCATGCTGGAGTATTTAGTATTTTTACTGGGGTTGCGTTTATTATGGACTTGCTGGAAGGTACTTTTCAGTTGTTGCCATCCAAATCCGTCCAATATGTGGTTATGTAGCCGCTATTCATGCTGCTAGAAATTAAGTGAAAATACACATGATGGATGAAGGGGTCGAAGAGTAGTAATTAGTGTAAAGTGAACAACCGTCACAGAGTGTCTCTTACTTTTACTGTAGACTGAAGAAAAGACCTCTAGAGGATTCAACAGAGGATTGCAGCCCGAGAAGATTATTGGTGCAACTGACAGCGGTGGTCAACTTATGTTCCTCATGAAATGGTGGGTCTCAACTTACCAGTCTATTCTAGTGGTTTAGTTGACAGTTTTATGTCTAAATGACTTGTATTTACCAGTTAGTATACATTTGACTGCGCATGTACAATGTACCTGTATGTGCTACTTTCATGAATGTGCTCTATCGACCTTTTGTATTCAGCGACTCCTCTTTGGTGTTTGCAGGAAAGACTGTGAAGAGGCGGATCTGGTGCCCGCTAAGCAGGCTAATGTACGATGTCCTCAGGTAGTCATTGCCTTCTATGAGGAGAGGCTAACTTGGCACACTCCAGAGGACGAGAAAAAGTAGTCTTCATCCTCACTTCTATGCTTTACCCTTCCTTCCTCTCTCCTATACTGCAGCAGCATCCAATCTTCTCCTACCCCATAGCAGCAATATGACAGCACCAGCCCATACTTTTCCCGTGATGCCTTATGTCTCCGTTTGCAGCGTACTGTCTATCTGTTGTGGGGTGTCACAGTAATCAGACGGTCACCACCTTCTGTGGAATGTCAGACAAATCAGACAGTTACTACACGGTGCATTGTTTTACTTGTTTGACTTGGTGCTTGGTTGCCTTTTAGTTCAAGGGCTATAATTGTTCTGTGGTGGTGACCTTCTCTATGTACATACAGTGTTCATATTAAATACCATGTATATTTTATCTTAGAATATTTGTGGAGATTACTCAGTTCTGTAATTTTGTATGGTGTAATATATTATTTTCATTCTAGTATCATGTAGTCATTCTAAATTTTATATTCATGTTTTATCACTACCGTTAGAATTGGGATATGTTGCTATAATAAGACTAGTTCTACTTAAAACGTGCAACATAGGTCTGGTTTGTGATACCCTCTCAGTCACTACTCTGCATACTTTAACAGACCCCATACTCTAGGCACACTCTAACAGACGTAGGTAGCACTGAATATTAGAGGTGTCATCCATGTCTAATACACATAATATAAAAGACCAAGTCTTGTAGGATAGCCACATAAATAAAGTCTGTAGATAACATCCTTGGTATAACTAATTAAATATAGGATGGTTTTCCAGGTTGAGTGTTTCAGCATAGAAGGCATTTAGTGCTTATTGATCAGAATTAGAAGTTATCCTCTCTCTGTACTTCTTGTTGAAACTTGAAAGAGGACAACTTCTAATTAGAATTGATAGCTTGTGATTACTTATGGACAATTCAATTTATATTCCTGCCAATAAAATAATTCGTCCTAGATCTCATGTACAAGTTATACAGCAGTAGTATTTAACAGTTGCCAATTGCCTGCACTGTGATTTATTGACGCCAATGCATAGTAAACAACAATATTCTCGAGCATATGGGGGGAGTCTGTTTTGTAGACAATATAGCAAAAGTGACTATCATAATATGTACATGACTGTTGCAGGTCAACTTCATTTTTAAGCAGAAACTATCTCCTATCTCTGGTTTAATAGCCTCACAAGTTCTCTCTTGTTCCCAATGAGTCTTGCTATTCTATTCTTGATCTGTAATCTGTTTTTCTCCAGCATTCCACCAAGTACATTGAGTCCAGCAGTGAATGGATGTTCTAGCACCCCACTTACCTATCAACACAATAATAGACTGGGTGGCCACAGAATATACATGTAAACAGGCAAACCATTCATTACAATTAGTCAGATATTCAAGCTACATGTACCAGTGGTAGCAACCAAACAATTCTTTTGGAAGGTACATAACCCCTGAAACATACATGTATTTCATTGTTTATAACCATGGCACATAAATAGTTAAAAGTTGTCCTCTCTTGATTTCTGTTCATCTCAAAAATGAGGGGAACAGAAATTGATAGAGGGCAGTTTCTATTTATGGTCGGTAGCTTATGAGTGTCTACGTTTGTAACCCAACCTATTGTATGACTGAGTACGATGCTAAATGAGTAGCCATGGTACTTCAACTGGGCTCCTCACTCTACTAATAATACACTGCACATACATGTAGTATACTGTATAATTCTATGTAATTAATGCAATGTATATATAGTTATTGCTTATGGCTCTCACCATGTGTTGATGCCAATGAGTAAGTATTTTCATGAAGCATTTCTCAAGGTCTTGCGTCTGCCAGAAAGGTAGTTGGTCGACATCTTCATCAAATATACTAAACAACACCATTGTTACCAAGTCCTGTAATAGAAGCAGCAGTAGCACAACAATGTGCATTACAGCATGTCATGAAAAACCACATAGACAGTGAAAGTAGTTTGTGCAAGGTTATCTCAATGTAAAAGAGAAGATAACTACACAATATAATATGTCAACTGTATAGCGATACTGTAGACGACTATAAAATAGATGTACATATATGTAGATATTGTGATTGGCTACAGTCATACACTGTCTGATAATATTATCAGACAGTGTATGATACCACAATATACACTAATTTTATATATACATTGCATTGTGCGCTATAAACATGCCATGTTTATAGTGTACACGGCAATGTACATGTATATATAAAAATAATGTATTGTGGTATCTACTGTAATTTGTATTTTTGGTAGTATGTGTGTATGTTGTAGTGTGTGCTGTGTGGCTTACCTGTAGTGTGCACATATTACATTGCAGTATGTATCGTAGTATGTACATTGTATATGTTACAATACACATTACAACACAGCCATGTACATGCTACAGTGCATACCTATAAATGTAATGTACTGTTCTATAAATATAATGTACTGTGGCGTGTACATGGTTGTGTTGTAATGTGTATTGTAATATATACAATGTACATGTATGTACTATATTATGGTGTGCTCTAAAATGTGTATGTACATGCACATTGTGCTATTGGGTGTGCTATTAATACATGGTAATAATGTAAGTTACTTATATTGGAAGTGTGGCGGGGGTCTAAGTCTAACTGTCATTTTCAAATTGAACAACTCAAAGTTCCATATACGTCTAGTGCTAGCGGCATTGACAATCTACACATATACACTATAATACAAGTGACCAATAATTAGTACATGTATACACCACACCCTGCTTGTATGTACAATATATACATGTACTGATGTACATTAATAGTTTATAGGATAGACTCAAAGTTCATATGGATAGTTTATATGGATAGTTCAAAGAGACGATTTACTTTATACTAAAAGGCTAATCAATAAACACAATCATGCATCAGGCTAGATACAGATGAATATGCTACACCACATGTAACAAGTTAAAGATATAGTAAGGTTCACATTTCCCCAACAGCCATTGGTGAAAAGGCTTCCGCTTAAGGAATTTGAATTGGAGTTGTCCTCTTATGTTTGTATCCGATTTTGAAATAATTATTATTTAACAAGGTGTGACAGGATAATAATCATATAGGATATAATACTAGCCTGTGGGCAGAGTGATAGAATGGGATCCAATGCACAGCAAATGTGTAGGAGACGAAGAGCTTTGCTTCTATTTCCTCTATCGGCTAAATTCATAGCATGCAGTAACCTCTTAGCCCTATTTGGGTTGTCATACCTATATGTACATAAATTTATTTATTTATAAGTAAAATATTACACTTACATGAAGTATGCAGGAAATTCATAACACAGCAGCATAATTATATATAGTTGATGATGCATAGTAAAATAAGTCAAAACACAGTTCAAGGTTGTATTTAGTGTAGTTCAGTTATATTTACAAGTATATGTATACTCATAGATAAATGGCATTCCACAATTGGTAACAGTAGGTAATGTAGGCCCACATATAAAAATTAACATTGACATGGTAAATTAAATTCATAACTGTACAGGCAAGCAAGCTTATACATAAAATATAATGATGTGGCAATACTCTTAGATGATTGAAACATTGGAATTTATCAATATTGTGTACTTGCACCCACCTCCATAGAGTGTCACTATCAGGGTCCTTATCAAAGTAGTAAGGTCTGGCCACATATATCGTCTCCTCTTCCTCCTTCTTTTGTAACTTGGCATGCAGAGCAGGTACTATGTTCAACCTTATGTAATCATCCAATATAACAACTACTTGATGACTTCCATCACCATAGCCTGAGTTATTGCTGTGGAAGGGGAGGACTGATCCACGTCCCACACTCTGGCATATGTGAGTCATTAACTCGTGAATAGCCGCACTGATTTTTACCGGAGAGATGAGATTTTTGTGAGAATCTGATCTGATGGACTGGAATCTGTCAAAGCTTGGGTTCCTACTCATATGAATAGCTGTGTATCCTTCGTAAGTGTCACGTAATCGGAAGTCGTTGAACTTCAACGGAAAATATAAATCTAAATGGCTATAGTTTTGTTTCGTGAATAGACTGTTTACTGCTGGTCCACTGAAGTATGGATCGGCAAATTTTAGACTGTGTCGGTTTTTATTTATACGATGAGCTATTGTGTAGAGGAAGGAGTTAACTTTATCAAGCACATCCCCCACTTGCATATCTGTTACTGTTAGGTACTCAGTCTCAAGTTCTTCTAAAGCTTTAGCTACAGGAGTTTTTGCAGAGCCAAACGTCTTGTCTCTCCTTAACCTTTGAGCTGAAGAGAGCCTTCCTATTATTAGCGGAGGACCTCTTATCCTAGTTGGGATCCTAGGCAGAACTGTAGGGACGGTACGAGGCTTCTCCACCTTCCTCATTTTGGTCTTTATTACTGGAAGTTTGTGTACCTTAGGCTCCACCATCACTGGAAGCTGTGCCTTCAAGTATACAATGAGACAGTTACATTGTATCATCAATGATAAGATGATAGCGCACTGGACAGACGCATGTTTTCTGGAGCAAAGCCGGTATAATGTATCTGAATCCAATCTAATAATCACTACACATATAACTACAGGTAAAAATATAAGTAATGTTTTATAAAAATAGCAACAGTTTCTAGCCCGAGTACCAGCTCTATCCAACCCAACCAGTAACTGTTGGCTTGAGTAGGTTTAGAACCTATCTGTGCTCACCTAGCCAGTCGTAAAGTTGAAATATACATCTCCAAATGCACATAAATACTGTTAACAAGTGAGATAGATATATAAATGGGAAATTAGTGTTTAATTATTACTAATGCTCTAAAACAAATATGTTATGTGTTTACCCATTGATGTAATACAAAGAAGTGATAGATTTCAAAAGTCAGCAATCAGTCTCATTCAGCACGTCTGTATTAAATGGCAATTAGTAAAACCAACATCATCTGTTTGTTCAACTCCTTGGTTATGTAGTGTAAATGTACATGCCTACATATATTAAGTATATTACATACCATGCACACATATTCCTTATGTACATACATGTACTTATATGATTGCAAACATATACAAATGAACACCTTCACTGTACAGTGTGTGTACATACAGCCTGCACCACTGTACATACTTATATTCTACTAAAACACTAGTCAAACTTACATACATGTACATATACTCGCATGACTACTGCACAATATTATGTATCACTTCTACAAGTATAACATAGTTCACATAATAAACTGTGCTACCAGTCAGTATTTGACTATTTTCTATAAAATAATAATTTAGTGACTTGAACATCATCATATTAATAACAATCTGTTTATTTCACATGCTCAGAAAACTATTCTATTTGCTATCTATAGTCATTTCTGAAGGTAACAAGTACGAATGTAACAAAATAAACTAAAATACATTGAAGCTCTATACTTACAGGCTATCCTAGATGTCTTCCTGCACATGTATAACAACAACTATAGAGACCACAGTGAGCTCTACATACTGTAGATAGTACACCCCTTACTATGTTAGAATACGATGCTGCGGTATTGTATAATCACATTGTGTTTATTGATTTTTCTCTATCAGCTTCTGTAGTACATTGGATTTGTCATCAAAGCCACTAAGCAGATAATCAATGGGATAAAAAACAATGTTTGTCTGCTGAAACATTGATATCTAGTTAGGGACTTTACTAGGTTTGCTTGTTACTATTACGTAGCCTGGGTTCCAAACTCTCCTAATATTAGGTGGATAATTGATAGGTAGACGTCAGACTATGAATAGCTCATAGCTCAAATTCCACAGGGTGTCTGTTCTTGTGGATGGTTTGGAACCCAGGCTGTGTTTTTCTGTCAATACTGTAAGTGTTTGAAGCTATTTTAGTGATTATTTCAACCTACCTTTCCCCTTTCCTCAAACAAATAATGTGGGTGATTTTATAATTGATTGCATAATTTTAGCAAACAAAAACTCGTATCACAGGACTACCTACATCTTATAAGAATGATCACAGAATAATAAACACAAAGCCAGAAATCAATTTCAAAACTAACCTGGATTATCAATAGTTTTTTGTTCTATATTGCTATGGCTATCTACAAGTGTACTTGTATTTGCAGATTATTTCATTGTTTACAACTTCACATTGTTGTAGGTTTTCTACCCACCCGCATATTATAGTGTATAATATCTTACCACTATTACCAATTTCTTCAATCCGACAGCAGTACTAGTCTGGCAGCCGTAGATTACTGACTGCAGAGGAATATAATACCATAGAATATTATATTAGCAACAATTAGCTGCCACACATGGCGTTGATCTGAGTGCATATCAAGTCAATTGCTTAGAGCACAATGCTGGAAGGTAATCTAGTTATGTTCTTAAATTGTCAAGTACAATATCTCCTTTTATAGCAGACACTGTTATGAAAAAGCGCTTTCATTGATTCATATATTTTCATTGAATGCATTGGAATGCTAAACAACTTAATAAGCAATATTCAAAATGAATGTCCTCTGAATTTTAAAATAATATAAACATGCTAATTTCTTAGGCTATGATCCGGAGAATATAAATGCAAGACGTGATGCAAAAAAAAATATCTCCAACTTCATCAATTGAGATATTTTGGTAATGGATGTCAGAGAAAAGCGTACATTCATCACTAGCACAAGCAAAACATGAGAGGATAACTACTAATATTGTTACAAAATATACACAGCATAATATTATTATACACATGTACTATTTATTTACATCAGCACTGTTATACAATGTATATGTAGCCATATAATATTATAAGCATTCTTCAACGTAATACTAGCAGGCTTAGTACTAATTATTTACTACTTTTATAATACAATTAATAATGTAATGATTATTAAAAGTGTGGTGCCCTGATCAATTGTGCACTACGATGTACAGGGTTTATCTGTTTGTCTGTGCACTCTCATTGCTGTACTGACTGACTAGGGTCTAGGTTGAAGGTAACGTAGATAGCGGCTAGCACTCTCACCGCTGTACTGACCAAGTCTAAGGTAACGTAGATAGAGATTGATGCTCTGTTTTATGCAGATTATACTCTTCTTTTTTCTCTGACTTGCCCTCCCAGATACAGCAGCCGTAGACGCAGCAAGCAAATGTTATGAGCAACAGAATAGTCACCAAGCTGGGTAGTATGGATTCTGTAAACATACAAAATATAGAACTGTACAGTAAATACACCAGTTGGTACATGAGTAGGCCTTCTGTTCAATAGTAGAATAAAAGATAAAGAACTATTCTATTCAGGAACCAATACTGTCTCCCAGTCTCATATGCTTGCTATCTGCACTGAGCTGAAGGGTTTTATTAACATTATATCTATACCTTGTTACCTATTATTTTCATGTATGTACCTTTATACCTATATAACATATACCTACAGCTGCATATCTAATACTATACCAGATAATGTCACGTACATGTCTCTATAGCCATATATTATGTTCCTACCTACTATTTCTGTACATTATTAGTACAGTATTGCGATATCATTGCATAGATGAACGCTAATATTATGATATTATGCCATTATCATATTATGGCATATGAAATATGGCCATGAGACTTTATATTATTTAGCAGAGTGCTGTAATACAAATGATTGCAAAACAACAATATTTTCTCTCAAGACTTTTCACTTGAAAACCAGCTGTGTTTAGAGATTATGCCACCCCAGGACCCACAGTTCATATGAGATACAAGCGTCTTTCATACCTCATTTGAGTTGTGTTCAGGACATGGGCACTTATAGCTATTGAACACGCTTAGAAATAGAGAGAGGAGAACTTCTAATTTTGATCACTAGTTTTTGAGTATCCTTGATTCAAGGTGAGCTAGTTGTTGTATGAAGCTACTTGAGTTGTGATTGGACGCTAGTTGGCTGATTTGCTGCCTGGTGTCCAATCAAGCAGCAAGGAAACAAGAAATATTGCTAATGTAATATTTGAGTACAATGTATTTATTCTCACTTCTGTTGAATGATCGAGATGGGGGGAGAGAGAGAGTAACATAGCACCATATCTAATGATGATTTCATTAACCTAACTTGCAACGTTCCATGAGTGACATGTAAATGTAATATGTGGGTACCGCTGTAATGTTGGTCATACTTCACTGAATAGTGTGAAACCGTGTGAAACCGTGTGAAACCGTATGAAACCGCATGAAACCGCATGAAACCGACAATATACATTTCCATGCTCTAGTCACATACTTTCTGCTACTACTGATAGTTACATACAAATAATATATTAGCATATTTACAAAATTTTAGAATTAAATGCTTTTACATACCCGATGAAATCAGTATCTGTGCTATCATTCATGTGATAGATTTTTTTGATGAATATTAAAAATATGTTTTTTCTACATACCCAGTAGTATGCCATAGCTAGTGCAGAGTAAACAGTTTTACTAGAACTTCAGGCACTTCAACATTTAGCTTTATGTTATACTTTGTTGTTATATTGTACAAGTAGTATGGTAATATTGTGAAGTTTTCGTGTGTGTGTGCGGGTATGAGGCACCAGTACAAGAGAGAAACAGGAGTGGTCCAAAATTGATCTCGCCTTTATTAAATGTACTGGGTGTGAGATGACCTCGTGTACTAACTGGAATGCTGCGTGGGAGTGCTGACCCATTAGATCTGAGTTGTCCTAGCATTTACTTGTACTTGTACCTGGTCTATTCTAGCACTCTCTAGCTGTTAGTCCTAAGGGACCTAACTGTAGGTTGGGCATAATAAAAGATATAGAAGATTGACAATTCACATAATACAAAAGGTTTACAATTAATAAGGCACGGGGGGGGGGGGGGGGGGGGGGGGGGGCCTATTACATCCATGCAATGAGATACAATTTACACAAATAATAAATAATATACAATGTCTGTGCTGAAATCTCCATTTCACCACAATATTAATAGCAAGTACTATTAGTAATTATACTCTTTTGTCTTGCAGATAAATGGATGTACATGTTCAGTCAAGTACATGTACATATTTGACATTACACAGGCTATCATTATAGTTCTATAAATACATGTAAGTAAATCCCTACTGAAGTGCCATGTACTACCAGGTATCTCCCATCCACTGTCCTATCCAGGTATTAGTTTGATATAGCAGTGATATTATCACTATAATATAACTTTATTAGCCACTAGTAGAATGCTTTAAGTGAATGAAAACTAAAGAAGGATTTACAACCGATTGACTACTCAACCACCGTAGTATTCCAAGAAACAATCCACACACACCTACATACACCCGTAAGTACATGTATATGTCATCGAGGTTGGTGGTGACAGGTGGTAACAGGTGGTGACACATTTAAAGGCAATTTCTAGATCGATGCTAGTTCTATTTTATTACATACAATAATAATGGATGTAACAGTGTAGAACTCTAGGTAATACACACATTGTGTAACGATATAATATACATGTATAGTGTTATAGATGCAATATACAAATGTGCGTGTGTAATATATGTAATATACAAATGTACATAGCTAAATAGATATCTATAATTATTTCAAGTAGTTGGTAAAGAAGAGCACCTGCCACCAAAACCCTCTCCAGTTGACTCAAGTTCTGCGGTTATGGTTGGTGGAATATTGTAGATGTGTTTATAAACGTGAGCCTGTGCTCCTTCCTAAGATTATTTCACTTTTAGTGTACAATTGAGACATCACTCTAAAACTCACATAAGCTACGCATGTAGTCCTTTCCAAATATTGAATCTTGCAAGGTTCCTAATAAGGGAATCACCTACTGCTATACGTTTTAGTAAGGCTCTACAATGTACATGTGAACCTACAGGAGGAAATTACACAGCCTACAATCACACTTTTTATCAGCCTTGAACTTCTCTCGCTTTTGCAGATTTTGGCACAAGTTCCAGGATGAGGGAGTTCGATTATATTTGAGTCACATCAAAGACGAGACTCTTAGATAATTAAGTTATTGCAGTACACGTTTGTACGCATAACAGAGACATAACAGAGATATAGGACCCCATAAGCAAGATATACATAACATATACATGAGGTATAATATTATTGAATACAGTAGTGAAGTAGGCCTACTGGATTATGATATTGGAGCACATGTTGTATATTATAATATTTGGCCATGTGAGTATAACGTGCTAAAAAGTTAAAACTTTTGTGAAACAGATTTTTCCTTGTTCAAGCTGTATATCTCCAGGTTTCAGAGTCCAAGTACAAAGCATATATCGTATATTATCATGATATGATCCATATAACTACACAGTTTATGGTAATTTGTAAACTCTATACACACAGATTGTACACATGTTTATGTGCATCATGTACATGATTGTAGTCTTGCACATGTGTAAATTGTATTTAGTGTATATAATGTGTATTTCTGCTAAAATAACAGATAAAAGTTATATGCTATTCAATCAGTTCCAAAACAAAACAATATACTGGCTACCAGGTAATGAGTTAATTCACATACCTGACATGATTGTTATTCATTTACATTTTATAACAAGTAATTAACTTGTTTGTATGGTTTTGCTACGATGTCTAACAATTATCTATTCTGTTATGGAATGACATTATAAATGTTGATTATATGGCATATTTAGTACATACATGTAGTTATGATAGATATACATGTAATATACATGTAACTACATAACGATATGCATATTGAATACTGTATATCTCTTGGTTAATTAACCTCCAAACAAACTTTAGGTAGCGGAGAGGAAGACGGGGAGTTCAACAGAAGACGCTACGTGTCTCAAGACATGGGTTCAGCTATTCTTACCAAAACTTTGCGGAACATATTTTTGTACACTTGTACTACTATTTAACAGGGCAATTAGTTAGGCTTATTCCATGTAGCGAAACATATCGGCAATAGTAGCTGGTGTAGGTACATGGAACACTTCTGGCTACTATGTTCCTATAAAGGCCATATTAAAAGGGGTTAAAAACCTTTATATTCCACGACAATATTACACCGCGCATTGAGCACTCACAGAAACCAGAGTACAAGTAAACTTTGTATATACGGTATACCTACCATATACCTGATTCAATGGTAATAGCAGTAGAAACACGTTAATTAATTGCTATGGAACGTAATTATGATATACCATTTGTGCAACAACCTGAAAATTACAATGTACGTATATAATATACATTTTGTACAAATTTGCACGGATGAGAGTATGTAATGTTATTTTGGTATGTAACTCGCTAAGCGACATTTAGCTGTTATATAAAGTGTTTAGTATTATATAGTATATACGGTGTACTTACCTAAAGATGTATCAATTGACATATCCAAGCAGGTTGGTTGTGGCAGTAGCTGACAGTTGACAGCAGGTGCATGAAATATTGCATAACGTTCAGTATTACAGCACGACTGCACCAACCACATTACCCTATTACAGCCAATTGATTCTACTAACCTACTTTCTAGGTTTCAGTTCTGTAGCAGTAGCTCTTCTGCTGCTGGAAGGCTTCTGATTGGCCAAAGAACTCTACATTGTTGACTGATTAATATGTTGGTTAACGATTCGTGGAGGATAATGGTGTTATTCATAAGTGCACAGTGCTAATTATATAAGTCTCAAGTGCTAACCCTAGACCAAGAGTCTGCTAATCAGTCTAATGTTTATATTACTACCAATGAGTATACAGGTTGGGGAGCTGAGGAGCCACCCTCACTCTTCACATAAGATAAGAATTAATGTTATATACTACCCATAATATGTTATGGCCAAAACCTAGCTACAATGTATAGTTTATTAGTAATGTTGATGATATTAAATGTGAACAGTAGCAGAAAATGCGCTTGAACTTTTGCATACTGTGTTGGATAAAGGTCGGAACTTTTAGTTATAGTCATTTTGTTTACTTCCTGTATCAGTGGAATTTCTTTTTTATTGATTGAGTTATTAAACTAACACGTATTTTAATTTTGTTTATGTGATAATGCAGAATTGAATAACAATATATTATGTATTGAGTGGATTTAGATGCCTTTCATGCCTTACCCTACTCGTACTCCGTGCCTCATGGAAATAACTAGGGACGATATCCTGATATTGCAATCCCTATCATTCTCTGTAAATTGCTAGCATGAGCATACTTCGGCAGCTCAATGAGCCCATGTATATATTCAGATGCAATTCACATTTACCTTCAGTTTAAATATGCATATGAGCAGTTGTATACCACAGCCTCAAAATAACAAAAAACCAGGAGTGAAACTTGCAAAGAAACTTCTTTATTTTGCTAAATTACTGAATTACAGCAAAAACTTTCATTCTTATAAAATGCTAAACAAAAAATGTTGGCATTATACATGTACATGTATAATATGCAAGACTAGACAAGATTAAAATTTTGTTGCAGAAATACAAACCTAACTGTAATTGTTATTCATACTGGTTGCCATGACAACATTGCATGGTTTTGTACACATGTGTTCAAATTGCCTTGCATGCATGTCTTTATAGTTATCTACATGTACAAGAATTATACTCGTACAGGTAGGCTGTTTATATAACATATTTTGATGAATTATTATATATTTATACTGTATTAGTGGAATTATAGGCTACATGTACCAAAGTGAGATAGGAGGGTGAATAATATATGGCTTTTACAGCAACAAAAAATTATAAATGAGTTATAGTAATAGTATTTACCCAAAATTGAAATTCTACCATTAAAATGAGATCACAACAAAATAAAGCTGGTAGGACATGGCTGCAAATAAACTGGACTAATAACGGACTTTTGGTAATTGATTTTTGTACTTTTGTCCTGTTTCTCCCTGTAGTCAGGACCTCTATAGTTACATCTACATGCACATAAAATTAATAATTTTATAGCTTTGAAACCTCCCTACATCTACATCTAAATAACGACCATTATTAATATTGTAGAGTATTGGGCAGAAATGAAGGTACATGTATATGAGAGTATAAGGTGTGTACCAATCTCTTTTACTGGGTATACAGACACAAGTGTATACCCTTGCTTTGCTAGTCTCAGTAGCCATAAAGACAATACGCTTCAAGACAATACGCTTCAATACGCTACATTGAGTAGCTAGGGTGATGATATTATAAAAATGTACATTTTTTTCTTTCGAAGTAATTCTGAAAGAAGATTTTCAAAAGTCTCAATACCATCTTTTTCCAGCTGTTTTGGTTCAGGTGCGGCACTCCCTCCATTGAGAGTATATACCCACTTCTAACACTGGTTATAACACAACTTGATTTAACAATTTTATGTAGTAACAGATACAGTTTGTGAATCATAAAGACATAATGCATGTATGTCAATATGACGTTTGTTGTTATATCTCAATTTGAAAAGCGGTATGCAGTATAGGAATAGTTTATTTGACAGTAAAAAGCCTGCACAGTGTTTTATGGTTACCTATGGCAATTTAAATTCCAAGAAATAAAATTCCTCTTCTCTTTACTCCGTTTGTTTCAATGATTATTTTGCAAAAGATGGGCTTAAAAGTTGTGCTCTCTCTCCAACACCGGTGATCAAGAGCAGAAAACTACATGTAGTAATGATTTCATCGGATTGACTCTGGCTATATCAGCAAATAGCACAACTTTAAGCAATTCTTATGGGCCCTGAACATGGGCATTGTTATC
Organism: Bugulina stolonifera; assembly: GCA_935421135.1. Lineage (NCBI taxonomy): Eukaryota > Metazoa > Bryozoa > Gymnolaemata > Cheilostomatida > Bugulidae > Bugulina > Bugulina stolonifera. Next base: position 6,369,892 of record OW285188.1, on the reverse strand, counting down.
TATAGTGTAATAAAATGAATAAAATCTAAACGAGAAATAGTGAAATAACCAGTGGTAGAAGTTGAAGTAGAACAAATGAGGGTGTACACTACACCTGTAATTTTACAGTAATTGCTATTACAGTATATACTAAAGGCTCATGTTTAATGTTGGGTACACTCAGTGTACTTATGATACTAATAGACTAATACTGTAACTATTATATATGCAACAACTACTTGAGTTGGATTATAGCGTAAAACTGGTTGAAGTTGTGACCTCCTGCACACACTAACGTCAGTATATCGAGTTTTCCCTACATCTCTCGAGATTTCGTTCGATCACAACCAACTCAAAAGTACTATCGAGCTGTGCAAGTGAAAAACAAAAATATTGTTTGATCGACTGAGCAGCAGAACGTGCCAATATTAAACCCTATTCTCTTTGTAAAACGAGAAGGTATTAAGTTATAAATTTAGTAGCACGCTTTCACGTTGCATCTGCATTAAAAATGAGTGGAAGGTATAGCCCAGATGGATATAGTGAAAGGGAAAGAGAAAGGTAAGGTGGGAAAGGTTAGGTAGGAGAGGAAGGATGATGATTATGAAATGATTATGATAATAAATGATAGCTATTATTTTATATTAATTTATTAATATTATTTCATCATGTAATTAATATTTATATTATAATTATTAATCTAGGTATTTAATACATAGGCCTATTATATTGTTAGATATTTTAATTTATATTTGCTGCAATTTCTGAATTTCAATTTGAATTTGGGCCCACAATGATAGCATAATATTCAGCACTTGACCTGTACACATGAATGACTTGTGACTTTGACTTGGGTGCCAAGCCAATGTGTCGGATAAAAGTTTTGTACAGTGTAGCCTATAGCCAACATGGAAAACAGGTCTCAATTGTCTATCTATTTACCTCATCAGTGCTACTAGCAGCACACAGAGTTAGAGTATATCAAGGTTAGCTATGAGGATACACAATGCAGGTATACATCTAGGCTCTGTGTACGTGAGACTGCACAATGCATAGTCACAAGTACATGCAGTGTAAGTAGTGTAGGTGTAGTGTAGGTGTTGTGCAAGTAGTGAATACAATGTACAATCCACTGCAATGATTACTAGATAGGAATTGCAGGACTGGCCAGTGGACACTGTACTGTACCATGTGCTGTTTATATGCTATGTAACACTGTATGCCCTAATATATAATACCACGTAACCAGTCTCGGCTGTAGTGCCAATGTTAGGCCTACTACATAAACCTATATACAATTGTATATAGACTAGTTCTTTACCATAATTGCATAACATACATGTACATCTCCAGCTACACCTTGGCATGGTTTTTCTTGTATTAGAATGTCTACAAAAAAGTGATGCTTTGGTAAAATTTTTTGAGGTTGTCTCCCACTTGACTTCCATTTCTGCTTGACTTGACTTGTGACTTGCATGACGGCTGACTTGACTTGAGGCAGCACTAACTTGACATGGACTTGATTAGCCTCCAAAATTTTAGAAATGACTTGACTTGTTGACTTGAAGTCTGAATTGGACCCAGCTCTGATTAAAAATGGTATAATAAATTAATTATATATTTAGTTATATTTTGTTATTATTATGTCTATTTATATATATGTACACTATATCCTATAATATAAAGTACAGACAGAGTAATATCATTAAAGCAATAACTAGTGGAATATCGCTTGAATATCAATGTGTAACAGGGCCGTAACTTTAGGGGCGGCAGAGCGGCATGGCCGCCCCTAAATTTCAAAATAAAGTGGCCCAAAAAGGGTGTTTTTGAATTCAGGGGTATCAATTCTACGGCGGCCATAGAGTTATCTTCTCCTATGGCCGCGGTAAAGTTTTCCTTACTACGTATTTCTAAGGATGTGGTATAGAATATAGTTTATGCGACACGTTACTTTCTCACAAACCAATCAAATTATCGTATTACTAGAAATAGCCAATCATTATTTACAATCAGGGTGATTAGCCCAAGGTTTGTAGCTACTTATAATTGCAGTTGCATAATATGTAGACTATATTGAATATAAAGCCAAACCGGCTCCATGAATTACTTTAATCTCAAGCTACATAACTTGGAATTTTCCGTACAGACCAAATAACTTGTTGCTACTTTTTAAGTTATAACTGCTTCTTTACAACCTCCGTCCTCCAATAAAAAGATAAACATTGTACAGGCTTCCAAGTAGATTGTTAGCATGTATGTGAGCAAAACTTATTGCTGGATTTGGTGACTACATGAGTGGGGTTTTGATATTATTAAAAATCGATATTAATTAATAAAATGTATTAATAATAAATTAATATTATTATATTTATATTAATTAATATTTATATAATTATTACATAAATATTAATTTATTATTATAATATTTTATTAATATCTATTTTTAATAATATCAAAACCCCACTCATGTAGCCACCAATAATTATTATTATTATAATAAATTATAATAATAATATATATTGTATTATTTAATTAATTGATTCTATTCTTGTTCTTGTCAGTGTTAGTGTAAGAGAAAATATTTTTTCTAGAGAATGAAAACGCAAAATCTTTTGGTGCTAGTGTTAGCAGACTTATCCGTTTATTATTTTTTTTGTTTCTGTATTTTCATTTTGTATCATGATAGTATCCTGGTCAGTAGTTTAAGTAGACTAGTCAGTACTAGTAATGTCAGATCTAGTGTGCTTAAGGTGGCCTAGTTGAGATAATATAGGTCTAATTTCTAGTGAAGCTTTAGTAGTGAGGAATAATTACTTAGAGAACCAATTTAGCCTATATTTTTTCGGCACTCAAACTTATTCTGTATCTGTTTATGAAAAGCTCAGTTTAATGTATCACAGCGTGAAAAATTTCAACTGTCTTGTGCTACTTTGATTTACTTGACTATACATATCTAATATCCAATTATTTTGAGCAGTAATTTTACACCTTAAACGTCCCGAAATTGCATATCTAGGTGGTAATTTTCTAATTTTTTTCCGGGGGAGACCCCCGGGCTCCCCATGCGGGAGGGCGCTGCGCCCCTCCCGCACCCACCCCGCTCTCGCGCTCGGGCAGGCCGATGGCCTGCATAAACACCCGACTTCTAGCCACCCCAAAAATTTTTCAAAAGTTACGCCTCTGTGTAAAATTAAAAATACAAAAACAAAAGGTTAGTATTTTGTTCAGTTAAAGTTGATTGAGTTATAATTCAGTAGAGAATCAATTGAAATAAATCACCACAAAGTTGTTCGATGAATTTTGAGCCCTATTTGACACTTTAGACTCAAATTAGTAATTAGTGCTGTTAGCTGATCGTATATCCGTATATTATATTTTATTATTCGATATTTAGGCCTATGTTCATATGTCCTATGGTTGGATATGCTGTCGCTCTAGCCAATTCATACTGGATTTTTTTTATAATTCCACTCATTGCATCGATGTGATCAGTTTGGGATTAATGAACAATGTAGGCCTATTGTACTGTTTTATATTCCTTCTGATAGAAAAAGGAGCATCTGGTTCCTGTTATGGCAATGGCATAGTACTTTCAGACAAAAGTACACAACTCATGGGCCATTCCATAGGGACTGATCAAATCTGCGTGATGACCCGACTTAGATTCTTTTAAAAGTTTACAGATCAAAAGAGCATCTTTGAATTCTTTTTCGATATGGTCCCGACCGCAGTTCGCTGAAAAGTGGTAACCTTGGTGGGGTAGAGCATGTGTAATAATTAGTTAGGTAACAAATGGCTAGACAGATGGTTTGATGACAGAGATATCAGAATAAAAGATGTCCGACTAATTCCCAGAAAATCAGGTAATAAACTGTTGCGATAGCAGCACGATTTTTCATGACAACATAGCAAAAACAATATGTCTGTTGCCCAAAACCCACAATATATCACTGGTGTACTACTCACTAGTAGGCATACTAGTGTATTCATCGATGGTCGCAGGGCCGTTCATCATGTCTTTTTTTCATCAGAACCAACAGTGTTTATTTGTTCGATTTTTAGTGAATTTGGGTTAGACTCGACCCGGGAGGTGTTTTCGGTGTTAACTGTTGCGATAGCAGCGAAATTTTTTATGACAACTTAGCAAAAACAATATGTCTGTTGCCCAAAACCCACAATATATCACTGGTGTACTACTCACTAGTAGGCATACTAGTGTATTCATCGATGGACGCAGGGCCGTTCATAATGTCTTTTTTTCATCAGAAACAACAGTGTTTATTTGTTCGATTTTCAGTGAATTTGGGTTAAACTAGACCCGGGAGGTGTTTCGGTGACCTCTGACCCCTTCTATGTTGATTATACAGGCTTGAATGAGTAATAAAACTGAAGAGCGCAAGTGAAAGTATCTATGTAACAAAAATTGCAGCTCTAAGCATAATGCAGCGGCTACAGTAGTAGCTTGAATGTTCAGAAATTTTGTTGGAGGTGTCCCCACAACATTTTCCCACTTTTCAACGAGCTGCTGCCGGAACTACATTGTGCATATAGAAAAAAAATTGGTGGCTTCCCACTAATTCAAGGGTGTTCTTTCTACCTGTAAATTTTTGCAAGAATCGGAGTCGGGTCAACACTCAGAATTTGATCAGTCCTCATAGAATGGCCCCAATCTCTTTTCCATTGAGAGAAAGTTTGTAGGCTGAGATTCTGGTGCTCTTCTTGTAATGTTTACGTCTTATATGATAAGCCTACTGCAGATCAGCTGTGCAGTTCTTTGGAAAACTTCAAGGCGTTTGCTGAAGTTTTAGGTTGTTGTTTGAGGGGAGCGCTATGTTCTATATATTGGTGGATTTCCGTCTTATATTTCACACTACTCGGCTTGTAGAGAATGGTGGCTTACTTATTATAAGCCTGTGCCATATTGTGGTGTCATTAGGAAAGACTGGCAGAACCCGAGCCGTTGATTCTGAGAGTTCAAGCCATATTGGGCCCATGTAACAAAGGATTGCATTGGTCAAATCCTTCTATCGGCAATTCTGATTGGTTCCAATGGGCCCGACATGGCATCCATGATGTTCCCCCAGTGACGCTACTCTCACAATAAACAGCTCTGGGCAGAACCCCGTAGTACTCCTGTTTCCTCAATCACTTTCAAATTCTGTTCATACAAAGATGTTTGGTCCAGGTCTAATGTTGATTGCTTACTTAACCAATTTGTGCCAGAAGTTTTTGGTGCCATTAAATGAAGTTTTTTGTAGTTGAGAACACAGTTCTGTGAATCTGCTATCCTACCATCGAGCTGATTTTTGATGTCTACAACTTATTCTATGAGCTTTTGCTTCAAGCAGAAGATTCGGCTCTTCTAGTCAGAATAATTTGAATTCTGACTGGAATAAAATGGATAGGCTTATGTAATTAGAAAGTGGTGCTAATGTTTGTTATTAGAAATGTAATTCAGTGAGTAGGCTTAGTATCCTTTGGTAGAGTATGCCTTTATCAATATTTGAACACTGACCAACTGCAAGCGAAGTAACCTGAAGTCGACTAGTTGAGTTCCTTAGTTTCCAAAATCAATTCTTTCATTTTAATTCTCTTAACTATTAGAGATAGAGACTATAGAAGTGATAGAAGGGATGACGGATGGCAGAGGGAACCTGTTAGCACTGTTCTTATAAAGAATGTACCTGATGACATAACAGAACGTGACGTAAGTATCTACAGTATCTGTACCAGTTATCACTTTACATCACTTACATCATTTATGACATGGGTATGGATGTGATTGCTTTTTATTTACCTGTTTCTATCATTGGATTTTTGTTGATGTATTTAATGGTGATGTTTGTAGCTAGACAGATGGTTTGATGACAGAGATATCAGAATAAAAGATGTCCGGCTGATTCCCAGAAAATCAGGTAATTAACTGTTGCGATAGCTGGGTGATTTTTATGACAACATAGCAAAAAACATATGTCTGTTGCCCAAAAGCCCACAATATATCACTGGTGTACTACTCACTAGTAAGCATACTAGTGTATTCACCGATGGATGCAGGGTCGTTCATCATGTCTCACAGTCAACTGAAAGAGGTACGTCATCGAGCTGGAGCCACGGATGAAGGTAGGTCCAGGTGATTGACCATCTGTTGCCCTGGAGGGTTTTGTTACTGTTTATTAGTGTTGCCTTTGATTAACATTATGTCCAATCTTACACAGGTTCGAGAGGGGCAGCGTTTGCCTTCGTAGAGTTTCACTCGGTGCAAGCTTCAGCGGACTGGATGAATAAACAGCAGGTTGAACTATGAGATCTGCCTCTCATTACTACTCTAAGTGTCATGCTCTAATAGTAATGGTGTCTGTCTGTCAGTCTTTATACGGTAACATCACTTGTTTGCCGGTTTCTATGGCAACAGGTGATCTTGATGATGATTGGTGGATTCTGATGATGCTACAGTAATAGCGATGGCATAGTGCTATATCCACCAATCACTAGCTAGCCCTCTCAAAAATCTACTGTGTTTTCACATTGAAACTAATTGAAGGAAAGAGAATTTAAATATAGCTCATCATACGAGCTGATATCTGATAGTTTATAGATTACTACTTGGTTGTATGTTAGAATGGTACGGGTATTATATATATCATATTTTATCGTTTTGTGCAATACTAACTACTATATTATTACGTGGTGTACGATATGAGTGAGATGCTTAGGGAATACTCCTAGTTAGGTTGGTGTGCAGTGAGATGAATGCCTCTTTGAATGAACTTGCCATATAAGGTAGAATGGTTTCTCCACAAGGGTCGCCGAGGTCACGATGTAGTATCTACATCCCCCCTACTGTTATCTCATCTCTTCATGTTACTCTACTTGGTAGGGTATGATGAGGTTGGTATGTGACTCTGGTGAACATGTATCTGGTCTAGTCTACAGTAGAAGAAATCCCAGGAACTCGTCTAGGTCAGACTCCAGGGAGACCCCTGTCCATGCTGATTGGACCTGTCCAAATGTGAGTCCACTGTTAGGCTTTACCCCTCGACATACGCCACTGCTCTCGAATAATCATTGTATGATATTGCTCTTTTGTTTAGAACTACTGTATATACATGTATTTTGCTGCTGCTGGTTGGATAGTGGTAGTGTGATGTCTGTAGGTGTGGTAATCAAGGGTTCTCCGAACCCAATATGTTTGCTTGCTACCATGGCAACAGCACCGATGCTGTAGTAAATGTGTATTCCATGCTGTAGTAAATATGTATTTCATGCTGTATGAGATATATTATCTTTTCTAGTGCAGCTTTATAAACTTTGCCAAAAGATGCGAATGCTACAGATGTAACACTCCAAAACATTCTAAACCATGTAAGTACTTACTGCTAAATTGCCGTACTACTCTGACTGTGGCCTCGAGACGAGCGTATATACACGTATACAATGTCTCTGCTTTGCCTATGTATTGGTAGCAAATATAACATGAATTGTATAGCTGACTAAACAGTGCTGCATATTACCATGCACATGTTTGATACGAATTACAGCCAGTAGCAGCCAGCAGGTTGAAGATGATGGCTCAAGTCAAGTTGGATCCAATCCCTGTAACAGTAAGTTACATAGTATAGTATAGTAAGTACTACTAGTGTACAGTAAGTTACATAGTATAGTATAGTAAGTACTACTAGTGTACAGTAAGTTACATAGTATAGTATAGTAAATACTACTAGTGTACAGTAAGTTACATAGTATAGTATAGTAAATACTACTAGTGTACAGTAAGTTACATAGTATAGTATAGTAAATACTACTAGTGTACAGTAAGTTACATAGTATAGTATAGTAAATACTACTAGTGTACAGTAAGTTACATAGTATAGTATAGTAAATACTACTAGTGTACAGTAAGTTACATAGTATAGTATAGTAAATACTACTAGTGTACAGTAAGTTACATAGTATAGTATAGTAAATACTACCTAGTGTACAGTAAGTTACATAGTATAGTATAGTAAATACTACTAGTGTACAGTAAGTTACATAGTATAGTATAGTAAATACTACTAGTGTACAGTAAGTTACATAGTATAGTATAGTAAGTACTACTAGTGTACAGTAAGTTACATAGTATAGTATAGTAAGTACTACTAGTGTACAGTAAGTTACATAGTATAGTATAGTAAATACTACTAGTGTACAGTAAGTTACATAGTATAGTATAGTAAGTACTACTAGTGTACAGTAAGTTACATAGTATAGTATAGTAAGTACTACTAGTGTACAGTAAGTTACATAGTATAGTATAGTAAGTACTACTAGTGTACAGTAAGTTACATAGTATAGTATAGTAAGTACTACTAGTGTACAGTAAGTTACATAGTATAGTATAGTAAGTACTACTAGTGTACAGTAAGTTACATAGTATAGTATAGTAAGTACTACTAGTGTACAGTAAGTTACATAGTATAGTATAGTAAGTACTACTAGTGTACAGTAAGTTACATAGTATAGTATAGTAAGTACTACTAGTGTACAGTAAGTTACATAGTATAGTATAGTAAGTACTACTAGTGTACAGTAAGTTACATAGTATAGTATAGTAAATACTACTAGTGTACAGTAAGTTACATAGTATAGTATAGTAAATACTACTAGTGTACAGTAAGTTACATAGTATAGTATAGTAAATACTACTAGTGTACAGTAAGTTACATAGTATAGTATAGTAAATACTACTAGTGTACAGTAAGTTACATAGTATAGTATAGTAAGTACTACTAGTGTACAGTAAGTTACATAGTATAGTATAGTAAATACTACTAGTGTACAGTAAGTTACATAGTATAGTATAGTAAGTACTACTAGTGTACAGTAAGTTACATAGTATAGTATAGTAAGTACTACTAGTGTACAGTAAGTTACATAGTATAGTATAGTAAATACTACTAGTGTACAGTAAGTTACATAGTATAGTATAGTAAATACTACTAGTGTACAGTAAGTTACATAGTATAGTATAGTAAGTACTACTAGTGTACAGTAAGTTACATAGTATAGTATAGTAAGTACTACTAGTGTACAGTAAGTTACATAGTATAGTATAGTAAATACTACTAGTGTACAGTAAGTTACATAGTATAGTATAGTAAATACTACTAGTGTACAGCCGGGTTCTATATGTTGACAGTAAATTACTAGTGAACTCTGTCGATAGTATATGCTCCTCATGTACAGTTGAGTTCTATGTTTTGGCATACAGCATAGTTCCATGTTTCATAGTTGTTAGTTATGATGCAGCATTCACCATCTCCTTAGCAGATTCGCAAACATGTTTACTCATGTCCTCTGTTGATGAATATATATAGATGGAAACATGCTATGTTAGCATGTGTGTCTATTTTATAGCTGTGATCATCCAAGGTCTAGACGGGCTGACTACAGAGCAGTCTCTGCTGGATGCCCTGGCTACAGTAACCTCTTTAGAACCTAAAAACTGTTACGTCATGAGGAACTTTACCACCGGAGTATCTCTCGGGTGTGTAGTGTAAACTCTCTTTCTCTGGTAGCGTGTGATAACTTGTATCAGCAGAACTCCATAGTAAATTATTGTCTTAATACGTTGTTACACGATACTGTAGATATACCTGATGTAGATATACCTGATGTAGATATACCTGATGTAGATATACCTGATGTAGATATACCTGATGTAGATATACCTGATGTAGATATACCTGATGTAGATATACCTGATGTAGATATACCTGATGTAGATATACCTGATGTAGATATACCTGATGTAGATATACCTGATGTAGATATACCTGATGTAGATGTCCTAACTGCCTGCGTTTTAGTCACACTTGAGGTTAGCTTATAATTTCCTGCTATTGGGTTACTCCGTAGATATGCATTCATGGAGTTTGACAGCGCTACTGATGGGAAGAAGATCAGGGATCATTTTAATAATAAACAGTCATTTGAGGTGGACGGGAAACTTGTCATTGTTGAATATGCTAAGAATACTTACAGTACTATGTAAGTATAAAGAACCATCTTGAATGATGAAAAGCTTGCTAGGCACATTACACAACTGTTTATAGGAAACTATCTTTGTATTCATTACAATTCTGAAAAGTTAACCTCAATTCAGTGAGTGTCTAAGATGCTAGTAAGGCTTCGGTAAGCTTTAAATAGCACCAGAAGTATGCACAGCATGTTAAATAGAATAGCATGTCTGTTACATTAGAGTAATACAACTTCGATATGTACATGTACAGTATCGTGCGAATTAATTGAAACAAGAGCTTTTGATAGTAAATATTGGGTGTATTACTGGTTACAGGTTACAATAAAGCATATTTATACAGAAGCTGCTACATTAGTATTTTGGGTGTCCTCCTTTTTGTTTGATGACCATTTTGATACGATTTGGCATGGAATCTACCAATTTCTTGATGTCACTCTGGATTCTAGGGTCTCGGTACCATATCTGAATAATTGCGTTGATCAACTTTTCCATAGTGGTACAGTCCATTCTTTTTAAGAGTTTTTTGCAGATTGCCCACAGGTTTTCTATTGGGTTAAGATCTGGGGAGTTCCCAGGCCAGTCAAGAACTTCTATTCTTTTCTCAGCCATAAACTTTTTCACCGCTTTGGACGTGTGGCATGGTGCTGAGTCCTGTTGAAAGGTAGCGCCTTGTTAATTCCGGAACAACCCTTCTTTTCAACACACTAATATACTACTCTGACTGCATCATACCATCTACAGGATGTAGAGGACCAACTCCATGATAGCTGAAACACCCCTAAACATTTTCTTGTGAGGGTGTTTTACAACCTGATCAACATGGTCACTTGTTATAGCCTCTCCTGTTGTTCTACGAACGTAGTGACGTAGTGACTGCGGACACCTTGAACTAAAAAATGGCTTTCATCTGAAAAGAGAACTTTCCTCCATTCTTGTTCAGTCCAGTTTTTGTATTTCTTTGCCCATTGGCATCTCTTTAGCATCATTTTCTTGGTCAATAGCTGTTTCTTTATTGGTCGTCTAGCTTTTCTACCAACCGTAGATGAGCTAGACATAGTGTATTACACGACGTTATGTAAAGTTATGTAACATGACAAAGCTTTATACAACCTGGTTTCTTGGAATTTTAGAAGGATATTCTTTTTAAACTCTATATAAACTGATATGAATATGGGGCTCTAAATCACCTGAAATTGACCTTGTTTCAATTAATTCGCACGATACTGTAGCTGCTTCCTGTAGTCTAAAGGAGAGACAGATGTACATCTTATATTGTATTAACTGTAAATACTAGTGTTGCTGACTTCTTTCTATAAGTTGGCCTTTTCCAGAATGAAATTGTTTAGTTTTCTCTGTCCGTGGCCAATTTGTGTATGTACGTGTATAATATGGAAATCATTTTAGCTGCTTTTACAAGTAGAAAGGTTGAACTTGTCATTGAAGCTGAGTAAACTCTGTGTACAATGTACGTGTATATGTTGTATATAGTTTGGCCAGTATCCAATACCAGAGTATGGACCAGTTAAAGTCACAACAGTATGACCAGTATAAACAGAACCAGTACAGACAGCCAACAGAGTATGAACTACAGGTACTAGTACTAATGTACATATACAATGTATCCCATAGTTCTCTCCTAGCTACCTCTATCCCACTACTTAGTATACTTAGTATATTATATTGTACCCGTAATGTTCATGTATATACATCTTTCGCTGTTGGACTGTATCATCAGGTAATAGATTGAACATCGTTCACTGTTGATTTGTCTACTAGATCAGAAGGTGCTGGCTCAAACACACAATAAGCCATACTGCACCCACAAATCTACATGTTTTACTAAATCAATTTTTTTGTTACAACTGCAGGCATTGGCCGCTAGTTCAGCCAATCAGATGTCTAAGATACAGCAGCAATATGATCATGACACCTCTGCACATACCTCTGTAGCTACAGCCAATCCTGCAGCCACTGCCAATGGATATGGGCATCTACCTCAGTACCGTATGTACTATATACAGCTGTATACTATAATATATACACTAGGTAGTTCCTGTGAGTAATGGGTTCACCTATGTGTATTGTATACTTAGGTACCAAGCCTTAAGCTGTGGGAGCTTGCGGAACAATCAAGTTTAGTATTTGTGTGCTCCTGTTGATAGCAATATTGTAAAACAAATGTTTGACTAGTAGCCGAAATGTGAAACATTCTGAGATAATAGAAGAGAGTGATAAAAGGAAATAACATTGCTTATCTGGGTGTCACCGTCATCGCCACTATGATTGCTGATTAGAGAATTCTATGTACTAATATTGTTAAAAGTTGGGTTGATGCAGTTTTCATTCCTTTCTCCATTCTTCCATGATGAATCAATAGTGGCTTGCGGTGTCTCAATGTGGTTCAGGATTTGCTGTTAGATACAGCTACTCTCGACTCGCCAATAGGATGGCTGACAGTCAAAGTGATAATAAACCATGGTTTTACGGAAACCAGTTTGGGTTACATGAATGGTTGTACATGGGACATAGTTACTCGAGGCTAGTAGATGAACAACTAGCAAACAGTAAGACGTGTGTTTATACTTGTAGCTGAACCAGACGTCTCTACGTACAGGTGGGATGCTGCCTCTGGCTACTACTATGATGACAGCACTGGCCTTTATTATGATGCCAATTCACAGGTTAGCATCGTTGCTATAATATGTACGCATGTGATATACATGTATTATAGCATCGCTACTATATTGTGGACATGTGATATATTATAGCATTTCTAATTATATGTACACATGTGATATACATGTATTATAGCATCACTACTGCATGTGCACGTATAATATATTATAGCATTTCATCACTACTGCATGTGTGTGCAGAGTATATCATAGAATTGCTACTGTATGTATACACACTGTGTACCATCATATTCTCACCGCTGTGTATGCACATATTACAGTACTACTACAACATGACGACACAGGAGTTCATGTATTGGGACGGTACAGCCAGGACATATATACCAGTATCAAACACCGGAGTCGCCACTGATGATACTGACAGCCAGAGAAATGCAGACATTCCTAAAGACAAGGAGGAAAAGAAAAATAAAGCTAAAAATATAGCAAAGGTTAGTAGTTTGTGTGAGTGCTTTGTCACCCTACATAGTATGCAGTCATATGTTACACCATAAGTTCTCTTAAGTCCCAGAGATTCTCTTGGAACAATGCCAGGTAGTGGTAGGTAAGTACCATCACAACCAGTCAAGGTTATGTACAATGTATATGCGTATACATGTATATACTCAGGAACCATACTCAGGTGTGTGTAGGTGTACATCTACATGACTGTATACATACACTCTTCATATCTTGTGGCTATATCTGTTGCTTTGCTGCAGGAGATGGAGAAATGGGCCAAGTCACAGAATAAGAAGTCCAAGTCATCCTCTTCCTCATATACAGTGGCTACTGCAGCCCCTCAAGCACCTGCAGCTGGTGACAACAGTGCTGGTTCTACAGTCACTAGTAAACAGGCAGCTGCTGACATGGCATATGATGTGCTCATGGGAAAGAAACTAGCAGCTCCTAACTCTTCATATAATAATGTACGTATGTGCAGTGACTTACAACACTTCTATTTACTCGTGTGCCACATGCAACGTGTAGTGTGTGTATGTATTACCGTAGTGTGTGTACTGTATTACCACAGTGTGTGTATGTATTACCGCAGTGTGCATGTATTACCGAAGTGTGTATGTATTACCACAGTGTGTGTATGTATTACCGAAGTGTGTATGTATTACCGAAGTGCGTGTGTGTATTACCGTAGTGTGTGTGTATGTATTACCGCAGTGTGTGTATGTATTACCGCAGTGTGTGTGTATGTATTAGTGGATATGTTTTACTGCTTTTAATGAGGTGAAGTGACTATAAATTATTAGATCAAACACAGAAAGTGTATTTTGTAAAAGCTTTATAATATACAGTAGATACCTCATTTACTATATTGTATTATAATGTACAGTAGATACCTCATTTACTATATTATATTATAATGTACAGTAGATACCTCATGTACTATATATTATATTATAATGTACAGTAGATACCTCATGTACTATATATTATATTATAATGTACAGTAGATACCTCATTTACTATATTATATTATAATGTACAGTAGATACCTCATGTACTATATATTATATTATAATGTACAGTAGATACCTCATTTACTATATATTATATTATAATGTACAGTAGATACCTCATGTACTATATATTATATTATAATGTACAGTAGATACCTCATTTACTATATTATATTATAATGTACAGTAGATACCTCATTTACTATATTATATTATAATGTACAGTAGATACCTCATTTACTATATTATATTATAATGTACAGTAGATACCTCATTTACTATATTATATTATAATGTACAGTAGATACCTCATTTACTATATTATATTATAATGTACAGTAGATACCTCATTTACTATATTATATTATAATGTACAGTAGATACCTCATTTACTATATATTATATTATAATGTACAGTAGATACCTCATTTACTATATTATATTATAATGTACAGTAGATACCTCATTTACTATATTATATTATAATGTACAGTAGATACCTCATTTACTATATTATATTATAATGTACAGTAGATACCTCATTTACTATATTATATTATAATGTACAGTAGATACCTCATTTACTATATATTATATTATAATGTACAGTAGATACCTCATGTACTATATATTATATTATAATGTACAGTAGATACCTCATTTACTATATATTATATTATAATGTACAGTAGATACCTCATGTACTATATATTATATTATAATGTACAGTAGATACCTCATTTACTATATATTATATTATAATGTACAGTAGATACCTCATTTACTATATATTATATTATAATGTACAGTAGATACCTCATGTACTATATATTATATTATAATGTACAGTAGATACCTCATTTACTATATATTATATTATAATGTACAGTAGATACCTCATTTACTATATTATATTATAATGTACAGTAGATACCTCATTTACTATATTATATTATAATGTACAGTAGATACCTCATTTACTATATTATATTATAATGTACAGTAGATACCTCATGTACTATATATTATATTATAATGTACAGTAGATACCTCATTTACTATATTATATTATAATGTACAGTAGATACCTCATTTACTATATATTATATTATAATGTACAGTAGATACCTCATTTACTATATTGTATTATAATGTACAGTAGATACCTCATTTACTATATATTATATTATAATGTACAGTAGATACCTCATTTACTATATTATATTATAATGTACAGTAGATACCTCATTTACTATATATTATATTATAATGTACAGTAGATACCTCATGTACTATATATTATATTATAATGTACAGTAGATACCTCATTTACTATATATTATATTATAATGTACAGTAGATACCTCATGTACTATATATTATATTATAATGTACAGTAGATACCTCATTTACTATATATTATATTATAATGTACAGTAGATACCTCATTTACTATATATTATATTATAATGTACAGTAGATACCTCATGTACTATATATTATATTATAATGTACAGTAGATACCTCATTTACTATATATTATATTATAATGTACAGTAGATACCTCATTTACTATATTATATTATAATGTACAGTAGATACCTCATTTACTATATATTATATTATAATGTACAGTAGATACCTCATTTACTATATTGTATTATACAAACTTGTACACTTTATTATTACTATACATTGTAGCGGTCTGGAGATCTAATGCCTCCACCTCCAATGGTATGTATTACTATTATATATGGTAAACCCACTGTGATACAATATCTTATAATACAGTTATTCATATATCTATCAGTATTGCATTCCATGTACATGTACAATTTATGTAATGCTATCACTGGTGTAGCATACATATGAGGCAGCTGTAGTTAGCCCCTGTTCTATCCTTCAGATGGGTGGTGTAAAGAGGGGGGCCCCAGCACCGAACTTATCTGGTGGTCTAGTAGCATCCTACGGTGCGGATGATTCTGATGGTGAAGAGGAGCTGATAACCGAGGTGAATCATATAGACAGACAGAAACTGACGTGTAACCTTTGTGAGAGAAAGTTCAACTCTACAGCCATATTGGAGAAACACGTGGAGATGTCAGACCTACACAAGGTATGCACTATCATATTCTATTGTAGTATAGTATACGCTATGTACAGTGTAGTACATGTAGTATAGTATATGCTATGTACAGTGTAGTACATGTAGTATAGTATACGCTATGTACAGTGTAGTACATGTAGTATAGTATGTGCTATGTACAGTGTAGTACATGTAGTATAGTATGTGCTATGTACAGTGTAGTACATGTAGTATAGTATATGCTATGTACAGTGTAGTACATGTAGTATAGTATACGCTATGTACAGTGTAGTACATGTAGTATAGTATATGCTATGTACAGTGTAGTACATTGTATACCTGATGTGAACCAAGAAGCTTTTCATTTCTAAAATTGTTTCATCCCATGTATTGCCCAGGAACTGATGAAGTTCACATAGATGTATACCTTTACAGAGAAACCTTGTTCCAGCTTTGGCAATGTAGCAATTCTTGTTTTGTAAACTGGAAATACATGAACAATGCATTTTATTAAATTGATTGGAAACATATTTGTTTATTATTCAATGAAACCACTTTATAGTCCAACTATTGTGCTGGGAGCAGGTAGTTGGCATACATACATGTGAATAGGTATTACTGTATTATTGAGGCCTACCTGATTACTGACTCTACATTCTCTCCTCTCTTTAGCAAAACCTGGTGAAGTACCAGCAGAAGACACAAGGTCAGTACACTAAGCAGTACAGAGACAGAGCCAAGGAAAGGAGACTGAAGGAGGGCAACTCCTCAAGAGCTGCTAGTTTCCTCAAACCCCCACAATATACATGATGCTGTGCGTCTACTAGTATACTTGTATCATACAATGCTATCAATGTACATACTACATATTCTATACTTAGAGACTTTTATTTTTGTCCTACTTCAGCAATTACATGCAATAAACCAATTTTATAGATAAAATGTTTATTGTTATTTTATGAAACAACATCCACACTCCAAACTGGAAAATGGCAAACTCTAGGACGGATAACTTTGAAATTCACAACAGATATATTCATACTTAAAAAGAAGGAAGGTAGAAAAATGGTGTCATACCCTACAGCAAATGCAGGAAGAAATAAATAGTAACACTGCATTATTTTGGAAAACAACTGCAACTTTGTCAAACATACATGTACAAAATAAAACAAGCTCAATTATAGTATCATGCACATACTACTTTATATTCTACTATAGACTACCGACCCTTGTATACCGTCCACACACCAACATAATATTGTTATACAATGGCAATATGTACAGTGTATTACGCAAGGGGAACACTACCATGGATTGTTCAGTTATCTAGAGTCCATGCATTCTTTGGCAATCGTCTTCTCTTACCCTTAGTCTTTACCTTGGGTTTAGAGGTGGATGGTGGTAGAGCTACTGGCTGCCAGGGTATGGGGTTGAAGTATGATGGAGAAGGGCTAGCAGCACTGTCATAATAACCTGTTAAATTGAAAGTGGTCAGTTATTTGCAGAAAACAGTTATCATAATTATATAATACAGCTCTTTATACACGGTAGGTATGTTAGTGTTGTCCAATCAACAAGCGCCCTAACTTCAAACTAATCGAGGGGGTCATGTACTAGGAAGTAATAAAGAGTAGTGGTAGAAGATGCAAGTGTGACGTGAGAATGTGAAGACAACTCCAACTAAAGTTAGAATACGTATATCAGGGAGGAGCTAGACGGAAATAAAGCATCTGGTTGGGGACTGGGGCAAACAAGAGTTTGATTTATAACGTTAGCAGCCTTAGTTGGAGCTGACTTCTTTTTGTCTCAAGCCATCCCATTCTCACGTCACCCTCGCATTGTTTACCAACACCGGTAATAAGAGATAGTAAATTCTCCATATTGTACATTTGAATGGTTAGTGATTGTAGATCACACTCACCATAGTAAGTACATGTATTTACTGTATTCAGTATATACGTGAAGGTATGGCTAGACTGCAAGCACATGCACTAACCTGTTAATGAACCATCACACTTTGCATAGCTGTGAGGAACTGATTTCATTCTCTGTGAGGCTTTCTGTAACCAGGCATTAAATGCATCATCACTCTTCTTCTTTTTCTCGTTTAGTTCCAGCTCTTTCAGCTTCTCCTGTTCTCTTTCCAGAGCCAAACGTAGTGCATCGGTCTTCTTCTTCTGTTCCAGCCACTCATTATATCTACACACATTATGGCACATATACGTAGTATCTGGTAGCCAGCTTGCTGGTAATATGAAACATTAAAAGGAATAATGACATAATGTACACGTATATATACTGTATATAAAAGTAAGTTTTATTACTTCTTCTCTGCCTTTTCTTCGATTTCTTTCTTTTTACGGTCTTCTTCTCGAGCCTTTCGCCTCTTTCTTAACATCTGTCGATGCTCAGCACGACCTTTCTCCTTGTCTTTCTGTTCCAGCCACTCCTGAAACACAGTTCTTATCAGACACCCAATAAGGACAATACAAACTATGCGTTTCTAGCCAACTCGGTAACTACACACCAGTGTGATATCAGAATTTTCTAGAAGGATGTTTAATCAAAACAATCACCAGTCAACATCCAGGATAAAGACTGAATAGATGAGTCGGATTGAATAGGATTTACCCTGAATAAAAGAAAATGATTCCAACATAATCGCCAGATGTAGATGCTTTAGCAATTCTGTGTGACCTTGTGATGACCAATTAGTTAATCGTATTTTATACAGACCTTACTAAAATTTACCTGTCTGAGACGCTCGGCTTTCTTTATTTTCTCCTGTTTTTCAATTTCCTGTTGTTTCTGCTGCTGTGTTTTCAGTCTCTGCAACTTTGCCTTCTCCTGAGCCAACTTATGAAGGCTCTCAGTCTTCTTCAGCATCCACTTTTCCCATGGACCAATTTCCTCTGCTGGCTCCTTTCCAGTAGATACTGAGGCTGTGTTCTCACTTCGAGTCACAGACGTACCAGTAGATTTCTCACTATTCATGCACAAAATGTATACGATAAGAACCAAAAATTATTCCCGGAGAAGACCTATACCCATTACAATAACTGCTTGCAAGTGTAAATTCCAGATATTATAGTAGCATATTGAAAAAGAATAGAACACAACCATCTTGCCACCCACACTCTGCTTCTAATGATTACATAAACTAATGATTACCTAATGATCCTCTCAGAGAAACTGTCATCATCTCGAACAGCATTGTTATTTCTATTGGAATCCTCTCCCCTGTTAGCCTCCCTAACCGTATTCTGGGTCCCCTGTCTTTTCTCCTCACTAAAAAATGAATATAAACAAAATTCTACATAATACGTTTTCCCAAATACATACTCAATTTTAAGGCGTTTGGCAATTTTTTCGTATGTGATATTTGTTTGTTGTCTGTCTGTATTTGTTTATGCCGAGAATTTTATAATGCATCTCTGAGCATAGTAGAGGTGAAAAGAAGAAAGGCCAGATCCATGATAAAGCAAGATGGCCATATGAGGAGTGCCTTGTGTGCAGTTGGCTCAGTACACATCTACTTCTAACTAACTGGTGTAGTGGTAATGTGTTTTGTCCACTAGGCGATTAGGTACTGTAGAGGATGCGGGTTTAAACCCTGGTCAGGACTGCTCAGTGACAAATTCTACAATCCTTTGCATAAACACAAAGATTACATACTAAATCCTCCTCAAAAAGTTTTCAATTTAACAACTCACCCAATACAACGCGGTCACCATCATTCATGCACCACAATTATGTGTATATTTGTCTAGCAACTTTTTCAATAGATTAAAAACAATTGAAGAATAGGAATATGTTTTAAGCAAAATTAACCATAAAAATTCTAACAACCAACCTCTCAGAGTCAAACTCGGAGCCATAACTGTCATTAACACATGAAATCAGAGATTCTGTGGAGCCATCACTATCTGAGAGTAGCGGAACATTCTTCCGTGGTCTGTATGTTGCATTTGAACGTGGTTTTCTAACAGTAGCTGTAACGGGGCGGGGTCTTGGCGCACTCATTGTTGTGAATTACTAAAACAGGAACCATCAGCTATGAGTTTATGTAGTTTATGTTATATAACAATTATAGATCTTACCATGGGACTAGGAGTAACAGTGTGAATGGTAACATTGACCATTACAGGTTATGCCTTTGAAGACATGGACATAGAATATTCATCAACACTAAGAATAAACGAATGTTTTTTTAAACAACTAATGTGTTCAGTATGATCTTGTAGCGGAAATTCTCCGCGTTGATGCTCTAGCAGTTTGTTCTCTTGGTGTGACAGTGGACATTTCTCCTAGTTCTCAGTGGGCACACAGATGTAGATTCTCCTCTAACAGCAGCTAGTCCCGGTTACATTGCTGCCATCTCGCATGATCCCCTCATAGCCAATAAATGTTGTGATGCATGTCATATTTAGGTTTTCCATGAAGAGGTCAATGAATTTGATGTTTTTATGCAATGGATTATCTTTTTGACCATCTTTTTAGCAGCTCTGGGGAACCATATCGGCTCTCCCTTTGGTCTCGGTCTGACAATTTTGATTGGTACAGTGCTTTTGACTATTTTCTGAAAGTTTTCAACAAAAGTATCCCACATACTCGTGACATCAGGTAATCTGCGTAATTCGTTGACAACTGGTTCCACTTGATTGCGAAATTCTGCCAGGTCTACCTTGTCATACATACGAATGATCTTGGGAGCATCGTCTTTGGTAGTGTCATAGCGGTCATATTTTAAACGAAGATTTGCTGTAACTAGAAAGTGATCACTCAATCCTGGACCTATTACGTCGCACGATTGCACTAAGTTGTGAAAAGTGGCGCAAAGGAGATCAAGAGTGTTCCCAAGGATGTGTGTCGCTTCGTAAACATATTGGTGTAAGAAAAAGTCATTCATGATGTCAAGGAATTCTTGGTGCATAAGTCTGTCACTACAGATTTGCTTTGTACACATGTTTGGCCAGTCTATAGCAGGTAGGTTCATGTCACCTACTAGGGCTAATTGCTTCTGTGGGTATTTTTCCACTAAGTTACCCAGGATAGTTCGAAGTAAGCATAGATCTTTAGTTTGGGGTGGTTTGTAGTAGCAGCCAAGTATTATATATTGTTTATGAGTATAAAGATAAGCTTATTGTTTTTAGTATCTACATGTATGTCTAGATAACTATGTTTTATCTCTGAGTTTATTGCGATCAGGACTCCTCCATGGATAGTGCGATCTTTTCTGTAGATGACTTTGTTCCCATCATCTAAAATTTATCGACTTTGTAAAGATTGATGAAGATGTGCTTCAGTTATACAGATGATGTTATAGTAGTAAGAAAGGCTTGAGATTTCAGTGGTTTTTCCTTTGATTGATCTGGCGTGTTTCATAAAGACCTATTCCCCCGTTTCCCCTTTTATTTCTTGTATCCGCATGCTCCTAATGCAATAGCTTTTGCCTGTATTCTCTTCTTTAAGTTGTTTTATTTTCTACCTTAGTTTGTATTCCTGGCTTCTTGCAGAAAACTCCCTCTGTCCGGTACTTGTTCCAGTTGGTTGCTTTATTTGGTTTTTCTGTGCAGGATCCCACACAGAGTCAGCATATTATATATTTTATTCTTCTAGTAAAAGCAATTTAAAATTTATACAAATTTACTCAACATCAACATAAGATAAACATCACATGAGATTATATTATATTATTATATTATTGCACATGAAATAAAGTTCATAGGCCTGATAGGAAATTTTTCCAGTGTTTAATTCAAATTCAAGTAAAGGGTTAAGTTCAGGTAATATAAACATCGCTACAAGAGGAGATAAACATTGTGCAAGGGATGGGTTATCAGTAGAGGATTGGCAGAAGTTTATCAAACGTTTTGAGATACAAATGGCATTTCATGACTTCAAGACAACTGGGGCGGCGGATGAACCAGCCAAGGTAGCTATAATAGAACACAAGAAGGGCTGTATGCTACTTGATAGATTAGGGGAACAGGGGTTTGAGATATACAATGAATGGAATACAGCGGTTAATGAAGTAAGGTACACAGACATCAAACAACGTTTTGATGAACACTTTAAGGGGAAGGGGCATGCGGTTAGGAACCTGGACAGCTTTTTCACCTGTAGGCAGAGGGAGGATGAGGATTTCACGGGGTACATCGCTAGGCTTAATACGATAGCTAAAGGATGCGAGCTAGGGGCACTAGAAAATAAATTAATTCTGCATAGGGCTTTAGCGGGGACCACAAACGACGCAGTTAGGGTACAAGTGTTGAATGAAATGGCCAAAGGGGATGGGGGAATAGACTATGGGGCAATGATAAAGCTAGGAAAGGACATTGAAACAGCCATGAAGAATGCGGATTACATGAGGAATCCAGGTACGAGCCAAAATGATCCAGAGGAGGAGTGGGTAGGCATTCATAGGGAGGGACAAGGGCTTAGGCGCAGAGAGGACGAGAGGCACCAAGCAGGCTCTCCACCTAGACCACAAAGACAACCCTTTAGGAGGGTTAGCCCAAAAAGGAGTCCGGACATGACATGCTACAATTGTGGGAAGCTAGGGCACTTCACTAGGGAATGCAGAAAAAAGGGGAACGATGCCTGTTTCAAATGTGGGGGTAGAGGACATTACGCTAGAGAATGCAGGGAATCTCAGAGAACTAAGCAGGGGCAGGATAAAACAAAATATATGGGGTCTCCAGGAAGGGAGTTAAGATGCTACAAGTGCGAGGGCAAAGGGCACATGTCACGGGAATGTCCTTCAAAAATCCCTAGGGCTAGAGAAGTAAGGGAAGAGGACAGTGATTCAGACTCGGTATGACTATTCGTGGGGAAATGTGGGACTGATATTAAGGACGATGATGAATTTGAACATGATTTACAGGTAAATGGAAAAATAATAAGGTTTTTGGATGACACAGGTGCTGACATATCCGTACTAACAGTAGGGTCAGCGAAAAGTTTAGGGTTGAGGCTAGAGAATTCAAAGAAGAAAGTGAGGGGAGCAGGAAATAATAGGTTGAAGGTGGTGGGAGAGGTAGAAGTAGAATTGAGAAATGGGGGTAGGGCAGTTAAAACAAAGGTTTACGTTATCGAAGGGGCTACCAGGAACCTGGTCGGTAGGAAGGAAATTAGGAAGTTGAATTTGCTAGCAGAAGTGAATAGGATCACACTGAGGGATGTCGAAAAAGGATTCCCATCACTTTTTAAGGGCTTGGGTAAGATGCCGGTAAAATATAAAATTGATTTGAAAGAAGGGGCAAGACCATTTCGTTTGGATGTCCCACGCAAGGTGGCGGCGGGACTAGAGGAACAGGTTAAGGCAGAACTGCAGAGAATGGTAAAGGAGGGAGTTATTACTCAAGTAGACAGGCCAACAGATTGGTGTGCAGGGTTAGTTTGCGCTCCAAAGAAAAATGGGAAGGTTAGGTTGTGTGTGGACCTGTCACAGCTAAATAAACATGTGAGAAGAGAAGTGTTCCCATTGCCCAACACAGATGTGACATTAGCAAAATTAGCCAAATCAAGGGTTTTTAGTAAAATGGATGCCAATTCAGGGTTCTGGCAAACTGAGTTAGACGGGAGATCGAGGGAACTAACAACATTCATAACACCCTTTGGGAGATATTACTTTAATAGGCTGCCATTTGGGATATCGTCGGCACCAGAGTTTTACCAGCGACAGGTATTGAGGGTATTAGAGGGGTTGCAAGGTGTGATATGTCAGATGGATGACATTTTGGTTCATGGTAAGGATGCTAGGGAACACGATGAAAGGCTTAGGGCAGTACTGAGTAGACTAAGAGAGGCGGGAATAACACTTAATAAGGAAAAATGTGAGTTTGGGGTGGAGAAAGTAAAATTTCTGGGACACATAATAGATGGGATGGGAATACATGCAGACCCAGAAAAAGTAGAGGCAATACACCGGCTACCACAGCCGAAAAATGTCAAAGAGGTGAAAAGCTTTCTGGGGATGGTAGGGTACTTGGGGAGATTCAGTGATAGGCTGTCAGAATTATCAAAACCACTGAGGGAGTTGTTGAAAAAGAGAAATAGCTTTGTGTGGGGAGAGGCACAACAGAAAGCTTTCCAGGGAATTAAGGAGCATGTGGCAGAGGCCCCAGTATTAGCAAAATTTGACCTAAACAAAAAGACAAAAGTAACAGCTGACGCCAGCTCATTTGGGTTAGGGGGAGCATTACTGCAGTGGGAAGATGGTTCATGGAAGCCAATAGCATACGCATCAAGGGCGATGTCTGATACGGAGGGTAGATATGCTCAGATAGAGAAAGAGGCTTTAGCATTGGTGTGGGCTTGTGAAAAGTTTGAATATTACCTGGTGGGTAGGGAATTTCTACTTGAAACTGATCATAGGTCATTGGTAGAATTACTAGGGGAAGCTGATCTGGCGCAGCTGCCATTGCGGGTTCAACGGTTCAAACTAAGGATGATGAGGTTCCAATATAGGGTGATACACACACCGGGTAGTGAAATGTACATAGCCGACTGCTTATCTAGAAAACCGGTAGGGGGGTTTTCTGAACGGGACAGAAAACTAGAACTCCGAACCACGGCTCACATTAGGTATTTAGTGGAGGGTACTGCTTTACTAGGTAAGGAACTAGAGAACTTGAGGGTTGAGACACAAAGGGACTAAACATTACAAGAGGTAACGAAGTACATGGGAGAGGGGTGGCCTAAGAGTCACAGTATGAGGGGGGGGGGGGAGTAAAACAGTTTTTCTTGGTTCGTGAAGCTTTATCACAGTACAATGGGTTAATATTAAAAGGTGATCAGATAGTCATACCCAGGGGAGAGAGGAGTAAAACTTTAGATAAGATACATGAGGGTCACCAAGGGGAGGAAAAGTGCAAGAGGAGGGCCTGAGAGTCAGTGTGGTGGCCAGGGATAATACCAGAGATAAGGGAGAAAGTGAAAAAATGTGAAATATGTGTAAAGAATAGGAAGTTGGTTAACCAACCGCTAAGGGTATCAGGATTACCAGGGGGACCATGGGAGAAATTGGGAGCAGACCTGTTTCAGTTTGAAGGGGTAAACTTTATTGTGGTAGTCGATTATTATTCCAGATGGATTGAGGTAATGGGAATAGGGGGGCAAACTGCGGGAGAGGTAATTGAAAAGTTAAAGATAATGTTTGCTAGGTTTGGGCATCCAATACGGCTAAGGACAGACAATGGCCCCTGTTTTAGCTCTAGGGAGTTTAGGGGTTATACAGAGCAAGTGGGAATTGCGCATGAAACCAGTAGTCCGCTATATCCACAGAGCAATGGGGCAGCAGAAAGGGCGGTGCAAACTGTTAAGGGGCTGTGGAGAAAAAACCAGGACAGGGTAGGAGCATTGGCTGTGTATAGGGACACACCGTTGGAGTCGGGTTATAGTCCAGCCCAATTGCTGTTTGGAAGGTCGATAAGGGTGGGTCTGTCAAGGATAGCCCAGAGGGAAGTCGACCATGAGAAGTTTAGAGCTAAAGATAAGGGACTGAAACTGAGGATGGAGGCAAATTATAATGATAGGAGGAGGGTAAGAAACTTGGGTGATTTGGCAGTAGGTGATAAAGTCTGGGTAAAAACTTCTAATCAGGATTATGGACGGGAGGCTAGGGTAATTGGCAGGGCTGAGGAACCGGACAGTTATTTAGTGCGAGCAGATGGAGCAGTTGTTAGGAGAAATAGAAAACACTTGGTACTAATGCCAGTAAGTGACAGTGAGACAGAAGGTGGCTCTGAAACAGAAAGTGATTTAGGAGGAGAGGAAAACCAGGAAGGGGAAGAAGTGAATATAGAACCAGAACAGGATGTTAGGATCAGGGGTAAGTCCATAGCAGAAGGACATGAAGTTGCTCAAGGGACAGACAGACAAAATGAACCAAGGGAGCAGAGACAGGCCGGAGTAGTGACAAGATCAGGGAGGGTGAGTAGGCTCAACCCTAAGTACAGAGACTACGTAGTATATAAATAAATGGGTACGGGGCTAAGGAAAGAAGAATAAAGAGGCGGGGGTAGGCAAAGGTAGTCACCGGAATGCAAAGCATACACAAGCACTAGGTAACTCGCTGAGACAACAGAAAAGGGAAAAAAGAAAGGGGAATGTATTGGGAGCTAAGGCTAAGGGGATAGGTAAGATTATAAGGATAGCTTGGAGATAGCTGGAGACTTAAGAAGGGGACACTTTATGGTTGAGGAGGAATGAGAGAGGTCAGGGCTCTCAAGTTCTCGGATTTTCCCCGAACAGTCCGGATTTTGAGTGCTTGCTCGGAGTGCTCGGGAGGTTTTTCATTATTGCTGATCTGCTCGGATTTTGGGAGATTTTCTCACATTAGCTATATTTTGGATTGAAATGCTTTAAAATCTCCAAATTAATCTTCAGTTTATCTCATAGCTTGTGAGTTGCTTAGAAAAAAGCTACTAATTCTATTACTTTTCAAGGACAGTGACTGAATTACATGTATGTACTGGGATTATTAGGCTGTGAGAAATTACTAAGGCTAACTCTGTAGAGCAATAGATATGTGCATGTAAGTGACCAACAGCTTTATTTATATATCTGACCAATTGTTGGTAGAGTAATACTGCTACACTGCTTACACTGCAGTACATGGTACATTTGCTCGGATTTTTTGACTGAGCAACTTGAGAGCCCTGGAGGTAGAGGAGACAGACTAACAGTACAGAGGAAGGATATATTAAACTGGTGAGTACAGACATTACAATATAATTATTATTATATATTAATATTTAATATTAATTATTATCAAATCTGAAATCATAAAATTAAAAATAAAACACATATCTCACATATCTCTGAGTAAATTACGAGAATAATACACATACAAAGGATTTACAAATAACACTAACATTGTAGTCTGTCTATATACATTTTGTATATTACAGTAATAACTAATACAGATAATCATAATAGATAATCATAATGAAACGATTACACTGCAAACATTTAAAAAAATTGTTTGAATGAGATAAGACTGTGGTTCTCAATCAATGTGTGCAATAACGAAAGGTCATCAAATAACTATCTCAAGAAAACCATTACAATAAAAGAAACCGGACTAAAAACAAGTCAAACGGCTCTCTGCAGTTAGTGTTTGATAAAGTTCGACTTGGATAAACCTAACGAGTAGAAAAGAGTTACGTATAATCTAATTATATACGAATCGCCGCGGATTCATGCCATAAAAATGCTAAGATCTATGGGCTAGTAGCTTCAATCAGCAGAAAAATGGTGTACGTTTCGGGAGGTAGGCAAAATATTTTGTACGTGTATTAAATATTTTCATTTTGTGTTAATTTATTTCATCAGCTATCTACCAAGTTAGAGCTGTTGAGATGGAAAAATTAATGTGACTGCAATTATAGTAGATAAGTTGTATTTACTGTTGATTATGTTGAATTTGTGTTAGTTCATTTCTGTGTGATGTGATGATGTGGATTTCAGAGTTCAATTTTATTGAATCATCCAAATCAGTTTTTGTCTTTTTGACTATGCCTTATGCAAATAGGTTGATTAATTATGTAGGTTGTTTAGATTAGGTTTTTAAAGCTCTCAGTCAAGCAGCTCTACGGCCAGTGCGAGCAGAGTGCGTCATGTACTTATATGGGGTCCATTGTCACACTAGCCCACCTAGGATGTGGAAGAGGCGTGCCTCATATGGGACAGTGGGTAGCATGAGTTGGGACAGTATGTTATCAATTAGTTCAGGATTTATTAAAAGTTGTCCTACAGGCCAGTGTTACCTGTAATTTGGGGATTGCTTAAAGTATCAGCTTGATTGTCTTGTCTTTAAATTTCGAATTTTTTGTGGTAGAAGGCTGTTATGGTCCTGGCTATAGTTGGTTCTGATAGACCTTGGTATGCCTCTGGACTGGGCTCTGGTCTGTATTTGACTATTGTTACAATGTTGCTGGACGAGCTCATCATAGGAGGTACTCAGTGCTGGGTGTGAGTTTTCATGTGACAGGACATTGATCAGCGGGTTCACTCTTTGATTCTTGCGTCTCTCTTGTAATAGTATAAGTCCAAGGTTCTGTTTTACATTGTCCATCTGCAGTCTGCCCTCTAGATTCATAATGGATCTTGTGGCATGGTCCTGAACCTTTTCCAGTGCTTTGATGTATCTTTTCCAGCGGGGTCCCAGGCATAGAGACTTGTGAGCTGTGAGTTTCCCTCTCTGGTCTCCAGTAAAGGGTGCTTCGTACCATACCAAGCTGTCTTTTGGCTTTCTGTGTTTTATTTTGGATCTGATCATGGAATCTCAGGTTCTCTTGGAGTATCAGGCCTAAGTATAAAGTATTGTCAGTGTGTTCCATTTAGTGTATAATGAGGTACAGCTTCCTTTGTGTTAAAGCCAATGATTTTTACTCTTGGGTGATATTGAAGCTCATTTCCCACTTCTTTGCCCAGTCTCCTAGAGAGTTGAGGTTGTTTTGAAATCTGTCAGTGTCAAGTTTGTTACCGGTAGTTTGGTAGACCAGGGTGTCGTCAGCAAACAAGCCAACCGAGCAATAGACGCTGTCAGTAAGGTCATTTTTGAACACTAAGAACAACACAAGTCCAAGAACAGATCCCTGGGGAACGGGAAGGGATTCTGACCTTCTCCCATCTATAACAGTATTGTTTACATTAACAAATCACAATTACTCAATAAGAGAATAAGAGAAATTGAAGGTAAATTTACATTTATGTTTCAATTAAGTTAGTTTTAAGATATTATAGATTTAAGATTGCAATTTCAAATTTGATGCGCTCACCTCTGGCTTTTACTAAATTGCTAGAACTATATAACCTTACCTAAAGTTTAGACCTATATTAAGTAAAGGGGACGGCGGTCACTGTTCAGTTGTGTATGTTAATCAGCTGTAGCGTTCGGTATTAGACTTTATTTTCTGTTTTATAGCCTACTCAAAAACCAAAACACTCCGAGATTAATAAAGGGCTCTCAGAAGATATTTGGATTGGTTGGTTATATTCACTCCCTTACATTTCTGTTGCATTTATTTTGAGCTCCGCTCCGGCATTGTATAGTTTAACTCTCTGGTGAAGTACCAATTTGGACATTTCACCCAACGGCAGTAATGAGTTGGCTACAGCTCATTGCACTTGATCTCACAGGCACCAATAGGCATAGGCACTCAATGTCACCAGCCAGTTGATAGTATTCCGCTGTATGTAATCAGAGTGATACATTTGTTGATATCATCATAACAATTAATTGCATAGTTATATTTATTCGGTGTTGTGTACCTCCACCTGTTGGCTGATCATAAGAGGATAGAGCAGCTTACGTCAAACTAGTGCTGGGCAAATGTATTTGGTTAGCACGGTTCGAAATTTGTCTTGTTTTGTTTGGAGCCTAGTAACCCTTTGTGTGTGCAATGAAGTTGCAAATATTTTGGCAAAAATAAACTATTCATTATTTTCCACACTGCAGTTGTGGATTACCACATATCAATAATGTGGAGGAGCAAATTCACCAGGAAGTTTTCTTATAAAATTTTTCATTTGACTCTACAAATTGTGCTGAAAGCATTGAATTATAGCATGTTCTTTTCTTACACTAGGTGGTCTACAACTACTTATACATGTAGATCATATATATGTTGGCCTGCAGTGTTTCTGTTTAGTCCCATACATATCTCAGAAACTGGGATCATCTGTAAATTCAGACTAACAGTGTTGTTTATAACTACATGGTAAATTGTTATACATGTATATGCTCAGTCAATTTTATATCATAGGGTAACTAATATGTGTGTGAAAGCATTATATAAAATATAGTTACTTCATAAATAGGAGCAGGGCAGTGCTGATTGTGTAAAATAAATTCTAATCAAAGTATTATGTCAAGTTCCATGAAAATCGTACTGCAGCAATATTTGTTGAGTTTAAAAAACTGGAATGCTTAGACTAAACACGATCATCTTGTATACAGTGTAAATTTGTATTACTTGCAGGGGAAATACATAATTCCAGACCATGGAGTCTGGGCTCCATACAAGATATGTTCTGGGGACTACTCAACTTCCTAGTCTTGTTGTAAGTAAAATAATTCATATTAGACAGCAGTATTACCTTATAAGCCTACTGAATATAAGCGTACTAAATATTACCCTGCTAACTCTAAGCCTAGTAAATACGCTACCATGCATGAAACTATAGTCTTGCACAGTATATAGGTTATGGCGAATCATCAATTGCACTCCTTTACATGCAATTAAAATCTGTTAATGTGTTATAGACTTCATGTACACATTGTATGCGAATTGCTGATATGTTTCTGCTAATGTCTTCTTTATTTAACAGCTTCAGAACGTTAGTAACTCCAGATCTCACAAGTAAAGGTACCAACTCCACATCGTCATATAGCGCTGGAGGTTCATGGGGCGGTAGAGGGCCCCGTGGACCACCCCCAGGGCCTAGAAAAAGAATGGGAGGATTTGGTGGTGGAGGTATGTATATTGTACTGGATTCAACTATTATGTGAAGTGTATATTATAGTAGGCCTACATTTACATACATGTAGTTACATAGACATACAATCTACAGTGGACTTAACCTGTATGTTGATTGTAGGTCTACATTATGTCGTGGCACCTTGTATCACATGTACTTTTATGAATATTGTTTTTTTCGATACTAATACTAAGCTGTCAGTCATTTGTATGAATAATCAATGAAACTGAGTTTCCTAATTGTGGTGGAAAAGTCCAGCAGTAGAAAAATTGCAGGTACTATTATTATTATACTCAGTAAATGAACCACTGTATTTTATATTTTATAGGTGGTGGTCCAAATGCTCCACCAATGTCGGGTGGATGAGGAAGGTAAAGGCCACGTCCCATGTTGAGGTGTAACATTACATCTCCAAGGACTGTGGCCCTACTAACTGACAATATCTCATGAAGACTTGCAAACAAAGACAGCATTGTATAAATGTTACACAGGAGCATATATGTGATATTTGAGCATCTATGGTTATTATGGATATGTATTATTATAGGCTATTGATACTCACAAGAATGTTACATATAGCTGAATGTTTTGTGCACAGTATTTATAACCACTCTATTTTTGGTTTTCTCATCTTAGCCCCAAGTCTTCACGCTGATTGAGTCACTGGCCAGCATTGTTGTGATGACTATGTTGTAGACTAGTCCTATGAAGTTTGTAAGGTAAATTCTTGACAACCCTTTCAAATGGATGTATCCCAACTATGCTGGCTGGCAAAGAATTATATTTTTATACAGAAATATTATAGTTTATGATAATTATACTTTATTTATTAAGCACATCAATATAAGTTGAAAATAAAGTTGACATTTTATAAGAAGTGTAACAATACCTAACACAAATACAATACAAATAATATAATGTTACAGTATATTTAGTTACTATTATTTGCACAAATTCACCAAAATAATAATAGTATATTATTGGAGCCACTTCTTTCTGCAGCTCGAAGGAAAACATCAGTTGTGTTACTTACTGAAGGTTCTGCAGTAAGCTATGAGCAATAAGAATTTGCTTCATGCCACTTTGGTTTCTTTATATAATAGTTATATAAGACACACATACATTACAAGTCGTGTACATTATAATAATAGTTTACCATGCACTGAGAGCTATAAGGAATGTCTAAGATAAATTAATAATGACTCCACAAATACTTTGACAAGCTGTTGTTGCTAATTATTATCAGCTAATGTTGGAGTGAAAAAACACAGGAGAGAAATATAACTACAGCCTGTATTATATATCATACAGACAGTCGGTGTATCAGTCAGGCAGGTAGATGTATGGTTGGTTCATACATGGTCCACATTAGATTCCCAGCTAGTAGTTGCTATCACAGAAGTGAGTGTCCACATGCTCTTGAAAATATTCTACGCTGTGTGTGCACTTGGGAAATAACTTGTTACAAATGGGGCACTTATGATTCTCCAGGGAAGAAAGGTCGCTAGCGCTAGCTTGGTCGTAGTGAGAATTGACATGCTCATTCCTCATTATCTGTGTTTCCGTAGCATCAAACACTTTGTCACAGACACAGCACTTGTCCATGCTTGCCGGTACATCTCTGGCATCATGGTAGCTACAAAAAAACACACTTGTAATCAGATGCAAAATATATATAGTCCTTGCTCCATAAAAGCTCTTCACTTGGCGACAGCACAGTAAACTGTTACTCTATCACATGTGGAGCTTATGACAGCATGTTGCAGTTGCAATACTAATATGAAAGTCCATGCTCTGACGCAATATGCTAAATAAGAGGTTGGTTGGGCTAAATGGGGCCTCATCCATTTTCCAAGCCAAAACGCCCCCCCCCCCCCTATGTAGCCGTGCCTTACGCAAGGATATCCATGCTGGCACTAGTTTTTCATACTTGTTGATATACGTTTGTTGATATACGTTCGTTCAGATTTGCTTGGAGTCCATTCCGATGAGCTGATTGAAATATTCCATTTCGGTTTATCCCATGACTCATATAGCTGTCCATTTGTTAGCCCACTTGAAAACTAGCCATGACGATGATACACACTAATAAATGGCACAGTTAAGCACATTTGGGCACACATGCATATGACATACAATGTGTGTATGCAGCAGAATACATGCACATCATACCCACACTTACCCCTCATTATCTTCATCACTGTCATCATGTCTGCTAAAAACCAGCACCTCTGGACCTGTAGCCCTAGGCTCTCCCAACAACTCATCACGAGTGGGGTTGGTCACTGGAATACCCAGGTTAACCCTCAGTTGATCTTTTAGCTCAGGATCATCTTTGCCAGCAATAGGGAGAACCCTTGCTGGTTTCATAGGGGCAGGTAGTTGTAGATCATCCTCGACATTCCCAAATATGCTTTGCCCTGGCCCTACAACACCTGTAGCACCTGCAAGCAAGTGCCATACAACTTTATTAATGTGACATGTGAGGGAGGATACAGCATAATATTATAACCATTGTGTGCACCACAAGCTCAAGGCAAAAATCAATTCAAATCAACAGCGTTGCATAATAGCAAAAGGAGGTGAGTGGTATTGTACAGTTATCGTTGGGAGGGGGAGGCAGTCTTGACTGCCAGGATTAAACTCACCTCCATTAGCGGCCATGTCCTTCTCCAAGGCGCCACTCTGTTTATCAGACTTTAGTTTATCACCAGTGACTCTCTGAAAAAAACAAGAACCACATTTAGAGGCGTTGTGAACCCTGTCTACATTGGATTAGCCCTCCTAGACCACCACCCTCACAGGAACACTAAATTTAGCAATTTCCTTTCAACAAAGTAATATTCATTTGATTAGAGTAATTTACCATCATTTACCTTGTGCAAGAAAGCTGGCCAGTGACTAAGTGCACCATGAAGCAGAGCTGAGTTAAAGCTAGGCAAGCCGATCTATATAACAACTAACTACAGTAATATGCTGTGTTGTGAAAGGAGGTCTAGGATTATCTTAGAACAGTAGAAACTCAAAAATCTTAAAGATCAGTCTGAAAGTATTAGAAGACAGGCGTCTGAGAAGCAACAGAATAGCAAAGCGTGACATAAAAAACAAAGCGTGACATAAAAAGCAAAGCAAGCAATCACTGGTTGAAATTTGCACAAATGATCAATATGAAGATATTTATTGCATATAACCATTAGCAGGGTAAAGTCAT
Source organism: Bugulina stolonifera (assembly GCA_935421135.1). Classification (NCBI taxonomy): domain Eukaryota; kingdom Metazoa; phylum Bryozoa; class Gymnolaemata; order Cheilostomatida; family Bugulidae; genus Bugulina; species Bugulina stolonifera. Next base: position 6,335,952 of record OW285188.1, on the reverse strand, counting down.
GCTACACACAATAGTCATAGTCATGCTATGCACAATAGGAAGTTAGTGCATAAATATAACATATACACATTGTAGCTGAATGAATTAGAGCCCACACAAATAAACTCAGTTACACAACATACTGTGTAGAGTAGCTACTGACTCATACACTTCACTTATGAATGGACCCCCTTTTATACCAACTACACTATCTAGCCCTAAGCTTGACTGTATGCAGGTAAGACTCAGCTGAGCAGTAAGCACTATGCACTGGGTAGACAATACACATAATCAATGCACACATAGATAATATAAAGAATAATGGTCTCCAAGGAAGATGAACCATAAAAAAGCATAGCAGATAGCTGGAAAGGAAATGCATAAACAGAGGGAGAATTTCAGTCCAGAACTTCACCTTAAGATCAACTACTTGTCTCTTCGGTCCAGGAGCTGGTCCAGGAGCTGCGTTGGCACTCTCTGGTGCTTTCTTGTCTGCAGGAGCTGCTGTTGGCTTCTCAGGAGATTCTGCAAGACGTTGGTCGAGTTGGGATCTAGCCAACTGGAGCTCTGATCTTTGCTTAGATACCTCGCCCTAAAGCATCATCATGTAGTGGCACGGTAACACAATGTACATGTGATAGCAAAATGTAATATTCACATACAGTCATGAGATGACATGCCATCATGAACGTGATAGATTTACCGTAAAAATCACTTAATTGATATATATTTGCTATTGACCATGCTCAATCAAACATAGCCAACTCAAAACGAGACTAAGAAGAATGTCACGACCAAGTTATCAATACTAGAAATCCGTCATGTGGATGACTCTGTACCTCTAGTATCCCCATCATTATACATCACTGGAAACACTTCCATTATTATTTTAGTCTTTAGTTGTTTGCATGCTGTCGACAGCTACTATAACTACTATGCACCTTATAGTAATCCCTCATCGTAGCTGCTCTCTGCTTTTCCTCAAGATATTTCACTTTGTACTTGTCCTTCTTCTGAGTCTTCAGCTCTAGTTCAGCTTGCAGCTGCTCCACCATCGTCTGTAGCTCTGCTTTAGTTAGATCATTGCTGGCACCAGCTGAAAAGTATTATAGTCAAGCAAATGAATAAGATGATGGGACAACTCCCAAACCGGTCAGTTGGTTAAACTGTATTATAGGCAAATATAGGACAATGCCAACCACTGCATGGATAATGATGTAATATATGTTGCTACTTACCGGCAGCTGCAGGGGGTTTGTTGGCTGGAGGAGCATCAGTAGACTCTGACTCAGACACTACAGATACATAACCAAACGGAGTGTAACTGTAAGTACCATGGTAATATACTGGGACTTTTACACTACGTAATTATGTACTGTTACTTGTGATTCCAGTAGCATGTTAACCGATAGCAAAATTTCCATACAGAGCAAGACCAAGCTCATGGAAATACAATTTCAACTAAATTCAACAAATTGGCATAGCTTCTGTACAAAAACCACTCTATATTACAATTGATCATTACTCGAGAAAATTCACATTAGTTGTTACTGCTTATAAGAGGTTGGTCAAGTAACACATTTATAGTGTGTGCCCTAGCATGCTGCAAAATATATCCAAGTTCGGCTTAACAATAAACAACTCACCCGATCCAGATATACGATTGGCTCGCTTCCAATTCCTCTCACCAGCAGCCAGCTTATCCTGGAGGACTTTAACATGTTTGTCTGCATCTTTCAACCGAGCCTGTAACAAAACCCATTATCTAAAGCCATGTTCATACAATAGTATTCTATTCACTGTTAACTAGCCTAAAAGCTTATACTGCTTGCAAGTTAACTTTCTTGAATCTAGAACTGAGTAAAATTTCTTTTAGGCTATATTGGCATTGACCTTCATCCGCATAAAGGTCAAAGTTATTAGTACCTAGCTATGACTCAAATCATCATGGCTGACAAAAAAGACAACATATTATCAACTTACGGCCCTGTTCCTATACATGGCCAGCTCCTTTTCTGAGGAACCAAGTTCCGTTTTAACGAGAGTGTAGGCCGTCTGCAAGGCAGTGTAACGATCCTCCTGCTCCTCGTACATGGCACGAGACACGGTATTTCCCTCACTCCTCTCTATATAGTGATTTAACTGGCCTATATTGGAGAGCAGATGGTTCTTCTCCTATGGATATAGTCAGTATATTGTTTAAACTTAGAACGAAAGAGAAAAGTGTAATAACAATAATTCAACCTCAATTATCGTAGGAGTCAGTTATATGGCCAGAGAACTACCAACAGATTGAGCTGAAAGTGAAGTAGCCATTGGATGGACACAAATGAACATACCGCTGTAAGCTCCACCAGTGTCTGGTTCCAATCCTTCTTCTCCATGTCATATTTACTCTGCAGTTCTTTGAGTTCTTGCTTGCAGGCATAAGCCTCTGACCGTGCAGCCTCTATCCCACCGGAAAGGTTTTTCATGGTGAGCTCATGTACGGTGAGCTCCTCGTCAGTCTTAGCCTGACGAGCCTTGCTCACTTTCAGCTCTTCACTTTGGGATGCTATCAGTTCCTGTAATCAACATAATTATTTGAACTAATACATGTTATGCAAATCCCAAACTCATTCACTCAAATGCTTACAGGAGAAACAACTTATTGCCTACTGAATATCTAAGTGGGGAAACTGCAATTTCAGTTCACAACATTAACCTTTTGTTGAAGAATTGTCTGCTCCAGGTCCTGGAGAGATTGCTGGGCATTCAACAGCTGTACTTGCATGTGCTGTGCGTACTCAGTTTCAGTGGTCTTCTCTCCGACTTCCTTTTTCAATAGCTCAACCTAGTCACATGACCAAACAAATATGATAGAACACACAGATGGCGACAGCAATGGTAGATATAGCTTAGTTGTTACACTAAAGAATAGTGTACGTGTACGCTACTGTGGAGGTACGTGTACAATGTATATAAACAATAAAAAGCAGTCATCTACCCATGACATCATGTTCATATAAATAGTAGATATAACACAGAATATACATGTATGTAATCTGATATTATAAGACTACCTGTTGCAATACTTGCTGTTTGGAGAGTTCCTCTGCATTAGCATGCTGACAGAGCAGTTGCTTCTCTCTACGCAAGTTCTCCACCTGCCCATTCAGCTGGTCAACCTGGTTCTGTAGTTTTCTGATTTCCACAGCTTGCTTTTCCAACTGCAATTCGCCAGCATTTCGCCCTTCTACAAGCTCGGCCACTCTCTGAATATTTGACAAGGGTAGAATATATTCCAAAAGTAAACCATGTTCAAAGTGCTTTAGTTCTGTGGACCAAACATCCCAGTAACAAACCAAATCCTTATTTTACTCTACTGGTTTATTTAACTTAAACATAGTGAGGTAATACAACTCCGAAACCCCGGGAACCTTTTGATATTTACTGCTTCTAGAGTACTAGCACATAGTAGTGGTCATTGACAGCCACAACGGCATGCCAGTACACGACTAGTACATTTTTGTTATTATAGAATTACCACTTTGGAGCAACACTCACCTGTTCCAGCTGTCGAGCCTGTTGTTGAGAGTAATCAAGATCCGCTGACATCGTCTCAGTTGTCGTTTTTAATCGCTGTAAAATGATGAAAACACAAATAGTACTGCTTGGGTTACACATTTTTGACAGGAGAGTTTGAACCTGTAGTTGCCAATTGATATATAATACTAATAATAGTCTTAGGATCCTCACGAGATTTCAGCGTTTTTAGCAGAAGCAGTTAATTCCTTTTCTTCTAAACCCTTGCGTTACATGGACAACACAGAGCCTATTCAACGTGGTAAAGGGGACAGCTCAAACTGGATAGTTCAAAACTGTGCAGATTACATTTAGAAGAGCACAACTCAGAGATAATTAATTTTAATAAACCAGTTTAAATAATTAAATAAAAAGTAACATTAAAAAAAAAGAATTAGTTGAAATCTGGGGGTTGAGGTTTGGGGTTTCGAGCTGTCTGGTGATGAACTGTCATGTAACATGCATGCAAGTAAGACTACTAGGGAGCTAGCACACCATAAAATAGGTTATGCGATGGAAATACACTGTTACCTTTACAACATCCCGAGCAGTATCTCTCTCCTTTAGCAGCTGCTGACGAAGTGCTTCATTTTCCTTCAGGTTATTTCTTATGGCAGCATTTTCAGCTGTCAGCGTCTCACATGTCTGAAATTAGCCACATATTAACTAAAGACACAATCACTGGTCATTACAAGGCAGGACAATGGTCAACAAACGTGGCAGGTAATCATAGGTAACAATCCAGCATAAAATATGCATCTTATCAGCATATGGTAAGACAGCTGTGTAGGACCAGTCCATTAGTCATCCATTGTACCAACTAGTAACAAGTTGGTAACTACTTACGACTAGCTTTAATCTAACCATCAGAAAAAATAGACATTACACGCTGGCACCATGCCAAGAGATGCCTGGATTTAGTTCTGGTTAGAGCTTTTGTATATGCAACCACTATACATATTGTCTTTGCCTGACACTGGTCTTCATCAATTTGATTAGGGATAAAAATGTAGGACCCAGTCACCATGGAGTAAAATGGACACTTGTATTGACTTGGATCTTGTTATTGGGATAAGTGATAAGTCACTAGGAAAGGGATATTTCATATTTAGAGCTTTTGTTTGTATATCTAAGCTGCAGTAGCCCACAGCTCCAGATGATATATACATGTATAATGTAATACTAAGCTACACCAGGCTTAACCCAAGACAGTGAATGTAATCAGATAGGGTAAGTATGCATATGGACAAACATTATCATGATTATGCAACAGGGCCGTAACTTTAGGGGCGGCAGAGCGGCATGGCCGCCCCTAAATCTCAAAATAAAGTGGCCCAAAAATGGTGTTTTTGAATTCAGGGGTATCAATTCTACGGCGGCCATAGAGTTATCTTCTCCTATGACCGCGGCAAATAGTTTTCCTTAGTACGTATTTCTAAGGATGTAGTGTAGAATATAATTTATGCGACACGCTACTTTCCCCACAAGCCAATCAAATTATCGGATTACTAGAAATAGCCAATCATTATTTCCAATCAGGGTGATTAGCCCAAGGTTTGTAGCTACTTGAATTACTTAAATCTCAAGCTACATAACTTGGAATTTTCCGTACAGACCGAATAACTTGTTGCTACTTTTTAAGTTGTAGTTGCTTCTTTACAACCTCCGTCCTCCAATAAAAAGATGAACATTGGATAGGCTTTCAAGTAGATTGTTAGTATGTATGTGAGCAAAGCTTATTGCTAGATTTGGTGGCTACATGAGTGGGATTTTGATATTATTAAAAATGAATATTAATAAAATATAATACCAATAAATTAATATTTATATAATTATAATATAATTATTATATATATTATATATAATATTATTTAATTAAATAATTCTATTCTTATTCTTGTCAGTGTAAAAAAAATATTTTTTCTGGAGAATGAAAACGCAAAACCTTTTGGTGCTAGTGTTAGCAGACTTATCCGTTTATTATTTTTTTGTTTCTGTATTTTTATTTTGTTTCAAATTTCATGATAGTATCCTGGTCAGTAGTTTAAGTAGACTATTCAGTACTAGTAATGTCAGATCTAGTGTGCTTAAGGTGGCCTAGTTGAGATAATATTGGTCTAAATTCTAGTGAAGCTTTAGTAGTGAGGAATAATTACTTAGAAGATCATATAAGAGTACCAATTTAGCCTATATTTTTTTGGCGCTCAAACTTATTCTATATCTGTTTATGAAAAGCTCAGTTTAATGTATCACAGCGTGAAAAATTTCAACTGTCTTATGCTACTTTGATTTACTTGACTATACATATCTAATATCCAATTATTTTAAGCAGTAATTTTACACCTTAAACGTCCCGAAATTGCATATGTAGGTAGTAATTTTCTAATTTTTTTCCGGGGGAGACCCCCGGACCCCCCTTGCGGGAGGGCGCTGCGCCCCTCCAGCACCCACCCCGCTCTCGCGCTCTGCGCTCGGGCAGGCCGATGGCCTGCATAAACCCCCGACTTCTAGCCACCCCAAAAATTTTTCAAAAGTTACGCCCCTGTGCAATAGCATCATAATGTTCAGTCACTGATAGTCGCTGATATTATACCCAACTTAGCATATTCATACTGAATGTGGCTGTGACTGCTATAATGATACATACACGTATGTAGCATGACTGATGGAAAACACAGTGGACCTTATATTGGAAATTCCATTACTAATTTTTGTTGGGAATTTCCAACTATTGAGTAATGCAATACCAATACTGTGGAGGAAATAATCAATGCTTCACTTGTTATTAGTTATAGTTCAGTTACAATGATGTATATTATCATTGTCAGTTATAATCATTGAATTCTATGGTTATAAATAATACACCAGTGAGGCATTACTTGGTAACAATAAACTGTCATGGCTGATAATTATATAACAATGACTACAATGAAGGTATAAACTGCTGGTAAAGTTAGCCCAACCAAATAATTAACAAATTTCCTAAACTTTCCAGTATGCTCACACTATATTTCTATCCTCATCTCTATTTGCACTAGTTAATTGCAACAGCTAGAACAAGCCAAACCATTGGATGACAAACATAGGAACACACTGGAATTACAAATAATCCCCACTGCAGTCAATACTAGTTTCCACTGTAATCCTGTAAATTCCTTTGTTGCAACTTTCAAATTTTAAACTGCTTCACTGTATAGCCATGAATGTAGACATGCATGTACAATGTCTATGCTATTGGAAGCCATCAGATTTCTAAGGTTTGTCACAATTACATCACAGGGCTATGATTATGCCCATTAAAATAACAAAGCATTATGTAACATTAGCTAGCCTCGGACTATAGAAGAATAAAGACAGACACGTACAACTACTATCAACACAAGGCTGCCTCTAGTAGGGCTGGCAAACTATGCAACAATTACAGTTACGTAATCAATACTGAACTGCCTGTTACTAGTAGCCATTTCATAATCCAATAGAGCTGGTAGTTAGAACTCTAGTGATTATTACCAGCTACCAAATAGGATAAATAAAGTCAAGGGATTACCACCACAATCATATTATTATGCTGATGTCACCACCTGACGGTGATTGTGTACTATTGGAGTTTTCCACATGACTAGTAAATTATCACCAGTGAAGTAATACTACTGAACCCAATCTATATTCTATATATGCTCTGAAGGAGTAGAGGTAATAATTACTAATGTATGGCGTACCTAACCTTTTCTTCAATCAGATATCTTGAGAAATTTAAACAACAAATCCACAAACTTTACGTTTAACCGATTGTGAGGTCAGGTATGCCATAGAAAGATGTGACATACCGCAGAGAGTATTTTTCTCTCCTCCTCCAGACTGTTGAGTTTTTCCTCCAACTGTGTCTGTCTGGTGGTAATAAAGAGCATATCCTCATCTTCCAGCATCTCTTCCTCTACAAAGTCCTCACATCTGGGAGCACGGAACTGGAACGGGGAACTAGCTCCACACATTTTACCGTTGCCATTGAAGTATGCAAACTGGTAGAACTCTCCATCTTCTTTTGGCAACTTGGCTGAAAATAGTACCACCATAATAAGAACATCCTGCGTAAAATTAACCAAAAAACCTTAAATGTGAAATGTTAAAATATTGCTTTGTAAGCCTCAAATGCTAATAAGAAATTAGCTGTGAACTGCTCCCTTTGCCACTGAACCATACAACTTCCAACTTTGTAGCGAATGTGATGTCACTTACATTGGAAGACCACTGCTCCTTTCCACTCTTCACCCTCAGTTCTGTCAGGTAGAGGAACCCACATGTAGGAAACAACATCCTTAACACTAGACCAACCGACTTTGAACAACCCAATCCAGTCATATGCTGAAGCATTATGTGTTGTTTTCATGACGTAGCTACATTCAACATTAGCGTCAGTGGGATAGGTTTTGGCTATGTTTTCAAACAAAATTTGACCCCTGAAGTCCGCCATTACTGCGTCTGAAAGTATACATATTATTATAACTCGATAGACCAACACCAATAACACAAGCCAGATACTAACCAAACATCACCCAACTGCACTGTATTATAAAAGTGCATCCCTTATGTAGGATGTTTTCATATTGCTTCTTTTCTCTCTGGCAGTACAAACATGAAATATAACATGTATGAACTCATTGAAAGTAAAGGTAGATAAAAGCTAATGATTACAAGTGGAAAGGAATAGCATCTTATTTCCCTGTAATAAACCTCATCTCAAGAGTAAACCAACATAAAACCTAGATGTTCATAAAAATTTCTCCAACTGAAGGCAATATTTCAATAGAGACTTTTTAACTTTTTTAGGCCAACTGTACACTATTATCTTATGATAGATCAAAATTCTTTTTGCGGTTGGGGTTACCCAAAAGTAAATAAATATAAAGTCTTCTTATCTTTTCTTTTGGCCTCCAACCATGCAAGTTCAAGTTGAATATCGGTGTCGATATGCGAGTCAAAATGTAATACCAATTTAAATTTATAACATCAGTTATTATAATTATTACAATTATCGTGATAATGAATCATTAGGATTATCATTATCATAATAATTATTTTATAAAAATAATAGAGGTTGGTTCAAATAAATAAAATTAATAACGCAATTTTATTTACTTGAACCTTCATTTAGTCTTTATTTTACTAGATTAAGATCAAAAATAAAACTTTTGTTTTACTTCATTTATAAAATAATATCATAATAATCATTATGATATTATAATTATAATAATAATCTATTGATAAAAAAATATAACTATTTTATACGATTCTCTCTGATGAAGGGTGTTAACTTGTCCAGATGTTATCTTACAACATCCTCCTCTTACGGACTTTAAACTACAAAGAAGAGATGAAGTCAAACAACACCTTATATAAGATTCAGAATAGGTAGCTTTCGAACAAAGCTGAACTCGAAACTGCAGAGTAGGACGTGTTTAGTTGTTTTCTTATTATTCTTGCATCAATGTCTCCCTACCACGTGATGTATTTATGTTATTGTCACGTGATAATTTTAACGGAAATCTTTGAGAATAGCCTAGGTTTTACAATATCTACCTGATTGTCTAATGTGGTGCTGATGTCTACATATACGAATATCGTGGTTTGTAATAAGACGTCAAGGGATAAATGGAATTCAGGCAATAGAATGTAATACAGAGTGTTGTTGTATGAATTTTGTATAACATAAGATAATATAAAATATTATATTATTATTAATTATGAATATTTATAATAATTGACCAATGCCAGATAACTCATGCTGCTCCGTTCAATACTTGCAACAGTTACACGGAGCTCTCTGATTGTAAGACCTGGCTTACTGCCTCAGCTTAACCTACCGGTTGTCATTTCATCGGTTGCACCGGTATGAAATGATTAATTTAATTTAGAGCAACTCTTTTCTTTACTTACGCATACTGTAAATCCCAAATGATGCAGAAAGTTTTTGTTGCATCTAACACTGTCTATAGATTATCTATTCTTGCTAATATTAAACTTCGTGGTTAAATGAAAACGATTACGAAAGGCAGGGTTGGAGCAAAAAACTCGTGGTCTGATTCCATAAACCAATTTTGCTTTGTTGCAGTTCTATTTTCATTCTTAGCATATGGGTAACCTCCAAAGTTGGTTTGAAAATTTTTATCCAGACGTCATTTACCTATTAATTTTTTGTTCCAAGAGTCCCTCTGTTGTACCATTCCAATTGGCAAGGCTTTCCACTACATCTATGATGGCAGAGGCTAAAAAGAAAGTGTGCATAGTTGGATCTGGAAATTGGTAAGCATGTGTGCATACTAAAAGCAAACAGGTGTAACTATACTGCATAAATTTTCACATGGCCTTAGGTCTTTGTTTATGGCCCTATAGTGATCTATGAAGCCAATGCCACGGATGTGCACATTTAGCTTGAGAATAGTTTCTATTCTATATGGATGTTGCTATCCTAGCATTTAACTGAGCATTGATCAGTTTACTTGCATGATGCCAGATGAAGCTCCTAGTAGTTTGCAAGCTTTAACCAAGGTGTAAAAGGGTAGAGAGGAGTCTCTTTAAAACCTTTTATATTGCCTATATTACAAGGGAGCTTCCAGTGTGAGCAGTTAAGGCCCAAACAGACTAGCGAATATTTTCGCGCTTTTCTACCACTTTTTACCAGCGTGAAGACTTTTACTGTCACTGAACAACACACACTAGCGATATTTCTTCCACGAACATGATTTCTAGTCTGAGCATGAACAGGCAATTATTTTTATATGGGTCTCCTATGTGCACATCACATTATAACAGCGACTCAATTTGGAATTTGTGTTGACAGACAAAAGTGCGGAATGGATTCGCTAAAACTTAGCTGGCCAATCAGAGGCCAGCGTTATCAAGAGCGAAACGTAACATATTAGACATAGTTACGTGATATTGGGCGAACAGGGCATTTTCGCTCTATTTTGTGACACCCAATTGCTCCATCGTCATTTCGCGGCGAATAATGGTGCAAATTTCGCTAGTCTGTTTTGACCTTTAGACGCAAATTTGTAGGTTCTTTAAATTTTTAACCCATGTAACATTAAGCTGTGGCATCTTCAATTCTACAGGTTGAAGTGTGAAATCTGTCGAATCCGTTCTCTAGAAGTCTTTGATTCAGCATTTCAAAACTTAAAAATCATTCATGTGTAAAAATCTTCAGTTTTACAGGTTGAAGTTACATGAGTTAAAATTTTGCAAAATCTACAGAGTTGCGTCTAATTGAATTTACAGGGGTTCTGCTATTGCTAAGATTGTGGGTAGCAACCTAAAGGGTGGCAGCGATGAGTTTGACTCAGGTGTGAACATGTACGTCTATGAAGAAGTGTTTGAGGGGAGGAATCTGTCAGACATTATCAACGAGGAGCACGAGAACAAGAAGTATCTTCCAGGAGTCAAGTTACCAGAGAATGTGGTAAGAGTTACCAGATACAACATCAAGAAGTCAGTAACTGACTACTTAATGTTGGTTACTAGGTGCTGGGTACTGGCTAACAACTAACACTGCTGCAGCAGCCCTACCACTTATTAATAACAATGGCAGCAGGGAGAATAGAATGATTATATTTCTATAGGCTACATGTATAATTAACCGGCTTAGTGCGAATTCACGACCATTGCACTTGTAACCTATTTATGTCCCAGTTAGTCTGCTTGTCTTCTGATATTTTATTTGCAGCACTGGGTATAGTACATAGCAACTTAAACTAGGCTACCTAATAATCCCATACAACTAGTTGTTTGCATTATTCATTTCTCCAGCCTAGGAATAATCATACCTGTGCCATTTTATATACCTATATGTGTGTATTCTAGATAACAGAAAATATATGCATGCTGATATAAGACTTATTTTAATGAAGAGTTACTTACTTCTACTTTCTCTGGTTCACTGAAACTGATTCGTCACTGATTCCATCACCATCCTTGTCCATTCAGCATCTCTTTTACTGTAATGTATTACAGAGAGCTGTGACAGATCTGGCCAGGGCAGCAGATGGAGCAGATATTCTCATATTTGTTGTACCTCATCAGTTCATCCGAGGCATGTGCAAACAGCTAAGTGGTAAGATGAAGAAGGATGCCATGGCTGTCTCCTTGATCAAGGTAACCCTACCATCAGTCTATAGGGAGAGTTGTTTTGTATCAACATTGGAACTAAAATATATCATCCTACAAACAACAGCTGCGGTTGATGGTGCAGGCTAGCCTATTCCACCAATCAAATTGACTTAAAGTCAGCATCTGCGAGCACATGGGGACACTATGAGCTGATTTTGTTCGACAGATGAAATGATCTGAATTATCCCATAGGCCAAGCTAAGCACCGAGTTCGAACCATGGAAACTCTCCGATGCATGACTGTATGTTAATAATTGACAATTTGTGTGTTGCTTATGAGGGGATGGAACATATCACACATGTAAATGATGTCGCCACCAGCACCACTGATGCAGTGTGGGATGTTACAGGGTCTAGATGTAAAGGATGGAGGCGGCCTGCTTCTCATATCAGACATAATAACAGAATGTATATCTATACCTTGCCATGTTCTAATGGGAGCTAATCTTGCAGGAGAGGTTGCTGATGAAAAGTATTGTGAGGCCACAGTTGGTAAGTGTTATGAGGCCACAGTTAGTAAGTGTTGTGTCATGAGGCAACAGTAGGTTGGTAATAGTATAATTTGCTAGTTTGTGGGCAAGTAAATAGTAAATAGCTGTGTATGTCATTTACAAATAATGTGAGTGCAAATGTCACTTACTAACACTTTTCACTCACATGCCTTCAGGTGCCAAAGATTTGACAGCTGGTCTGACACTGAAGAGACTTCTACAGACCAAGTACTTCAGACTGGTAGTTGTAGAAGATGCAGCCACTGTAGAGATCTGTGGAGCCCTCAAGGTGCTAAATATATACGTGTACTAACAACACTAACATAATATGTTATCTTATACAGTCTTATGATATTACATGTGTTAGCGGAAAACATGAAATGTGAATCAATAGGTCCATGACTAAGCTAACTGGTATTACTGCTACAGGTTATAGACCTGTACATAATACATGCAGTATATAGGCTCACATTCTATATATAATACATGCTGTATATAGGCTCACAGTCTATATAATATAACACATGCTGTATACATGTACATGTATGCTCACAGTCTATATAATATATTATAAATGCTGCCGGCGATTCCGTAGGTCAATCACACTGAATAGTTAACATTACAATAAATGCCTATACTAAAAGTGGAAACGTTGTAAAATCACTTGTTTGCAGTTGACAGGGATATTTGTAAAGAAACATAGTATGTATAGAAACTAGAAAGGGATGTATACAATTATCTATTTATAGAACATTGTGGCAGTTGGTGCAGGTATTGCTGACGGCTTGGACTATGGCGACAATGCCAAGGCAGCTGTCATTAGACTGGGACTTATGGAGATGATCAAGTTTGTGGATACGTTCTATGAAGGCACCAAACCAGCCACATTCTTGGAGAGCTGTGGTGTGGCTGACCTCGTGACCACCTGTTACGGAGGGCGAAACAGAAAGGTAGCAGCTGCCATGGTTAGAACTGGCAAGGTGAGTGTGTTACTCTATCAATATTTCCACTTGCCAGCTAGTATCTCATTGGCTTCCTCACGCTTTCCCGCATCAATTAGGAATCGACCTGCGAAACTTATATATTATTGTATAAAACAGCGCTTCCTTCAAGTATGGTTTTAGATCAACTGAGCTGGAGTTGTTCTATTAGCAAGAGTATTGACTCCTACATGTATATCTACATGTATACTGTTGTTCTTGTCTGACAACGGTGTGGCCCAGAAGCACACTCGGCAGGCTCTTGGCTACAGACTTTGACAACATTCAATCAATTTTAATTATAAGCTTCTGGAACCTACATCATCTTACATTAGGAGTAGCTCCTACTTTACGAATCATATTTATTGTTAATACTTGTTCATGTAAATGCTGTAGCACATTTACCTCTACTTGTCCCTCAACTGTGTGTGAGTTATGTGGCGTGTACTGTACCGCAGCTATATTATCTCACTGATGTCTAAAATAGTGTATTGTGTTGTTATTCAGAGTATAGAGACACTGGAGAAGGAGATGCTGAATGGACAGAAGCTACAAGGACCTCCGACAGCGACAGAAGTCAACATCATGCTTAAACATGCCAATCTGGAAGAGACGTAAGTAAGATTATCTCCCCTCTCCTCGTAGAAAGGCGCTGCTAGTAGTAGTTGTGGTAGCATATGTAATGGCATGTGGCTTTCTATTCGGCCCACACCTAGCCCGACATCGATGTAGTATTACTTGCGCTCACATCCAAATCTAATTTGTGTTTTTGGAGATGCCAATTGCACCCAATGTCACTGCAACCAGTCATTAGTCTTGGATACAATCGGAGATGAGTACAGTAGATATGCTATGTACAGACAATAACTCTAACACTTTGCAGACAGTTTTTTGGAGTGCAGCGTTGTTTAGCTGTAGAGGCGTTCTAGTGCTTTCCGCTTTTGATCCTTTCATGGTTTCTTGTGTATTCGCTTGTAGTACGCATGCTGGTAGTGGTCCCCTGGTTTATAGGCATCTGAAACCCTGTTGGTGGAGGAAGACAACTTCTTATTTATTCACTTGTTCTAACAGCTTGTAGACATATGTGGTGCTTGTACCGTTGCTTCGTTCCCAAGTTAGTTATTGGTTTTACTTTTTGCTGACTTGATTTGTTCTTCATGATAGTGAATGAACTCTGACCTTTGTAGGTTTCCCCTCTTTGTCGTCGTAGAGAAGATATGTAAGGGACTGTTGCCCCCTGAGGCTATGCGAGAGGTACTATGTAACCACCCTGTTCACCAGATGCGAACCGATCAACCATATATGGAGAAGTTCTACAATGATGTTCCATCTCTCACCACACATACCTCTGTCTATTTCTCTGGAAGCAAATGACATATTTTTGGCATACTATGAGTTATGGCATTATTGGTACTGGTGGCGTGCATGGAGAGTGTTTATTGCTATTCAACATGACTGTTTCTCAAGATTGATCTAGAAATCAGCTTCCACTTTGATGTTTCTGGTTTAATATTTGTGAGGATGAGCATTATGTATATCAGTTGTTTGGTTGTGTATGGTTACTCTTAGATATTCTATTTTGTATTTGGAGTTGCACAAATTTTGCATTTCAACTTTTTCTTGATTAAAGTCTGGGGTTTATTGATTAAAGTAAAAAGAATGAATCAGTGAAGCATGTGTTGATTATAAATTGAACTGTTACTAGGTTGAATATACAAAACAATTTCTTATCATACTATTTTGCTATAATACTAATACATCTGGATTATGTATTTAGTTAAAAAATTATGCATTATAAATTGGTTTTATTGTCATATATTCAATTTTCCAAAAAGATGGAAAGTGATACGTTCTGGAATTGTTCGAAATAAAATAGTATTTAAATGTAAATTCATGGCCTGTACTGTATACTATTATCTAACCCACGTGTAACTTCCAGGTTTCCTTTGTTTGTGGTGGTTGAGAAGATATGTAAGGGATTACTCCCCCCTGCAGCTTTGAAAGAGGTGCTGTGTGATCACCCTGTTCATGCCATGGAGATCAACCATCCAAGTGTAGATGAGAGACAGACACCCAACCCACCTTCTTCACCCACGAGATCTCTACTGTAGATCTTCAACTTGACTTTTCCAATGTTGAACGTGTGAATTTGGAAGTCTGATTGTGTGAAATGTCAATTTTTTCATGTAAGCCTGGACATTGTGTTAGGTGACTGGCATCTATCATTTAACTATCTACTTTATGAAATCTTAAAGCACGAAAAAGAGAAGATAGTGTTAAACTTTCCGAGATTCAAAATTTAATGTCCAAGTACTCAATATTGTATCATTGTAGTAAGTTGGGTGTTCTTTGTGCGTTGTGTGATACCAAACAAAGTGATTCAGAACATTTTTGACCATTATTTGTGATTTTACATAAATTATCTTTAGAAAATACATGTATATACAATGTACACTGTTTTGTACGTAAATAAAAATTATATTCAATAAGGAAATTGTTGTCTACTACTTGGGGGGCTATAAATCTATGCAACACTCTGTGGAGTCTACATGTCAACTGTGTAATGTTGATTTAACATCAGTCCAGCCCAAACTCAATTAGAAAGCCTTTGTGGGTAGTACTTTGGTCATGTGGTGGTCCAGACAATCTTATTCATAAACTGTACATAATTTGTCATAAATCTAAACACCGCTGCATGTTGTACAAGCCATGATGTTGTATATTGTTTACACCGACTACAGTTATGAGAAGATAAATCTATAGATGATACCATAGAGAAGACAACTCTATAATAGATAGTACTACAGAGAAGATAACTCTATAGATAATACTGCAAATTGTTCATGAGCACTCACTGTTTGAATGTTAAATGGAACAGCTGTTATAGTCTACGGTTAGTTGTGTAAGATATCATCGGGGGTTACCATTTAAAAAGTGTTATTGTACCACTTTGTCATTTGCGCAGGTGAAGCACTAGCGCTACACATTCAAAGGCACATTGATTTGATTTGATTTGAAAATTGTGCTGTTTTTATACCATTTTTCAATACTTTTGACCTGCACCATGCTTCCGCATCATATAAAACTGGATGTTTGTGAAAATCGTCCCAAATATAGACAGGGAAGAAAATATACGGCTGTGAAGGTTTGTGTAGCTTTTTCATCTAGGCTGCAAAGTTAGGCTTGGTTAGTAGACAAAGAAAGTAAAATAAATTTACTTACATTAACATTTATATTTATTTGATTTATGTACTCCAACTTTAGTATTTAATTTGTTTTAAATTAATAAAGTTTGAGCATTCTATATTTTTAATAGTTGTAAAAATTCTTCACTTATATAAAAATTTAATATTTAATATTAAATTTTTATATAAGTGAAGAATTTTTACAACTATTAAAAATATAGAATGCTCAAACTTTATTAATTTAAAACAAATTAAATACTAAAGTTGGAGTACATAAATCAAATAAATATAAATGTTAATGTAAGTATATAGAGCTAATGTAAATGTTATGTTTGGCTATAAAAATAAATAACCGTATTCCTATATAGAACGCCTATCTAGAAAGGTTAATAGCCAATAGGCCTATAGATTCTAATAATAAATATTAAATTATAGGCCTATAGTTAATAATAAACTTTTTAATTTATTATAGGCCTATAATTTATCATTTACTAGGCCTATTAACCTCTCTAGTTAAAGTTGGTTAGCTAAACTTCTGTTTCCGAGTTACAGTTAAAGGTATAGTAGCTGAAGGAGTAAGAAGAGAAGGAGGCTCGCCTTTGAGAATTCTGTGTTCGATGTGCACTTTGATATCTAAATGTGTTTAGTTGAGTCGCTGAATGTTCACTGCAGAGAGTGGACAACTTCGCCAGTATATTAAAATTGACACCAACGCCACTAATATAAATATAGTGGAGTTTGGCGCTAAATGTGCCACTGGGATTGTAGCCAATCACATTGCTAATACCTTCTTGTGATGACAAACCCGTGTGAAGTAATCTAGGTTTTATAGCATCATTTTCATTTACTAAGGGCTGCTGCAATAGTTAACTTACCAGCCTACCAACTTTACTAGAATCCCAGCTATTACTTTAGCATTGGATGTTGGCTAATAAAAATTCGTAGGGAGAGAAAAGTGTCACACAAATTTAGCGTGTTTTCCCAGAATTTTAACTTTCATGTAATTTATTTATTTATTTTTAATTATAGCCTACCAACTTCAGCATGTTTGATTCTACATGTAAATAAATTATGGTGGGTTAATCACATTTGTTACACCTTATCAAGTGTAGACATGTGTTCAGAACGCAAATTTTTAACTGAATACGGACTATATACAATAATAACTTTAATTGAAGAGGCTTTGAAGTGATTTGTATTGGGCTAATTGAAAGCTTAGTATGTTTATTTATTATTTAGACAAGCACTTCGTGCTTAGTCTGCGACGCAAGCCTTACTGTATTAGTTTTCACTCGCGTGTAATGGTGACTTGTATTCATGTACTGTGGTCATGCATGTGCATGACCTCTAGTGGCGTAGGCATGTTACAATGATTCCATGAGGAGTTGTGCTCCCTTGCATTAAGAAGACAACTCCAAGTCAACAGCCCGAGTTCCAACACCAATGTGTTGGGTGGGGTGGGTCGGGCACTCACCCGATCCTTGGCAGGGTTGAGGGCCTAAGGCTACGCCTCCGGCATTGATGCCTGGGGACCCGGAGCCGAGATCCTGACCGGCAGCATTGCAACATCTATGAGTCGTCCCGGTTTTCGACCCCAAATCTGATTGGAGGACGGCAGACCGTAAACCGTAGACCTTTTCGTCTTTTGTTATATGATGAAAATAGTTAGCTTGGAAGCTTTGTGTTAATTTTAATATTTTTTCATAGCTCTTGCAATCTTGACACAAAGTTTCCGAGTACCCGAGGCGTACATCGAACACTGGAAGCCCATTGTAACATATATACAGGTTTTCAAAGACGAGCCTCCTTCCTCTTTTACTCCTTGAGTAGCTCAAGTGATTAGTAAAAGTTTCAATAAATGCACTTCTGTAATTTTTAGTGTCTTCGCGTCCTAAATTTCAGGCACAGGCCAACTTGCTAAAAAATTTATGGCACACATGTGTCACAAAGTCACAAACGCACCAGCCTGGGCCGACAGCAAAATCCTCATTTGCCTGTAAAATCCTGGGTGTGCTGATGAGCTAGGGATGGTGTTCTCCGACCAGGCAAAATTTCAGGCCAATAGCCGTTTGGGTCTAGGCTGGATGGCCATCTTTGGATTTTTATTTGTGACCCAGGTCAGTCCCAAGATTTTGCGAAGACATTAGTTTTTGTTATAGGCTAGATTTGAGTCTCTCGCTATTTTCTTATCCTGTTTAAAATTAATCTCAAAAATATGAAGTATTATTTAAGATCGTATCTTATTATCATAATTATAATGTGCAATACTACCGATATACTGCCGTATTGTATATTGTTATTAGTACGCACGTACAGTGGAACTCGCTTAATTCGACCTCGGCTAATTCGAAAACTTGGCTAGTTCAAACTAATAGCCTTGGTCCCTGCTGAGTACCATAGAAATGGCTTCAACCAATTCGTGTATTAGTGTGTATTAGTCACGCCTGACCGCTCACTCTGCCCAGATGCTCTGATTGGTTGTAAGCCGATAATGCACTGAACATGCACCAATAACAATTTCCCCTCAAGCAGAGAAAACCAACTGATTTCTTTACACTGATGAGTGTTGACTGTTCCATGGCTAAATGCAGTTTCATACTGTTGTCCTGTAGATGTGATGCATAAAAATAATATGTTGCCCATCTGCAGTGTTATAGTTTTGAGTGTAAAAAACAGTCCAAGTTCTATCAACCAGGAAGCTGTCATGTTAAAACTTGTCTTTCCTCAATTATATTCACAGTTGCAGCAAATGGAAATTCGTGTGTATATGTACATGTACAATTATATTTACAGTATTATCTCTGAAGTAGGCATCTAAGCCATTATACAAAATGAAGTGAGCTAATTCAAACCAATTATGGCGGCCCCATCAGATTCTGTGACGTTGTGTACTGTTTAATGTAGGTGTACTCGGTGAGTGATGAATCACAGTACTTACTACTTCTTGGGGTGCCTACTATTGGAATAACCCAGGAACTTCACATTAAATTCTCAGAATACGGGAAGGTAGCTGCACTGTCTACAGTAGATGATTATCCAAGTGAAGCTTTCACAAAGACCTATCTTCTTAAATATGAAAGTATTAACTCTGCAAGGTAATGTTCTACTCATTCTAGTTGATTGTACACCTATACGTGTATGTCTACATTGTACACCTATACGTATATGTCTGCATTGTACACCTATACGTGTATGTCTACATTGTACACCTATACGTATATGTCTGCATTGTACACCTATACATGTATGTCTACATTGTACATCTGTATGTCACTTGGATCGACTACGTTTTTCTGTATTTGCTAATCATAGGGTTGCTAAACGTAAACTGGATGATCTAGAGTTTTATGGAGGTGTGTTACACGTATGCTACGCCCCTGAATATGAGACTATAGACGAGACTAGGAATAAACTTCAGGAGAGACGACTGACTATAGCGAGGAAGTGTAGACAGATAGGTAATTTCATACAATATACGTACAGTGGATAGTCTAAACCAGGATATCTTCAACAAATATAGTTACACTAATGGTAGTGCTGGAACATATTATACACATTAGTTTAGGTGCAAAGTTCCCGTTCTACTGTATCTACACCACACAGCTGACAGGTATTATAGCAACAGGTATGGAGGTAATTAAGTGCATAGGTTTCTCCCTTTTAGTGCAGGCTACCAACCTGACTAGAATGTATTTTCCTCTCCCTGTTTACGAATCCTTCTGCTATTAGTATAAGTGTACATAAATATATCTCTATTACGTAGTATATGGTTGTGGTATAAGAAAGCAGTCTGATTTGTTTGACTCAACTCTCTGTATGGAGGTGTTAAACTGGTAGTATTAATCCCTGTGTAGAAATATAACACTTTAGTGGTGTTAATCTTATAGAGGAGGAAAAGGCTGGAAAGTTCTCTGGAGCCACAAACCACAGAGCTAGTAGTTACAATTATACATCCTCTGTTGATGCAATGGCCCAGGGAGGACAAGGGTCTTCTCATTCGACACCCGTTACATCAGCCCATGAATCCAGGCTATCACAACTGGCTCATAGGCTATCGTATCAGAATAATAGCCTCCCACCAAGTCTTCTAGTGGTTGCGGAACCTCCATTATACAATCCTTACCAGAATTGTATGCCTGGAGGTGGTACATACCCAAGTATGACGGTAGACATGCTCGGCTCTGCATCAGAACCATGGGCTGGAAATTCAGATTCTTTGGAGGTGTTACCTGCGGAAATAGCAGGTCTAGAAGAAGTCACTGCAGATAATATTGATTCGGTGGAACTAAATATATCTGCTGAATACGGTCATAGTCGAGCTAAGTCGGAGAGTAAAGGAGCAAACCTAAAGAGGCAGCATCCAGCTGCAGCAGCTGCCTCTTGGCATACTGCCAGTTTTAGTACTCCGCCCGCTAAAAGAATGAAGTTAAATGAGCCGGATAAAAGTGCAGATATTAGGCCTAAAGTAACAATTGTACCTCTACAACTAAAAGATCCTCAGATAGCTGTGACAAGGTTACAGGTGAATCAATCTGATCACCCTGTAGTGACACAGCACCAGCCTGACTTGAAAATGAATTCCTCAAAAATGGTAATTAGAGCGGTACATCCTGATACGGCACAGAAATCTCGCCCAAGGTTTGTTCCTAGACAGCTGGCATCTGTAATGGCGGCCGAAGCAGCAGCCGGACATGAGAAGGTCGTGGCTAATTCTACTGTGCTTGGTAAGGTTCAAGGAGCCAGCATACCTTCTCATATGGAGGAGGAGCTCAGAGCAAGCAGTGGCCAGCATGTGGTCGATCAGACAACTCTAAATATTAGACAGAAAATTAAAGAGGTAGGCCTACTGTATGCACTTCATTATTGTAATCAAATAAGTGCTCTTTGTCCTGTATGCAGTAATTAAAGTGGTACTCTATGTTTGTTTGGTGTTTATCTTTGCATACTGTTGTGCATTATCCCTTTTGTTTAGCACACCAACTTCTGTAAGCTGAAACTGCACTGTGGGGTTTATAAGTCGCATCCATGTTGGAATGCTGACTGCGGACACCAAGTCACATTATCATTACGGCACTCTCAAAACTCTAAGTTGGCTTAACAGAAACCCACCACATCTATTGAGCTATGAACGCAAAGTTATATTTTTCGGTGCAAACGATACTAAAATATATTTTGTGCATATGATGTGGTGCATACGTACAGACCCATATTGTACTAACTAACATATCAGATGACTAATTGTAATGTTATATAAGCTGTACATGCATGTATACAACACATTGGTTTATATTATTTGCAGGCAATTGGATAGATATACTGTCCTATAACTGGTCTAATGTATAAAGAACTTAGCAAAGTGAACCAGATAACCTAAATCCAGGTATGTTCAACCACACCATCCACTAATATGTTTGACAGTAGCTTTCCTTGCTACATCGTATATTTAGCCCGAGTGTATCTTTTAGTGTACTGTATGATTCCTACATTACAGTGGGGGGGGGTAGTCAACCCACCCCACCCTCATTACAATCTGCATTGGTGGAGCTTACTGCTCTACCAATGCAGTGTTCCTATAGCATTACTGTTGATTGTTACATATTCTACATAGCACTCACGCTAACGTACTGTTGTGAGTTATGCTACCATATCATTTCAATAAACCTGTTCTAGAACTCTGATATAATGGGATTGTCAGTAAGTTATACTACTACAATGTTATACAAGTATTAGTATACATACATGGCCCGTAGTGGTGTTGTGTAGACACTTCAGGAATATTTCAAGTCTTACAGTTACTATAAATCTCCAACAGTAATACTGGATGAGTTCAGTGTTTATTAGCATGGTGTCAAATGGAGTATTGTTTACCAGCCACACAGAGTGTGTTTAATAATAAACACAACTTGTGTAGCTATCTGGTATTCATTTGTTTGGTTCCTTATCACTGCAGAAGTTGTTAAAGGCCGGAGGTGGTCTAGCTATAGCTGCTGTCACCTTTGTCTTGTATGAGAAGAGTGGAGCGCCGCTGAATGCTAAGACAGTATGTGGCTCTCAGTACAAGTTCCCTGCAGGGGCAAACTATCCAGAGATCTCAGGCTACAATAACTATATGGCTCAGGTGTTGTCTCCAGAGGTGAGTGTGTAGAATGTGTATCACTCATTCCTAGTCTGTGAAGTCTCTTGCAGCATGTCATTGTCTTACATCGCACTATTTCTCCGGAAGTGTATATCCTTGTTTCTATGGCGATTAATTCAACGGGTACGTAGTTTTATTGTAGATTAGATACTGTATAAGATTGTAGTGATTCCTTTATGCAGTTGTACAGCAGACTCCGAGATCTGAAAACACAAGGAGGGTGGACACTGGACGCATGCATACAGCCAGGTGTGGATTACCCTGGGAAAATCGACTTTAAATCTATGGGGTGTGTGGCAGGGGATGAAGCCTCCTATGAGGTCAGTGTATATCCACCTAACTTCCCACAAGCATACACAGTGTACAATCATAATATATACTGTATATGTGCATATAATATGTACATAGTATCATACCCACACTATTTACCACATGCATGTACATGTTACAGTCGGAATAACTGGTGGTTTTAGAGAATTATCCTCCCATGAAGACCTCTGTTATACCACTACGTCAGGCACCTTGTTCCCATGTTGGAGCAGGTTCTTGCTGCTACCATGTAAAACTAATCATGCCGTTACATGTCTTGAATTAGAGTGGTTGTAATATTCGAAATATTGTTCTAGTTGTATTCAAGTCTATGTATATACCTAAATGTGATATATGTTCACACATGTAACATAGTCTACTGTATACCATAACATGAACATGTACTTGCAGGTGTTTGCCGAGTTCTTCGATAAGATTATAGATGAGAGACATGAAGGATACAAACCCTGGGATAAACATACCACTGATTTGGACTTTACCAAACTCAAGGGTGGCTGCTTGGATGATAGGCAAGTGCTATGTACTCGATATATACATGTACATACTCATAGTCTGAGTAAGTGTATACAGTAGGTACTATATATTCATTATATACATACTTACAGCCTGAGTAAGTGTATACAGTAGGTACTATATATTCATTATATACATACTTACAGCCTGAGTAAGTGTATACAGTAGGTACTATATATTCATTATATACATACTTACAGCCTGAGTAAGTGTATACAGTAGGTACTATATATTCATTATATACATACTTACAGCCTGAGTAAGTGTATACAGTAGGTACTATATATTCATTATATACATACTTACAGCCTGAGTAAGTGTATACAGTAGGTACTATATATTCATTATATACATACTTACAGCCTGAGTAAGTGTATACAGTAGGTACTATATATTCATTATATACATACTTACAGCCTGAGTAAGTGTATACAGTAGGTACTATATATTCATTATATACATACTTACAGCCTGAGTAAGTGTATACAGTAGGTACTATATATTCATTATATACATACTTACAGCCTGAGTAAGTGTATACAGTAGGTACTATATATTCATTATATACATACTTACAGCCTGAGTAAGTGTATACAGTAGGTACTATATATTCATTATATACATACTTACAGCCTGAGTAAGTGTATACAGTAGGTACTATATATTCATTATATACATACTTACAGCCTGAGTAAGTGTATACAGTAGGTGGGCTTTTAGTCAAACTCATTTTGACTTATTACAGTCTTATTACTGTACAGTATGTCCTGGACTTGTCCAAGTTTGTTGCTTGCCATCCGGTTAATATATGGGTCGATGACCTAGAGACAAATCACAACACAGCATTTAATGGACACTACTTACACGTATGTGCATAATTATACTACAGGTACGTACTGTCAACAAGGATGCGTACTAGCAGGTCTATAAGGGGACTAGGGCTAACACCTGCGTGTACACGAGCAGAGAGAAGGGAGATAGAGAAGGTGCTGGTAGGAGCACTCACCAACCTGCAGGGAGAATTCAAGGGCAGGTATTACCCTCTCAGGAAGATGTCTCCAGAGGAACAGAGCAAGCAAGTTGAGGTATGGTCTAATGATCGCTCATATAACTGGAAATATATACCAGTTTGTGCTCTTATAGGGTGACGTGAAGTCGTAACATTGACCATCACTGACTTGTAATGATAGAATAGTACCTTGAGCATGCTGAACGATTTATGCTTCCGTTACAATACATTATAAGAGAGCAAGCAGTATATCACTGGTTAGCCATTTTGTCTAATAGCAAGTCGTTATTTTTGTTCTCCATCAATGAGCGGTTTTGCCAAACAAGAGCGTAGATTATTCTAACTTAGTGACACACTTCAGCGTGAGTGGACAGTCTCAGAGGTCACCGATTACAGTCAAGTATCAGATTATTTCTATGTCCATACGCTTTGCTATCAATGTAACTGCATCTAACAGCATTAGATTTCTTCTTGGCATGAGAGAAATCCCTGGATATTAATCAAATCCACCGGTGGACTGGTATTACTCCTCACCTATAGAGCCATGCCACCTAACAACAGAGTTGGCCCGCCGAAGCTTCTGGCTTTTGGTGGAATCGAGTCTCTACTGACTGGTTGACCAGTGCCGGAATATTTGTTGTTACCGATACATTTTGAAGGATTTTTGCTCCGAAAGATTTACTTGTTCGATAATATCTTAATGCATACACATTTCTAGTGCAGTGAATAGTATATTGCTATGGGATGAAATAGGTAAAAGGTGCCCGCTGTCACATCTTGGGTCTATTTTCTCTCTTCAGGAAGGTTTCATGTTCCCTAAGCCTTCGTCTGTAGAGTTTCTGGCCGCTGGCATGACTAACGACTGGCCAGACGCTCGAGGCATGTGGCAGAACGACTCCAAAACCTTCATAGTGTGGATCAATGAGAGAGACCATGCCAGACTTATCTCAATGCAGAAGGGTGGGAATATAGACCAGACGTTCAGACGGTACTGCAAAGGAGCCGACTTGGTGAGATTCATTCTCACTTAGTCTATGCAGTTCTGATTGGTTGAAACTCCTAGTATATTGATATGTGACACTTGTGTCCGTCTTTATACTATTATTTGAAGTTAAATTGTATATGATATTTTTTAGGCAAGGAATATATTTTTGAGCCACCAGGGCTTGTTTCACGTCCATGAAAATATCAGTCCCTGACTGGGGTTTGAGACGATTGCACACAAGGCACCCCTCATATTATGGCCGCTTTGCTATATATAGGCCGTTAAGGGGTTTGAACATTTTTTATATAGCCTATGGTGTTTTTTGGCGAGGAATTTTTTCTTTTGAGACATACTATGTACATGAGCTGGCTGGTTATATACCAATTGAAGTATAATGCTGTGTATTTCTGATATCAGCTAGATGGGGCATAAAAGAAGGATTTTCTGTGTTGCATGCTCTTATCTTTATTGTATAGCTGGAGCAAGAGATTACTAAAAAGGGTTGGGACTTTATGTATAATGATCACCTTGGTTACATAGCCACCAGTCCAGCTGATCTGGGTACAGGACTACGGGCTAGTGTGCACATCAAACTACCTCAGCTATCCAAGGTAAGTAAGCTCTATATGAGTACAATATGTAGGCCTACACATTTGTATGTTCACACATGTCAATCATTATAGTTGTAGTTAGTGCATTTGATTGTTAGCTAGAAACCTTGCAGCATTGTCTTAACGAATCTTTAACAGTGTTGTTTCACTGGTTTTATTTTGTCGTTATGGTGTCTGTCAACTATTGTAGGGATTTCTCTGTTGTGCCTGGCTTCGTGCCTTGGGTCACATTTATCTGAACAGGGTTTCCCCATGTGCCACCTTTTGTATTTTTTGTGATTAAAAATGTGATGAAGTAAATACTATCATTACATGTATTGGGTTCATACCTCCAGGACCCAAGATTTGATGCGATACTTCAGGATATGAAACTACAGAAACGTAGTGTAAATGGTGGAGATTCTCCGATTGTTGGTGATGTGTTTGATATTTCCAACTCTCAGCGATTGGGCAAGTCTGAGGTGAGTATATATGACTTGTACAATCATGTAGTTGAGTCGGTTAACACCTGTTGTAATGCGTCATACCCATATAAAATATTCACTGGTATGGCAAGGCTACCTTCATGGTGTAAGTCTATATGCGGCCTGTTACTGTTATCGATACATACAAGGTTTTTGTTATTAGTAATAATAAAGGAACTACTTGCACATGACCTCATGACCCTCATGGTCCACTTGGTTACTCACCTAGTCCATGTAGATGGGAACTGCTGAATATGTGGACAAGATGCAGTTCTATTGTAGTTTTACATTAAAGCACAAATGCCGTTAGGAAAGTCAGAAATTGCATGACTTAGATGAGGGGAGGTCATGTGACTTGTATGCTTGGGTGTTACAACCCTGGTACACACACCTCATCATATTATTACACCTGTTTACTGGTAATAAAGATGCACATCTTGTTAACAGGTACAACTGGTGCAGCTCCTCATTGATGAAGTCGGCACTTTAATAAAGATGGAGAAAACTCTTGCCAAAGGTGGTCATTTAGACACTTCTAATTATCCGTCTGCGCATAGCAAGAAACAGAAACAGCATTAAACTCTAGAAGCTGATTGGATGGGGCATGAGTAGCCTTCAGCTAATTGGACGATGAACGTGTTATTGTAGTGTTCTAGATCTAACTATTTTGTTCCCTAGTGTTGTTCTCTAGTATTCATCAACGTCACATGTCAGTCAGTAATGTTATGTCTTCAAACCTGTTTTCACTCTGATAGATAAATAAACAGATTAAATATGGAGGAGACAATCCTAGCTTCCTGTTTTGAGATTTACATGTAACTGTGCTGTATACTACACAGAGATGTTGGTCTAGGAATTTAAAATACTAAAAGTCAGACTTGCACACTGGTTAAGGTTACTTAATTGGTCCATGTTTCAATTTCCTAGTAGCAGTAGCAGTAGTTGTTGTAGTTGTAGTAATAGTGGTAGTAGTAGGCCGATTACAACACTCACTTGTTAACCTATATGTACCTGCCCATCCTCAAACTTTGATTGCTGGGAATAAAGGCAGTAAACATTAGTTTAGCTTATTCTTAAGGGTATGCTACATGGACGCACAACTTCAAATGTTGGGTCTGTCTGTGTATCATACCCTTTATTCCCATTGTATATGGTAAATACTGTGAAAGTCATGTAAATGTCTATCTGCTAATATTTTTAACAAGTTTTTGGAATCTGAAAGCCACTGAAGCCCAAAATCTCGAACCCAGGTTAATAGAAACCTTATTTTAGTAGTGCATTGTACCAGTAAGAAATATTAATTGGCTGTAGACTCTATGAGCCACCTTGAGTTATCTCATCTCTTTTTACCCAGCTAGTTTTTATGATCGTATACGTTAAAAGCATTGTACCCATGGGCACTAATAAGCTATTGATCATAATTAGAAGTTGTCCTCTCCCAATTTATCTTCCTCTCATGCTAGGGCCACACTGACGCGAATTTTTGTGCGAATAGCGAATTTTGGCCAAAGGCGAATTCGCAAATTATAATCGAGCGTGCCACACTGCAAAAGCTATAAGCGAATTCGCATTGATTTCACCCAATGAGGGATCAAAAATTATTATCCCCGGTCACGTTTCTCATTCACTGCAGAACTAGAACTCCGAAAAATGTAAAATAAAAATATAATAATTATTTTATTCTTACTTTCATTCGTTTTACACAATTCTTGCAAACGGAAGTAGTCATTTTATTCATCAGTTAAAATAAATATTTTAATATAATAATTTAAACTCATGATTGATTGAAAATCCGTGGCTCTGAACACGTGACAGTAACGTGACAAGTAAAAATTGGCCAATCACAAATTAGCGAGTTGCGAATTAGCTGATTGATATCAGCGAGTGCGAAATCGCTAATTTATCGCGAATTCGCACAAAATTTGCGATTTGCGAATTCGCCTTTGGCCAAAATTCGCTATTCGCACAAAAAATCGCGTCAGTGTGGCCCTAGCATTATCGAGAAAAAAGAAGATAAATTGGGAGAGGACAACTTCTAATCATGATCAATAGCTTATTAGTGCTCATGATTGTACCACATGAAATTATTGGGTCCACATAACAGCATTCACATATCACTTGTGTTATGTTAAAAGTACTGCATCTCCATTTTTTATGTGTGTTAGCACAAGGAGTTATTAACACTTGATTAGCACCACACATATATAATAATTTAACGTTTTGTCTGATGGGTCTGATTGTCTGATAACTTTCTGATAAGGTAATAGATTGGGATGATGCTCTATTTTGGAACCCTCCACGAAAACTCGGCTCTGCTACTATACCAACGTATTTATTCGGAACATAGAGTTGCTTTCTCATTGTTAAGGAGGAATGATAACTTTATATTATTATGCGCAATTGCTGGGCCTACTAGCATAAGGAAGAACAGCTTAGTTTAGTGTACTACCAAACTGAACTGCATACTTGCATTCATTAGTGTAAACTACTGGCAAACCTTATGCATAGCCTAGAGTTAAAGTTCTGCTACAATTCTTTGCTTACATACTCACACGTTGTGTTACACAGTCACTTTGTGTTCAAACTCATCTCTTACCTTCCATGTACAAAGTCATTGCGCTCAAAAGTTATTAATCATGATTACGAATAGAAGTTTTTCTCTCTCACATTTTATCTTTTCTTCTGTTGAAAGAGGAACGCTTCCAATATCGATATCTTCTGGGCACCCATTGATGTGTCTACACAGACTAAATTTTGTGAGAAGACAACTTTTTCAGTAATGAAAGGATTCGAATCTACTGAGTTCAATTAGGTTCATTTTCACATTATCTGTTTTACTAACAATACAATAATTACTTTGTCTGAGTTTTGTACACTGCTATGTACAAGCTTTGTATTTCCTCAACAGAATACCTGTTAAAAAATTAACTACCAGTATATAAGATATAACAACAAGTTGTAGACTTGTCAGACTCAAATACGTTTTTTTGGGTTTCACAATGCACCAACATTATTAAACATAATTTGGTGATTTAAATGTAAAATCTATCAGAGGTAGTAGATAAGAAAAATTACAAAATATATTGTTTGCACAAAAATACTCAAGGCTTTGTAAATCAAAAAGAAATTATTTGGTAAAAGTTGATTGGGAACATTGATAATAAAATATCCAATTCATAAATTTGCTGCACAAGAAAACAAGGCACATGTTTCTATATACTTTGTACAATATCAAAGCAGTAAAAAATTATACTGCCATGATACAGTCCTAAAACAGACTTTTTAAAGTGGTAGATGACAACTATTTTATACACTGGTTTCATACCAGGTAGTGCGACATATGGTGACAGATATATATGCATGTGTGCCTATATAAAACAATATCAATGTGATACTGTGGTGATACAGTGGAGAAATATGGCATCTAGAAATATAAAGTGTAAAGCATGTATATTCATCATATTTACAAGTTGATAAGTCCTTTCTTCATCTGTATATGTTGAGCCACTGCCATAGCTCCACCCTTCAAGAACCTGACAAAGTTATCACCAATTAGAGGACCCAGGGCGTAGAGTCCCTTCTCTGTAACTGATTCACTAGTAAACGGGTCTACATCTACCCTGTTATGTTTTACTTCAATCTTCATACCAGGAACAATGCCGAGGGTGGTCCCTTGTGATGGCATAAATGAGAGATCAACACTGGCTCCAATCTGGACAAGAGCTAATGAGATTTCAAGTATTTCACTGTGTCCTTCTTTATTTTCTAGAATCACCCGATTATTCTCAAGAAATGAATGAATGGAATACATTGGATATGGTTTGTACCAGTCTGCCACTACATCACCACACATAAGTTCGTACATCATCACATACTCTGGGTAGATAGCTTTAGGTAGACGCCTCAACATCTGTGAAGGATCACCGCAAGGTGTCTCTCTAAACACGTGCACTACATTGCGATTGTTTTTGTGTGCTGTAAGAATAGCATCTGCGGCGCTAAGCCCCGCCCCTACGACTAGAACAGGGTAGCTGCTCACTTCATTTTCTACATCGGTGAGAGCGGCTGTAACCTTTGACACTCCGTGCTTCACAAATGGTAGGTCCTCCCCTGGTACGCTTAGCATGTTGGCAATGTCACTGGTGCCTGTAGCCAGCACTACATTCTTTGCTCTTATACACAGTGGCTCTTCAGGGAGGTTAGTACACCCACCCAACCTTTGCACATAAACTTCCCATATGTACTCGGCTACATTTGCTTCTATTTCTCCTGTATCTTCATTGATTATCTGAAAAAGGTAGAAAGTGGAGCTGCTATTAATGTCGGTTAGACAACATTATCATGCATAACCTGCATGCTTGGATTCTGCAAAGTCATTCTGTTGCATAACAACTATTATCCAATAGTGTTGACAAAAGAGAAAATAATAATTATTGATTAGCCAAATGCTACACAGGGGTATTATTGTGAGGTACTAATCATATTTGCATTGTTTAGCTTACAATGTCTTGAGTGCACTTAGCAAATATAAATGCTGGTAGCACTTTCTATGGTTAGACCAAGTGCACAGAATAAGTGAAGGTAAATGGAAATAAACAACCAAATTAACCAACAACAGTTTATAATTGAGGAATATTCATGATTGCTCTAAAATGATGTTTGCAAAGCCAAATTGTATAAGTTACAAAATTTGCTTCCTTTAGTTTTTAAAACAAATGCTTACAATAGCTAAGACCATAGATTACAGATATCTAAAGCTGACATTGATATTTTACCTGGGGAGTTGTGGGTACTTTCTCTACAGATGTGACAAAACAGCTATTCATAAAGTTGGAGCTGAGACCTTTCTCTTTGACATATTGCTCATAGTACCTGGTGACTTGAGACACGTCGGCCCTGTCACCACTAGCCCCATCACTCAGTTGATCCTCATCTATTTCTCTAAAACATCCATCAACACCTGTTAGATAAGCCAGCACTGTGTATACATGTCTGTGTACACATGCATGCTAACAGAACGTGCATCTGCGTACTTTAGCAATAATAGCGTTATTATAAGGGAGATAACAGTTGGGTGCACGTGCACGTCTACATGGAACACCTGGTTAGTGATTGCCAACGAAAGGGCGTCGAGTCCAGGAAGAACAACGCTGAAAGACAATATCAGTTGTTAGTTCCTGTCTTAGCTGTTGATATAATTTACATGTATATGCCGCAATATGAGGATCCCAACTATCCCCTCCTCCTCACTGTGCCCGTGCTACCAGGGAAGAAGAGAGGATTTGGGGCATTGAGGTTCCAGAATCAAGTAAAAGGATTTCACTGTGGTTTAAAGAGCCAAACCAGTACTATTGCAACTCTCTGGTAAGCTACATGTTGTAACTTGGGGTTTTAAGTATATATGGTACGCTATCACAGTATGTGCACATGCAGGACACAAGTGCTGTGCAGTCGGTGGCCATGATAGTTGGGGTCAACTTCTAGTCCACACCAAGTAGATAAGAGCTGGTATCTACACCACTAAGTAAATACTCTACTAGTGGGCCTGGTTCTACATGCAAAACTGGTACAGTATTAAACATGGCCACCGCATTACCTATGAGGCGGGAGAGAAGGATCTAAGGCTAACATCCTGTGCTTGTTCAGCAGCTGTGGTATTTCATAACTACAGGCATATAAATCTGTTCAGAGGATTATAAAATGGCCAGTAACAGTAGCTCAGTGTCAAATGTGAATGTTATATAAGATACTGTTAGCATAGTACAGATTATCTTTTGGGTCAATATAGTCTAGTGCTAGACAGTGGTATAGAGAGGTCTGATGAGGTAAATAGAGTTCCTAGGTCAATGAAAGAGGTATTAATAGGCATGTGCTACACACAGGTGGGGTCTTGTAACATTGCCTCACATGCTTCCTCCTCTCTACAATCAACGTAGGGGGAGGAGGCCATTACGGAACATATAACTGTTTCTGTCTCACTCAGTCTACTAACAATTGACAGGTAGGACCCTGTAACTTACTTACCACTTACTACAACAGCTATTGTTCGAAATACGAAATGTCACCCACACTATTAATCTCACCAGCTATACAGTATAATACAGGTCATTCCCAGCGGCCACTGTTTTGATCCACCCAACTATCCAAATAATGAGATGAAGGTGTGGTCACCTCAGCAACCCACTGTCCACTCCTTGGTGGAGCCCAAGAGACATTGTCTGAAAGGTCACTCACCCTTGACCTCGACACAATTCAGTATACAAGTCATCAGCATGGTAGGCGATGCCCTCCATGTCCATTATGCCTTTGTTGAAAACACACATATTCATTGTAAGGGAATTGTTTATGAGCGGCCATAGAGAAGTTTACAGAACTCTGGGATAACCTATCGTTGACCGGCAGTTGAGTTCGAACCTCTACAGTACATAATCAACTAGCACAGTGGACAAGGCTGTAAATAAATAGATGAATGTGTAGCGAATGACCCACCTTCTCTTGTTCAGGTATTGAGTAAAGGGGAAGTCAGGCAGCTCCATCCAAGAGCTTCTACTTAGAGTCTTTAGATCTCCTTGAATATTCTACAATTATGCAATACGTCCATGTAGGTACGTGTATGTACATGTATGTACATGTATGTACATGTACGTACATGTACATACATAATATCCTAGAGCTGAATATTATTATTAGTTCGATATGGCACAGAGGGAAACCTTCTTCGGGACGAAAACCTCCAGGTCATTGGTGGGACTCGAACCTAGTCCTTGCAGATAACTTTCGTCATTGCTGCAAGACCAGAGTGACTAGCGCTAGACCACTCGGCCACCAACACCTATTAAACAGGTATAGGTACATGCATGTCCATGTAGGGCCTACTGGTGTATTAGCAAGTGTAACATGTGTAGCATCTATAATATTGTATATAACATGGTAATATGGTATGATAGTAAGAACTGAACCAAGAAACAACAAGTGCTATCAGCAGTCTGTGACAACCTCATGGATATTAAACTATGAACATATTATTACAAACGTCTATACTATTATATACCAGGTATAATTATACACAAATACATATATGCGTACATATGATATACACCATACATGTAGTATATACACTGTACATTATACACTATAAATGATGAAGGATTGAAAATATATTAATAGAAAAGTTAGATAGAGATATTTGTACAAGTTTTTCTCCTGTACCTGACCTTGACCTGTATACTTGATATTTTGGTATAGTAAACATATTTAGGTCTATATATAGATACCTACGTGTAGACAATCTCTAACGCAATTCATAATTTGGCAACAAAACCTGTTTATTGTTAACTTATTTGATAAAGTTCAGAGAAAATAGATGGGGCAGGAGAAAGTTGAAAGTCGATTATAATCAGGTCATTGGTGATTCGATATGATTTATTAAAGCTGTAGATACACAACATCCACTTCACAAGGATATCGTAACATATATCACACAAGCACTGATGCCTGTTTAACCTGGTGGGAGGTCATCGCTGGGAGGGAAAAGAAACCATATACCCAAGAAACACCTCTGAAGCAGAGGATGAGAATATCATAACAGTTAATCATTGGGTGATGCCGGACATCCTTGGAGTTAATACAGATGGGTTGGGTAATGTTAACCCCTTCCCCTCATTATACATTACATAAGTTGGAAACTAATCAATGTTGTGAGAAGTTGTCAGCCCTTTATCCTTCAAGGCAACATAACATGTCACTTTTACCATAGTAGCCAGCCACATGTAGCAGGTATGGTATAAATGAAACTGTTCCCAGCACAGACTAAAGAACAAGAAAGCACCGTTTGTTTGCTTTAGCAAAAATAAACATATCAATTTTTTTGTATACCAGTATAGGCTACTACCAGTGGTCAAAATCTAAGAAAAGAGGTGGGGGTGTCTAGGGTAGCAGACATAATCACTTGAGGGCGCCGGCGAGAGAGTCCGGAAGGGGCGCCGGCGCTCCCTCCCGGAAATTGGAAACTTTATCAAAACTAGACACCGAAATGGTGCCAAATTAAAAAGAACTTCAGGTTGAAATTTGATCCAATTAGTATTATTAAAACAGTAATCTGCAGGGGGTCTATCAGTCTGAGAGACCCCTGAAAGTTATGGCGGGGGACTGCGCCCCCCACGACCCCCAACTTTGACCGCTGGCTACTACATGTACTACAGTATACCATATGTAGGCTTATTACAGTATAACTAACCTGCCATACACCACCAGGTCTGCTGTTCTTTCCAATGACCATATGATTGATAGCTTTATTCTCATGCTTAATCCATCGTAGCTGACTAGATAGTTTGGGAAAACCCATGTCCGCATAGGGATGACACAACTGGTCCAGCACTAAGGCTACGGGATTGTCAGTCCTCCCTTCCAAACCGTCACTCAACTCTCGCATGTTCTACAGAATCACATAACATGTAGGCTATACAGGTGTAATCTGCAGACATCGTAGGCTATGTAGGGGTAATCTATAGACATGCATTATACAAAGGGAACATCAAGCTGCAGCACATGTAATGGGGACTAAGGGATATCTACGAATATCAGAACAACACACAGATGATAGATAGATGTGCAGGGTGTCCATAAAGTCCTGATACAACTTGAAATATTTATTACTGATCCAGTTGTGGAGACTGAGGTTTGCTTTATCTTTATCAAGTCTTTTAACCTGATTTAATAAAACTCTATAAGGGCACCATTAGTTGAACGAAGCATATCGTGGCGATATTCCATTTCTTGCCGTGTTCGCTGTAAGATATCTTCATTAATGTTGGTAATGGCTTTACAAATCCTTTTTTCTTCAAGTCAGTTAGGCCATGAACTCTCACATTGTGTCTGTTTATTTTTCCTGAAACACGGAAAGTTGCCTCATCACTAAAGCAGACTCACTTGAGGAATCATTTATCCTCAGATATTCGTTCCAGCATGTTAACTGCGAACTCTTGGAATTTGGGTTTGACGTCTGGCTGAAGTGCTTGTAGGCCTAACAGTTGATTTTGTAAGCATTCAGCCCTAACCTTTTATGTAGAACCTTGTGCACTGTTGAGGGTCATATTTCCAACTGTCTGGCAGCAGTTCGGACGGATTTCCTAGGAGAATGATGAAAAGATAGTCTTACACAATCAATATTTTCCACAGAAGTTCTTGGTGGCCCACTACTCTGTTTATCCAACACCATAAGATTTTTGTGCCATCTACGAATTAAAGAACGTGATGGTGGATCTCTCCATATTTAGTTCGGTAGTTACGCTGAGTCTGCACATCTGATTTTGTCTCAATAAACCAGGATACACATTGCGCCTTCTGTTGAAGAGGATCATATCCGGCTTTCTTTCTGTTACAAGAATGACAGAATAACTGAAACCTAGATTGGGAGGGGAATTTTTCCCTTACCGTGTAAGTAAAAAAAACTTGTAAATCTCAACAACTGGTTTAGCAATAAATCTCCTAAGTTACATCAGGACTTTACAGACACCCTGTATGTTTCTTCGTGCATCTGTCTGCTATACCAAAGGTTGCTGCTAATCACATCACTGGGCAAATCTGTTCTTGTGAAACATGTTGAAATGTCAGTATAACTGCCAGCCACTGATAACCCTGTATATTTATAGACATTCAGTGTAAGATGGTATATTGATCCTAGTATACTATACCCAGAATATAATATTCTATGCTAACATAATAATCATACTTCCAAGTAGTAGAAAATATTGATTATTGTTTATGGTGCCTGGCTAGGGACAGAGTTGAATCATGCTGATGTTACACTAGACATGCACCACACACATGCACCATACGTGATCGATTGTGTGATCATATATCATAACAACATTGTCAACAAGTTTGTAATATATTGTCTCCCCTTCCACTGACAATATGAAATTGGTTGTCTTGTTATACTAAACCTTCCTGGACTTCTTCTATCAATTATTGTAGATATTATAAAATCCAATAGGTAGAGAGACTAACCATTTCAGTGAGAGGTAGTTGG
The DNA here is from genome assembly GCA_935421135.1 of Bugulina stolonifera. Classification (NCBI taxonomy): domain Eukaryota; kingdom Metazoa; phylum Bryozoa; class Gymnolaemata; order Cheilostomatida; family Bugulidae; genus Bugulina; species Bugulina stolonifera. Next base: position 6,299,512 of record OW285188.1, on the reverse strand, counting down.
CCATAAGACTGTGCGGACAGCCTTAGATGAAGGAGATCATCGTCTAGAGGTTGTGTAGGTTGGTAGTAGGGCGTATACCCAGACAGCAGGTAGGACAGGGTGATAGCTGATGGTCCATTACCTATGGAATTACATTAATAGGCTAGACAACTCTTCATACCACATGCATGAAAACCTTCAACATTTCCACAGTTATAACAATACTATAAGTACTCCATTAGGCTGCAGGCCTATGTTACCTCACTAGATGGGATTTATCAAACTGTCTGGAGTGATAACGTCAAGTCACACCAAATAGATATCTATTCGGTACTCCTAGTTTTGCCAGGAGCTATAATACACCATTGGCATGCCGCCAACCATGCATGTTATCAGCTGTAGGCCTATAGGCTATACAGATAATAAGTACAACTAACTGGTATCAACTGACTGCATATCATTAGCCTACTCACCAACAACAAGTACATCCACTACTTCCTTACTGTCATTCTCCATACTGATAGACTGGGTTTGGTAGCACTTCAACACCTAGTAAGGGTGCCTTTCTCACCAACTCAATCTTCCACCGCAGCGGAGTTTTAAGAACTTGGCTAGACCAACATCAGCTGTGAGCTAGTAACACTGCAACACAATTGTCAACAGAATACTGAAGAATAAATGGAGGAACCTTATTTTATTGCAGCAACAAATTAGCAGATGCTACAAGTATGTTCATTCAGTGGCGTTTGCAATGCAAATATATTATATGCCCTGCTTGCAGATCATGTGCTAGAGTATGGAACCTCCTACCATAATTTATTATACATGTATTTTCAATTCAACCTGCTATGCTCTTCCCAGAGTAGAACTAATAAAACCTTGGTGGGTGTTGCTTTCATTCTGAGAGTTTTCTAGCTATTTGTTACATTTATTAACGAGAAAACGTAATAGCTACACCAGGTGAAGCTTGGGATGTGCTAAATCTTTGTACAGTCCCAGTACTCGCCAGATGTGCGTTGAGCGGAATATAAATGTAACTCCCATTCTTGGATTTCTTGTTATTTTTTATTTAACGCATGTGTGAGACTAGACTGATTATAGCATGCACGATAATAAATTACTTTCATACACTCTGGTCAATAAATAGAGTTTAGCTGAGTCACAGTATTTGATTTATCAGTGAACCCACACAAGCTGGCGAAGTGGGCACATACACATAAGACCTATCTGTTGTGTTATCTGATTGAATTAAAAATCTAGATTAGTCGAATGTTATGCGCATCAGTCAAATACTGCTACCCAAACACACATAAACATTAGAAATGAAGGGTATGCCCCTTCTGCTCAACAACAAAGCTTCCAGTCACTGTACCTAGGATTTATTAATTTTTTGAACTGTCACCAATGAATATCAATTACCCTGGTTCCATGTAGCGGCATGCTACCAATAAGCTAGCAAAATAAATTAACAACCATATATGGATCCCTCAGAACTCAGCTTAGCTGTGAGACTTATTGCAGCTCAGCTATCATCACCAAAGTGAATGCTACAACAATAGACTATCATTCTGCCACCAAATTTTCACTAACACAGTGGCTACAGACACAGACGCTTAAAGACCTATCTATGGACACCAGCATCGATGTAAATTGCTACAAAGAATCAGCCTAAATATAATATTCACCCAAAATGCTGCTATTCCTGCACCAAAAACACGCGCGATGATCAATACTAGTTATCTGTAAACTTTAGTTTACCATCTCATTGTTACATAGGGCCTAAGCTAGAGAGATAGATAATCTGCCGATTAATCAACTAAGTGAACACACTGCTACTAAACTAATTAGACCTATCACATTAGAGTCCTAACATGTGACAATGTACCATACATCCATATAATAACGATAATTCCATAAGTAATCAGTGTGATTGTGTTTGCAGAAGTGTTGACACCTCAATTTCATTGTGACTATAAAATTCCATACTCGGTAAGCCTAGATGAAATTTGGTATTATTAGGCTTGCAGCATAATAATTGTAAGACTGCAGGTCTAATATTAATAAAAATAAAAAATCGATCCTATCTTTCTTATAATAATAAATAATAATTTAAGTTACTAATTACAATTATATTTTTAATTAAAATTCAATAATAATAATTATAATTATTTTACAAACCTAAAGCAACTGCGGTAGTCTACATAATGATCAAGCACATACACACATGAAGCAAATACACCGTATTCAACCAATTTCCCAATTTTATCCTGTTAGGAGAAGAGAAAATTTGCCAAGTGCATCACAAATGTTGGAAGCCGATCAGAAAAACTATGGGAAATCCCATGTGAAAACATAGTTCGATTTTGGATCTTGATCTAAAGCACAGTTTATATGATAGTCATGATACGTCAAATTACTTGTGATAAGCCAGTAAGAATTCTGGTAGCATAAAAACCTACACTTTTACTTGAACTGCGGAATGTTGAGGCCTAAAAGAAGCATCGAGCCTGATGATATGTTAGAGGTTGTAGAAGCGAATGAACTTTGGGCCACTAAACTTACTATAGGTTATGGCGGCCTCCATGAAGGCAGAAGTTGCTTCTTGCCACATCAAGAGCTCACTGGCCATACCGCATGTCAAACTCCTGTCTTACCACCTTCAAACAGCACCAGAAGTGGCCAAAGGAGAAGGAAGAAAATGTTGGAGTTGTAATTACAATGGACGCGACACCATCTTTTCAATAGTATGGGTTCAAGGAACGGTTATAAATGTGTGTATAAAGAAATTAGCTAAATTTAAAGTTATCATTATCACTATAACTATTTAAATAGAATTTTGAGTTCAGTTTGTGTCTACTGGGCCGAGGTGAAAGCCAGGTGTAAGTTTCACACATTTTCTTAAGTTATTGAATATTCATATTGATATTCTGTGGATATTCATTGTAATTGTAATAGTTAGTTGGTCAGTCAAAGTGAAAGTCACCGTTATTTCACCTAACTACACCCAAGCGGATGCCACACTTGCTACAACACGACCTCCCTGCTGTTCACCCAGTAAGACGGTCGTCGGTCATCCAGGCTACAGCTAATCCTTAACGAATAGCTCCTTGGTTGCCTAAGCCCAGTTATAGGATTAGGCTATAATTTAATAGCGGTCCTATAAAGATATAATTAACTTACTTGCAGTCCAGGGTTATGCAGGGTGACCAACCAAAATTTGTAAAAATGAGTTGAAAAAATATAAAAATGAGTCAAACATGTTCAAGGAAAATTTTTCAGGATAGTTGCTGAATAATAACTGTACAGGTTGCATAGTAAATAATTTTCTGTGCTCTTGTACCAAATTACATAAATGTTTTAAATAGTAGGATGTAGTAATTATATTTTTATCAGTTACCTATAATAGGTGAACTACCAGGCCTAATTTGAATAGATTGATGAAATGGACCCTGACTTTCTATCTACATAATTATTGTATTCTATAACATTGTGAGACCAACTTTCATATATTTAGCAAAACGAAGTTTAATCACTAAAAAGTTTAGTTTGGAGCATAAAAGATAACAACTCCCTAAAAATGTAAACAATGCTTAGAGGCCTAAGCTAAGCCAAATAAGCTATATATTGGCTGGGTTAAAAACACAGCTCACTGTTGCACATAAATGAGTATATATCAGACATGTGCCAAGCAGACAAATACTCAAGTCAAGAGTCAAGTAAGAGTATATATTACCAATTGATAAAAAGTAATTTAGAGTCAACTCATTGGATGAAGCAAGTCAAAAGTAGAGTAAGAGTAAATAAACAGCCATTTTGAAAAGTAAAGTAAGAGTCAAGCAACTAGTGCCAAAATGCTAGAGTCAGAGTAGAGTCAAAAGTACAGCGGTATGTCAAAGAGAATACCAATGGGAATTTTGTATAACACAAATTTCTGATGTATACAATTGTGACAACACACAATAGGTAATACTTAGTGTTAGATCCGATTTTCTGTCAGTTATAGTAGTTCTGAGGAACAAAGGCTACTTCAAATTTGCACTTGTTATAATGGTAGGTCTGTTTATCTATAAGCCTCTCAGCTTCTCTATGGTGGACAAGACTTATTACATAATTACACCAAACCAATAGAATTATCATTGATAGCTGAGAGATTAGAGTAAAGTAAGAGTCAAGCATCATGCTTTGTAGGAGAGTAGAAGTAAAAGTCAATTCACAGGTTTCGCACAATACAAAAGCACAAGTCAATTAAAAGTAATAAAAAGCTGTTGCTCGAGTTAACTTGAGTCGAGTAAAATGACTCGAGTGCCCATGTCTGGTATATATGCATCCAGCTTCCACAAAATGAGTCCAACTAGCAATTGTTTCTCTAAACTGCATCTGTGGACTCATTATGTGTCCTAGTTGGTCAGTGTTATGAGTATTAATAATCCAATAAGAGAGTAGTTGTTGGTTCAAGAGTTTATTTCCAACTGACTACTATAACTCAAAGCAGCTGCTTTTATACTAGTTTACAAAACCTCAAGTAGATCCCAAAACATGATAACATTGAAGGTGACCTAACAACCTAACCATCACTAAATAAACAGTTACATGGAGACATAATGGGTGAGACTAGCTGTCACTGGATTTTATTCATAAGATAAAATAGAATAGTCTATAACAACCTCTCATTACGACAATGAATGATCTAATTATAAAACCGGTTGCTCACTACTAACCACACCTTTTAGAGTATAATTGCTAGCTACTAGACAAAGTAGGGTTACATAACTACATGTTGCATAATAGTTAATTATATTCAAGCAAATGGTTAGCTTCCGGGTTTTTAGCCAGTGTTTGAGGATGCTTTGTAGAACAGGGGCTTTGTCCACAACAATATTGAGTCTGAGTGAGAAGTTGTTCTACCATGATAAAAGCATCGCTAGACTAGATGAGAGTCCATCTGATCTGCTATTTTTTAGACCAACTGAGCCCTATAGCCTATCATATTCTCTTCTGGGCTCAAACAGTACACCGTGTGTTTGCTAAGACTAAGGCCAACAAGTTGATCTTTTCAAGGCACACTGCCATGGCTAATCTTAGATATGTTATTACTTCAATTATATTGTTATAGCTTCGGTGAAAAACTAGCAATCATGATTAGTCAATTGCAATTAGGCCTACATGGACCATCAGTTTTAAACTTGTCTGCTGTCTCTGTCGGCATGATATGAAAATTAACCTTAATTAGAGAGATTATACGGACTCACACTAAAGTTGTTATAAAAGCACTGTAGGACTAGTAGTGGTGTATAAATGTGTCTCATATCCTTTGAAACAGAATGGGAAAGGAGTACAACTTCACTGCAGTCCTGTCAGACTCTGTGCTCACAATGCCAGGCCCACAGTATTGCCCTAGGACCATTTGATGAAACACTATATTTTGGAATCTCTCCTTAATCTTGTATTGTGATTGTATCGCATTCAACTTGCTCGTCACTGTTTTTTCGCAAATAAGAAGCTCACATGGGCAATTTCAGTTTTAGGGCTCTAGTCAGAAAATAAGATTTTAGCACGTAGTGCTTCTCACTAAATCATGTTCACCTGTCCTCATATCCCTGACATGGAAGTTGACATATTATTCTAAACTTGGCTAGTGCTATTAACAATTTATTCTTTACAATTTAGAACTTTTGCGTTCAGATTTTAATACACCTAATGCATTTGGTTGAGCAGGTGGACGTAGAAAATGAAACAGTGATGATAAAAGATGACAGTGGTAGGATCCAGCTCACTGAGACCAAGATGAACCGGGCTACTATTGAAGACCTATATCTTCTACAGCCAGGTTTGTTTAGGCCTTTTTGCACTACCTTGCCATGTAAAATCCTGATATGTTAGGAATTGAGCTGGAAAAGGCAGTTTTACAAGAAATGTATGTGATTATATTGTAGCATACATTACATTACATACATTACAAGATAGTTACTGCTTTTTGATGGGAATTAGGGGAGTTGTCACCTCTTTGCCTGTGATTGTTTAAGCCATAACATGCAATGTACAATAGCTGAATGCTCTCCTGTTGATGCACAACTGATAACATTTCTTTCTACAGGTCAGTATGTCATGGCTGTAGGTGATCTATTAGACAATCAAGGGGTGCCTACTTTACTCACCCGTAAATTGAAAATATTAGAGGAAGGTAGAACTCAGCTATCAGCATTGTGGCCTTTAGAAGTACAGCATCAATTAAAGTATGCTTCAGTAAAACATATACTCTAGTCATGGTATACTGCACACCCTACTACTATACTACAAGGCATGGGTAAGAAAATCTACACTGATAGCCTACGTACGCTACCTCTTTAATGATTTATCACTCACCATTTCTCCCTAATTATTTCGTTTTTTTAAGCTAATCAACTGTTGATCATTAACCGAAACACCAATGCACACGATATATGCATTAGTGCGTTCATATACTATCTTGTTATATATGTTACCATCTGTGATAGTGCAGTAGTGTAGTACACCCTTACCCCTTACCAACTCTTCATATAATGTTGCCTACTTATTCTGCATTATATTATTTAATATAAGAATTGAAATTACACGCATGTGTTCTATGTAAAGACTTCTAAAACAATGATCTCCTCTTTGGTGTGTGTGTGTGTGTGACTGCATTGCTCTGTGTCTCTCTTATTGGTAGGCAGTGGCTTATACTATGAGACATCATTAACTAGAACACAGTGTACTAAGGCGACTGGAATACACATCCAATACACACTGGTAATACCCCTATGGTTAAGGTGCAAGGTGGGCTTACCATTGATTACAGTGACAAAGTCATCTTGACTTTTTCTCTTACCTATTCTTTCTAGAGGTCAGGGCAAGGATGTTTCGTTGAGAATATGTTGTGGAAGGTATGACAGAACTTTAGATTAAATATATTATCAGAAGGCTGGAGAAAATATAAATGATAGATGTTAACCTCGCGATATTATAATCTAGTTATATTATTCAATTCATGTACGTTGTGGCAAAATAGCCTACCTTGAAGTTGTCTTCTCTGTACAATAGTTTTATGATAGAATAGACAACTCCTAATCCAGATGCTGTTGATACCATCTGTATATTCTCACAGTAGTAGTGTGAGTGTATTATAGTAGTACTGTGTAAGTATACACTAAGTGTTTGCATGTATTTTAGTTATAGGAGGACTGGGTACTACACAGGAAGATACTATGATACTCCGTATATACACTCCCTTTTCTCTACTCACACTAACTGGTAGGTAGTTACTATGTTACTATGTCACAGTTTACTTTCCACTGCTGACTTTAGTTACTATCCACGTAGCATATACTGTTGTAGTTACTTTCTAGTAGGCAGCGGCTACTACTCACTACTTACTGTCTAATATAGGCTACATGTGTGAAGGCATCTGGGAGTACATTGTATATACTGTAACTACAATAAGGTGCATTGGAGTTTTAATACAAGTATGCACCCTAATCATGTGTAGCACATTTTCAACACACATACATTAAGGATATAAGATACATATAGTAAGTAGTATAATACAGTGTAGGTAGTATAATACAGTAGGTAGTATAATACAGTAGGTAATATAATACAGTATGTAGTATAATACAGTAGGTAGTGTAATACAGTAGGTAGTATAATACAGTAGGTAGTATAATACAGTAGGTAATATAATACAGTAGGTAGTATAATACAGTAGGTAATATAATACAGTATGTAGTATAATACAGTAGGTAGTATAATACTGTAGGTAGTATAATACAGTAGGTAGTATAATACAGTAGGTAGTATAATACAGTAGGTAGTATAATACAGTATGTAGTATAATACAGTAGGTAGTATAATACAGTGTGTAGTATAATACAGTAGGTAGTGTAGTACAGTAGGTAGTGTAATACAGTAGGTAATATAATACAGTATGTAGTATAATACAGTAGGTAGTGTAATACAGTAGGTAGTATAATACAGTAGGTAGTATAATACAGTAGGTAATATAATACAGTAGGTAGTATAATACAGTAGGTAATATAATACAGTATGTAGTATAATACAGTAGGTAGTGTAATACAGTAGGTAGTATAATACAGTAGGTAGTATAATACAGTAGGTAGTATAATACAGTAGGTAGTATAATACAGTATGTAGTATAATACAGTAGGTAGTATAATACAGTGTGTAGTATAATACAGTAGGTAGTGTAGTACAGTAGGTAGTGTAATACAGTAGGTAGTGTAATACAGTATGTAGTATAATACAGTATGTAGTATAATACAGTATGTAGTATAATACAGTAGGCAATATAATACAGTAGGTAGTATAATACAGTAGGTAGTGTAATACAGCAGGTAGTATAATACAGTAGGTAGTATAATACAGTATGTAGTATAATACAGCAGGTAGTGTAATACAGCAGGTAGTATAATACAGTAGGTAGTATAATACAGTATGTAGTATAATACAGTAGGTAATATAATACAGTAGGTAGTATAATACAGTATGTAGTATAATACAGTAGGTGGTATGTTCGTTTCCTGTGGGGTTTGGCCTTGTATCTTCAACTCTCATAGCTGATAAGACCACAGATATGCCTTCAGCTAATTGGATTGGGTACTTGATGGACCAGTTAGATTTATGAACAATAATCACTGCTATTGTACAGTCACACATTGCACATTTAATTGCACCTTCTAATGAAAAATGTGGCGTCTAAAATTGTCAAATAGGGGCAGTAGTTTAGTGTTAAACTACATTTGGAACCCACCAACTGTGATTACTCCGGACCCATTCGTATGTTCCTCCTTATCACTTTCATCTAAACCAGTCAACTAGATTATATTGACAATAATTGCTGTGATTAATTCTTAATCAATTTTAAAATGAAAATGTATGTGTAAATCAATCACATTTGAAACATAACTCGTATATGAACTAGATAGATTAGGGTAGGCAGGGACATTGGAGCCAGTGGGGTGATGTACAGCCCTTTGATATTCAGTTAAGTCCCTCACTATTGGTATATTTGTAGTACATTTATTATCGTAAATGGTGTTAAAGTGCTCTAAAACAATTAAAGAATTATTTATTATCTCATTCCGGCCATTAGTTATAATTGCTTCTCTAAAATAGAATGGCAAGCCAATTGGTATGTGCTATATATACATATACAGTGTAGTTTGTAGAGTGAATATTTTTGTACGATTTACATAATCGATAGTAATTATGTAATAACAGTAGTAACAGAAATAAAAGCGCCTACCACAATTAGACCACAGGTAGTGTAGGTTATATCTCACAACTCAGTCATTGATAAATGGGTCTCCACCCTAATATCCATATGTAACAAACATCTAGCAAACAAGTCTGAACTAGGACCTAGGACTTGATGCAGTTAGATTGCATTCAAATAGTGGTTACAGCTAATAGTACATCTACATGCACACTCACAGCTATCAAGTTTGACTGGTCTCAATGATTAATTAGTGCCGTACAACTCTACATGTTTGCCAGCATCAGCAATGATTGTGGTCACGTGACGCATGGTTCTAGTTTTCTTGTCAATTTGTAAAGTAAACTGCAAGTATATGTTTGGTGTTGTCTTCTCATCAACGTTCACGCTTTTAGCACAAGTCATGTACATATAGGTTTTATTCCGTTGCTGACACTATACTTACCAACATGAGTGTAAGTCTCAATTGATTTTTGCACCTGCATTATTTTTCATAGCAATTGAGATTTTTATTCAAGGGTGAATAACAAATTAATTAAATGTAGGTCAAAATAATTGAAATAGTGAAAATGAAAGTGTCTTTTGATCTCTGTACTGCTCAAACTCATTTACATCTGTAATGCCTCTGACTGGCTGATACTGATAATTGATATTAGCAATTCCTGTGTTGTGGTGATTTATTTCTAAATACTAATTAAATAATGCTTTCGTATTCTGACTAGACTAGTGGTGACAACAGTGTCCTTGCTTGTGATTGGACGGTACATATTGCGAGATTATAGCTGCTCGCATTCAAAGAAGATTATTAAAAAAAATTCAGACTTGATACTTCATTTTAATGGCAATTTAGACGAATAACTTTTAATATATCATCATAGACAAAAGTTCAATCTTATTCCTCTGTATTTTATGTTATCTTGTGAAATTACTGGTCCTTTAATTAAAATATTGCAATTAAAATTTTACAATTATGTAAAGTTGTTTGTAGCCCGTCTCCGTACGAGTTGGACATTATTTTTGTGTAATTTTCATGGTTCGAATCCTCGATGGGTGTCTGTTTAACACTAGGGGAATAATTGGGTAGTTGTATAGTTGGATAATCACATGAGTTCTCATCATTTTAGATGAAGAAACGTAATATGGACTTTAAGAGAGTAAGGGAGTAAACATGTGAATAAAAGAGCACTATATAATAATGTGTTTGTTTGTTACGACAGCACTATGAGCAATAATAAAGCTACTTCTTTCATTCACCACGTTTTATTTACTAAATGTAATTTCTCATTTAATTCTGTGACTAAGTTTTATCATTTTTTTATTGTAGCAATAATCAAGAAAACAACTCTAATAAATCGCATTATATTTCCTTTTCCTGCCGGAACTAGAAAATGAATAATAGTATACCAAAGAGAAGATAACACCCAACACCAGTGTACATTGTACAGGATTGGCTAGGTTACATCATACATGCTTGTATGTGCTCTAGATTACCTTGTAGTAGTCTGTGTATGTGGATAGTTAATATACTCAACCCTTCATATCCACTAGTCTCGCTTCATCTGGCAGTCATCAAAATTTTATTCTGAAATATTATAAATACATTTAACAATATTCCAACTTTACTTGAAAATTTAGATGAAATTTTGGTAACTATCAAATTATTGTGAGATTTTAATAACTATTATTTTTTATGTTTATCAGCATTATTTAGTTTTGGTTAAAAGTAATTACATCTAGTTTTATTAGATCATTACTGTGTTAATATAATGATATTTAGTTTAGACATTTTATTGATTTTGCTTTCATTATCACTTCTTTTTATTGTGGTCCATTACATTGACAGATACTGACTGTAAGCATAATAAAAATGATATACATGTGAGTGTTGAGTATATAATATGATTTGTTATAGTCTATGTTGTTATAATATCAATTCTCATTATATGTGAACTCAGCCTGCTTACTATATTGCACTTGTTATGCTTAGTCGAAATTATCAATGTGTACGCAAGCCATATTTGGTTGATCAAGATCCGAGTGAACATTATCATATAACATTGTGGGGGAGGGGTGTCGTGCACCATTATCTTGGATGTATGATTCAGCAGCCAATTTTTTCCATGTTTTCACTGCGATGTGTTTCTAAATGGAGTATTTACATAGATATTTTTATATTATATCTATCATGGGATCATACCACCGTGATAGATACATAAACATTAAATTATATATCTACTAGAAGTATATATGCCACTCTGGTGGGAGGCATAATATTACAGAGAAAGCACAACTCCCCCAGTTAATATAGTACTACATAGATGCACTCTTTGGTGCTACAATAGTGTTACTACTACTAAAGTGTGACCTCCTCTGGACACTGGTCATACCGTGCTGTAAAATGGTCGCCTCTGTGTACACTTGTGCAAAAAATTTGTAACAAACCCATATTGTAAAATAAACTTGTCTACATCTACCAGGGGTGGGAGTCGATAGTTTTAAAAATAGAGAAATATGTGCTATTAGCTATTCACTACAAGAATAGAGAATCTGCCTATGTGATAGTGAAATTTAAATATAGAGAATAGCTTTTATATCCGCTGAATCGCTATTAATTAGAAGTTATCTTCTCTCAAATCAGATTTGATAGAGCAATTCAAAGGTGCCCATTTATTTCCATGAAAATTAAAAAGCACAAACACAGCTATTTCTTGTTTACTTCTCTTCAGCTACATTGTTTTGCAGAGTTCATATTGTGTTTACATGTATATTATTTTCTACAATGCACAGTAGGGCTTCGTCATGGATTTGAAACATCATTGATAACGTGATAAGAAGGTATCAGGGTAGCAGCAACATACTCAATGTAATATAGCCAAGTCAATTGCATATGTATTAGGCATCACATATATAACCTTCAAATTGTCTGTCTGTGGAAATTGTAGAAGCATTAGTGTTGTACAGTTGTACATGTACTATTGGAGCAGTAATACATGTACAAAGTAAAATTTAGACTTATCTCCCCATAATTTTCTGTCAATGTCTAAAATATTATATATTTGTGGTTAAACCGGTAGTATTTTAGACTTCTAATATAAAAGTATTCTTCACACATACTATAATCTATTCTTTGTATGTTTTTTCTTTGTGTAGACTATGTTTTTGAAGTCAAAAAGCTTTAAACACCCATATAATCCTGATATTAAATTGAGTTGGTTAGCAATTTCACGAAGTGTAATAGTTAAGACGGCCAGAAATGGCTGCAGCCGCAATGGCACTCGTTACTAGCTACTAGCTAATAGCAGGTTGGGCTGAAAATAAAAGCGTATTGGTTGAAACGCTATTAAAAATTGACAGAAATTGAAAGAAGCGTGTCACAGCAGTTCGCTGCTGCAAAAGAAGAGATTAGCACAATCGAATAGCGTTTCAACCGCGCTAGTCCCACCCCTGACATCTACCTACCTCACAGCTAAAACTAATCTACATGTACATTGTTTTATTATTACATCCCACACTCACTTTGCTATTAGAATGCTATATGCTTTTTAGTGACTGGTTAACATATTTTGGTTTATTTTTATAGACAATCAACTTGGATGTGGTCTTACTGTGTTTTACTATAATAACAATGCCCATAGTATAATTTACTATGTACACTTTTAATGCATGCAGTAGACTGAATGATAACTGTACATGATAGTATTATTGCAGTAACAATCATTTTCTTGCAGCAAATCTCTATTGCTAAAATGTACAAGTCCAGTGTCATCTAATCGCCCTATCCTACTACTAAATACATGTAGTATCAACGATAGTGGAAGGAAAGAGGATTCACTCAATGATAATTTCATGTACCTGTCCGACCAAATAAACCGACACATAGTTTGGTAGTTTTGATGTTCCGTGATTTACTTTTCCACCATCCTCCTGCTAAGTTTTGGATAGCCTCTATAATTGTGTATATCTATCTGAACCTTATATTGTATGTGGTAGTTTATTTGGACCTGAAATAGGACAGCGTCGCTGATTGGTCCAAAGTACTTCAATAGGAATAGTGTGTTACAGTACAAGGTAACATAACTCCTAGTCTAATCGGGACTACTATAATTCTAGGTAGGGAAGAAACAGGTTTTTGCCAAAGTGATTTATCTGTCCTTCCACTAACTTTGATGATATACTCCATAATCCGCCATCTTTCTATTTTACTTTCAGGGTAATGCACTTTACATGTATGTGCCATGCATATACATGTACATGGATATAATATATTTAGGCTTACTGTGCACAGGAAGCCCACAACTAAAGGCTGCAACTACGTTGTACTGTACAACCTTGTTTAGTTCCGCTGATAAAAATCAGGTAGATTCAGCATTCGGGTGGGGTGTGTCCATCTTTGGTGGGGTACTAAAGTTTGAGTTGAAACTCAGAGAGTCTTCTGCGGAATCAGTGAGACTTGGTAATTCTGGTATTGTACATGCATTTAGCGTCTTTGCAACCTCTTGGCCAGGCCTATGTCACCAATAAAAACTTCAACATAAGTGTTCGGCCTACATGTAGGCCGAAAGGGCTATTCACCTGGGATTTTGCTTGGTCGGGGAATCCATCCCTAGTTCAACTGCACACTTGGTTTCTTGCACGAAAAATGAGAATTTGGTCTTTGGTCCCAGCCGGTATGTTCGCGACCTCGTGACTGAAGTGGGTCGGCATACTGGCTAAAGAACAAGAGCAAAGAGTCTAGGCTAGTCTGGTCAAAATCCCTAGATATAGTTCGGGTGGACATTGTTTGGATAAAAGCAATTTCTGAAAGGTATTAAATTGCCTACTTTAGGGACATTTTAAATAATTTCTTCAATGTTTGGGTTTTATCTCGTGTATTATATAAGGTTTGGCAACATTTGTGCCATACAGTAGGCAAGAAGTCAGGGCAGTTGCAAAAATTAATGGGAATAGACAAGACATAAAAACCAGGGGGTGTCCTAGCAAAATCTGGACACTTGGCCAGAACAATTTAGGTCCGAAGACACTTATTTTCAATAATCGCTACATTAGGTTATTTTGCTGCATTAGATTATATTATTACATTAGGTTATAATATTACTACATAGGGTTATAATATCACTACATTAGGTTATGTATATTACTACAATAGGTAATATTATTACAATATGAGGTTATATTATGGAAACATAATTATTACTATGTTAAAAAGTTTCTTTTTGAATTAATCTCCCCTGTCTATTAATGTAGTAGTGAAACCTTGTAACATTATTTTGTTTTTGCTGATATTGGAACTCATATTAATGAAATAGGTAATCCTAACTGTGGTCTAATATAATATCTATGAAATTTTGATTAATTTGTATTTACCACGAGATATTTTTGCTAGACACTTGTCATTGACATTGATTTAAAAAGATAAGTATGTTTTTCAACGTTTGCGCCTCACATCACACTAGACCGCCTACGGGCAAGGGGTGTGCCTCTTATAACAGTGTATTGTTTGGGGCTGGGTGAAGGATCACTCAGTAAGAAGATCAAAGAACAAGTAATTAGGTTTTGAGCCATTCCATTCAGTGTTTGTACTACTCAGGTTTCTGAAACCCTTTATATTTTATATGTAATAATATCATGACTCTAGTTATTGATGTTTGAGCTTGTGGGGACTAATGCAGGTTAGGGGAGAATTTGCGACTTGGAAAATGGCAATTGGAAAACAGTCATTTGGAAACTCTAAACCACGAACCCCAGCTTTCAACTAGCTTTTATTATTATATTTTTTCATTTTGCTACTACCAACCTGTAGCACACTGAAAATAATTTATTATCTGTGAGCTGTGTTCTAAATGTAATCTACACAGTTTCGTAATGGGTGTTTTCAAAATGAACTTTATCGGAACGTCCTGTTTCTGACTGAAATTGTCGAAATGGCCCTTTACCATCTGAAGACAACACAAAATCTCCTACAACTGCATATTTGTACGTGTAAATTCTTATCAAATCTGGTAGGTTGTGTATTATGTGAACTCAACAGACTGATGACACCATTATACCTAACCAATCAACACAGATACTTGTGTAAAATTGTAGAATCATCTAGTTTTCTTCTAGTTGTATTATAACATACGTTTTGAGTGAATTATTTGATATTTCTAATTGGACTATGATTTTTATTTATGCCAGACGATCACTGATCCACTGATCGAACTTGATAACATTGATAATGATATGTAAATATGCAGGTCAATGCCCTAAGACCAGTCAGCTCATTATCTTATACTAGTGTCTCATTAAATCATAGGTAAGTAACTAGACTTTGTAATTAATTTTCTCCATTAATTTAATCTAAATACAAAATAATGTAAAATACAAACAGGAGCTACGCTCTAAACAGTAATCCTTTTAATGTGCTATACAACTAAACAAGTAAAATAAGCTTGATGACCCTTTCAGGTGTATGTGGCTTCATGTTATACCTGTATGTACGGCCCAGTAAGCGTGCTACTGGTATGGCAACCACCCACAGATCTAAAGTTATAAGTATAATCACATAGATATTTCTAAAGCAACAATTATAAGATGATATAAACATTAATTGTATAATTATGTATTATTTTAGATGGAATATAACTGTGATACTAGCAGGCCAATCTGAATAGCTACCAACCTGAAATGTAATGTCCATTATTAGCCTGACCAGAGCGACCATATAATAATGATAATATCCGTGGCACAAAACACAATTCTTTAACGTGGCTGCCCAATAGCAGAGCTAGTCGAGGGGCCACCACGGCTTCTAGAGCTGGATATTATTATAGTTTGATATGGCGCAGAGGGAAACCTTCTTCAGGTCGAAAACCTCCAGGTCATTGGCGGGGCTCGAACCCACGTCCTTGCTGCAAGACCAAAATGACTAGCGCTAGACCACTCAGTCACCAACACCTACCTAATACGCAGATATGTACACCTACTAGGACCTAGGTGCTAGCTCTTTCCCTCTAATTGACAAAGGATCGAACTGAATCTTTACAGAAAAGCTATGCATCCTGAAATTTCCTATCTGTAATTTATCTTGTCACTAGTTTGGAGCATTGTTAACAAACATACTAGTGGTTTAAATAGTGTACTGGACTCCAATATCAATATCACACATCTACATGTATTTAGTTTACACATAGAAGGTACGCCTATTTTGAAGTTGCCTCCTCATTAGATAGATTTATTGTAAATACTGTGATGTAACGAATAATGATGTGGCCAAACTGAGATTCATATTCATATGTGGTGTATTATACAAGTGTAATATTATTGTATTATACAAGTGTAATATTATTGTATTATACAAGTGTAATATTATTGTATTATACAAGTGTAATATTATTGTATTATACAAGTGTAATATTATTGTATTATACAAGTGTAATATTATTGTATTATACAAGTGTAATATTATTGTATTATACAAGTGTAATATTATTGTATTATACAAGTGTAATATTATTGTATTATACAAGTGTAATATTATTGTATTATACAAGTGTAATATTATTGTATAATTTAATTTATCACTTACTAAATAGTTATGCACATTGCACTTTTCTATCTCCAGCAACCAAGTATCGGAATTTAATAGGAAGACCGGAAATTAATAGGAAAACCAATACAAATAGACTACATTCTCAAGGCCTGTGATAACTGCATATACATACATATTATATCAATTGTTTTTCTTCTCCACTTCCAATATTTCTACAGAATAAGTAAATGTCTCCATATATCTGATATTTGTCCTGAGTCAGGGGACAAGGTACTGAGAGAAACCTCAGTATGGGGTCTATATTATTCTGTCCTCTGACCACCTCCTATAATATCACATTTACACATGCTAATAAACTCTCATCAAAGGCGTATAATCGTAACTAATTAATATGTGAGCTGCTTAATTAGGGTTTTAATGAGTGGCCAACTTAACATTCCTCTTCTGCAACCTTCTTAATGAATCAGTTGATGGTCTGAGAGGTAATTAGCTCTACCATGGAGTAAATATTACCAGGTGTAAAAATAGTCTAATCTTCTGCCCACAACAATCAATTAGAGTGAATTCCCAGATAGCTGATAGCTTGCACCGCTCTCCCTCTCTCCTGATCTGTACAGTTCCAACCCTTGTCCCTGGTTGTACCACCATACTCTATACTCTTGTTTGTATATCCCATGAGGACATGCATGTGTTTCGCAACTGGAGAGTTTATCATAGTCGGAAGTTTGGTAGAAGTAGCTTTATAATGTGACAGTCTCGTTTGGCTTGTAGTGGGATTGAGCAAGTTTAATTATGCACATGACATTGTATAATCTGCTTCCATAATTACTTGAGTTCAGATCTAACAAATATTCGTTTGTAAATGTTATATAGGCTACATGTAAATATACATTTGTATAATATAATATAAATTATAAAACCCAGTTCTTCATCTAAAAATATTATCATGATGTGTGAAGTTTCAGCTCTCTGTGTACAGGCATAATATAATGGAATGGATGTGCATGTACACATTGTACAATCTTAATACAATACACTGTGTATTATGGTATTATATCTAAGAGCTGAAGAACAACACTGATATGTATGCCATACCACATGAGTATAACTACCTGACACCTGTATTACTAGTGTAACAGTGAGCACATAGGCTACTACTTGAAAATGTCATTTCCTGTAACCAACTGGTCATCAACTCTTTGGACATTGATTCATCGGGCAAGTTGCATAATCATCATGTAAGCATGTAGTAGATACGTACACTATATACATTGTATTATACACATACATGTAGATACACTATTGTATGCACATACATGTAGATACGCACATAGTATATTATACATGTACATGTAGATACACACATGGTATATTATACACGTACATGTAGATACACACATGGTATATTATACGCATACACATACATGCAGACACCTGTAGACTCATTACTCATCAATTCTACAGCTGTAGTCTGTGGCCTGGTAATACCGAAAGAGGAATTTGACTGTGGTGAAGGAAAGTATGTAGATTCAACCTTCCTGTGTGATGGTGATGCCGACTGCTTCCTAGGAAATGATGAATCGGATGAGCTCTGTTCTGGCGCCGCCCCTTTTCCAGGTGATTATCTATTTGGCATCACAATATTCTTCTATTTTATGTTTTCTCTTCGATGATTGGTGGGCAACCGTTTTAATTGAGTGGTGACCGGCACGTTTTATTTCACGGTTAAAAGATAGGTCGCTATAAGCAATATATGCTTGTCTGTAATGAGCTTGTTGTGGTATAATTTATGTACATCTGATATTGTCAAACTGCAATGCAAGTCTTGGTAAAAGTAATACTATTCCCATCAGTCGTCTATTGACCAATCAGATATGTTTCACCAATGTAGTAAGACAACTCCAATTCGATGCTGAGGTTAACACAATATTAGATAATAGCTAACATTTACTTGTTATACCTATTTATAGCATATGTGCTAAGGCCTGAAAAAGCATGAGGTGTGGTCGTACTAGGGCGTGCATATAAACACCCATAACCCTTTCTTTTGATAAGATTTAAACCTAGGCTACTGCTTCTCGTATAACATGTGCTTTGCCTGACAGTATTTACTGCAGTGCGTTGTTTTTATTTATAAAATGATTTTTCATTGATAGTTTCAGTTAGTATAATGCAGCATCATACACTTATAACAACCACCAAGTACCAGGCTAGATCTGTAGTGTTACCTGCCTGGCCACTGGCATTAGCTACCAGTCAATATACTACGCTATAATGTTATGTACAGCATGTGTATTATAATGCAATGTCATGTACGACATGTGTTATAATATAACACAATGTTATGTATGACATGTGTTATAATATAACACAATGTTATGTATGACATGTGTTATAATATAACACAATGTTATGTATGACATGTGTTATAATACAATGCTACGTATGAGATGTATTTATAGCCTATAGATCCGTTTATAGCATTTGTCATGTAATTGTACAATATGATCAACTGCAGCCTGGGTTCCAAGTTACATAACTGAAAATGTTAACATGGGTTCTGATTATTCATTGTAAGTATACGATGTAAGTGCAAAATATATATACTACTGCTAGAGACTATCCCAGAGGGTTATTTACAGAGAATGGTAGAATGTTGAAAAGCCTATACTACACATATACATATTATAGTAAAATAAAAAAACTGTCTTTTGTTCTCTTCCTGTTTGAAATTATTAGAACAGATTGCACATGTGCATGCAATGTATGTAATAGAATCATTACCTGACACTCGCTGGCATTACTATCTTATCATTCAACTAATCTGCAGTTAAGTTTAATTTACTCTAATCTCTTGTCTTAGTCATGCGGTATAGTCTAGCTGATCATATCTGTCCCTGACTCTTTACTTTACGCAAATTCTGGGTCTTCTAAACAATCTTCATCATGAAAACTCGTATTTCAACATCATCCAGGTATTTCATGCGCTTTCAACACATCTGTTGTGCAATTTGAAATATCAATTAATTACTTTTAAATTGTCATGAAAATCAAATAAATTTGTTTCAAATTGTATAGAATTTTATTGAAATTATAATGGTTTTAGGTACGACATCTTGCACAATGATGGTAGCGATAATATATGCATATGGAGTCACTGTCGATGCTCAATTAATTCTATTTAAAATATTATAACTTTTAGATTGAGATAAGGGTTTTATTATCGCGTAATTCTTGGTAAGCCTGAATCCTGCCATGGATATGGCTATAATCCATTTCCTATCAACTATGTAAAGTCTAATGAATAACTTGTTGGTTTTTTGTATATTGAATTATATTTCTTTGTTAAAAGCAACCTGCGCTCATTTATCTTAAACATTACTCTTCTGCCATCGGTCTAAGTACCCTATCGTGTGGAAAATAATAGCAGTTTTATTCTAATAAAATTATTCATATATAAACATATTGTAATGTGTTTTATATTTTATATGTATACGGAATTAATTACATTTCTGATAATGTGATTCAAGAGAAACATGTGTTGAAAAAACCATAGTTTGAACGAGAGCTACCTCATAATGTTATATAATAATAGGTACATAGAGCACCTGCCCTTTTCATTTTTTGTGCACTATTGTGAATATAGATTAGGGTGAGTGATGGGAACATTGGGTAGCAAGTTATAGCAAGTGGTTGTGGGTGATGGAGGTATGAGGGTAGGTTAATCCCCTAATTTGTATAGATTAAACTACCCTAATTCTTTTTTGAGGCTGTAAACCAGGCATTCTGGTCTGTATGAACCACGACTATCCATGTAATGAACACCATTTTTATTTCTTTGTCTACACAGTACTGGATATATAATTCGAAATATTCTACACAAATTTAGTTTCAAGATTTTTTGAACATTAAATGAATACCACAATGTCCAGTGTTCAAGATGATCATATTTGAAGAATGTAGAATTAGATGGAAATATCAACAAGTTCTTTCATCTGAAGACGGAATTAACTGGCGCAAAATTATTAATTCCAGACGAACGCGAAACTTCTTGTCACGGCTGCGTGTCCATCCATTTCCTGATTCTCTTTAAGTTTTGTCTCTTTTTGACGCGATTTTTGCCTTCAAAAGAAAATGTGGATTAATGAATCATGCAATCACAGTGACTAAGCAAATTTATTTGTTGATTTAACTTTTTGCCCATAAGACTGAGCATGGACAAGATCCCAATCGGTTAATGCCATAATTATCAAATTTACATATAAGAATGGATGAGTGAATAAGTTATATTTTACTTTTTTACTAAGTACACATTTACACTGAATGCATATCCAGTGATAATGAGGGAGGAATGATGTTGCACTTGTAGCCTTGTACATACGATTTGTACATGCGGATATGTAAGTCGTTATTACATCCGTTAGATTAAAGAGATTAGCAACTGTTTCCTTGTGGATAATCCACGTCTTACAAGATGTTCGTTCAATTCTGCTACACGCCACGCTCATCAATCAGACTGGATTATCCATCTGCTTACTCGTTCTCTTGGAGTCCCAAAGATCACCAGTTCTGGCTAAACTATGCTACTCCGATGGTGAGCTTTTACTCGAGAACGAGGCTTCTGGTATACTCGTGATATATATCATTACCAGATGTGCCATATCTCACACATGTATTGGTTGAATCATTGTGACATCACATCCATAGTCAGCTCTCCTCAAAGCAACATACATTTACATGACTTGTGTAGGTTTCATGTTACCAGTTACTATTTCTGTCAAATTCTGTTATTTTATTTTCTACCTTTACCACAATGAATGGACAAAAATGAAACATTGGTAGATGACTTGAGCGTAAAAAATAAAACAATATGTTTATAAATATAAGGACAGTGGTATCAGATATAATAATTTTGTAACGGAGATGTTATTTTCAGCATTGCTTCCTACATGCACCATGTAGTATGTATAATATACATGTATGTAATTACATATACATATATACAGTACATGTATGCACTATTATATTAAATATATGTGTATAGTATAAACAACGCCCACACCATTTTAAAATGTGTGAAGTATTTTTATTCGTTTTAATCATGCTTTAATGTTTGTGTGGGATTGTTATTGTTGGCTGCCATGTCTGTACCTACTAGTACATCTACAAGTACATTTAACATCACCATACCGAGAAGGAAACAACAAAAGTTAATAAACGATGATTTCGTTAATTTTGTGATGTGGTCCGGTTTCAATATTGCCTCTGTTGTACAAATGTACATGTGTGTTGTACAAATGTACATGTGTGTTGTACAAATGTACATGTGTGTTGTACAAATGTACATGTGTGTTGTGCAAATGTACATGTGTGTTGTACAAATGATCAGAAGGATACAAGCCAATTTTTGTGACAGATTTGATGTGGATGTTCTTGCAGTTTGGTTCTCGTATCACATGCACTGTTGATAAAAATGATATTAATCTGTAAATTTGTAAAACGCAAACATCTCGTGCTTGTTGCGAATCACACAAAAATCATATCATTGTAAATAGTGTATATGTATGTATGTATGTGTGTGATATATGATTATTAGTCTGTCAATACAGGCTAATAATCATATATTATTATAAAAGAAAGGAACTGGATGATCTGTGACCCATTTGTTGTTGCTTCAGTCATGAATTTACATAGGGGCCTATGCGTAGGGGGCCTAAACATAGGGGTTTTTTACTTACACAAGGGGGGGGGAGAGGGTCTACACGCAAGGGTCAATATGTAAAGGGGTCTTCACATAAAGGCCGTTTGATCTACTCTTCATATTAAATTGTTTTCAGTTGGTTTCATCAGCTGCCTCTTGTGTTGCGCGGTGTTAGCTGACGGGAAGAATGCCGTGGGTTGAGAATTAGACATAATCCAATGACTTCCAATAGTCATCATGACATAGAACTACTCATAATCCAATGACCTCTAATAGTGCAATATTAGTGAATCAGATAGGACCTAGTAAATCTAATCTACTGTTGATAATAACACAAGCATATGTAGCTACATGTTATAGATAATAATATTACATATAAATACACTACATATCTACATGATTGTACAAAAGTGGTAAGTGATTATATTATCTACATTCTACACAGTATAATATATGACATAGCATATACTTAGGTCTACTATGATCATAAGATATTAATTATCATGACTTGCACAGTCATAATAGAATATAGAAGTAGTTATTACTGCAAGAATCATTTTTGTCTCAATGGAAGTTTTTCCTTGTGGAGAAAAGAAAGCTAGTCATGGTAAAATCATGTACATTGTATAATGCAATTCACAGCGTAACCTGTATGCAGGATGTTTGGGTTTATGTGCAGAGCTAAACTGATTCATTCCATCTTAATTACCTTCGTCTATTGTTAGCAACAAAATTTTTATCTTGCAAAAAATAGCCTCAAGAAAAGTGCTTTATCATCGTTTGAAACTAAATTTTCTTATCATTATATCCATTATTGGTTGAATTTCTCACACTACGAGAAATAAACAAGTTTTGAGGCAATTCCTCATGAAATCAAACAACTAGTTATTATACTACTGAGAAGTGGCATATTTACCATATGATTGGCTATTCACCAACTATACAAGAAAATTCACTTTTTTTCTAAAATTAGAAAGATAAGATTAGTGACCCAGATTTGACTGGGAGGTTCCTGTAGGCAGAACAAAATGATGTTATGGTCTGAGAATACTCAATCTATTTAATTCTGTAAAACTATTTTTACCAAAAGCTGAATCATCATTGCTACTAGATAAATTAATTATGTGTAGCAAATTACATGTACATGATCGTAAAATTCTACAAAAGTAGAAACTTGAAAAGCCGTTTCCAATGAAAATCTCTTAACCGATGAATGAACATGAATGTCAACAACATAATCAATAGCATGAACAGGAGGTTTTTCGTCTGCCATTTCTGATGTATGAATCTAAGAGTATACATTGTATATCTAGACTCATACTATGGTCAAGTTCCTCTGATAAAATGAGGGAGATTCAGTGTTTAGATGAGCGCGTGAAATTTGGGTGGAGTAGCTGTGCTAAAACATCGGGAAGACTTGGCATGGTGGGACCTGAACACTTCAGGGCCATTCAGTGCTCATGCAATGTTTACCATCTAGCTTGAGTCATACAATTCTATATTATTTTAAATGATGTAATACTTATCCTATCGTTAATCAGTGTTCTTTTCCCATAGCTAATAAGGTAACATTAGTTGTCATCCATGTCTAATTGTCTTTCAGTGCAATTCTATTTACATTACACATGAGCTTGTGTCGTTTGATTTATTGCTGCTTTCTGCGATGGAGACAGTAAACAGCGGGTGAGACATTACATGAAGACGTTACGTGATGAAGGTGATGAAGGTAATCAACTTTGCTTCACTCTTGGAATCCTTTGAACAAGATCTTCTCCACACACAACTGAGTTGAAAACTAGTGTTCTTTCATTAGATTTAATATAATAGTTTTCTAATGTAAACTAACAGGTGTGCAGGTGGTTTTCTAACAATATAATATAATATATTAGATATAATATTATATATAATATATTCCGCTTTCTTCACCTGAAATGTGGAAATAAATCCGTATTAACTGCATTACCCAACTGGTCGTAAAATGGAGTACTAAAGATAGCATGGATTAGCATACTAATTGAAGTATTTCTGTCTTTGTATTTTCATTCTTGTTGTTTACTTAAAACATCAATCAGCATGCACCGTCATGTACCAGTGTTGGATATATCAAATAGAAATACGATTACAAGCAACGTACATGAGCGTAGGTGGCAAACTAAGGATATATACTTTTAACAAACATATTTATTAGGGCATAAACTCATGTTATTCGGCGGGGTATTATGGCTGGCCTATGGGTAGGTAAAACTTTTATGTTCTGAAAGCTGACGTGGCAAGTACGGTCGTTGAATTTAAACTTAGTTTACACCTAAGCCCAACTGCCTCCATGGTCTCCTGTATTCTTAGGATTAGGTTTATTTGGTAAAAGTGAGAATTCGTCTGCAAATTGTATAACAGGTGAGACTCAGTTTGCAAGCCGGGCAACAGCTGTTTTTGAATAATCTACTTTTCTCTTTATTTTGCTTTGTTTACCATTTTAGAAGTGATTTTAGGAAGTGCAGTTGAGTCATATACACACACCTATTATTCACTGATTCAAATTGTCTTTGGTCGGTGAGTACCTGGAAGGTGTACGCGCGATGTCAAGGACAAGTATAGACATAAATTATTCATGATCCGCCATTAATCACATAATTTGAGTGTTATTTGTGACAATATGTGATTACTACAAGCTTGGCATTGCAAAAACAAATGTTCACTGATTACATAATGACTATGCATACCATTAATTACACAGTTAATTTCCCATTAATCAAATTTGTGTACATCTTTTAATCATACCAGGACCTGGAATCAGCATCAATGAAAGTCGTATTTCGTGGCTTACCAAGTTCTTAGACAAGGAATACACCAGTTTGGGGGGTTGTGGACAGCCCGATGTCTTGCCCAAGTTCAGGTATTTCCACTAAACATTCATCTTGAGTCATGTACTAAGTATTTGCACCTAACTTATCCCAAGTGCTTTCTCATAGTTTGGATGAGATTAGGCACCTCAAAATCATCTTGGACCAACTTGATTGAATCCTGCAACCCTAGAACCACCGGCTTACAGTAAGGTGAACATATACGGTGTATGTGCATCTTGTCACCTGAGAACCATGCTAACACCCCTCCCCCTCTCTTCCCATAGAAGTCTGCAGCTATGTTTGACATGTATGTCTCTGTCCCTGCTTGTAGACAAGCCCAAACGGTTATTGAAAATCTCTGAAATCTGAACATTTCAAGCGTACTAGAAGATTGTGTAGCTTTCAGTCCTGTTATCTCCTTCATTTTTTAACGTTTTGCTTATTTGTGACTAGACTAGTGAACATACCATGATGGCCACCGGTTTGTTTGAAGGACTTTTGGTCCAGAAAATTCACCATAACAATTTTATTTCCCACTGAAAAATAATGTAGGGTTGGTCCGCCAGGTCTGCAGGGCTCCGTGCCTGAACAGCTATTGGGTGTATTGAAGGGGAACTGGACCTGTCGTCTCAATGACACCAATGTTATATTGAACATTATAGCCGTCTGTAGCTTTTACTATACACATATTGTTATACATATAAATTGTATATAAAAGTGGGTAAAATCCAAACCTTCTAGTTGAAAATATGAAAAAATGCTGATCTCTTCAGATCATGGGATTTATTATGAGAAGTAAACAGGTAAATTAATCTGTTATGAACTATGACACATACGTACACCTATAAATGTACATGTAGCCTAATGTATATACAACCTTCAGTCTTAGTCATTCATTAGTGAAGATCTATATTGCAATTAGTTTGTAAATAATGTGAAAGTATAATTAATGAAACAGCATATTATCAGATGTGTAATAGATTTATGTGGTACATATTTCCTTGTGTTAGTAGAGATATCGGTGATTTAGTGACTCAGACATATTCTATTATAATTTCATTGATAAAACTTGGCGGCTTTTTAATGCCTCTTTAGATGATAATAAACATTCGGTTTTATTACCTTAAAGAATTATATTTTATAGCTTGAGACAATAATTTATAAAAATTACTCATACTGGCTTATCACCTTTTTATTAAATCTCAGCTTAAAATAGTAATGGGTTATTAGGAACCACAATGTGATCAATGGTACAATAGACTGCTGTGAAATCATTCTAGACTCAATCCATAGCCACAGCAGATTACTACTTGCAAGTATACTAAACACCACCGGAACAAGACATTCAGTTATCATTATAAATATAATCTGGTAGCTTGGACTTATCCCCACATGCATCATTGATGGACTGAAAAGACAAAGTATGTAGTGTCTTTGCGACCTCTTGGACGGACCCGGTAGCAAATAAAAATCTTAATATGGCCATCTGGCCTAGTTCAGAAGGGCTATTGGTCTGGAATTTTGCTTGGCTGGACGAAACCATCTTTAGCTCATCGGCACACCTGATCTTTTTCGTGAGAAAATGAGAATTTTGCCTTTGGCCCAGACCGGTGTGTTCGCGACTCTGTGACGGATGTATGTCGAAAATTTTTTAGCAAGTTGGCCTGCGCCTGGAATTTCAGTCACGAAGACACTGATAGAGCTTGATGCTCTTTGTGCGTTGAAATAAAAAAATTATTCTCTTCCTGTTAAATATACCATGCACTGGTAATTGCTTTACATTACACTGTAAACGTATGAAATAGTTGGTAAAGATTTAAATCTGTAAATATAAAACGAATATGACAGTAGAACAGCTGCTCCTTGTACGAGAATGTGAATATATTATTTACTCTTGACTTCACATTAACCAATAATTACTGATTTAAATTCTAATTTTCTTCCATCTAGTGTTTGTAATTGAAAATAATTATTTTCAACCCCATGTCTCTGTCATAACTCCATGTACATGCATATTCTTATGCTACATCTAGATGTACATTGTATATTTAAGCGAATATCATCAATCAATCAGCTGGATGAGTAAATTAATTAGTTGTGTTGGTAAACTGGTGCACAGCTGCAACGGCAGGTTGGTAGCATCATCTAATACTTGCGTTTCCTCCCAGATTAGCGTTGATTCTGCTAAGTAAATTTTATTTAATATACAAGTGAAGCTTCTCACAATATCTTCTAATACCTGGAAGTGGTGAGGGATTGTGGGCAATAGTCTGAATTTTATTATTGTACAATATTTTCATTCCGACAGTTGAATATAATAATTGATTTCAGTTATCGGATAACTTTCGTTCAGACTGTGTATACAAAACATTTTCTTTCTAATCTTTATCGTTTCAAATGTAGTGGACATGACATGACGTGACGGGGCATTCTGTGTACTACTAAGCCGGGTGTTTTTGAATTGTAGAACAGAATAACATGTTCTGGTCACTATTGCAATA
Organism: Bugulina stolonifera; assembly: GCA_935421135.1. NCBI lineage: Eukaryota > Metazoa > Bryozoa > Gymnolaemata > Cheilostomatida > Bugulidae > Bugulina > Bugulina stolonifera. The sequence goes on along the minus strand of OW285188.1, from coordinate 6,271,707 downwards.
GTCTAGCAGACACGTGTTGCAGACTCGTGTTATTTTTTATTTTCAATTTGCTAATCCAGTGTACTCTCTACTTAGCACTTGCACTAGTTGGTCCATGTCTGGTAAGAGGGCTAGCACCCTCACAAACATTGTCATGGCGTCCTCAGTTCCATCTGTCACTCATAACTCACCATTCCATCAATTTCATATTTTCCCACAAAATATAATTGTTTACGACTTTCGGGGGAATTAAATCTTTTAGAATTGGGGATTTTTTGTCACCAAACATATTTCCTCTGACCTAGAAGTGTTTACCTGAGCTGAAACAGTGGCTAATATTGGTCAACATGGGTTACCAACGGATCATCTACAGACCTTATCACTCCTGCTCAACATTCTGTCACAACTCATCTTTCCCACCATCAGTTGCTGAATAGGGTCATCTATTCTGTACTGGTGGTTTTAGCCGTGATTACAGTGAAATACAAACCATAAGAGAAATTGCAGTATGAGGCATTTATGCTCATAATGTGACAGTTTGGTGAAAAAAGTCAATCTGTTTACAATTCTTTGGTCAAACATTCGTGTAAAATCTATTTCTGGATAGGGTTGGGTTTGAATGAGTCATTCATTGGTTTCGTTTAATCCCAAACAGTTGACCTGTGTCTCTGTAACAACAAATCTGTACTGACCGGCTCCTGTTTATTCTCTCTACCTGTAAGGTTTCTATTCCACAAAAATCTCTGAGCTCAAGAGTGGCAAAGGGTTTAGTTCATTCAATATTACCAGATTAATTCATTTTTTATATTTTCAATGATATATCGAGAGATCTAGTGAACTTTTGTTGCAGTTAGCATAATGCTACGTGAGTCAGACACCAGTCTGTGTGTGCTACCCAGGCACCAACTCCAGAGCTAGGTGCAGAAGTGGAGAAATTTGAAAGGACCTTGAATTTTTGTCAAAACTGAAGCAGAAAGAGTTGTCTACCCCCGATCACCAACAAAAATATTTCAGGTTGTCAGCACCGTTCAGCAATGCCCTCCCCCTCCCCCACCCAGAGTGCCCTGATTCAGTGATAGAAGCCTCAAGCTATGTCTACAGTTTTCGAATCCGCTATGCCACAAAATAGACTGCAATGTAGAGAGTTTTCCAAGTCAAGTTACTGTAAATATTATACACTGCTGTTACACACTCCCATATAAATACATTGTCTCACTAACATACGTATCGTATGTATATGCCATGATGCTACTTCCTGTGAAAGGTATCGAGGGCGGAGGTTGGTGGGAGGTGAGGAAGCAATACGCGGCAGTTGGCCATGGCAGACGGCACTAGTAAAGGGAGAGGATAATCTAGTCTACTGTGCTGGCACACTCATACACAGGAAGTGGGTGTTAACAGCGGCTCACTGTATAGAGAGGTAGGTAGCTATGTTATACTATTACATTTACTTTGAAAGAAAGATAATTCACAGCGGAAGTGCACATGCACTAGGTAAGAGGTGAAGCAGTGGTTTACCAATAATACTCCTGTCTATATAGATCAAAGGGTGACGGTCCTAACAGAGTCATAGGCTAAAAAATGTGGGTTGGGAGGAGGTAAAGTACACTATATACATGTATATATAGGAGTGAGTAGATAAGTGACAATATTTTTAGTTTTGCTAATTGAAGAGGGAGTGCCTCCCCTTCAACCACAGCCTGCCTTCCTGACACAACCACTGACAGCTATCTACCTTTTATCCAAGCATTCTGTGAACTGAACACCCTGACCTAAAATACAGAGTCATTAGGATAATTTATCACTACGTTGGTTTGTACTGGTTGTCTCCCTTACCTATCATACCTTCATACATACATGTACATACATACATTGTGTACATACATACATGGAGCGTGCACGTATACATGCTGTTATTGCTTGTTGACAGGTTTTAATGATAAATAATTATAAGCTCTAGATACCAACTTTCTTGAATCCTGTATTTCTATTGGCCAATACAACTGCATCTATAGGTAATAGGGAGGTAAAACATGGCAATTAAAATATTAATTAAAGATGCTGTTAAAATCTAAATCTGTTTTTTATTAAATCCATGATACATATAAATATAATAATAGTATAAATTTAAAGTTCAATGTATATTTTCACCCCATAAAGTAATGTTTTCACCATCAGGTGGGTGGTTGCCACCCAGGTTGACATGATGTGACATGACATGGCCAGTTGGTAAAAGTACTCTGTACTGTAGACCATCTATCTGCTATCTTACACAGTTGGCTATCTTACACAGTTAGCATCATACTTTTACCTTGTGGTTTATCATAAGAGGTGGTGAGTGCAAAATTCGCCCTAAATGTGGAGTTTTCAAACCATTGTACTCCTTCACACCTTATTCCTATGTTCTATCTAAGCATAGATTGTCCAATCATGCCAGAGGCCTGCCCAGTGTCCACCTGTCCACTACTAATGTATCTAACACAAGTCACATTGCTGAATCCAATAGATTGAGGAATATTTAAAATACATTCATCAGCTAAAAATGTATTACAATTTATCTGGTAACTAATTGCAATATTATATCAACATAAATTTCTATTTAAGTGCTTGAGCTGGCGATTGCAAAATATAATGAAAGTCTACTATGGTATATATGTGAAACATGTATGTAATGTGTAGGAAATGCATTAATTAATAACATTTATCACACTCTTTTAATAACCGGCAAGTATTTAGATTCTGAATGTTATAGGAATTTAATCAACACAGATTTTTGTAAATAGTTAATTCCTTGTTTATCAAAATTGTGTTAAAACCTGGAAATTAGAATTTAATTTAAATGTTTGTAAGATGATAGATCTTACACCGGCTTGGCACATGTGTAGAGAACCTGTAGAAGACTTGCTCTGATACTAATACATCTTCCACATACTTAACAAGAACCTGCTTCCGGACGTCATTAATTCCAGTAAATGTGCATGAGATATAGTGTGGAGACAGTCTGCTACCTAATAGACATCTAATAGTACGACATACACACGCCTCTTTGTAGTACAGGTCTATGCAGAGAGCATAAAAATTAATCTTGCACTCTGTCAGCTTTAATGAGCGGTGGAGGTGTTTTGTCTAAATATAGATCCGGAATGTTCCATGGTCTACTACATTCCTCTTTTCTCACAGATTACTTCCATTAGAAACAGATAAACAGCAGCAGCTAAGCTCTCCTTCCCTGAGCAGCCTTATTTTATACAGCCGGGTAATCATTAGAATTATGATACACTCGATATACCTTATCAGCCCGCATTCTGTGGGTGTTACTTGATTTTCCGATTTTTCATCATAATCAACTTGGCTACACCGTCATATTGGAAATAAATTGCTATATATTAACATACTAGGGGGGGGGGGGGGGGGGAGGGGGGTTGGCACCTTTAACATCTTTAGATATTAGATATATTTCTGTGCATGTCCGCCATCGGTGCTATCAATACTCTAAGTCGGGATTCCTTATCTACACATACCCACCAGTTCACATGTACATGTAGTAGAGTCAATGTATGACTGCCTATATATCACCAACAAATGGAAGCCATTGTATGCAACTGACTTCATTTTACTTTTGTACGGGCGCGGCAAAATGAGATTTGTTTCTGCTAAATTGTACATACATGTCCATTAGACAGCATTTACATATGATAGCACATGTGTAGCACAGCTGTATATATTCTCTAGTCTAAAAGGAGATATCAAGAACCTAGAGTTGTGGTTCGGAAAGCATGATGTCACAGATGAGGAGGTAGCATCTCAGAAACGAAACGCCTTAAAGACGTTTAAACATGAGAACCACAGATACCCGACGTAAGTGTCTAATAATTAGTGAATGGTTTACATAGTGGGCCATGGGCCTGTGTGCAAGCGTTATTGACTAGTTATAACACGATATTAACTTAGGGTAGCTAGTGATATAAAAGTACTTATGGCTAAAAATAATTTGAAGTGTGCATGTACATGTAGATAAGTTACTTTATTTTACTTTAGTTGTATTTCTCCTGTATTACTTCATATTTAGCTATGATATTCAGTACAGCAATTATAGTATCTGGTCAATGATAAAAGTTACTTGATTGATATTAATTAATATTTATTACATATTTTTGTAATTGCATGTATATGCTACCAGGAACTTGATTTGGTCTAAAACAATATTTATGCATCTGGGATTTTCACATTCTGTTTCCTGCCAGCCTACCTACCTACCTACCTGCCTGCTTACCCGCCTTCCTGCCTACCATCTCAACCCGGCCTATTCACCTACAACATATATATTACAGTGGTGTGTATCTGGTACACGTGATTATAAACATGTACTACATACATAGATACATACATAGATAGATATATACACTGTACATGTGCATGTGTACATATTTGACCAAGCTCTATGGGTTTAGCTGCTACCACTTGAGGATACAGAGATATTTCTCATGATGCCTTGATTACAGCTAATTAGCGAGGGAGCACCTGAGCACAGATGTCAAGGATTCACCATTCAGAACCACTTGACCTCAAACTACCACCAGGGGTCCACAGTGATAATCAGTTGACTCTTCAGCTGGTTTGCTGTATACATTAGCTTTGGGTCCTCTCCTTATCCCTTGTATAAAACACACACTCATCTCCTTCTCTCCTCCTGCATTTAAATCTCATCTGGAGATTTAAAGTATCCATCATTAACCTGATTTCACTTATAGCTGCTGTGTATAGTAGTGGGATTAGATGGTTACGCTTCTTAAAGCTGGTAGTTTTAAATGTTTGTTTTAAATGGTATGATTCATCTGCTGCCTATTAGCAATTTTACAAGATTTTTGTCAAGTGATAATATAATCATATCACACTTTCCTAGACTTTCCAAAGCTTAGCCATTTTTTAAATCCATATTGAGTTTATACTATATTTTATGATTGTGTAAATAGGTCTACCTTCACAATAATTATTACAATAAATATTTTATTCTACAGTGTACCTCTTCTAGTTTTCTGTGAGACAAGACTGTGTTGTTTGTTTTATTATACAGAATAAAATATTGATTTGACAGGTTTTGGTACTTACATGACTGCGCAGTGTATATTATAGTTTTACCACACATACCTACAGTCAGTGTGTCTAGTTTCTCTATTATGTAGTGTATACAATAATAATGGGTATAATTCCTCATAATAAATTACTTTATTTTATATAATTATTATTATTACAATTATGTTAATCCTTATTCTCTCACACTGTTAGAAAGTAGGTAATACTGCTACTTCAGTTACAGTTTTATGCTGTCTAAATATACAGGGATTTTATTAGTCACATGCACTAATTATGTAATCCAAAACCGATTATCCCGGATTAAGACTTGGGTAATTACAGTGTTTGTTGTGATAGACCATAGACATATAATATATTATATATATGGAAGCGGCTAACTAAACTAAATCCATTCACAACAATGTAACCTGAAAAACCAACTGGTTGAAATTTGTACATTCATTTTTAATAATTGAAATTTGATTGGTTGAAACTTGAAGCTTAGCAGTCTGCTGGTTTGTGGATCTGGACAGCTTCTGCTCTTATTGGTTGAAAGGAGATGGCTTAGAGCATGTTGTGGCTGAGAAGTCTTTTATTTATTCCGTGTTTTGCTTTGGTTGGTATTATATAATCTGGTTGACTCTATAGCCACCCGACCAGTTTTTTATCTATGCTTACCACCCTCTCAGTAGAGTCACCTCTAATAGTTATTTATGGTCATCCACTTTTGCCCAATAAGGCGGCTCGATTTAAATCTGTTGTCCATCTCGGTTTCCCTCAATCTAACCTTGGTAATAAGCTTCTAAAACAGACAATAGTTGTTTATCCTAGTACTTTACCTGCAGTCAGTCACTAGCACTAGTACCTTACCTGCAGTCAATCGCCATTATTTAAAAGGCCTTGGTACCCTGGCAACTTGTTCATCTAATTATCTTAATCATTAGTTTTTACTTTTAATCGCAAAAATTGTCTAATATTAAAGGATTTCAATTTGAGTAGTATACATGTATATTTTATATAGTATTATGTATATTTTATATATTAAGCTATTTAAAAAAATAACAGGCTGCTAAGAACTTTTAGTGTGAGGACCAAGCTTCTCCCATGATTCTGGTAAGATAGTGGCAGCTAATAATATAATTAGTCTGCCCTCGTTAAAATTAAGTATACACTTTAAATTATAAATTAAAATAGGATTTTAAAATAATAATCTTTAATTAATATTTAAGCTTGGCTTCCACATCTGCTTTAACAATGATGATAAACTATACTAATGTTGTACACATGAATGAGATTACCCTTCTCCCCCACAAACCATAGAGCAATAATAGGAATTGTTATACCTTATTATTATTATCTTCTATCTTTAGTATAAACAAACCTTCCTAGCATTATGTATCATTTATCATCATAAGACTATAATAATGAAAGATTAAAAATTATGACTGTTATTTCTTTCGAAAGGTTTGTTAGATTGGTAGAATGGAGTAATCAATGTGTTCCTCGTACAGTCTAGTTACTGACCGTCTGTCTTACTGACCGTCTGTCTTACTGACCGTCTGCCGTTAGTCCATTGAAGATTACAAACTGTGTACAAAATGTAGCAAAAATATTAAAATTTTAAAATGTAAATTACAAAACATTTTATGCATCTAAGATATTTGAGCTGCTCAGAGTTAGTTCTGCGGATATACTACCCTGGGTGCCTACTTCTCCACAGGAACATCTGGAGATAAGCTGTAGAACTTGGTTAAGAATGTGGTTTTCTAGAATGGTTGACTATTTTCTGCGAGCCTGTTCTTCTAGAGCATTATTTGATGGCCCTTGCCCCAATTAATGTAAATCATTATTGACTCCTCAACATGCTCTGATTTGCACTGGTGGGCTAAATGGTGTTTTGAGCTAGTACATCTGCACTAGAAGTGATTCACAAAATGTATAACTAAACTAAACTACAATCAAACCAACACCTATTAGTAGGCTCCTGTCATTGATGGACACTACAATGTGCTACCTGATGGTGCAGTGACATTGAAATGCTAGGACAAAGATTTACTTTTTCTGCAGCAGATAAACAGATTAGCTCTAAAACTATTATAACAATTATTATACGATTATTATTATTTAATTATTGCAAAACAATCTAGCAACAGCGTCGCCACGGCTCTCAGCCGACCCTGACAACTTTAAGCTCTTTAATAATGTCTCAATGACACCAGCAATGCACGGAAGGACGGTATACCCTTAAAATACTACCTTGAAGGTCATTCATGAGTCACCATTGACTGGTTCTGCTAAATATCAACAGCAAGTTTCCATTCCAGAGTTTGAACTCTGTTCCCCTTCTGCTTTGTTCCGCCTACAAAATTAGTCGGTGTTTTATATTTGGCGACTTAGCCAATGTGATCTCTGTACCACTGTGAACTAGTTCTGTATCAAATGTTAGAACTACCAGTTCACACACTAAAGCCTCGTATTCATTCACTTTTCTACTGAATCCTGGTCAAACTGTTAGTACTCTTCCAATCCTGAGACCAGTTGAGAAGTTCTGGTGTAAGAGTGAATACTGCCTCAAGTTACTATTGTTATTACTAGCAGTTGTGTAGTCAACCATGTTGTCGCAATTGTTATATCCTGTTGATATCACTCTCCTTGTAGCCACAAATCCAATGATATTGCGTTGGTCAAGTTGGAGCGACCCGTGGAGATAACCCCATACGTGCAGTTGGCCTGCATGCCGAATATATCGATAGATCAACCTCAGCGCCATTGCTACCTTGCTGGATGGGGCCGAGTCTCAGGTAAGTACTGATGCATCATGGGTAATAGAGGCAGTGTAGTAGAGCATTATGGGTAATGGATTTAGTTTGTTAATTGATTCCCCAACAACTGTGCCGGTGTAATTCTACCTAATGTTTGTATTGGATTATCAGCTGTTCTTTTTGGATTTAAGTTACTTTGGGCTAACCCTAATACTGACCACAATCAGCTGGACGGTTAACAGCAACAAGTGATGACTCGTCAATTGGCGTGTTGTCATCTGGCAGTGGCATCTAGATCCTACTTGTGTCTCCACCACCAGACCTCTAATCCAATGTTCTGTAATAGCATGTATGATATGTGTATATAGTTCTGTTTTAGCATGTGCAATATGTGTGTCTAGTTCTGTAATAGCATGTGTGATATGTGTATATAGTTCTGTAATAGCATACTGTATGACATGTGTGTATAGTTCTGTAATAGCATACTGTATGATATGTGTGTATAGTTCTGTAATAGCATACTGTATGATATGTGTGTATAGTTCTGTAATAGCATACTGTATGATATCAGTGTATAGCATACAGTATAGATAAGCCCATGTCGGCACAACTCTGTTGAGTGATAGTAGGTGTTTAGCCATATGAATATCGATAGTCTTTTCCTCTGAACGCTATGGAAAGCATCGTACCATATTTCATATCTCTTGTATTATGTATTTTAATTGTAATATTCTTCTCAATTAGTTTATACTCGCATCATATTCTGCATCGCCAACTACCCACGCACCATTTTTTGTAGCATCTACGTTCCAAGAAAGTTGCTTTCGTCAAACTACATTCCTTCCACATTATTTTACATAGTTGCTGTTGAGCCTGGTAATCTTAACATTTCAAGCATTTTCCATTTATTGATAGAATATTTTCTATTTATTGATAAAATATTTTCTGAATACTGTAAGCTTAATGAGTTCTGGGCAATGAAATTTTGAGAGTAGTGATTTTTTGCAGTCAATGCAGTCTAGTGTGTAGCTGATCAGGAGATAATCTGGTTTAAGCGTAATGTAATCTTTGGTAATTTGGTGAGATTTGTGTGAATTATCTCACTAGCCCCTCCCATCGAGGTGTTAATGCTTTATTGTTGTTTTATTCAAATTAATCACAACCTCTACACACTGTTTCTCTGGTTACTGCTTCTTATAATCGGCTATCATCAGTGTCTACATACTTTCCCACAATGCCTAGTGCCTTCAGCTCTGTTATACAAAGAGAGTAAAAGGAAAGAGTTATCACTTCGGCCAGAAACTGTCCCTCCTCCGCCTCCAAACACGGTCCAGATTAGGTAAGGAGTTGTGCCAACTTGTGTACACAATGGCTATTGGCGTTCCTCGGACCACTGAGAAGCGCTTCTTTACAACAGTGTCGTATAAACTCTCTATTTATTATTGCAGGATCGTAAATATAAAAATGGTTAAAATTCCGATTTAAAGTCGAACAGCTATCCAAAATACCAGCAAGCAGATGGCGGGAAAGTTAATCGCGAAACTTCGGTACCGCCAAACTGGGAGTATTTGGTGAAACAGGGTATTATCATTGAGTGATCCCTCTTGCCTTTTACGCTCTTTGTGTTCTACCCTGTCAACTCATCTGCCCACATGTTCAGCCACGCTTTTGCTATCAACAGATTCATGATTGAGAGCAGTTATTCAATTGCATAAGGTTCTGTTATTTCTACTAGATCTCTGTTAAAGGGAGAAGAGTTTATTTTGGTGCTTTTCCCTGAGCTAAGAGCACCTGTGCTTCACCTGTCACAACATGTCAAAGACCTGCACTTGGCAAAATTATGAAATATCAACACTATGTTTTACGATTATAAATTGTATTAATGAATGACAAGGTGAGTGACTGATGACTGAGCGACTGACTGAGTGAGTGACTGAGAGGGCCAAATGAGTTGGCAGTTTATAGCGCCGGAAGGTCATTGCCCTCTCTCGGTTAGTTTGAGTGGCACAGTCCAGTTTCCTTAGTCACTTTGGTTCATATTAACTTGTTATTATATTTTATATACCTTATAAGGAATAATTAATTATAATTAATTCCATAAAGTTGTTATAACTTAATATGCATGCTCACAGCAACCAGTTTACTATATTTAATAGCGTTGCTATACATGTTATATACCATTTATTACTGTTACAAAAGCACAGGTTTGGCAGGGTTTTATTAATTATGTGTTTTTGAGTAGCTTTGAGGGCAACTATTTGGTTATGTTTACAAGGCATGTATTACAGCTGGTATCAATTTATCTGTTGTGTACAACGGCTGTGTTATTCCTTTCCAGGACCAGGTGACGAGGTCCTTTACCCTGCCGAACTTCTCCAACTTCGGTTTCCTATGGTTTCTCATAAATTGTGCGTAGCTAAGGAAGCCTGGGGCCCCAGAATAACCGGCAAACAAATCTGCGCTGGTGGCGATGGCATACACGACATGTGTTGGGTAAGATTGCCAGTTGGTTCCAAGGCTAGCTAGAAAGATGTCTGCTTTCTTTTCTCAGTCAACAACTTTTGCAATCATTGATTATAGGACTGATTTATTATTTCGGTTTATCAGTTTTTGCCTAGTCAGTATTATTACCAGCACAACTGACTCTATTTATATACATGCAGCTCAGTAGGCATACTAGGTCTACATAGCCCTATGCTTGCTAATGCTTACACTTTCAGCAACGTTGGAAAATGGAATAGCCATAATTAACGGAGTTAGACAGTTCAGTTAAAACTTTTATATTTCGAAAACAAATTTTACTTAGGAATGCTCCACTTTTTGTAGAACAGTGTCTGGTTTTATAGGAGCCGCCTATGGCATTCGGTTTGTTTCGGCTAAACATCAAACACAGACACTCATTCTGGTCTTTGTAACTCACAACTTTACTTTTCCCACTCCTTAGACATGTATAGTAATATGTATAGTAACATAACTAAAGATTTGATTCAGTGCCTCAAACTAGAGGCAGTGGAATATGTAGCCTCAGTTCTAGCTAAATCTATAAAAGTATCCATTTAGCCCATATTCTGACAACTTCTTAACACAGTGTACAAACTTATATTCGAATAATTACTTTGTTTACTTCATTCTCCGGTCGTTTCTAGGCACGTATTCAAAATTTATTTTGGTAGTAAAATGCAACTTAATGTCTGCAGTTAATGGGACACACAGTTCTATTAGTTGTTACATTATCAATAATAACATTATGATTAAAGCCCTATTAATCCTTTCTCTCTCAAGTTACCAATTTCTAATTTATCTGTTTGTAATCTGCTTCCATGGCATAACACTAGATGAATCAACCAACTTGGCCAGATATAATACACCATCTCCAATCTGCACTCCCTGTCTAACCTCTAAGTATAAATGTCAGTGCATACTCATTTTATATCCATTTAATTATTTCCTTAAATTTCACATGTGCATGAATATGGAGAATGTCTAATCATCTTCGATTCTATAAATAGTTAAAGAGATGCAAATTAGGGCTTAATGATGTTTGGTGTTAAATAGTAGACCTTGAAATTGTGTTGTTTTCACAGATATAGCCTCTTATAATAACAATAATGATTGACAACAAAAATGGTTATTTAGTCAATAATTTAGAATGGTTGTACATACTGACACAGTAATCTCAATTGATCATCCATTATTATGCAAACATTGTATAATTAAGCTTAACATTATATTGTTGTCTCCTGGCTTTATTTCTTCACTTTTTACATTACAATAACCACACCATTATAATGTACATAGTGCATAATTATGTATATATTGTACAGTGTACATGTCTAAACCTACCATAATAATTGACCAGGAATATAGGTCTACACACATACATGTAGGTACGTATATTCATTACAAAAAAATCATCTTCTGATTTGCTAGAAAAATATATTATATACAGCTGTACAACAGTAAAGAGCTAAATCAAGTGATACTACACTACATGTAATACACTGTATGTATTAAAGTTCTATAATCAGAATTATAATAAATAGTGAGGAAACTGAATAATATGCTACTCTTGTGGACTTTTTACTTGACTGCATCTCTCAAAGATGTGAGCTTGTACTGTTCTCCATATGGTCTGGTAAAGTCAGCCTCACAGATAGAGATAGCTTGTCTAGTCTACTCTGATGTCATCCTCTAACATCACCACTTAGCTTCCTGTCGTCCCTTCCATGATCTCTTGTATGATGTGATGTATTTAGTATAGTTATGGGGACAGGTGACCAATTACAAACGGTAATGCTAATGGAAAATGGTAATGCTAATGTAAATCGTAAACCCCACTGTCCATCAATCTGCACATGAAGTAAAGTAGCCATGTTTACTAGTGAAGAGAGAATCAGAGGTTCCTCAGAGTGTTGTTTGTCCAACTATGGGAATTCCACACCTGATACAGTGTACTAGTTTGACCAACCGGCAGATCTTTTCCTCTTTAATATGAGCTATGATGTCACTGGATGATTGCAACATCCCAATGAGTAAAAGTAATCACTCAGCAATCGACTTAGCTTAATTATTTAATATTATTATTTGATTTTATCACTACAAGTAGCCTGAGAGAGTGACTTGAGCGGTTGATATCGTTAGTTACCATTCATAGCTATCCAACTCGTCTCCCTCAGCTCACACTGGCATTCTCCTTTCAATCTTCCCAATCCTGCTGCTCTTCTACACTAGGGTATGTTTCCCATAGTTAGTTGAATTGATCAACCTCCAGCCAGAATCACATTTCTCCAGAATCTCAGCGTATTTCTTTCAATATATAGTTTGGGAAAGTAGAAAGGAAAAGCGGCGTGAAACCATTGTGAGTAATAAAACTGTAATACCATAGCGACTGTTGCTATCGGAACATACGTGTCAATATCTAGCCTGAGCTCTGATATATTGTCCTTCCTATTCACAGGGTGACAGTGGCGGAGGACTTGTTTGCTCTAGACAAGGTCAATATACAGTTGAAGGAATCTCCAGTTTCACAGGCCACCTCTGTGCTGTGGAGAACCGTCCTGCTATATTCACCAAGGTACACAAGTACTTGAGTTGGATCAGTCGTATTATGCAGAGTGAATCGAAACACACATCATAAAGTTACATTACTGTAGTTTATATTGTCCCATATGCATGTATTATTGGCCTACATGACTGTAATACAGCACAGTGTATGTTATAACATATTGTTATCTTGTTTGGTGAGCATATTAATTAAGATTAAATATAAAATAAAAATTGAAATAATCTTGTAATTCTGCATTCTTCTTCTTTGTAGATTTCTTTTGTAATCTAAAACCAAGTAATTAATTATATCAATGTCGAGGATAAAGTGGAATAGATAGCATTTTATGTACAATAATATTTATACATTATCTGCTTGTACAAGGTTCCCAGTTGCCCCAATAGTCGCAGTTTGTGACAGCCGTACCGTTCTACACATTCTACAAGCAATGTCATATGTTACGAAACGGTATAATTAATAGAGCATAGTAAGAATCATACTACTTATTCTGTCTATAAATCACTATGGTAAAGTGTTAGCCTATGATCTCTGATCCTAGAACAGTTTAAAGACGGGTTTCCGCTACCCGTATCAAACATTTGCAGCAGCATAAAGATTATTGGGCCTTAAATTTTAGGGTAAAATTATGAAACTCAGTTGTGTAAACCTTGCAGGTGCATGTTGGGCTACTGCTTTCAAATCTGAGCTAATATTTGGACAAATTAAATTAAAATTTTTTGATATTTTCCCAGAGAATATTTAATTAGAGCAATCATGCTATGCACTAGCTTCACTTCCAGGAAATTTGCAATGCCTTTGTCCATCGCTAATAATAATTATATTAAAATAGAAATTTTAAAAATATTACATTCATTTTGAAATTGTCTAGTCGCTTACATTGCGAAACCATCTGGTTTAGTAGTTACTGATAGCTGACATTGTACCAACCTACACATTTGCAACCAAACTTCTATGGCAAATCAACAACATAGCCGCCCATTACAATCATGAACTTGGTACTTTCATGGAGTAATCATTCTGCACTTATTCACGATATTGGCATAGAAATATGCTGTATATTATGACAATGGAAATGCCAATTACTGTACATACAATCATGTCCAAAGATGTATACCAGTTGCATGTATCTGTGTACATGAATGGTTATACATGTGCTTATGTACCTGTGTTTGTATTATATGTACACTTACACGTGGACATAGAAATGTAGATCTTACTTGACTTGTATATAATATTAAGTGTACATTATATGATGATTGCTACCATTCCTAAGCTTGACAAGGCAGCTTGATAGAAAGCATGCAAAAGCAGAAAGACATGAAATATTCCATTTATAGAACTTAGTCTGAGATCCTTACTGATTAAATGTAGCAATTGAAAGACCTGGTATAGAAGTACAGCTAGGGTTGGGGGGGGGGAAGGTGCAGCACAGGAATTAAGTAATCTCAATGGTATATTATTAGCTTTACACAGTAAGTTGTAGTGGTAGATAATTATGATTTTATTGATGCTCAGCTTCACCAAATTTGCTTCAAATGAGGAGTTTATCTATTGCTAAAGATATGATTGCCCTTGTAACCTATTAAGATAACGCCGAAACTGTTTCACACTTGTTTCGTAAATAACCATTTTGATTATAACACGCAGTTAGGCAACTTAGCAACCTTTAATCTTTTTGTTGTAGCCAATACCTAATTTTCTATTTTTTGTCTTTAATCCACACAGAGTAAACAATGATTTCTTCTACGTGGTAGACAAACGTGACTTCTCTCTACTCACCTTGGTGCTGTTGGTCAACAAAAGGACTAAAAAATAGATAATGACAAACCAAATAAGTTATCTATTGTTCTCTTGTGTTTGAGCAGTTGGTGCAACAGTAGCTGTGCCATTCACACCCCGTTAATTATTATATTGTAATACATTACAAAAGATATTGTAATAAAGTAATATTATTGTAAAAGAACTGTTAAGCTGTAGATTACCGGTATTAAGGGGAGTTTTAAGTCTTCATCTGCCATGCTTCTCCTATCCTATACAAAGATAACATGTAAGCTACACTGTGTGCATGTCAGCATTGTAGATGCTCCTTATTAATACAGGGGATACAGAACTTCGCCTTATAGATATTTTTAGATACAGAAACTAAGATACTTTAATGTTACATATTAATGTATGTTCTTGTAGAAGGTTTAACAGATGTGTGATAGCTATGTGGATGTGCAAGTAAAATGTATATGTATTATATACAATGTATTGTTGGTATTAGTGCCATTTTAGCAAACACCAGGAAGAAAGGTCTATTTAACCTGTATTTCTCCCACATCTAAATGTATCAAGATATATCGATACCTAATACCAATAGCCAATATAAGGCTCAAATTATTGTAAAACGATACATTTACTATAATATGCTGTAATTCCTGTACCAAAATATTCTACAAACTCCAATTCGTTAGACAATTGAGAGATGTTGAACTATCAACCAAAAACAATTTGCACTGCACCACACATCTACAATGTAATATGCATGCACATGTAGGCATCTATATGTGATTAAACCATCAACTGACTACACAGACTGCAGGCTATATTATGAACACTTATCATACATGTTCTTTGTTGACATAACCAATTATCAGCACTTGTAAGTGCTACTCTATACTTTTTACAGTAATTAAATGACATACGGTGATTATTAGGGGATCGGTGTAATCGTATTGTTCACACTCTAGTTTCAATACGATGATCGTCAAGATGTCTTCAGCGACTACCTCTTTCAACAAAGATCTCCCGACAGCGATTTCATCAAAAGCGAGTTTCAGCATAAATGCTTTACTTGATTTAGAGAGCAATGGAAAATCTAGTACTTCACCAGCAAGCTCAATGAGATCTTCGGCTATTTGTTCAACGTTGACCACAAACTCTAACAAAAGCCTTAGCTTACCACTGCCTATAAACAACTTTCCTCTAAATGCGGGATATTTGACTTTACCACAGACAACTTTTATGGAGCCGATATATCGAACAGATACTTCTCCAAATGAGAACTGCACTTCCTCAACAGCCCAGCAGAGGGCACTCCTACAGTCTTATCCGTGGACAGCGGCTCTAGCAGCCTTTCACTCTAGCGCAGCACAGGCGGCAGCTGCTTTTACACGTTCGTATCTACCAATGTCAGCCATCATGGTCCGCAATCAAATGGACTCCAGCTCAGAATGGGGTAAGAGTTTAATATTCAAGAGTACAAGGCTACACTCAAATTTATATTTCACACGCAACGTAAAAGTTGCAGGTATTCTTTGTTACACATGTAAATTCAATAGCTATGATATAAGAACACCCTATTCAAAAGAATTTTGGAATAAAATTGTCACATGCATTATTGATGGCCACCAAACAAGTTTTACCGAATATTCCATTTTCTGAATATTTACAAATACATCTAAGACAAAAACAATCTAGTTACATTTTTATAGACCAATACAATATATAGCCTGCATGTACATGTACACGTCTATCCCACTACAATTTGCATCTTTCTATCTCTGTCTCTATCCAGAAATGTTTTTTGTTATTAAATTACAATAACATTTGTATATTTGGTAACACACTCCACTGAACTGTATTCTTTTGGATGACTGTGCTGTTACCACTAACAAACACGGATACAAAGGTGTCCAGCTTTTGAAATAGACAATAAAAATTATCTAGTCTTGGACACATGTAACTATTGTCAGGATGTAGGCCCTTCAGAATGACAGCTAGGTACGATGATAACAGATTGTAAACTGGGGCCAAGAACCTGGTCCTTTCTGCGCCAAGTTTAGCAACCAATCACCAACCATTATAGTCAAGGTCCTGAGAGAAGTTACAGTCTGTGTGCAAAGCTGTTTTTGAGTTTGATAATAATATTGGTGGAAGGTCACTAGTTAGTGGTCAGGTGGTCAGTTTAGTTTTCTACATGTAAGTCTTCAAAATTTTCTGATGCCAACCGGAGGTAAATCACAATTGCATACAGCTGTGGCAAATGTATAGGTCTATAGTCTATGATACAGTCATGTATTATCGACCTGCCAACACTAATCTAACTTAATTAATATGTTTTTATAGGGAATATTCGAATGTACCAAAAACAGTGACATATATTAGAGTGGTATAATTATAGTCCTATCGTTTTCCAATGATTCCTTTAATTAGTAACAAGTAATTTATCCATTTGTTGACAATATAAAGCATTTATATACCATACCTACTTATCTCCCATCGATACAAATTAGTTTATGGTGCTAGAAGGCTATCATAGATAATCTAATTGTAGAAATTGAAATCTAACACCATATCATATGTTCCGCAATTAACTCCCAAATTAACCAGCACTCCTCTTTCATTTGCCTGGTAACAGACCAAATCATTCTCTGATAATGAACAGTCTAATGGAGATGAGCATATTAATTATTGGATGCATCAGTGTAGTCTGCCAGTTAGTTAGCCTTGGGGTCCACACTTCATTACATGCTCCGCTGTCAGTAGCATGTGTTCTACATTGATATACTAGTATGTATAAAATGTGTGCGAGATTAAAACACATAACAATTAAAAATAGAGATGAGTTATAAGATAATAAATGAAAAAATGTATTAAGAATAAATTGAGACATGCCATCAGTGAGTCCAGATTTCAGACTTTGCTTCACATTGTGAATGGAAATCTAGGCTGTTCTATTTTCTTCAAGGGAGAGAGCGATCTTGTAGCTTGATTTTTACTTTGGTAAAATATTAATGCATTGTACCATTCATAACGAAGATAAATAACTTGCAGTACATCAGTTTTGTGGGGTGACTTGTACCCAATCTCACCACTAATATTCTACACCAAACCCACATATTCTGCATGATGTAAGACAAGACACACTGGATTTTGGAATGCGGCCATTTAGCACTCATTAATCATACTCGTCTTCACATTAAGTTATCTTAATATTTTTTAATTACCTAAAAATTTACCTAGTGTTTTTCCTTACAAATCATATATGAATGAAATCATATTTAAATTTATGACTATCCATTTTCTGTTCACTTAATTCTTGCAAACAATAATATGTTTGTATTATAATTATCAGGGGTGGGACTAGCGCGGTTGAAACGCTATTCGATTGTGCTAATCTCTTCTTTTGCAGCAGCGAACTGCTGTGACACGCTTCTTTCAATTTCTGTCAATTTTTAATAGCGTTTCAACCAATACGCTTTTATTTTCAGCCCAACCTGCTATTAGCTAGTAGCTAGTAACGAGTGCCATTGCGGCTGCAGCCATTTCTGGCCGTCTTAACTATTACACTTCGTGAAATTGCTAACCAACTCAATTTAATATCAGGATTATATGGGTGTTTAAAGCTTTTTGACTTCAAAAACATAGTCTACACAAAGAAAAAACATACAAAGAATAGATTATAGTATGTGTGAAGAATACTTTTATATTAGAAGTCTAAAATACTACCGGTTTAACCACAAATATATAATATTTTAGACATTGACAGAAAATTATGGGGAGATAAGTCTAAATTTTACTTTGTACATGTATTACTGCTCCAATAGTACATGTACAACTGTACAACACTAATGCTTCTACAATTTCCACAGACAGACAATTTGAAGGTTATATATGTGATGCCTAATACATATGCAATTGACTTGGCTATATTACATTGAGTATGTTGCTGCTACCCTGATACCTTCTTATCACGTTATCAATGATGTTTCAAATCCATGACGAAGCCCTACTGTGCATTGTAGAAAATAATATACATGTAAACACAATATGAACTCTGCAAAACAATGTAGCTGAAGAGAAGTAAACAAGAAATAGCTGTGTTTGTGCTTTTTAATTTTCATGGAAATAAATGGGCACCTTTGAATTGCTCTATCAAATCTGATTTGAGAGAAGATAACTTCTAATTAATAGCGATTCAGCGGATATAAAAGCTATTCTCTATATTTAAATTTCACTATCACATAGGCAGATTCTCTATTCTTGTAGTGAATAGCTAATAGCACATATTTCTCTATTTTTAAAACTATCGACTCCCACCCCTGATAATTATAGTATTAGTACTTTATGTATGTATAATTCCGGTGCTAACTGCTTTGCACTCTCTGATGAGATTGAATTTCATCTTTGGCTAAGACACAATAATTATCAATTTTTTTGCCAATATTTATAGTATTATGTTCTATTGAGGCTTTATGATGCAATTCATGAGAAGATAGTTGCACCAACGCAGACATAAAGAAAACCTGTGTGTACTTTGTAGGTAATCTGAATGGTTCAAAATCTAGAAGACCGAGAACTGCTTTCACCAGCAAACAGCTTCTCGAACTTGAGAAGCACTTTAACCAGAATAAATACCTCTCCAGACCTAAACGATTTGAGGTCGCCACGTCTTTACTGCTGACGGAGACACAGGTACAACTCAGCTAGAGCTTATTGACTTCTACATACTTGTACATGATATTTAGCCCGCGATACTACTATCTTCAATCTTCTTTAGTTCTTGACACTCTCATTTTGAACTACTTTCTTATTGGTTGGGGACTTTCATAAATTTCTCTGCCTTCTATTATCAGTAGGCTAACTCATAATTTTCATGTAGACTGTGGACCCAACTTCAGTTCTTCTGTCTCACAAGTGCACACTATAACAGTCGTACAGCATAATATCCCTTCTATTGGTATAGCATCAGACTGTAGGAACAGGCCCAAGAAAATGCAATATTTTGTTTAACAAATGGGAAGGAGAAAAAGGAAAAAGTAAAAGTAGATACATGGAATCTGTAAAAGTGTTCATTATGGAGGAGTGATTAATAATTGACAGGAATTATAAGGAGTGAAGAGAGCAATTTATCTAGCCATGATGTCTAGGACTTAATTTTACAAAAATTAGGCTGCAATTTACAGTAGTGTTATGTGCACTTTATATCTACGATAAAATTGATTAGGTGAAAGTGATATTGAGTAGGCGTAACAATTAATATAATTATCTTATAAACTATAGGTAACTACATGTAGATATAGGTAACTACATGTAGATATAGGTAACTACATGTAGATATAGGTAACTACATGTACATGTAGATATACATGTAGAATGGGCGCTGCCATACAGTAAACTGTAATACAATCGTCGGATCTACTTCCTATAAATAGTTCTGGTGGCTACCCATTGAACCGCCCAGTAAATTATCTCATGAACCACTTAGTAAACCATCCAATGAACCACCTAGTAAACCATCCATTGAACCACTTAGTAAACCATCCAATGAACCACCTAGTAAACCATCCAATAAACCACCTAGTAAACCATCCAATGAACCACCTAGTTAACCATCCAATGAACCACCTAGTGAACCACTCAGTGAACCTGTCAGCACCATGTGATCACATAGTATTATGGTACCACTGTTACCGCTGAATGTCCACAAACATATCTACATGACAGTATTAGTCTCATACTATCTAAAGCCTTGGTCCAACATGACGTTTATTAGCAGGCCATCACATGCGCAACCATATACAGGGACAGCTGTGACTTGTGTTACTGACATACATGTATATATATAGTCAATGTAGCTAACTTTGAAAGTTGTACTCGT
The DNA here is from genome assembly GCA_935421135.1 of Bugulina stolonifera. Classification (NCBI taxonomy): domain Eukaryota; kingdom Metazoa; phylum Bryozoa; class Gymnolaemata; order Cheilostomatida; family Bugulidae; genus Bugulina; species Bugulina stolonifera. Next base: position 6,251,183 of record OW285188.1, on the reverse strand, counting down.
AGTATCCATTTTGAAATACTGTCGGCTTTTCGTTACATATATTTATCCGTTCAGCAAAATGCTTAATAATAATAATAATAATAACAATAATAATAATAATATCCGTGGTGCCAAACACAATTCTTTAACGTGGCTACCCAGTAGCAGAGCTAGTCGAGGGGCCACCACGGCTCCAAGAGCAGGATATTGTTATAGTTTGATATGGCATGGAGTGAAAACCTTCTTCAGGACAGAAACCTTGAGGTTATTGGCTGGACTCGAATCCAGATCCTTGCAGATAACTTGCGTCATTGTCGCAAAACCAGAGTGACTAGCGCTAGACCACTCGGCCACCAATACCTAGTGAACATACTATTGTAAAGGAATGATAAAACAATAGTAAATCATACTGTTTTTATTGCTAAAAATTTATAAATTTAAAAATTTTTGTGCAAGGAGATAAGAACAAGGTTACCTAGCTTGTAGTAAATTAACACAGAGAGAAATATTTGAAGTAGCAAAGTGATTTGCATTATTGTTTGGTAAACACATTATATATCACCTTTTCTTCAATATTGTTTACTTTAAGCAACAATTTGCTGAAAATTAGATGATAAAATTGTTCTTCAAAGGATAGCGTGTAGTTATGGACATGTTTCATTTGTTTACTCAATATGATAAACCAGCTTTCCTAGTTTACCTTAACATAATTGCATGGTCCATTTAGGGACCATGTTTGTTTTGGTAATAGCACAAACAGTTGATGGATATGGCTGATGATAAAGACGGTTTATATAGTTACATCATTGTCAAATTAGTAATAGAATATTAAAGATATTAGAATACTAAAGATATTATTAGAATACTAAGGATATTATTTCTACGACAATATTATAGCATTTTGGGTAATGGAATTGGTTGATTGGACTAGTAACCAAACAGCACGAGCCAATTACTGAGTGCTTAAGGTACCTCTATAACAAAACCAGAGTTCTCAAGACGGCGAAAACTGTATAAGGTGGACAACTCAGTATTTACTTTCCCCCGTAGAGGGCTCAAGAAATCTGTATCGCTTCATTTACCCAGTATTGTATTCATGTTTGAAATCACAAGGTCAAATACAATTTAATATAATATAATACATACGATCATGGGAACAGTTTGAACAGCTTCAAATAATAATGATAATAAATTCAGCATTATAGAGTATTACACTGGGCAGTGTCCAGTGTATATTACATGCTGGGCTGGATGAGATGGACAGCAGGTCTTAGTGTATTCTAGGCTAGCTCATATATGAGTATTATTATCTACAGTAATAATTTATTCTACCATCTAAATGGCATTACTTCTGTTCATGAGATATATATTAAGAAAACCCTTCATAAATACTGCTATTGGTTTATTTACTGCAATTCGTTTTAAAATAGATAGAGAATAGATGAAGCCAAATGGTTGTGCATTGTGTAGCAGTGGCAACCAAGAATATATATCACCTTGATGAGCAGTTATTTATGACGGGATATATGAGGCCAACGCATGTCCTCTAACCTTGAACTCTAGTAACCGGTTTAGGTATACATTGTACAAACATAAATAGGTCAAAAACCGCTCATCTATAAATAGAATAAATGCAGCCCTCATATATATCGGAATGCTGTATGTTGGCAACTCAATAGGCATCCTACATTATTTTATACATTGAATGCGTTTATTAGGAATATTAATAATTTCGGTATACAATTTTATGTTTAGGTGAAAATTTGGTTTCAAAACCGTAGAATGAAATGGAAGAGAATGCTAAAGAGCGGAGAAACAGCTGAACAGGAAATGGATTGTGACTTTACCGAACAGCATAGTTTATAGAAGTAGAGTTCTAAGTGATGGATGCTGTTACGATATAACTCAATGTCAACAGGCTGCTAATTGGTGAAATGGCCAATAGATTAAACGAAGAGCTGCAATATTTATAAGTAATTTTTTCTACGTCATGATGGCGTTCACTCTACAAAGCCTGCTCTTGTCACACTTGTAAATCATATGAAAAAAATTAATGTTTGTCTTAATATTATATATTACTTTGTTCAAGGACTCATCCAATAATATGTACAAAGTATGATTGTGTTTTATTAATCATTCTTCTCATTTAATACGTTGTGGGATAATTATAGTTATTTACCTCCTGCTGCCAAGTACAGTATAAGTGAAGCTTAGCTGTATTATATTAAGGTTCAGTAAGTAAAGAAGTAAGTAATATAATATTATTATATATTATAATTGTATTATTGTATGATGTAATGCATTGTTATATAATAAAATTATTATTTTATTTGGTATTATGAATTGCTATTTTTTCTGTTTATAATAAACTACTCATTGTTTATTTGTACAAACTTTATACATTGAAAGTATGAAAGCTGTTCTGCCACAGTGTATTTGCAACCCTATCCATTTGTGTATAACGATCGAAAAAAACACAACATAATACAATATTGGCATATGAAGCTAGCATGCGTTTTACACATGTGATTGTCTTACCCTACAAAATGTTTGAACTATACTTAGTTTGGCATGAATTATTTATATTTATTACAAAGCATCCTTCTACTGCAAATACTAGTACTGTCTGTAGGTTGTTCGTAGCTTCTTTAATCTCCAATCTTTGAGCGCATCGTCTTTTAAACACATATTTATGTCATTACTCATTACATAGTTTTATTGTGAAACACAATCCAACTCTTAGACCGTAACAAGCTGAATGGAATATACATGCAGAAACTGAGTCTAGGACTGTTGAGAAAATACGTCACCTTGAACTGTGAACCAATACACTATGACAACCTTTGATAGCACACAGCACAAGCTCACACTGTACACATAGCAGCACTATAACAAGCTAATTTGAAGTTGTCCCCTCTCAATAGATCATGGCCATACATGAATAAACCAGCTATTATCCACCAGCTGTAGAAGATCTTTCTCTACAGAATGTGGTTCTATTAGCAAGCGAATTATTCTCTGGTTTACCAAGCAACATCCTGCAGGTACTAGCAAGTTGCTTTGTGTTATATTATTCTCTGGTATACCGATCTATATCCTTGCAGGTACTAGCAAGGTGTTTTATGCTGTAATATTCTCTGGTATACCAAGCAACATCCTGCAGCTACTAGCAAGGTGTTTTATGCAAGAAGCATGTTATTCTCTGGTATACCAAGCTACAGTATATCTTGCAGGTACTAGCAAGGTGTTGGTGTTACCTGTTACAATTTCTCAATTATGCAATTATCTTTGGTTTTGGTTCTCCGTGTAATTATCTCAGTTTTTGTATTTTAATATTTCAATCAAAAGAAAGAACCCTTTGCTAGATAGCCCAACTATGCATGTAAGTGTAAAATATACAGATTACAAGTTTATGGTTATTTCAGATTTATTCTCATTCCGAAAAGGTCCTGACTAGTAGTAATGCAGTGCACATAGTCAAAAATATAAAAAAATTAAATAATTAAATACATAATATATAAAAATCTACAAAATGTACAATTTAAATACAATATTAAATAATTATTTGGAAAAGTTGTCAAACTATTTCACAAAAAATCTGGCCGGATTTATTACAATTTTTTTCAAAACTGCATTGTCAAATAAATAATAAAATAATAGTGTTTGGAATAACTTGTCATCATTGCATTATAGAGTGATATGGTTAGACTGTTTCAGCAATATATATAAGACATGATGCTGCACCAGGCAGCCATTTAGCTGATAAAGTTGAGTCAACGTAATGATAGAGCAAACTGTACCCATGGATATGTACCGAAGATCAATCTATCTATTCTCCTGCCACTCCATCTGCCGAGGTATAATCCGTGTTCATAATGTGGCATTAATATATATTTATGGGGGTATTTCAGCTGATGGAAGTGCCCATTGAGCTCTCAGATGCTAATCCTTGACTGAGTAGTTGGCTGGGCATTGGGGATGGTTAAGATATGGGCAGACCAATTCTCATGAGATAGTCCTTTACGATGATATTTTTGCATCCATCGATAACCTTTTTGATATTGCTCTTATCGACGGCGCACGTGTAATGGTACTCATAGCTTCTGAATTCACTCTCCGTGAAATGTAATGCTCCATGATGCTTCTTCTCCACCTTGTCTATGATTTGCTATAAATATAAAGACTAAGGTTAGATTTCTATGCCTATGTTCACATGCTCTGTGAGATTGTACGGTCAATAGCCGCATCAATGATTGGTGACAGGAAGCATGGTGCACTCAGTGTCTCATGAATGAATCCGCTAATGACTTTTGTGAAAAAATGATTTCAGAAAGTTGTAGTTGTATCTGTAATATTAGTCTTGAATAATTACCTTGAGGAGAAATCTCATGTATGTTGCAGCTTTAACCACTTCGTCATTCATCTCAGAATATAAACTGGTGTTTGATATCTTTTTGGTCAGTTTGGACAATTTCCTGCCCAGACTAGACATATTATCGTTGTGATCTGCTTCAGGTGCTGGGAAGGCTTCACAGAAAGTTTTACGATCTTGATCTAAAGGAAAAAGAGGAAATATTTAATGCTAATTTTATCTTCACTTTAGCTGGTAGTAATGCTAGGCTTATCAATACAATACTTAGAATATTGTTATTGACTGAATTACAGCGTCTTCTAACTCTGACTCATGAGCTTTAAATCTTTGCGTTTAAATCCTAATTGAATGATTTGATTTATGGGCTCTACGGAAGTATAAAGATAGATACTATCTTATGGCTGTTAAGATTTAAACAAACTTACCGGTGATTTCAAATGATCTATATGGGTTCTCTGCAAGGATTTCGTGGAGTCTCTTGTATATTTGTCGATCATATTCACTGTGACTTTGATCGAATGAGTTGTCATATGCCTCAGTGGTGATTTTATCCAAAGCTGCTGCAAAGTCAGCACCTCTCTCTATCTTGTCTTTTAAGATGTCAATCTTGTTCATAAATGTCAGTATTGACACAGACCGGAGATATCTGTAATGGGAGAACGATCAGTTAGTTAGAATACTGACCTAATCATTGCATACATAATACGCTCTGGTATCATGAATATATTAAATTTGTGGACACCCATTCTATAAATAGTCACAACGTGTATCGACAGTTGAATTGACTTCCTCTCGGTAGGGCCAATTATACGCATTCCGTTCTGACATATACGATTGATGCTGTGAAATCAATTCAACAAACGCCAAGTATTACATAAGTAGTAGAGATCATTGCCAATGCATTAGAGCAAGTATTACGTATGGTGGAGTGTATTGATATCACTTACTTTGTGGTGATGACTTGGTAGAAAACTTTGAGAGATTCCAGCAGACGATTGGTTTGACTGTCTTCTCTGAGTGTTTGATCAAAACTGCTAATATCCTGCACGAATAGCACAGCCGTTACTTTATCAAATAATGTAATCCACTTGCGTCTTTCCCCTCTCTGGCCACCCACATCGAGGACTTTAAAATAGACCTTCTGACCTCGTGTCTCATGAGGAGCTTCGAATCTGGTCTCGGTGATGGAAGTAGTCATGACTCGGCACCTCAACACATCCTGCTCGGTGGGAACATAGTTTGGCTCTCTGATTGTATCAAGTCTTTCGAAGAAGCTGTAATGGCAATGGATATAATTAGAAGAAAGCAGACAATAAACAGTGATGCGTAATTTTTAAATGGAGCATTTATTCATGGATATCAGATAGTGGGATCTGATTGATTACACTAGTGTACTTACTAGGCGGCGCAGTCTAGCAGCTGATATTCATTGGATCGAGAGTAAGCCAGTCTGACACCAGCATCTTGCCACAGATTATGTATGTCGTCAAAAAACTGTGGAGATGAGAGGAACTGAGAGTTTAAGATATCCTTGGAGGTAAGGTCAGGGTTGCATACTTGGGAATGGCTTAGCACTCTTTTGGCTGCTTCTTCTGCTAGGGAGTTACTTAGAGGAATCTTGAACTCTATCATGGCTACCAGTATTGCCTAAAATCGTAAGTTAATACGTTAAGATCTTAAATTCTACACTTTTCAAGCACACTTGCACTTCATTGTTAAGTTTACAGTTAGTCACAAATATGATTACAAGTAAAACTTAATATTAATTATGATATAATAACACATAATAACTTACCACCATGCTGTCAAATATGTTCTGTCTGATATAAGGAGTCCGTGCACACTTCTCTCTAAAATAGGTGATGTAAGAATTATTATAAATTTTCACAACAAAACTAATTATTTTCACAATTGATAAAATAATGTAATGACAATATGCTGTGATTGTGGTCATGCAAGTTTATGCCAACATAATAGTGTGAAATAGATAATTTATAGACACTTACTGTGTATCTAGTGCCTCTCCATGTATGAGTTGCATTTGTTTGATGAGGGTGCTCTTGCCTGCCTCCCCGGGACCTGATAATCATACACAGGCTATATTTAAAGCACCTAATCTATCTTATCAAACATGGCATTGTTAATTGTTTGAGTTGTATAGTTGAGGGTGTTTTATTCTTTCTGATAGCAACACTACACACAATCTCAAACCACTTCTACATAATGAAGATAGTGTAATAAAATCGGAACCATTATGTTGTAAATATAACTCACTTACCTAGTAATAAAAGTTTGATATATTTCTGCTCATTTTTCCAATCTGATCGAATTCGTCGATCGATTTTAGCTGATCTGATCTTAGCTGCCTGAGCCATTGCTAGTTCTGATTTTGGTACCTTTGGCTCTTTGCCTAAATGAACAATAATAATCCAATGTACTATGTTGGTAGGTAAACAGTAGACTGTATCCATAGTAGTGCAGGTAATAATATCCAAGTGCAGCAAGATAGTGGCTGCTTAGCTCCTCCATATCCATGTGTGAAAGCCCGCCTCTACTTACCAGTTAGGCCTAGTTTGGCTTTAAGTCTTCTGCACTGCTTCAGCATATTGTTAGTAATTTCTGTAGGCATTTATAACTTAGATATAGTAGACTAGTGGTGAACGCAAACAACACCTCCTACCCATGTGACTGTCAATTGAATACTGGGGAAGTGAAGCGGTTCATACATTTATATACAAACAATTCAGCCAATCATATCACAGGATTATTACAAACAGGATTATATAGTATAACCAGCATTGCACATGGTTCCCATCATAACAATAGGACAGCTTGCAAATCTGCTCCTTCTGATGTTATTATAATTATTTATCTTTTGGTTGGATTAAGTTTTTTAATTAATTTTAAGTCCAATGAACATGAAGAGCAAGTCGTGTAAATACTTGAGATTCGATAGGCTGATCTTATGAGGATATTTTAGAGAAAATCAACAGCTAATTAGCGAGGGTCTGCTTGCCATAGAATCCCAATTAATTATTCTTATATTAATTATTATTATCTTAATCACTGTGATAGAATCAAATCATCACTATATCTACTTGAATGGATGAAAGTTTAACACTGATAGTAACTTTCCAACTTATTAAAAAGTAAGTCAATGTTTAAAATAAAGTCTAATTGTCGTAATTCCAGCAATTATCAAACTCAGTCGAGTGGTTTCCATGTCCATTAGCCGATATATCGAGTAGCATTGTAGTAATTACTATTAGTATAATGCTCTCACTCGGCCTCAATCATTAGTAGATTACATCTAACAGTTAATTGGGATGACAATTATAATGGTAGCTGTATCTTCCCTCAGTGTTTTATCAGATGTAATGATAGAGTGTTATTACTTAATTCTAGAAAGATACAAGACGTCTTTACATTATCCTCGAATAGAATATTTTGCTTTGAGGTAATTCAGAACTGCAAACCTTTAGCCTGAGATCTTTGACAACAGAATGCTTCTTTGCAATACATGTACATGCAAAATATATTTGGTTCAGCATAATTATATTATTTTTTGTTTGTTATAATATAAATAGGCTAGATAATAATAGATATACTTGCATATCTACTAAATTGTAGTGTATGGATCCCACATGTTTGAACATTAGCCTAATTATGAAGATATTTTTAGCAGTGAGATATAAATGGCATGCTGTGCAAGCATAGCCTAGGTTCCATTGTTCTAACAATAGAAGTGACTATGTCAGTAAAGGAATGTAACTTCATCCTAGAATTATACACTGTCTACATTATACCAGCTCTATTTTGAGGAAAAACTTGGACTGGGGCTCACCAATGTTGTATTTATTTTACTACACTATATAATAATTATTTGCATAACTATGCGACACATTGGCACTTCTCCAACATTGGCTGCTAATAAATTGGTGTCCAAATTTTTGGACCCACTGTGTGCTTGATTTACATAGATATACGTGAGCAAGCACATGTCAGCTCATGTCTATTTTCTTTATGCTACACTTGTATACACATACATGTACATACATGCAAGTCTGACAAAATGTCTTAAAATTTTAGTTCATGTGTGTTCTATAAATGGAGCTATTATTGCTGTCGGCAGTTGTCCACGTATTACAAGATAGGCCAAAGATAATGAAATAACATTAACATCAATTAGGTTTTTCAAAGGATTATTTGCCATGAACAAACCTTAGTTAGTATGCCATGAAAAAAATGAATTTTCAAAGTTTGTGGTCGTGAAATCTTCCCTTTATACATAATAATCAATCAGTTTCCATTCTCAGATTTTGTTTGTAGGTCTAAAAATTTTTTCTGTTGTGATTTAAAAAGGCTGCCATGCTAAAAGATGAAGAGACTGTAAACAAGATGTGCAATTTACTGACTAACCTGATGAATATACTAAGAGCATAATAGACATAGACAATAGACATATTGTCTATGCAAGTCACTGCCTACTAATCACCAATATCAATTTGTGATGACTCCAAAACGCAGAACTTGTTTATTCAGTTTGTCCGTTCTATGCCCGCCCTTGGAAGGAATTCACATGTACATGTTGGTGATATCAGCACCCAATCACATTCCTGGTAAATGTCATGTATATTTTATCACACAACATTTATTTGCACAAGATAGTGTGACCAAATGAGGAATGTTGTCTATAAGGTCTATTAACGGCTAACAAAGATTAAACGTCATTCTATGTACACAGCGTAGCTAGTAGAGTGTCATGTACTGTAACATAATAGGACGCATAACATACTATTGTTAGATGTCAATGAATATACAGACTCACTTTATAGAAGAAAGTTAATATTATGAATGTACAAGTATTAGTCATAGTTATAACGAGGTATGAGTCACAGTAACATGTAGCAGTATGAGTGAGTGAGTGAGTGAGTCGTTGGCTGGCTCATCTAGGGTAGGCATTATACTACCTTAAATTCTGCATAGTAATGGCAGTGGTTGTCATTCACCCACGTTTGGTTGTCAGTTAATGCTGTCAGCCAATTGTATTCTTACATACAATACAACTAGCCAATTATAATGTCCTTAATACCTCACAACAGAAAGTGATTTCATACTTCTACTTCCTTATTTCAATTTTTCAAAATATTTGAATTTGATGAATCAGGGAGGTTAAGGAATGAAGATTTACGTTATGCTGTGTGATAAGGGAGAAGTGTGTAGCTTACTATATGATACTAACACTAATATTTCCATAAATATAACAATCTATGTTTGCATATAGATTAGAATGGAATGGTCAGCCCATATTTCGGTAACTTTGAAAGAAAAACTGTTGATTAATTATCATGGTTATTTCTGTTATTACTGATTTTGCACCTTGTCCCTTTTAGCACACAAGTGCTTTCACACGATGTTATGTGACTTTTTACGCAATTTAATGCATACGGCACATGATCGTGCACTACATTGCTTTACACATTGCACTGTACTTTCATAGTTGTTGCCAACAGTACATTCAAATACATGTGGCAGGTTTTTGTAAACTTTTGCACAAATCTAACGTCTTATAATGCAATAAGTAATTTGCGATAGTATATGTATGTATATCTTGTGTATTTTATAAGGTACTTACTCTATGCATTATGTGAAAAAATAGAAAAAAATTACCAAATAGAGTGAATTATGGAATTAGATGAACCAACCAAGACACTCTTCCAATAAACCTCTTGTTCAACTAAGGAGAATTATACTTGTACATATAGACTATTCCCACATATGATATTAGTTGTCTTATACAAGTTACAGTTGAAGCGAATGCTTGCGTTGAAATTAAATTTGCATGTACACTGTATATAAAATATATATATTTAATTTACTCTGATGTTAAGTACCGTGTTTTGTGGAAAGTTAACCTTGTAACTACTGGTGTATTCTACAAGTACTAGTAGCATATGGATTATACTACTCGAGTATATAAATTTATATTATAACCTGCACTACAGCCTTGTGCCATTCTGTTATGGTACTTAAAAATTTTAGCAAAACGCTTAAATTTAGAATTTTGTTGGCTAAATTTAGATTTTAAGGAACATATTTTGGCATTGAGTCGACGTGTATTTCATCACTCAATACCGCTGGGTAACAACTCACCCACTAAATTCATTTGTACGCTGATATGAGTGCCATCACTGACAAAATAAGAGGTTCCAAGAATTGCATATCTAGTTTTATTTTCAAGGATTCCTCCTTGTCATTATTGTTGCAATAAAATAATAATCACAAAAGTCAACAATTATAGGCAAAAAAGTGTGTTATTACACACAGGTAGGCCCCAACACTTGAAGTTGTTTTTCTACTGTATTTAAAATTTAAATAATTTATCAAGTATGTACCTAGTAGACAATAATTTATGCATCCTTGTAAGCGTAGAATGGTAGAACGCATCACTCCCCATATATAATTATGTGATTGAATCACACTATATAGTACTCTATGGTATTACGCATCATAGTCAATAGCATTGTCTGTCTGTCCGTTAAAGCTGCCAATATCATCCCATTACTTGACAGTTTTTCAACTCACTCCCACACAAAAACATTATGCACTTGTAGCAATGCAAATAATATTATCTAATTTAATAAAAGATGCCAAAATATTATCATATTATAATATTAAAAGGAATACAATAAAAATTACATTTGCAGTCATGGACAGAAAGGCTCATCTCTGAGCAATCCCTATGACTAATATCACTTGTACAGGGTGGTGTATTAGGGTGGGCTATAATAATCATTGTATAGCCCTTGGTTTGTGTTCATATTTACCCTTCCTTGTCAGCTAAGGTGGGGCGATGGTACAACGGCCCGCCAAAATAAAATTTAGTGACCCTACCAAATCCAGCAAAAATGCATTGTTAGAAGCATCATGTGTTATTATCCTCATTTGCAATTGTTTTTTTATTTGCGACAAATGAATTTTACAGTTTTTTAATTTAATAACATTTTATAAACAAGACCTGCGAGTCATCATGCGCTCGCTCTTCTTCTTAAAATGTTTCTTATGCATTCAGTAGAACTCAAAGGAAGGCTTAGATATCCCACAACTCACCAGCTTATCTGATCTGTGTGTCTGGTAAAGTAAAATTCCATTTTGTTCTTAAATGGTAAACAAGGAATAACCCAAGCTTGTGGTCAACTTTAGCCTTGCCTCATGGGCAATCGGTCATTATTTCGGCCCAAGTATTAATAGCAGCACAATATTACAGATAAATACCTAATTTCAGCTTTTGATATTTACAGATATTGACATTACTCTGCTATCAGCTTCTTTTGTCTGAAGGAATTCCAATAGAATGTAAATTTTATCCTCTGGTAAATGACCGGCAGGAGAATAGTGATTCACCTTGTGTTGTATACCAAACTGGCATCACATAGATATGTGTACAAGTGGCTGCAACAGCAATGACAGCTGAGACAGCAGCGATAGTGGAGTAAAAGCATAAAAAAAAGACAAGAGAAATAACAGAAAGACTTGTACTGCTGGTTTTACATGGCTCAGGCCAACATGGTTCATGCCATTTTCCGAGCGGGTCTGATGATGTGAACTGAAAAGCTGAATACTTTTTATATTAACGGACCCAAACTACCCTAGAGTCAATATTTACGCTATTTTAGATATTTTAAAGCGTACGAATTGTTTTAAATGACTTGTTCCATAATGAAAACATCACATGCTGCAAATATTGCTGAATTTAGCTGTCAGGTGCGTTCCATATAAACTGAGCGAACCTGCTACGCATAGTTAAGGACGCTAGCCCATACCCCAATGAGCTATTCACCTGTCATGTAAAACTAGTGTTAGTCACCTATAACAGCAGCTGAGAGAAAACAAATAGAAGGCCTACAGCAGGTAGTAACAGTTGTGATGTTACCATGCAATAGTAGCAGTTGTGGTTACCATGGCTATCCTCAGTCAAAACAAAGGCATTCCAATTTAACTAAAACATCAATTATAATCTGGAAAATCCGCAATATCTTTCCCTTTTCAAATTTTTTGACTGAAAGTTGAAAATTTCTCTGCATGTACCAGTTTTAGATGCATATTAGTAGTTATTTGTAATAATGTGCATGTATAGCAGGAGGGGCTATTGTATGCTCTCGATGTACAGTAGTGTCATACTAAATAATAATCTACACCTACATGTATATAGCATTGTATAAGAGTACCATATCTAACTGTAAGTAGTTCACACACGCACAATATATATACTATGTCTAAATTATACATACATATACACTTGTATTATAATAGGCATACATATAAACTGTCGTCTATTCACTGTTACCTATACATGTACATGTACATGTAGGCCTACATGTATATATTCAATGTGCATATATATATGCACACACACACTTGTTTAAATTTGGTTTGCATAAACAAAACACAGCATTTTACATGCTCTAGGTATTCACCATTGATGTTTAACAAAGTTTTAATAATCTTGCCTGTAATATGCGGTAGAGATTGAGGCGATGGAAACTCCTCAACGCTTGTCACGGAAGTGTCAGCGTCCGCTACTACAGAGCTTTCCAAAGAAGATGGTGGAGAACTGGAAATGCTGGAACCGACTTTCCTTCTGCCGTATTTGAAACAACAGCTGATTGACTCCATTGTAGTAGTTGGTCTCAGAAATGTGCTGCCGACAAGGGGCAATAAATATAAACTGGATTAAGTATAACTAAAGCAAATGAGTGATTTAATTGTTAATATGCTGATACAATTTGAGACCATGATAGAGGGCAATCTGGCTGTGAGTATAACGGTGTTTAAGTGGTAAGTAAACACAGTATAAGATAAGTACCCATAATTCAATACCTCGGAGGTTGGTGTTTGACCTTATACCACATTACATGATATAACAAGCAGCTGATAAAAAACTGTAATATCTTTTGAATAAGGAACTATGCTTAGAATCGAGTGAGATTTGTTGTTGTTTAATTTCTGTTTTTTCTCGTTAGTAAGAAGGACTCGGTGGGAAAATACCGCAATGTGGTTCAACAGGAATAGCGTGACTACAAAAAAGAATAAATCTTCTCAACATATTCCTTGCACAATATTTTGAGTGACCAATCAACTATCAACCGCTTCTAAACACAAGAAGTTCTGTGCTTATTTAACAATGCCGAACTACATGACTTGTATAACTTACTACAAGTATGTACTTGTACTGTTTGTGTGCTGCACCCTTCTAACAGCCTTCCAGTGGCCTAGCGGTATATTTTGGTCCCCTGGCTTTCCACTACCCATGCTGGTCCGTAACCTGTGGTTTGGAAAGTGTTCTGTTTTACCTTTCCGGCAGGCGGAAGATATTCATCCTAACAAGGGACTATGTCCTTCACTTGACGCATTGATATATAATATATTTAGACGTCTAACTTTGGCTCTCCGGCCCTTATTTATTGCTCTGTTATTAAGGTGTGTTTAAACATTTGGTTTCATAGCAACAGTGATAATGAATTCCGTAATTTATGCAAATGAGAGGATGTTGGCACAATACGAAGTAGTAGGTACTAGTTTTAGCGATGCTTTTAACTTATTGAAAAATAGCATATAAAATTGAATAGTACTTCGCCTACATAGGTATGTATGTGCATGCCACATATGCCCATGTGCCTAGACATATAGGCCCACACACTCACACAAACTATGGCACCAAACTTGCTACATTACGTTATATTAATTCTAGTGTGAGGAACAGCAGGTTGCACTTGCATAGACGATCAAAGAGTCGGGTCTAAACTTGGTAGAAATGATGTTGGAAACAATTTAACCATGACCGTGTTCTTCCAACATTAAAAACTAACCAGTTTACTTCTCACTAATAATTAATCCTAAGTAAGAAAGCAGTGATCGAAAGAGATCTGCTTATTTCTTTGATTTGGGTTGGGAAGGTGCCAATGTGGCCAGGTAGCACAGGAAAAATACATTGTATATGCTTGGATTTTCTCTCTTTCTAACACCAACAATAACTTTTACTGATGTCGAACCTGGATCTCTCACATAAGACTTCAGAGCCCCAACCACGGCTGCTCTGTTCCTCTAATATATTGTGTATTTAATCAACTCTAAGGCTAGATCATGGAACACTCCTGCTGTTTGAGGTTAAATCCTTGTCAACATTTTACAACTGAGCGTACCATTTACTTTCTTGCATTTACAGTATCAAAAATTCATACACAAGAATTACATGTATGTAAGCGTACACATTCATACACACGCATACACGCTATACACAGCTATGCACATGTACGTTGTAATACAATTGACATAAACTATTTACAAGGTAATGTATTCTTAAATTCTTCTATTGAATAGATTTTCTTCTATTTGGGTAAAACCTAGCATAGTGGAAACTTGTAATTATACACGTACGCAATCATTTCCACCAGTCAATACTGCCTAATTTGTGCAGGCATGTGTTATTAATAGACCATTGAATGCTTCTGTTCCTATTATATACTCCACCTATTGTGATTGTCAGGATATGACATCTCCATGGCAACGAGGAGGATACAGCTCACCATTACCTTTAGTAAACCAGTAATTTAGTCACGTCTTCTGCACTAGTACAAGATGGCGACGTGGAATGTATTTTTGAGTTTGGCCGCAGTTTTTCTGACTGTATTAGGTGAAGATATAGAAGAGGAAGTGCTATCTGGTGGGTGGAGACCAGCTACAGTTGACGATTCCATGAAATACTATTCTAACCTCTGCAATATCCCTAAGATCAGTGCAGGTGAGCTGGACAAGGAGAGATTTGAGAGTGAGTTTCAAACTAAGCCATTCATTCTAACTTTTGAGAACGGAGCCAGTGATTGGGTGGAGAGTGATTTCTGGACAGTGAAAAATCTGACAGTATCTTACCAAGACTGGGTACTGAGCGCTGGCAAGTCTATCGATATCGTGTACAATGGTGGTAAAGGGGAGGCTAACAGGACTTTCACCGAGTTTGTCAATGAGATGAGAAACAAGGAGGTGCCTGCAGACGACTTAACGTAAGTATGAAAGTCACTTCCTGTTTGGATCTCCATTGGCTACCCCGAAAAACTATTGAATTTTTTGAGTGCTATGAACAATGTGATTTTAGACTGTCTTCCATGCTACAGTTTTGTCTGCTGCCACAGGTACATGCATAACATATTCATGTTATATAGTCATAGGGAAGACCTTAGACTTAGATCCTAGATACTACATTAATTTAGGTATACCCGACTCTAGCTGAGCTCTTAGGTAAGATGCTGCGGCTAAGGTGTCAATTTGTAGAGCAATGGGCACTTACAGATTAGACAGGAGATATCTCATGTATATAATAGCCGATTGCATAACGATAAGTACGCGTAGTATGTAAGTGAACTTGTTGTAGGCGTGAAGAGGGTAGACAGGCTAGTTTCAAGGGAGAAGATTGTGTTTTCGGTGCAAAACTACATGTGAATGTAGGCGTAGGAGTCGATTCTATGCACACAGGCTATTGTCAAGGGAATGGGGCTCAGTGCAAGTGAAGATGCATTGGTTTACCCTCCAGAACCATTTGTTGATGCAGCATGCATATTTCCTGTGTTTGTTTACTCTATCTGTAGACTGCATGCAAAACGTGTAGACGCATAACGTGTTTATGCTTATAGCAAAACAGAATGACATTTCACACGCACCACACATGTCTGCTGGCCATTTCTGTGCGGTGTTTACTCATTGCTTGCAAATCCACGAAACCTTTATCTGGACAACATTGCCCTGAAACCTCATATGAAATTTAAACTTCCAAATGGCAACGTTCTACAGTAGGAAAAGTGAAAGTCATTTTCTATCTTCCAAATCATTTTTCTGCTTCACCCTTTTAGAGCAAAAAGTGTTCATTGCTCTAATAAAAGCATCAAAATATAAAAGTCTGTAATACAATATTCTGTAATACAATATTCTCAGCATGGGGTTCAGTTACAACTCCTATCAAATTATTATTGTTATGAAAGATCCAGTGCGAGATTTCATCTGCAGTTACAATAAATATACATGTGCAGCTGCCTGCCATGTATTGTTGTATGCAATAGTTTCATCCAGGGGAGGTAACTACCTCTTTAGTGGAGACATCAATGGGAGACATGTTGGTGTGGAAGGTGGTGCGTAGCAGGCTTCGATTGATGAAAATCAGAGAGATTCAGCATTTGGGTGGAGGGTGTCCATTTTTGGTGAGGTACCAAAGTTTGAGTTTAAACTCAGGGAGTCTCCTGCGGAATCAGGGAGACTTGGTAAGCCTGGTGCATAGTACAAGTGGGTGTGCTAACTAGCCCTCTAGAAACATTTGTAGCCGAAGCATGTGTACGTATGTGTGGGCGGTCCTACGTTAACTCGCAAACAATAACCCTAAAAGAGTTGGAAAATTATAAGTTGTGTGGACAGAAAAAGTACCTCATTGCAAAATCTAAGAAATACACATGTAATCTGCAGCATGTTGATCTGTAGCAATGTCAATCTGCAGCATGTTGATCTGTAGCAATGTCAATCAGCAGCATGTTGATCTGTAGCAATGTCAATCAGCAGCATGTTGATCTGTAGCAATGTCAATCAGCAGCATGTTGATCTGTAGCAATGTCAATCAGCAGCATGTTGATCTGTAGCAATGTCAATCAGCAGCATGTTGATCTGTAGCAATGTCAATCAGCAGCATGTTGATCTGTAGCAATGTCAATCAGCAGCATGTTGATCTGTAGCAATGTCAATCAGCAGCATGTTGATCTGTAGCAATGTAATTTGTAGCACGTTAATCTGTAGAATGGACTAACTAGCCATACATTATTTTTTACAAATGCAATATGTTAAATACTAGCGCAAACCGATATTACATTTCACTGCTTTATTTTCTCTAAGATACTATTTCATACTGTTAACATGATAGTAACACCATAATATGTCTTTGACTCAAACACTCTCACTGTTAATTCAGTCACATGTAATTAAATTAAATTTAATTTAATTTTGATTTTACCTTCTTATATAAATGCTTTGTAACATAACTCTAGGATTGAGTTGCAGCTAACTACAATTTAGAATTGACACGTCTTGTTATTAGATTAGACTAATTCTTGGGCACTATTTATATCCTGGTGTATTAGGTGTCTTCACGACCTAAGCTTCAGACCCAGGCCGATTTACAAAAATATTTTCTGGCACACATCTGTCACAGGGTCGCGAACACACCGGCCTGAGCCAAAAGCAAAATCCTCGTTTTCGCGCGAAGAATCAGGTGTGCCGATGAGCTAGGGATGGTTTCGTCCGGCCAAGCAAAATCCCAGGCCAATAACCCTTCTGGCCTCGGTCGGACGGCCATCCTGTGATTTTTATTTGCGACTCGGGTCCGTCCAAGAGGTCGCGAAGACACCTATTTGTATGTCGTTGGGTCATCTAAAACAATGATCATTCCATCAAAATAGATACCTTATGGTACATTAGGTCAATACTACTAACTACATGTATATAATACTTTATAGTAATCATCCCATTAGCTATTACATGTAATACAAATCATCCTAGATTAAATACTAAAGAATAATATTAATATGTCATTATGTTTACACAGCCATGTATATTATATTATGCATTGCTTTGCATGTACATGCAGATATATTGAAAGCTTTGATTCATTAAAATGAAAATTTTCATTTTAAATACTATGTAAGCTCACTTTATTTAAATTTTGCATGTCTGCAAGAGACGATGGACATAATCTAGAGGAGAGTGTTATATATGTATATATCAACTGCATGAACATTTGCTGCCAACCCAGCACCAGTAGCAGATTTAATTAAATGGAATATATTTCATGTTCATATTTACAGTACCCCACATTAATGTGTGAACAGTTCTCCCAGAGGACTGTCTTCAAATTATGCAAATGTATGAAATAGTCGAAAATTAGAATTAATAAACGACAGTATATATGCATAGGCAGCAGTGCAAGCAAATGCTATGCAAGGTCAATCAGGCAGATTTATAAATAGATACTACAGTTTAGCCCCAGCTGTGACAAGGGCGTAATTAGCCTACACTGTCTTAGGCTATGGTTCTAGTCTGAGCTCTAAAGTGTCTTACATATAGCACACTTTCATGAACACGTAGAACCTAGACTATGACTTGTGCAGACATCATCAATTTTACAGATAGCCTTTAATCTGATGCCATTGCATTATAACCAAATGGAATAAAATTGTGGTAGCTATTAGTTAAAACCACTCAAGTTTTGTATTTTTAAGCACCTAATATTTTTTTGTTGGAGAACGTAGCTCTCTCTGCGTGAATCTCTAATTATTTCAACACAACAATGTCAGCGGGTTTTTTGTTGTTTCTCATTCAGCTGTAAGAAAGACAAAATGTCAGCAGAGTTGTTAGACCATAGTAGGCAGCTACTGCTCCCAGTGGTGATCCTCATAGTACAGGTCTTACTTGTTCATGAGTGGGTTAAGACGCCTAACACATCGGCCAATCAACAGCGCCTTAGGTGACTCATACGTGTGCGTCTGCCTCCAGACTAGCAGCCACTTCCCAGTAAAAGCTTAGAGGCAGTTATGTGACCTCACTAACATTTACCCGCTGCCTTGTCTCTCTCTTTCTGTAGGCAGCAATTCATCTTCCTAGAATATCGTCAGCTAGTTGTATACTCATACAATTGCTGCCTCTAGTGAGAATAGTTTTAATTAACTATAAAAATGTAAATGCTGCCATTTGCCAAGTTCGACTAGATTAAGCATAAAGTTCCTCAGATGTGCTATATTTATATTCCCACATTTTCCAAGTTGTTCTATTTGTGGTCACACATATCATCATCTGTAGCAGCCGTAGAACGGATGTTGTCTGGGGATATATAGCAGGTGTGGAGAACATGTTTGTATTACACCTTTCACTAGGAAATCTGCTGATTAGTTGCTTGCAGAGAAACATTGTACTCCTATACCTAAAACACAACAAGTTATCGATAGCCTAGATATACGTACCGGGTTACATACCATAGTTCTCAGGCAATGTAGTGTAAAAATGTGGTATGCATGTCTAGCCCAAAATATTTATGATGATTACTCAGCCATACTATGTACCGTACCTGTACAATGAACTTTGCTGCCGACAGCAATTTTTCTCAGTGACCATCTGTCAACATATTTTTAAATATACTCCATATTAAAATTTATGTGGAGCGCACTATATTGTAGTTCATCCATTATTCTGGAGTGCTGGGAGAAAAACTGTATCTCAAAATATTTGATGAAAACACAGTGTTATTACTCTAACACCACTAATTAATAAATCAAATTAGGCTTACATTGTACATATATGTGTATATTTCTTCTGAACAGTGTCCAAGATGGAAGTGATACAATAAAATATGTAGTAAATTAATAGTCACATGCAGGAACAATGTATATTGTTGCCCAAATGCTGCCACTGTGATAATACTGATTATACATGGATATAGCTATATAGGCCAAGGAAGCATTACCTCACATTAAGTATACAGAGCAGGGTTAAGCTTGTGATACATGTAAAACAAAATATTATAGTTACCTGCAACTAAATTTATCACATTTAATATTTATAACTTAAAACATATATATAGCCGTTTTCGCTCCCAAGGAATTAATAATAACTATATTTATCTGCCTTTTTATCTATTTTTACCAAATTCAGATGAAAGTCGAATACGCTTGCAGGCAATGTTATTTCAGCACTCCTTATTATTATAGAGTGAGCTAAATGTCAGCATAGAAAGTGTGTTGTAAACATGGGATATACAGCCCTGTACACATACATAGGTCAGCAGTGTTGCCACAGGGAGTATACTGTTACTGCTGCCACCTACTCAGTACAAGGATATTGATACTTCACAACAATATTTCAACAGGCAGCACTTGTTTCCACAGCAAATCTGTCTATTTTTAGAACAGACCTTTACTATGAGGGATTAATATGAAGTATAAATAAGTGACTATTATAATGAAGGAGGGCTTGTAGCTATGGGAATAATTCACCTTTTATTCAAACTTCCGACTCTATCATCAGTCATTGAGTTAAAATGAATTGAATACTGTGTGCCAACATATTGCAGTATCTACATATGAATACAGCTAGTGTGTATTGTTGTCATGGCTAATATTACAGAGTCAGCACTATATACTCTCTGCTGTGTGCAATTCACTAGAGACACCTCCCACTGTCAGCAGGGTATTTCATAGTAACACTGAGCAGCATTTGTTGAAACTTCCTGGAAATATTTACTGTTACAGTGTAAAGACTCTGCGTTCTTAGAACTGTAGCAAGAAAGGTTATCGTAAGGCACTAAGTAGCTAGCGAAAATACCTGTTATATGCTGTGTAGTGCACTTTAAGTGCTGCTAGACAGCCATAGTTAGTGCTAGCTCTTACACCATTTTAAAGACCGGAGTGGAGCGGCCACGGGCTGCAGCTAATAGACACAGATTAGATTTTACTTGCAGTATAATAACAAGTATTATCAGACAATTTTTGATGCATAAAACAATTCACTAAAAGAAATTGCATTTCAAATTTATTTTGAGAAGTCTAACATTATAAAATAATTTAAAATATATGCACATGTACAACTAAATATGCTGCGTGCTATAAATCAGATTAAAATAGGAAGATGGAAATTATATTTATGTACTGTCTAGCATGTTTGTTCAACAAGCACATGTAGTGTATGTCTCTTCAGCAAGCACATGTAGTGTATGTCTTTTCAACAAGCATATGAAGTGTATGCCACCCTCTTTTATGCTACCAAGCTATCTACTTCCCCAGAAGTACCACAGTGTCACTCTCAGAGGATTAAAAAGGAAGTTAGCACTTGTCTGCTGTTATGAGATCCACCAAACTGTGGGAAAACCCCTTCTTTTACTTTCCTTCCTCGGCCAATCAGAGGCGAGATGGAGAGATTAACTGAATAACAAAACTCTTGAGCAGTTTCTTAGAATAAAAGATTAAAGGTTATATAACAGTCAATTGAATTTATACAATTAGAGAATACATAAAAATTGTGGCTAATTCCTCTTTATAAACTTATTAGAAGCAAACAAAGCAATAAAACTTTTCTCTTCTTCTCATTTGGACAAGAGCCAATTTTTACTCTACATTTTATCTGTAGACAAGGTAGAACTTCTATTCCCCTTTCTTATCATCTACCTGATTGCAAATTTGTTTCAGTTTTTATGAGATTTACAACCTGTATGCCCGGCGGGTCAAGTTTCCGTTTAATCCAAGTCGTAACATACTTGTTTAAACAAACTTGTTGGAAGCGGTGTGTTGGAAGAAGATGTTATCACTTTAATTGTTTGTATCTTCATATAAATTATATTACTGATTCTTGTAAACAAGAAAATACGAGCAATTAGTCAGCTTAGCTTTAGATCTAAACAGTTCTCACCCCTAATGAGCCTGGGTTATCACTTGTGTAGCAACTGCAATGGCTCAAGCTTGTTCAATATCAAAGATCGAACCAGTTTCTGCCGTTAATAATATTATATGTACATTACACGTAGTTACAATGGACATTTACATGTGTATGGGTGATGCTATGGTACAGCTTACAAAGTACACCTACCTGCACATGTCCATATCCCATATGCATCAGAAAATTGTCCGACTATATAAACAATAACTCTTACTGTGTATATATGTAGATATTGTGTGGAGTTGACGTTCATCCCCTTTTCTCACAAACAATGCTGATAAATCAACCTTGGGGCATCTCTCCTTAGGAGTACAGATATTTGTTACATTGAATTTCTGAGCTTGTGCAACTCACAGCCCTGAAATACCATGCATTTCATTAACGAATTGTTTATATTGCAGGTACTTGTTTGACCGCCATTTCTACTTCAACTCCTCACTTCCTGAGACAATAAACGTACCGGACTTCCTGGCTAAAGAGGTAATAGCATACCTACTGTCTGTATATTATAGCAGTTATAGTAAATATTTCATAACAATATAAAAATTATAGTCTTCAATATTTTGGTCCAGTAACCATAGCCAGTATAATTTTCTGTACATCTTGGTGTGTTACTTTACACACTTGTGTTCACATGTATAAATAGCCTGAGAGCCTACAGCAATCCCAAAAACACTGGCTACTAAAGGGTGCTGTAGCCTAGATGAAAGCATGACTATAACGAATAGCCTGTGGTGCAGGCTTTATGGCAAAGTACCAGTTATTATATTTATAACAAAATTACGGGACAGGCTACATTATGCAATGTAGAACTATGCATAGACATGTACATTATAAATGTACATGTAATATTAGATGCACCTAACGAAGCTCTCAAATGGGTTGATGACACGTCGGAATAGCAATGCATATAGACTCTCCCTACTGAATAACACTGAATAATATACAATGCAACTGCAGGTTGCCTGTTATATGTAATAATAATATAAATAATATAGTATTTTCTATCTGAATTTGCACACTATGGGGACACCAGAGTCATTATAATGAAGCGTGATCAGTTGTGATGTAGTCAATTTAGCTCTCTAAATATCTGCATAAATGGAAATGTTGATCGTTTGGCCAATAGCAGATTTGTTGACATCGTACTATCCAATGAGAGACTTGTTGACACCATATTATTCAATAGGAAGCTTATTAGTATTCTGCTATTATTACACAACCTCCTCCCTTGTATTCTGTGAAATTTGCACTGACAAGCGAAACATCCCCTGGGTCTGTGGACCCGGGGCTAACGTACTACGAGCTCTCAGTGAAACACCTGCTGATGTTACCATACATACTCTATACTTGGAAAACATCATCTCTACACAACACTACGCAGCTTTTTTAGCACAGCGAATGTATACTGCTGCCAGCTATTATGGCAGCAGTAGTATATACACAGTGAGCTGTAATGTGTACCTGTTTATGCTCACATGTAGAAGTTTGATTACAGGAATAACTGATACCAGAGGCGATCTCGCACAGTAACGTAGTAGCTGTGTATGTTTGTGCATTATTACCTGCCTGTTAGACAAAGTGTGTTTATGTTTAACTAAATTCACAACAAATGTACAAACCATATATCAGTAATGCAATAAATTGACTACTATAATTATGGTTTATATAATATTGTACATATGAGAGAGGACAACTCCTGACTTGTTGCATACACATGTAGGTTGGAATACTAGCAATAAGCAGAAGGATTCCATCTATTAACTCAGATCTGTTTGATAAGAGGGTTCACTGACTGCAGACAATATGGTTACACAACATACAATCTCAGGAAGACACTGCTTGACACACTCAAGCTATCCAGCTACGAGCTGATGGTAATTGAGAGCCGATATAATTACAAACACTCAATATCTAGTCCATTGTGTTAATCTGATACAAATTAATTACATTTACCAACAAAATAATTATCAAGATTTCTATCGACGATTTTGAGTTATTTATTTTGGATTGAAGTTATATCTACACAAATACAGCCAAATGTAATAGTTCATAGTGTGGTGCAATACACGTACACAATATGTCAGCCACTCAACACCTGCAGTATCTGTAGATTTAACTGGACCTCTTAAAACAAATTGAATCTAAATATTTAAACATGGACTAATCAACTATTAATCTATTGACAATGGGAAGTCATACAAGATTTCTGTCTATTACTCGTGAAAGCGAGCAGATGATTACCGACTGACCACATAACAGCATTGCATTGGTCTCCCCTAATCACCGCTAGCCAATGCAAGAAGGCAACCTCTTGTTATTAATATCACAACTAGTATCTCTTTTCCTGGTAAAGTTATGGGCTTCATGTAGGTATTGGTGGCTGAGTGGTCTAGCGCTAGTCACTCTGGTCTTGCAGCAATGACGCAAGTTATCTGCAAGGACGTGGGTTCGAGTTCCGCCAATGACCTGGAGGTTTTCGTCCTAAAAATTTTTTTCCTCTGCACCATATCAAACTATAATAACATCCAGCTCTAGGAGCTGTGGTCGCCTCGACTGGCCCTGCTATTGGGCAGCCACGTTAAAGAATTGTGTTTGGTGCCACGGATATTATATGCTCAATTTGGAGAGACAAAATACATAGTAGAATACAGTCATGTACGTACACTTTACATATAAACATACTGTAAAGCATAAATTGGCAGTGAGTGTTGTGCTGTTTACACATGTAAGTGCCATCTAGCGCTTAACTGTACTTACACTTTATGAACTAACAGCACGTGTTAGTAGATTAATGGCTAATCCTATTGTTTGCGTGTCACTTGTGTTGAATCTCATCCTTCAAACTGTCAAATTTGTCTGTCATTTGGCTAGAATAACTGTTTCACACCTACACATCTCAAACTAGGACCTGGCCTACTGTAATGTTATGTTAATGAGATACTACACAAATTATTATATAATTAATTGAGTTTTGTGACGTATCTACATTGACAGCATGTCACGGGTTTCAGTGGTCTTCAGCTGCAAAGACTCTGTTAACCAGTGAAGACTCTAACAGAAAACGGATTAAAATGTATAATTTGCAGTAAAATAACAAGTTTGATGACAAGTTTGTTTCCTGGTGGGGGAGGGAGGGAGAATGTAGAGCATTTTCCTGTTTACAGTAGCCGCCTCTGCGGTTGATTCTTTTTCGCCTTAGTTTGGCTAAAATTAGAAGACTCTATGTCACTGCCCGTTCACTAGCTAGTTTCATATAATGATAAAATAAATCACATCTAACTATCACTGACCGTCAGCTAATGACCTATAAGCATTGCAAACAACAGCATTATGCCGCATGCAAAAGCTAGCCTGACTCACCACGCTGTCTACGCATGTTAGAATAAATGTAGATAGGTGGGAAACATTTCAGTATACATGTACTTTATCGCACCTTTTATGTAGTTGACTTGAAGAGTGAAAATATGCGTGATTTATGTAGCATTATTTGTAGGCTTTTTTTGTACACGGTTTGCATAACAATGTATGTAGAAACATGACAGCTGCCAACTTCTGTATATCGGACAACATCCGTGTTTGTCTATCTCCTGAAACAAACTCTTAGATTTCTATCAGTTGTTTATCAATTTGAATAAACACCTACGCAATTTGCTACCAAATAATGCAGCCCCGATATATTTATAACATAGATGTTTCGCCAGTCTTTGAAAAAGTATACAGAGAAGATCCTTTGGAATTTTGCAACAGCTCACAAACTAAGTTTGTGGAAGAACTGTTGGGAGAGTTTTTGGCAAAATGCCTCTCATTTACCCCATTCAGGATCTTATACAGTTTTTACCACTTTTTCTTTCAAAGTGGTAAAATATTCAGCTTCCACCCAAAACCCAAGTTTGAACATGTACACCGTATGCATTTACAAAGAGCTTGGTACCATGCTGTACCAGCAATGAAGTACAATACATCACATATAACCCTGTTGATTGACAGACGCAGAGAACATCTTGGCTTACTAAATTCACATTTGACATGTAAAGCAGTTTTCTAACAGAAATAGAAACTCCCACACCATCACATAGCTTCCACAGATCGTAGCACCTTACTTTATGTGAGTAAGACTGAGTAATGGGGTCTAATGCAACCACTAAGATATGAGGCCAGATTATATGACCGCAGAAGCATGTCTGAAACACGTGTGATGTCACTAGCTAGTTACTCAGACGGGTTGGAGACTCTGTAGCCTTGCCATCTACAAAATCTGAGACTTTGTCGTCTCAAATTACCATCAGAAAGACTATATTCTTACCCCAACGTCTAGAGTTTTATGCACAACGTTACAATGTTCTAAATACTGGGTTCTTGTTTTGATAGGGTGATCCGATTCTCTTTATTGGGCCATCTGGTACTGGTGCCTCCTGGCACAAGCATATGCCGGCGTGGAATGGAGTCATATTTGGGCAAAAAAGATGGTTTATGTATCCAATGAGTAAAACACCACCTGGTGGTAAGTATGTTTATAAAATCCTTGGTTGGAGAAATGCGAGGTCTTAGCTGACACATCCTATTGGGAAGGTCATATCATGGTAATTATGGAAAATATTATGATTACACTGACCAAGGTAACTCGAAGCATTAGTACCAGTCTCATGAACTGATTCCAGCTGTTGCGCATTTCCAATAAATTACTAAAAACTACAGATGATAATGAATACCAAAAGATCCTAGGCAATACATATACGTTCAGAGGTTGGATAGCCAGTGGTCTCGGAAGAGGTAGCAAGAGATAATGAAAAACTCAAACTTAGCTTGTTCATGCATATACAGGTTGAAGGTGATGTATCTCTGTGATATGTCACAATGTGGGACTCTGGTGACCGTCATGCAATGTTACTGTTTGTTGTCACATGGTTTACTGGTTAGCTATTGTGCATCACTATGACCTGCTGCAATTTTGTTTCCTACTTCGCTGCCATTCTCTTTCCTGATTCACTGCTATGCTATTTTCCGATTCGCTGTCTTTCTGTTTCTTGATTTGCTCGGATGTGCTCCCCGGTATCTACCTAGTTCTGCTAAGGGGAGATAATCTGTGACCATGACTTTTGTTTCATACGCTTCACTAAAGCACAGGTGACATCTTCAGTTCTGTTGGCTCATGCATCCAGAATGTTGAGGAGGGAAAAATGAAAACAATATTATTATTGTTACATAACATATTCCTCTTTAATCAGTGTTATATAATGATGGCATAAATCTTAAGTGTTTTGTGTGAGAAATGAATTATTGTTAATTAAAACTTTGAACAACTTTTCTCTGGCACGCTCCAAGACACAAGGACTGTTTCCTTGCAAACTCCTGTTCAACAGGTGAGAATCTAGTGAGATACTGCAATTTCACCTTCCAATTGGCTGTCTTACCATTACCCATAATGCACACTTAAGTGCGCCGCCTAGGGACCATGGACTCCATGACTACTATGCAAGGAGTGGCAATATGTGTGTGAATGCAAAGAAAGCATGCTAAGTACATGTAGCGATAACTATTTGTAAACATAACATAAATTACATGTATATTATTTTTATAAACTATGCTATACATTTTACCTCAATGATTTCTAAGCAATGATCATGTACATACTTGGATATACTGTAGTTAGATATTATTCTACGCCTGCAACCGCCATTAATTCGGCTTTTGTCTCCTTTATGAATTAGTCTCTCTTTTAGAATACTGGTTCATTTGTCTTTATGTACATATTCGTTATGTAGGGGTCGGACCCTTTACTTTTGATTCCATTTTTTCACCATCAATAAATCCTTTTTCACTTTATATCACTTGTAAGTACAAGCCTTTTTATCTGAATGACTAAAAGCTTCAGATTGTGACCTATAAATCTGTAAGCACCAAGAAGGAAGCAAAAAGTAAAAGAAATATATAGTGTCACTCAGATTTACCATGTCATCAAAACATGAAGAAATAGATCTGTGCAACATCTGTAAAACTAAAGCTTTGATAATGACAATGACAACAATTAATCAAGGGTCGTCCAAGCTGGGCGTGGGCTTTGTCAAGTGTCATTCTACAGCAATCGTTACAGATAGTTAGTTGTTTACGCATTTTTGTTTTGCGGGCTGATCAAGTGTTCCCAGAAGTTGTGACTTGAGGTGCAATCAACATCCCCTGTCACTCAGTCGATCATTCAGTCGATCACTCAGTCGATCATTTAGTCGATCATTCAGTCAATTATTTAGTCGATCATTCAGTCGATCATTCATTCAGTCTTTCAGTCGATCATTCAGTCGATCATTTAGTAGATCATCCAGCTGATCATTCAGTCAATCCCCAAGTCCCATGTTCTGCCGCATGTACCTTTACAGTAGAGTGACTCATGCTTTTCGCTTTCCTTCAGCTCCTTTCATCAAACATCTGTCTTGGTGAGATCTGCACACACATCATGTCACTCATCATCCAGCTTACAGATTACACCACCTGTACGATCAGCTTCTCTAGCTATTCCACCAAAACCTTAAGTCTGGTGTTGACATCACTTCCTTTCTTACTATTTTTTTATTGTTGGTGCGTACTTTTTCAACAACTTCCTTAATTGTTCTCTTTTCTCAAGGATTTTTCTTTTCCTTGTACCTCCCTGAAGCAAAATAACAATAATAGCTATGAGAATGATAAATTCCTAACAGTTGTGGTTGCTGGCTATGTAGCAGTGCAACTTGAAGCATTGTAGATACGGTTTTACACAAGCAAGATGGCCGACATCGAACATACACTCTACTCAACAGACTTGTTACTATAGAAATAAGAGGGCAGATACAAAGCATAATATTATGGAACAATAATGTAAAATAAAACTATTTAAAAATATCAACTATGAATGTGTTTTTGTTACCAGAATACAACAGAAACAATTATGATGGCTGCAATTCAGAAACAGTTCATGGGTTGTAAACACACAACATTTACGTTTAGCCTACTTGCTACTTCGGATAAGTTCAGATTTTGCGGACAGAAGGTGTGTATATATTGATACATAATATACAGCATTAAGATTTAACATGTTTACTACATTTTTTGATGGTGACATTTGACCAAGGCAGGGTCGTTGTCCTCCATGTATTTAGCAGGATTTGACATTTTACACAATTCATACTCATACCAAAATTGTTTTACACTTGCCGAATAATAGGATTTAGCAGTGTTGCAAGAGACATATCTACTAATTTTACACAATTTTTTACCCGCAGACGTACTTGACTCTCAAATCCTCGTAATCTGACGGTTCACACCTGCACATGGGTAACATTGCCCGAGAGAGAGCTTTGAGAGAAATAATACATATACATGGAAAGACAACTACAGAATATTTTTTCATGTTTTGATTTATGGGCTGGTAATAGATCATAATTTGGTGGTAATATTGTCACATTCATGACATAATTATAATATCAGATATACAATATGTTAGTTCGTTTCTAATGAATGCAAAAATAACTTTTAACCTTTTGGATTTGATTTATTAAACCATATTATTATTACGCTTTTGGCAAACGCATAGAAAAACATTTCTGGCACTATAACTATTGATATAGGTCTATGATAATGCACCTTTGCGATGTTACACCACACGATGCTCGATTGCATAATAATAATATAAATCATGAAAATGCTACACTTGTCAATATTTAAAGAACCATAGATAAGGTTATATTTCTATTTCTATTACCTGTTTAACTATTTAGAACGTACTCCACGTCTTTATCAGGGTGCAAAGCCCTCCAAAAATACCGGTAGTTGCATGTGAGAAAGTTCTACCTTGCTTGTAATGGCCGCACTTCCACATTTACGTTTTACTAGTACATGTGGATGATGTAGCCTACATTTACATGATTCTGGTGGAGCATTATACAGGACTTCCTGAGCTTTTAGCCTGCGTACCTCTTGCTGTCATTGGCAGCTTAGAATCGCAGGGTCGGGATAGCACGCCTCTTGCAATAGATCCAAAGCATTAGAAGGGTGTACTCCTAGAGCCACACAAATGAGATCTAAAACAGGAAGAAATTAGGCTACACTGTCTCCACATTGAGTACACCCAAGTTTTGTGTACATGTATGTAGGCTACATCTACTTACATGCTCATGTATACATACATGTGTGAACATGTACACACATGTATACATACATGTGTGTACATGTACACACATGTATACATACATGCATGTACATACACGCATGTAAGTGCATGTAAATACGTATACATACATACATGCAGCATAATGTACATGTGTGATTGTGAAAATGCACATGTTATTGGATACAAGCTAGCATACTACAGACTAAAATTATATTTATTGCCTGCTATAATTACAAATTTAAATAACAATAAATAATAACTTATGAATAAAATAAATAATGCATTTAAGCTTGATGGGCCAAAGTGTGTTTA
Source organism: Bugulina stolonifera (assembly GCA_935421135.1). NCBI lineage: Eukaryota > Metazoa > Bryozoa > Gymnolaemata > Cheilostomatida > Bugulidae > Bugulina > Bugulina stolonifera. Next base: position 6,220,869 of record OW285188.1, on the reverse strand, counting down.
TTACTGCTATATTTCACCATCCCTGACATGTCTGCATATCAAATCTGTTTTAGAGCAATGAAAGCTCGTGGGAAAATAAAATAACATTTAACTAAATATTCCGGAGATTATATTAATGATAACATATGAGATCAGAGAGAGGACGACTCACTGCTCACATACCTTATTATCATTAATATTATCATAATTTACCAATTGTACCCATTGCTAAACAAAACAACAGCTACTCAGTCAAGATTAAAGAGAATTAACTGGTTTGCTAATTATAATTGTTTAGCAAAAAAATTGAATTTTAAATTAATTAGGTAGCTTGGACAATGACTGTGTCAACGACTGGGTTGACCTACCACAGCGTTAGAGCTGGTTTAACTCTGCTAGTGTGTTGGCCATTTTAAAAGGATAATTTTGTTGATCTTAGCTTCTATTTCGGTAGACTCAAATGGGGGGGTTAGGTGCCGGTCCCCCTTATCGGTCTATTTACTGTTACTCTGCACACCAATTCCTGGAAAGGGAGAGCTATGTTTACCCATGGATATGCAACGAATCCAACACATCTGATTGGTTAGTAGAGGTTGTTTGGTTAAACATCTTTAATACTTTGAAGTGTGTATTTCCTGGGCATAATAAAGCATGAAGAATTTATTTTAATGAGCAGGATTTGGTTCTATTTATAGAACACGGATTGTAACGGAAGAGTAGGCCTACAACTGTGTACTCACTCCCATGCTCGACATAACTTACCTATATCAGGTACATGTACATGTACTTTGCATTACGTTGCTACTGCACAAGTTCGATATAGCTGTTATTTCGAACAGCATCATACAAGTTATAGTACAGTATCGCATATCGTATTCAATTTTATTCCAACGCTGTCCTTTAGTCTAGGATAAAGAAAGCTAAAAGTTACCGTATATTCACTGTGGAAGTTGGAACCGATGAAATGATCTTTCATAACCTATCTTTCCTTTCATTAATTGAGCAGAATCAATCCCATAAACTCATATTGGGGAACATACAGTTATTGGATAACTGCTGCCATAACCCGCCTCTTCTTTTCATCAGATGTATTTGGCATTATGGCCTCCGAATATCTAACATATGCACACCATAGACATGGTACACCATAGACATGGCGCACCATAGACATGGTACACCATAGATAATTGTATGGTGTGCATAACTCCATACCTGCACCAATCAACCATATAACTACCTCACGAAGTGTCACCTCTACTCTAGGGAGAAGGCAGCTTTCTGTCATATCCATTAACCATTTTGATTGCTTTCTGCTGCACTATCATGGTTATTATAATGCACTTGTACTTGTAGGCTTGTACTCGTTCACGCCCACAGCATGGTTGCAATATGTCTATCCAAAGCTAGCACCTGCAGACAAACCTATGGAGTGTATACAGAATGCAGGAGAGATCGTCTATGTGGTAATGTATCACTATGTAATCTATTTACTTACCTTCTCTCTATTATTCATTTAGTTAATATTTTCGAAGCATAATACAATCTGGCCTTGAAATATGCAGTTCGGAAGGAAAGCCATTTTAATCCCTCTCTAAGTCTCATATGTCGGTTTTTCTTAGTAAATGGAATTGCTCTCTTTATTGCTTGTCACCTTCTTCTAAGTGAGTTATGTAAACCAATCACAGAAATGCATGCTAGTCCAGCTTCCAGCTCAAATGGGACCCGCCTTCATATAGCCTTATTCAACAGCATGTATAAGACTTGCTCATCTGTAGAGGTCAGGCTACGGATAGCTTATCTAGCAATAGACCGCATAAGAACAGTAGAAATTCACTTAAATGAGGATGTACTTTATTCTGTATCCTGTATTTTAAGCACATCGATACTGGAAACACTTTTTAGCAAATCCAGCAATTTCAGCAAACAACAGTTTTGAATTATTTCTATGCAGATGATAGCCTCTAGTCTAGCCTCTGAGTGAAGAGTTGTCGATGTAAAAGGGTCCTACCTGCACGACCCCTTCCCCAACCACATAGCATAAAAGGGAAATTTGCACTTTAGACACATGCACAAAACGTTAAAACATGAAAGAGACACTGAGGCCGTAATACCATTACAGGTCTGTGTTGACTGTGGACTAGCTTGCTACTTCCTTGTTCATGTAATCCAAGATAAATCTTTCTGAACTATTTACAATTATGCAAAGTAATCCAACCTGCCAGGTTGTGATGTTAATTTCAACATCTGTTTTGCTACCAGAACAAACGAATTCAAAAGCTTAACTTAAAGAGCCAGTAAAGAGTTTTGCTGATTAAAGGTGTAACCATGATCTCAAGGTTGGTAATTGATATCCACCTGCACTAACCCCAAAGCCTTAATTGTCTGTGTCACCAAATACAGCTTGTGGAGATCTCTATGGCACATACTTGCATTATAAATTTATATTTGACTTAGATCTCCTAATGATTTGGCATAATCAGTAATTTAAATTAATTTTCCGCAACTCAAATTATTTATAAACTGATAATTTATTCAGACATTTTGCACAAAAACAAGGAATAGTACGTCTGGTGATCAACTGCTTTAAATTAAAACTGTTTGCTCAAAGGTTGATATTTGAAATCTGCCATACAATTGCATTTGCAGGCTCATTTAGGTCTGTTCACTACATTATATACAATCTAAATTACAAAAATATTACATGTACATGTATATGTACAGGTATAATATTATACATGTACATGTATATTATATGCGTAAATGATCAAATTTCATCCAGCAACTTTATGCAATAGTTGGCTCTTTTCCTGTCAATTAGATTTTATCTAACAGACATAGGCAAGATCTAGATGCATGTGTTAGTATGTACAAACAGCATCTTTAGTAAAAGAGAGAATAAGTCCTACCGGTAGTAATATTGGCACGGTAAATACTATCTGTTTTTTAGATAATCTCTCAACTTCGTCTGCACATGAGAATATTACAAGTAATGATCAAGCATAATTTTAATACACCAATAAAATAGCATGATCTAAGGAAGCGTGATTCATTTCAGCACTAGCACGTAGATCTGTGCCAAGAAGATTGCATCTAGACAGAATTAAAGTAAATGAAGCTTGTAGCCATAACAATACTGTTATATAACTTATAATGTTAACACACACCAATATTATCTCTACGGAAATCAGATGCGGCTAGCTGTGACACCTGCCTTCGTCCAATCAGATTCAACTTTACACTTACCAGCCTTATAGGTAACATGATCCACAAACAAACACCCAAAACTAATGTGACTTGGAGTGAGAAGATAAATAGTATACACACAAAAAATGATGTTGGTTGGCGCACATGGATGTGGTGTTTACATGTATCTCTTTGCAATAACATCTTCAGGTTCATTCAGGTTAATCTTCTATAATATCATTGTCAAAATGATATGATAGAAGCTTTAATTCTAAGAGGACTTTTCGGGTGAATAATTCGCAACATCGAAGTCATACAGCCATGTAGGTAGATCTTATAAAACCGCTCTAATGCTGTTGTAAGGTATCATCCTGTCCGATATATACCGTTACTTTCTATGACTCTAAATAAATCACTCAGTGGTCCACAAACCTCCATTATAAACATCTATTATTAACTTTCCCACAATCTCTAGATGGGTTTATTGTACATAAATCATGGTCTAGTAAGATGTATTCCTTGGTGGGCCTGTGTGGCCCCACCAGCTCACATGCTCACCTGCCAAGGGAATGAGGGTCTTACTCACTTGTTTATCTCTCTATTCTGGACTCAAGTAGTGTTGCTGTACACCCTGAGGTCAACACGCTGTCCAATGTCCATCTCATAGCCTTAGCACTACAACAAAGTGAGAGCCATCTAGTATACATGTGTAGGTACGCATTTATAAGAGCTAAGATAATTTTGGAACAAATTCTAAATTCCGGACAGTTTTGTAGCACAGAGGGGCAGCTGCACACAGTATTATATTGTTTATCAAAATTTTTACACAGCTAAGTACATGCAAGTACTTACTGTATCTCACTGGACTCTTGCATGTAGAGGAAGCAAATGAATAGCTACTCCAGGGTAAGCAGGCATTGTGATGTAAACACTAGCCACATCTCTTCAACGCTGTTACAACACAATTATTAATTCTCATTTTTTGCTCACTTCTTTCTATCATCTAAATTATTACAATATGACAGCGTCATAGAGTTAGGAAGATATACAGTAATTCTATTATTATTATTAATGATGACATGGCGTAGCAAGCTATCCCCCTATAAAGTACCTACCAAACAACTTTCCACTCAGCCCTAACCTGCAGAGGTGGTTTCAAGTATACAAACTAAACCAGGGCCAAACCAATCCATAATATGAATTTATAATATTATTGTTTGCCAAATTATAAATTCCATAAAAGATATTTTGTTGAATCATTGTTTAGCAGGAATATCTGATTTTATTAGCCCATTTGTACAGTCATAACAAATACATGTATAATATTATAAACCCCCAAACACCTTACCTGCTATTCTATTTGATGGTCTCACTGAATGACTGAAGAAATGTTAACTTATTACCACATCATTTTATGGCGGGTCATGATTATGTGGAATAAGGCACGTGAAGTCTCCACTGCTCTACTCTCCATCTGTCAGCATGGGTAGATATAGAGGAGATACAGTACCTAGCCCAACTTCCAACATAACAGTTTTCCTGTAGTGAATGTTATAGAGTGCAATATTGCTAATAAGATGAATGAAAAACAACCAAAGTTCACTAATTCCACATTCTATGAATAGAAAATCTGTATCGCACATGTGTTTAGGTCTTGCGTATAATATGTATGCATGTATATACAATGTAGGCCTACATGTATATAAATATGCTGCATCTACTCGCTAAGTTCTGTAGTAAGTTATAGCGATACACCAAAATGAGCAGCAGATAGAAAGAAATATAAAATGCAGTATGTACTGTACTACATCACGTGCAGCCAGAGAATATATTGTATATGTAACAACATCTACAGTACTGTTGCTACGTAAATTGTTTCCTTATAGGGCCATTCTGTCTCGTGCAGAACGTAGCAACACATTGTACCACGTTATACTAACTGTCTAGGTAAATACATCATACCATGTTATACTAACTGTGTAGGTAAATACAATAAGTTCGTTGACTGGTATTGTACAGGTGTATACAATCCACAATGTATAATAAAGACTAGTTCAGGGTGAGTGTCCTAGTATAATATAAAATTTAGAAATATACAAAATATTGTATTGTTATATTTTATTATCTTTATATATCTGTCCAAGTATTGTGTATATTGTGTAAAATATTATGTAAGAATTTAATCAGTTGAATCAGGAAATGTGAACAGCAGCTCTTCAGACAGATAATAGAGTTTGTTGAACCTTATTATATCTACAGATAGCTGCTGCAGCATTTGGAGTTGTCTAATAACATCAGGTCATACAGAAGATGAGACAACTCCCATTTAGCAGAACGTTTGACTCTTGTTACATGTTACACAACGTGCACTATTTACATGTTACATGTAAATAAGTCGCTGGTGTTGCATGCCTAACCAACTATATTTAAGAGACATTTAGTAGATATGATGGCTTGATAGAAAGTAGTGTTACATCATTCCATGAACTTCCATATAATTTAGTTTTGCAATAAGCTACGTAAAAAATCTTATTCCCATCCTAACCTCTCTCCCCATTTGCTAGTAGTAGCCGATATTACGTGGATATGATGCGACACTACATATCTAGAATCTAGATCGCATTCGTGTGCATCATTCTTCGGTTGAAGCATTATTGCGTAAGGAGATAATTTTTCCAACTCATTTGATAGTTCAAAGGCTAGCCTGTTTAGTTGTACATGTACATTGAGTAGCATCACATCTAGCACTCGATGTTCCCACAAGATATACATGTATATTCCATTCCTCTCTGGCAAGCTTCCAAGTCTTAGATGATAAAAGGTGATAGAGCTAAGCACCAGGGTGGTTTAGTATAATACAATTATTAATAGCAAGTCTTTATTATTGGCTTGGCTGCCTTCTTCTCTTTCACAGCAGATCAATCGATAAATCTGGATTTTTGAGGAGTGGATACAAATTCACATTGGCCCCCTCACTGTATAGAACAGTGTCTCTTACTTGTAGAGTATTCTTATAATGAAGGGTAAACAGCATATATTATCTTCAGCCAATTTAACAATCGTGCTATTTCATTGGACAGTGCTCTTCGAACAATCCTCTGTGGATAAAAACTCTTTTCTCTGTTCATCACAACTTAGCCAATATACTCTTTCCGGGATTAGCCACTCCTTTGACCTCTTCACCGCTGCTGTGGCCTAGAGCCAGTTAGAGCAATCCTCAACAATACGACATATCATGTTCCAGTTGATTCGGATTGCAAAAAACTACGATTGACCTTAAATGATGTATAACTTAATCTGTCAAATTTTATGAATGACTATTTTCGTGTTCATTGATAAGTAGCTAGGCTTACTTTTTGATCCAATGATTCATTTCATAGTAAATTTTCAGAGAGATCTTTCAATACACATTTCATATGTATTGCATGATGGTAAATTGCTTCTGAATTTTTCTGATCCTCCAGTAGCAATGTGTACCAGTCACCCCTTGGCCCTCTCTACCCAGTGCAAGCGTATTAACTTTTATATTTCAAATATTCAGTAACTAATTAATGTTTAGTTTTGAACAATCTATAATAGGTAATTCAACTAGAAAACATTTTGCCACAAAACTAAAATTATGGGTGCTTAAAATATAAATTATTGTGTAGTCTTATGCCAAACAATTTTATCTTAATTACTAATCAAAGTGATTCAATTTAGATTTACTCAGTGAATCAATGGAGTCTATTAATCGATGATTTACACAAACCTTTCCTTTGCTCTAACAATGTCTCAGCATCCTGTAATGGGATGTGCTGATATATTACTTCTACTTTTGTCCCAACTATTATTTAAACTCATCCACAGTAAGAGCATACATAAATGTGCAGAACAATTAAAAGTCAAATAATTGCAAATTTACAAAAACTAATTTGCTGTGAAATGAAACACTAATTAATAGCGACTCCTTTCTGTCTGTCAATCCCGATCATGTGTGTTAGTATTTCCAGAGCATTTGGTTCAGTGTTATTTCTCTTCCAAATTTTACAGACAGCAGAACTCTATCTAATGCATAATGTCTTACTAATAGATGAATATGAACTAAAACACACCCAGATAATTATTTTGTTTTTTGAAAATATCTAGGATCCAAAGAGATTACATAATAAGTATTACTTTGCTTCTTTTAGCCCGAGTCCTACTACCACTCTATAGTAAATATTGGGGAGACGGTGGCTATATCCATACAATCTAAAAAAGTGACGACTGAAGCCGAGGCAGAGTTTTACAGAGGTAAGAAAAGTTTGTTATTGCTTGTGCACATTCTTGTGATTCAGCATAAATAATATAATTTTAATCCGCCTTCTGCGTGTCATTTTACACACCTACTCCCAAAGGAAAAAATTTATATTTATAACAAATAGTGATTTTAGTGCACCTATAAAACAAAACACATTCTCAACTGCTTGCTGTCAACCACCGCTGTCAACAAATCATTGTCAACCACTCACTTTCATCGATTCAAACATAATTATTCGGAGAGAAAACCTATAATTAGTTACAAGTACCCAGAATTCATTTCATGAGCGTCAACAGGCTATCAAAACCTACATGTACACCCATTTCAAACTTTATGTTTATGTTTATACCTATTAATTGTTATAAAAATCCAACATAGCATCTGGCAATCTTCCAATACTATTTAATAATACATGTAGTACTAGTGTCAAATTATGCATAGTTAAACGCTATAATAATAACAAGATATACAGTATTTATGGATTACAATATATTTTATTCATATTAGTATCACAAGTAGTGTAGTGCATATTTGAAGTTACGGATTGCATTCACTCTCTGTTTGAATACAAAAATTGTGTCAAGTCTAAGCGTAGGCTGTTGGAAAATTCTCAGAGATGTACATATTTGGTGGCCACTCCCTCTGCTCACATCACAACAAAGTCAATTGTGTATTGAAAGGTGTTGAGTTGGAATAGTTCCACTACAAACAGGAAGTGCTAGCTGGCAGGAAATTATTGACGTATTTCACTCACCTACCCTTGCACACTGGAGATGGTGTGGTATACTTTAGTACAATGTAGGAAATTACAAGTGCAATAAATAATATTACTGATTATATAGTGCCCACTCACCCCTCTATCTCCCAGTAGTTTTCCACAGGAGGCATTGGGTCTGGTGTCCTCAATAATACAACATGACTGTGTCTACAACATATGCTGTAACCGTGTAAAATAAAGTACATTTACGAGTATGTGTGTATGCTGTATACATGTTTATTACATGCTTGATGGATACTATATACTACAACTAATAGCACATAGAATATGCACTACCTACACGTAACACGTAACGTAACACGTATAACTCATCGTATATTGCACATCTACACAAGTCATACAAACATTTTCTAAATTAAATGTAGTGATACACTGTATTACGAAAACCTGCTTCTACTATAAATAGTACTTTTGAACTTATCGGTGTACTGTACTGCATAGACATCAACATGTGTGTTGTTTGTTGCAGTGTGTGATATTTATATAAAAATTATACATTTTGTACATTATGTGTGTAGGATTTACACTATATCATCTGAACAATGCATCGTCAGTCACGCATCCAACACAGCTGGGGGTACTTGTAGAATAAAACATTATATTGTATATGACTATGTGTACAGGTCAGGTATGCAATAGGTGAACACTGTTTATGTATTAATACGCTTCAGGATATTGTTGTTATATCAATACGCCACAGGACACTATATTTATAGCTACATGTATAATTATTATTAATACAGATGCTGTTTATGTATTAATACGCTCCAGGATATTGTACATGTATATGTATCACTACGCTCCAGGATACTGCATGTGTATTAATACACTCCAGGGCTGTTTTATTTTTTATCCTCTTAACCCACAGATTGCAATACCCAGTGTGAATCATAACTTAAGAGAAATAAGGAAGCCTCGGCGAATAAAAACAATGTTATGACAGGCCGAGGCATATTTTTTGTTTCTGATTCACCTTTAGTCATTCGCAGGTAAAAGTGTTAATTATACGTGTTTATCGAAAGTGTCTCTCCAAATATACAGCACACCTGTAGAGCACTGCCAATTATTTGCAGGAGATGATACAATTATACATGTGGGCTGTTTGTATAAATATAGATAACCTATATTAAGTTTAGTAAATTCTCAATCTCAATGCCAAATTGTTGAATAAAACATTTTTACAAGTGCAGCGTATAAAAATAAGTAATTGTAACTTACATAGACCGTGAGATATCTATATCACTAGATATAAAAATACACGATGCACTCTTGTATTTTGATACTGTACATTGTTTAGAAGCCCCAAAGCTGATTTGTGTGAAAGAAACCCCTTAACTTAATAAACTAACTGGTATACACACTGTATGCACAATTTACGCTGTCCAACATCACAACGTCACAAATACATTGCAACATCGACCCTGCATATTGACCCTTTTTAATGTAATATTGCATTATCATATTCTTCACCCTATTACCCCCACCATTGTAGCATATGACTGTATAATGTAACACTATTATTGTACATTTAGCTATGGATGCCCACTACAGCGCCACCACTACTGACGATGAAGACTTAATAGATTCGGAATATAGAAAGGCAGATAAAATATACACTGACCTTCATTTCCTCTTCCCACGTAAGTTACATGCTCATAATATATCAAATGCAATTTTTCGTATTTAGTCAGGTTGTGTAAATAGCAAGGCCTACTCATCAGTTAAAATATTTTTAAACACCTTCGGAGACGATGACTAAATCTTTAGGTTTTTAAACTAATTAATAATTCCCCGCCACTCCTGTATTCTAATATCAACTATTTCATTTCTCAGAGATCTCAGGCTAGAGGCGGCCTGCACCCTCAAACACAGAGCCAATGTTTACCTATCACCTTTCTAACAATGAGTCATAATGTGAGAGCACTTGACCAACCTGAGTCACAACGCCGCGATTACGTTACGCCATCTTCATTATTCATCTCCTTCATTCTTATCCATATTTGTGACAAAGATAAAAAATATACTTCCCACCTTGGATGAAGTGGGCAGTTTGACATTTGAAATTCCTTGGTGGCACTTTTTGGAGTATGATCTGGTTTCATGCCCACACATGGAGTTTAATATTATATTAGGAGTGTTGGACTTGACAAGCCAACAAATGGAATGTGTTTGTGAAGCATTTGATTTAGCAAACTTCATACAAAAGCCTTTCAACAGCAATGATTGATTGTATGACCAACACAGCATAGTAGGGACAACTCCAACACACTTTCAGCTTTCTAACTTTTGGTTTTCATTCTTTTACACAATCCATATTGATAGTGAGTTGGAGGATTCACCTATTGCTCTGTGTGGTACACATGTAAGTTCTCCATGTAGATAGTATTTTTCTCTTTAACTGGTACAAAGGATGTTACAGTTCTTTCTAATTTAGAGCAGATTGGAATCAGGCTGATAGCCTCATTAGGAAGGCGTCATTTGGAATCAAAACCGAAGCCATCAAATAAACAAGTAGCATCAATTGTTACTCCGATCATTGACATTTATTGTGATGTACACAGTAGATAATGTGTTATTAACAAGTAAACTGGTTCAATTACCTAAACTACAAATAATAGATGCTGATTGTTAATCATATAATATAATGTGTACAAGTCGTTAGCTAGTCATTAGCAGCAGTAAATTAACAAACTGCCATTACTGAACTAAATAGCCTTTGTATTATGCTCCTCACCACATTACCCTTAGCCTCAGCTCCCACTCTTTTTAGTTTATCTTCTACCTCATACAGTCTTAGCCTCAGCTCTGACAGTGTCTCTATACTGTTCTTTAACACATACATATCTAGTCCATCGAACCGTCATTATGCTGCATATCATTAGCTCAGGTTCCATCAACCAGATGTGTGCGATTGTTGGGCCCCATCCCCAGGCTATACATCCTTTCACAGAACTAGTATTTTAAGAAACCATCCAGTGACTTCCATGCAATAGTTCTAGCATCCCCTTTCCTGTTGCATTTGACACAACCTGACTAAAGAATGTGTACAATGTAGATGCAGCAGCTATGGTGTGTACAATTCAGATATAGAAATTTTAAGTAAAATGGATGGAGATTGGACATGTAAATGAAAGGAGTTTTCCACTTGTTGTTTTCGTTTTTGTTGTCTATGCGTTGTCCGTGAAAAATATAGAATGTAAAGCAAACGTGATGCTAGCAATGTGGTAGAGTTGTCCACCCACTGTTAGTTAGACAAAAGAGTGGAAGACAACTCCCAAATGGTTGATACTTGACAAACCTAACTACAGCTGTACATAACTTGTACCAGGTACATGTATCTCTCTCAACCAAACAAATGGAAATAGAGACGAACATGGAAAGTTCGTGAACTATAATGTAAATCATAGAGGTCATATGATTACATTGTATCTGCTCGGTCAATAGATAACTACAGTAGATAATCATTACTTCTGTTGCCTTAGTGGCTATTTATGCAAACTATATATAAAATATTATATATTATAATGCTAGTCATAAATAGTTTGTTCATGCCTGGGTTCCAAACCCATCATGATAAATATGAGATGGCTGTGATGAACAAATAAACACTCATTCATTCACACAGCTATTCTTCCACATATCCAACTGACGTCTTTTACAACTTAGAACCCAGGCAAAAATAGACTTTTTTGGTAAAAGCAATTGGCCTAGGACTGGTATCATCTTGGCACACAGTTTGTGGTTTGGCTGCAGCCCTTTTGCTAACCAATTTATTGCAGTTTCTGTTCTACTACAGGTAACACAGACATACTGGCACATCTAAGTGAGATAGCCTGTGAGAGAGGAGATGCTGTGAGGTGTGAGAGGATCCTAGACTATATTCTTAGCATAGATTCATGGGCTATAAATAGTCTCAAACTTCGCAGCAGAATATTCTACGACAATAGTAGGTGATCTAAGGCTATTACACCGATAATCTAATTTGCTCTACCTAGTTATTTCATTTATAACAAAGATCTTGGGCAATCAGAATAGTGCACGATTTTGAACTTACATCTCTTCTCCAGTCCCTAACTACAACTGATGATAAACAAACAGTTGTCCTCTTTCACTTCATCTTCTCAACATCAAACTAAGGGAGGACGACTTGTTATGAGAACCATGATGGCATTTCATAATGATGTGTGACTCTCCTACCAGAATCAGATATAGAGTTGCAAATTTACCATACATTGTACTTCTAATTGATTTACATGATCACAAATTGCAATATTCATAATAAACGTAACGTAACGGATTACGTTTTTTATTTATGTAAATCTTGTATGATTTGTCTGTATTTATTGATTATCAAAGTTGAATTTAGCAGAAACTCCTCTTCAATTTCTAATACTCATAGAAAGGCCACATACACTGTACATGTATTTTCACAGATTTATTTAATCAACTGTCCAGCTGGGAGTTGTCCTCTCATAGGATGTATATTCATGAGAAGACAACTTTCAGGTGTTTCTATTCCATTGGTGAAACGCGTGTACATTAACAATGTAGTTATACATATAGGCCTTACATGGTCTACATGATTGTACAATGTCATAATACACAAATAGTAAAACTGTTTAACATTTAAAAATACAATTTTGTACATGTGCATGCAGTTGTAGACTCAAAATATTGTTGTAAATGATAAATAATAGACCAAAACGCATTTTTAGAATTTATTCCTAATATTTCTGTGCTTATCCAAGCATTATCATCAGAGGAAATAATCATGATGATGCTTGGATACACATAAAAATATTAGGAATAAATTCTAAAAATGCGTTTTGGTCTATGATTTATCATAAAATCACTAGCACTCACCGACATCTTCCAATTGTTGTAAATGTTATGATTTTAATCAGTGCCGCCAAATTACCCCTGTGAGGATACAACTTCTGAGCATCTGTAATAAAAATATTTACATAATAAAATAGAATGCAAACAATCTAAAATGAAAATTCTATAATTAATATAAAAAGCCTGCGTGTTGTGTTGGAACATGCAGCTACCCTATTACATACATGTAAATCATGTACAATAATGTAGACACACTGAGACAACGTGTGGCGTACATTATTGTATTACTCTTTGCTGCTATATAAACGGATAAATTTCACTACACATCCATATAACATAATTATTATTGTTTTAAACTATACTGCACTTATATCTAATTCATCTAGAGAACTTCTCTCGATCAGAGAAAGATGTTATGGCTGCCTTAGCCATCCACCCGCAGAGTAAAGACCTACTGAGAGAAAAGGCTAACTTCTTGTGGAATGTTAGAAAATCAGAGTCTAAAAGAGCGTATCAAAAGGTAAAACGCAAGTTCAGATGGGACAATACTCGTTATCCAATATATAAAATCATACATAAAAAGACGAAACGGTCTGCGGTTTACGGTCTGTCGTCCTCCAATCAGATTTGGGGTTGAAAATCGGGACGATTTATTTATGTTGCAATGCTGCCAATCAGGATCTCGGCTTCGGTTGGTGCTAGGACCTCAGGATGCTGGGGCGGGTCCCTAGCCTTAGGACCTCGGGCTCATCCCAGGACGGGGTGGGTACTCGACTCACTCCACTCGACAAATATGGGTTGGAACTAGGGCTATGGTAACAGCAGAGATACTCTTGGACCCATGATTTGCAGTATATATGTTGCAATGCTGCCGGTCTGGATCTTGGCTCTGGGTGGTGCTAGGACCTTGGGACCAGGTCCCCCAACATCGCTGCCGAGGCGGGTTCATAGCCTTAGGCTCTTGGACCCTACCTAGGATAGGGTGGGTACTTGACCCACCCCATCCGCTATATTGGTGTTGGAGCTTAGACTATGTATTTGGAGTTGTCTCTCTAATACAAAGAAACACAACTCCGCGTGAGGTCACTGTAGCATGTCTGTACCAAGAGAGGTCATACACATGCATGACTGCAGTACATGAACACAAGCCATCATTTCATGCAAGTGAAGCGAGCAAATTTTGCAGTGAAACTTGCAGACCAAGCACGAAGTGCTTGTAATTGAAATTCGGAGAAAATATTTTTATGACCACCTTCGCCCAAACTGGTATCCGGTATACTTACACAGTTTTAAATACAAGAGATGCCTCTGTTTAGCCTATCCATATTCTATCTGCTGCACTCAGATAAAGTAGATTTGCAACACAATGTAAGAGTAGCTTGTAGAGAAACTGCCAAACCAATAAGGTACCTGAAACACACACAGTACATCATGCAGTACTTTTTCTTTTCAAGGACATAGTATGTCACAGTCAACAACTAGTCTGGCTAATCAGGTGCAAGTTCTGAGCAATACTGCCGGCAAATGTAGGCGCTATGACATCAGCGTTATTGCATATTTTTCCAAATACCAAACAACAAATATCTAAGTAAGTGCATGTTAGGGAGAATGTTGAATGTAGTTCATTATGCTATATTTTGGAATTTCATACAAAGATAGGAAAAAATGCCAACAACTAAAGTTGCACCACTCTGAAGAGATAAACAGCATTTAGGAGTTGCCTTCTCTCTCTCATTATATCATTTGTCTAAGCTGTTTATAAGAATGGTCATATGCTCGTGACAACGTAGAAAAGGGCAGGGACACCCTCCTAATTATTAATTTTGTTGTAGATTGTAGTTATATTTCAGTATCCACGGATATGATCGATCTGCAGTCTGCATTGCTATGCTGGCACAAACAGTTACATGTACTGTTTGCAAATTTCACATGTAGTGCGCCATTATTTTAGTAAAAGCTCTAAAAGTCTAAAACATTGCTGCTATTACAATTACACATTGCACTTCCGTGATAGATTCATGCATTCTTCACCTTTAGTCCCAATTTCTAACTTGCACTACAAACTATACATTGAAGTGCATGTAAATAGCTCACGCGATGCAAAGCATGAAAAAGGGGGAAATATTTTCTACCGATATCAGTATTAACAGTTTGACATTGTTTGACATTAAGCAGGCGCATAGGACGTGCGCTACATTACGTAACTCAACTGATATTAGTTATTTTGGACTTGGTAGTTGTACAATGTATGCTAGTATTTGGGATACAATGAACAATCAGAACTGTTACCGTCGCAATAAATTTATCAAATTGAGAGAACATTGTAGATACTTCAATCCTCAAAGGTTGAATTCTTTACAAAACACCCAGTTTCCAGTTACCATCAAGCCCCCATTCCTTTCACCAAACCACTTCCTATAGCCAGTCAAACTTCTCCTCCTAGGGAGCCTCGACATTGTGATACATGCAGAGCAACCGAAAACGGGAATTGTCCTATCATCATAGACATGAACAACCTACATCATGTAGTCTGACTTTAGTGTATTACCGTGTAAAGCAAGTAGGCTATAAGGTCATAGGTCGTAGGTCTATAGAGAATGAGTAAAACATAGATTTTGCTGCCGCAGCACAAAAAGTGTCGTAGGATTTCGACTTTTGGCCATAAAATCAAAATGATGTTTATATGCTGGGGTATAGGCCTTGCCATCCTTTACACTGCGTATTCTCCGTGTAATCAATCAATGTAATAACAGTACTGATGCACATCATGTGGCCTAAAAACTATTTCCATGAGTTGACAATAAAGTAATCAACGGTCAAGTGGTCTAAATATAGCTTGGCCTTGACCTTTGCTTCTTATCAAGTAACTCTCGATGTTGCATGAATTAGTTTAGGAATGTAGATGTTGATAATATTATATTATTATAATCATTGGTAAACGCATAGTAGCGCATGTCTACATGTCTAACACATGTCTACTAGTCTGCTCATTTCAGTTATACAGTACATTGTACATGTATATTCATTGAGCTTGCGTAGCGACAGAATTATCTTCTCCTGGAAATTATTCATAATCTTTATAGTAAATGATACAGAATTGATATTACAATGAGCTGCTATAAAATACGATCATACATGTAAAACCATGCCACGTATTGGTTATGCCAAGTTACCCGATTTGGAGGAAACTATTTTAGTGTGGAAAACAATTAGCATAATGCACTGATTTTAGTGGAATAATCACTTGAAACTGTACAAGTTTGTTTATAATTTTTCATGTACATGTATATGTATAATTATGTACATGCACATATACACGTAGTCCAGTGTCAACATACATATATACCAGTGTGAAACATCACCAGGCTATAATTAGGTATTTCCTATGTATAGTATGTACATTGTGTTAATATGAGTGAACATGATAGGCCTACAAACCCTACATGTAATACAACTGTATGATGTACTGTACATGTATATGTGGTAAGCCTGGGCTACTATTTCCTTATTACACCCTAATTTAGGCAATAAAATAATATTATAATACCTTTTAGGCTTGGTTTAGGCATGTGTGAGGGTTTGGTCGTGCCAGCAGGGAGTGACTACATAACTAAGCCTCAGTGCTCATTGACCTCTATTATGAGCCTATGGCACATACCGTCATACCCCCAACAAATTTAGTGGAAGAAAAGATGGTTTACGCAATAGTAATAAACTGTCCCTCCAATTATGTCCAACTTCACAGCCCCAACGCTTTGCAATACACTTTCTCGTCAGTCTTCTGCTAAGTTTTAGATAACTGCGTTACAGTAGCGCATAGTCATCTGAACATTATGATTATATGTGACGGTTTATTTAGAGCTACAGTAAAGAAAGTGTCACCGATTGGTCTCAGGTGACTCAAGAGAAATAGCGCATTACAGTGTAAGGTAGCATAACTCCTTGTCTAATAAACTCTACTTTTGGTGGTTTTTGGTTGATGTGATCCATCTTTCCATCCACTACCTTTGCTTGCCAGCACTATTATTTGCATGATGTCGAAAATCCGACTGCAATATTCTTAGCATGTTCTAAGCATGCATGGAATTTAAAAGTCAAATCTACTTCCTGAATAATTATGGTTATACCATGTTATTATTAAAGCTGCTGATAAATGATTGATGAAATGTGTTGAGGGAAGGGGGAGGTTTACCTCCCCTCTCCTAACAGAATATATAAAATAGTAGACTAGGTTCCGCTAAATATTAGCAACATTTCTAGGAAACTCTGAATGGTTGCGGTTGTGATTATATGGTTGGTCTTCGCTATCAACTTTGATGGCACAGGTTCCTTGCATTTAATATTCAAGCCCCAGCTAGTTTAAAAAGTAGTTTATGTTTACTATGCTGATATAATGCTACAGGTGTTGTCAGTAATTGACCCAAACACTGAAGAGGCTGAGGAGATAAGACAACTCCTTGCAACCACAGACTTTGGGCCAGAAATAGAGCAGCGAATTATTATTGACTCAGCAAAAGACAAAGACCTGGAGTTGAGGGATGAGCTCTAGTGATCAGTCCAGCAGCACTGGAGTGATCAGTCCAGCAGCACTGGAGTGACCAGTCCAGCAGCACTGGAGTGACCAGTCCAGCAGCACTGGAGTGACCAGTCCAGCAGAACTGGAGTGATCAGTCCAGCAGCACTGGTACCAACAGCTGGCTGTTGTTACTACACTTTAATTAGATATTATTTTCAGCCTTGTGATAATATTCTAGAAACAATCATATTATTATGTAGGTAGAGAATTGGGTATGGTATGGTGCTGGTTACAAGATTAAAGTTATATTATTAATCATTATTTAACTAGAAGTACATCATTTTTAATTACTAATGTTACATGTACATGTATTTTATAAATTGGGCCAAAATGAACACACAGCTATTAAATGCTGAATTTGAGTAAATTTATGGAACAAGAAATAAAAATTTCCCCTTTCTTATTCCCTGGGTCAATTATACACTCCTTCAGCCTCATACTTCCTTGTTTACATCTAATTGTTTATGCTTTGTAATTTGTAAATATTTTGGTAGTAAAGACAGGAGAGGGTAGTCTGTTATCCCCCCCTTCTCATTGCTCAACATTACTTTAGTACTGTATACACTCTCTTTTCCTCCTATTCAGAATGGTGAGGTAAAAGAGGAAGTGGGGTTGAAAGTACTGACCAGTGAATTCCAGGGAGGTACATGTACATGCAGTAGATATTATACAACTATAAGTTTGTGTATAAGTTTATGCTGAGACAACTTGTATTAGAATTTCCACTGAAGCAAAATTACACAATAACTGATTGTAAAAATTGGTAACTTAAAAATCACATATCAAATATTAGACAATTTGAACAGTAATTGAATTTGATTAATAGGAGGTGCCTGTCTAGCTTTTCATTGCACCAATCACAGGCCTTGGCAAAGGTGACAGACCTTGACAGGTGACAGACCTGGGTGGTGGTTGACAAATGACAAAGCTAACAATATTAGTTTTGATAACTTAGAATTTAGTTGGACGAAAAAGCAGAGAGAGCACTAGGAACTACTGCCATACTGATTATGACCTTGGACTCATTGCTAAAACATATGTCAGGCGGTGCAATTATTGCAATCAAGGGTATTCAAAGGCTACAAGTGCAATTTTCCAGTTATTCAGGATTCCAATTATAGGATGCAAGTATCAATGATTACCATTGACAGATAAAGCTCTGGTTTAATAGAAAAATAGACAATGTTGTGATTAAAGAGAAAAATTACAGACTACATGAAAAAAGTAATTATTTGGTGAGCGTATCATAGCCCAAATGCCTCGCATCCTCCTCCATAAAGTGACCTTGGACATGGTTCTCAAACTGTATTTGAGTCACTTCCTGTCCGAAGTGGAGCGTGCACACAGGACATTGCTTAGAGTGTTCCGTAACAGTCGTTGGAAAACCTACATCCTCAACCACCGCTTTCTCCGCACATTCTATACAATGGTCCATAAATCTTCTCTGTGGCCAATCAGGGAAGTCCTTCTTGCAGACGTCACACACTTGAGTTATATTTCTCGCATCTGCAGTGGTAAGTCTCTCACTGTATATAGTGTTAGTAGCACCAAGGGGCATTTCAGGGTAGGGTACAGTTTGCTGGACGGGGTACACCCCAGTCTGTATTACAAGAGGCCTATCAGGGTAAACTGCAGCTTGAACTGTGTTCTGAGTCAACTTCTTGGGTTGGTTTGGTAGAATTGGAGAGCTAGTACGAGAATTCGAGTTGAACCCAAGATCACTGGGTCCATTATATTCATTTATAGCCCCTAGATGAGGGGGAATTGCAACTGTAGGCTTGTCTACTATTTCATATGAATCTACATTGCCAGAAACGGTTTCTGAAGCTAGTGTTGTGTTAGTAGCATAAGACCTAAGGCTAGTTCGAGGGCGAGGTGCAGGTTTGGGAATTTTCATGGATTTCTTCATGGTGGTCTGTGTACTGGATGGGTCAAACGCTGACGTGGCCTGACTGTCCAGCTGATGTGCTCTCAGATTGTTACCATATATATGATCACTACTCTCTACAGGATCTCGTCTGTGTCTTAGTTCCTGTGGTTGATCACTGAAACCAGTACCACTACTACTACTTGTATAGTATCTAGATAGGTCGACATCCGACCTGTATGGTCTATGAGATATCTTACTAGAGTCTAATGGAGCACTTGCTGCCATCTCATAGTATTTATTACGACTCTCACTAGAAGCTAGACTGAGTGTCAAGTTATAGTTTGATGTAGTGGGGCCAGTTAGTGGAGCCCCTATATGGCTGGATATTGATGATTCTGTTTTACTATAGTCTATACCTGCAAGAAAGAGAGGAGACAATTGGTTACAGGAGCAGAGTGAGCCACCTACATGCATGTGTAAGCATGCTTATAGGTAAGCTAATACGAGCTTGCAAGTGAAACCGGACCACAGTACACTAAAAGGGTGGCTACACAACAGGATGGCGTGCCCATCAATTAATATCCGGCCAATAACCAAAGTTCATTTTAAACAAATGCTATAATTGGAGTCGGTGTATTCAAGACTAGCCAATTACGGCACAGTTCAGTGCTGACAAAGACGGTGCGTTAAGAGTATTATACGAAATACTAAAGAAGAGCAAGGTTGAGACAACTGTATCTAGTAACAATCAATAGATACAGGTTACAGTACTGCTAGATACCTACTATTGGTAAAGATGTAAGATAGTAACTTCTAACAGCTAGCACTTACCTTTGGCCTTGGCAGCTGCTAGTTGTTTGGATAGATTACGTATTCTTTCTTGTTGCAGTTTACAATGTTTCAAAATGGCGCTAATCTTCAATCTCTTGTCTCGGAGTTCTTTAAACAGCAGCTCCAGTGTATCTATTGGGTATATACAGTACAGTGTATCTATTGGGTATATACAGTACAGAGTATCTATTGGGTATATACAGGACAGTGTATCTATTGGGTGTATACAGTACAGTGTATCTGATGGGTACAAGGAATACAATTACTTTATTGGTTGTAAGCTAGTTAGTATATACCTGTAGGCCACAAATACTTACCAGCACTTTCTAGTGATGAAACAGGTGCCCCTGAGGCAGGCTATATATATTTAGTACTTACCAATAGTTTCTAGTGATGAAACAGGTGCCCCTTGAGGAATACCAGCCTTTAGTCTATTATTTTCCAGCCGAAGGGATTCATTTTCCTTTTCTTTCTTTAAATGAGGAAGAGATAAAAATAATGAGATAGAACTTCTACCCGCTCTCCTGTGAGTTGTTAGTGAATTATCAAAATATATAGTCATCATATATGTATATAAAAATTGCCAAACCCCTAACATTACCAAAACAGTTAGTATGAACTGGGTTTACTCTAAACTCTCAGTAACTCAGACTAGAGGAAGTTACAAACAAGAAGAACTCTACAAGATGTCTGTACAACAAGCGCTTACAACTCCAAAGATCCGAATCAATAAGGAAATACATGCAAGATGGCAGGTCTAAACACCAAACTGAAGTGACTAAGGAGACAGACATATTACAACACCTACCTCTTTGGAATCAGACTGGAGTTTTCTTAGGGCTTCTTCTAATTCTTCCACAAGCTTTGTCTTGCTCTCAAGCTGGAATGAAAGAGGTTTATGATGAAAAACAAGTGTAAATAATATAAAGCTCCATCCAAGTTTGTAATTTCAGAATTATTTGATTTCAATATATTGTAATGGTTCCTGTGATTTGGTGCGGTCGTCCTTGGACGACTATCGACCCAGAAATGAAGTGCCTATGAGTGGTAATAGGACTTCGCATTACATGAAAGATCGAGCGGTCTCAGTAGCCCAAATACTACCAAAGACGACCCATCTGATCTCAAGTCCGACCTTCAGACTATACAATGAAAGAGAGTGATCCGACCTAATAGGCGGTTCGCTAAGCGAATGACCTAGTAAAAGGAAGAGAAAGTCTCTGTATCAAGTATAGATGTGTCTTTATTGAAAGCCAAGTGAAGACTGAGACAATGAACAGTAAAACAGTGCCCTTTATATAGTATAAGGACTTCCGGCCGACGTGACGTCGGGAAAAGACGACGTGTGGTCGTCCGGAAGTTGCGCAACAAGATGGCCGCCGGAAGCCCGACGGCCGACCCAAAATAGGTCGGGTTCTACAAAAGTTGCTTATAATGGTCCAATTCATGTACAAAATGAATATCAATGGATTCTGAGAGGTCGGGCCTCTGTACATGGGTATAAAAGGCATTAAAAGACTTAGATATAATCATATAATCATATACAACTATATAGAAGTAAAGTACAAGCAGATATATACATGTATGCACACAATAATGAGTGTCAGATGTAAGATACGACTGGGCGTACCATCACATAGCCCCCTCACACTAGGTCATGGGTGTCTCTAGTGTCAAGTTAAGGAGGGTACGGTACAGTGTAGATTCTCTGGATACTATATCCAAGTCTGCTTGTACGAGCTGGAGCTGTTGGGGGTGGTTTAGATGCTGGTTGGCTAGTCCGCGAAGAGCTATTTCTCGAGCATAGAGAGGTTCCAGGTGTTGGCGTAGAGTGTCCCCCACCTGTTGACGGCTGGCAAGGTAGTGAATCCGTGGCTTGAGTTCAGCAAGTTGTTGCATGAACGACGGATCCGGAGATGCAGGACGTGTGGCACTCGACTGAGTTAATACAGGAGATGCAGGAGGTGGGAACTGGACGGCAGGAGAGCCTGGAGCGGCTCGGAGTAGGTCCCTGACAGGTACGTGAGGAGAGCAGTGTGGCGAGACTTCTAGTGTCGGCCTAGACTGTAGTGGTTCAATTAGGAGAACCGGAGAAGCTGTACAAGAAGCTGCACATGAGACCTTGGGTGGAGAGCTTTCATAGAGAGTGCCCGGCTGAGCAGCAGGCATACTCTTCCTGGGAGCAGGCCGGGTCTTCCAAGAGGGTAGACGTCCGCGTCGGCCAGGGGAGGTGATGCTTACAGCAGAGGTACTAACACTGGGTCGCCAGGGAGAAGGTCCAGCTGGAGTGGTAGGCGACGAGGAAGAGGAGGAGGTAGCATCAGAAGGTGCGGAGTCGGGGGTCTGTTCTGGAGATGGGCTGTGCCGTCTCTTGGGAGGTCGCTTCCTTGTGGAGGAGGTGCTAGGCAAGTATACTGGTTTATTTGTCCCCGACTGCCCGTCCATGGTAGGACGACATGGTAGAAATGGTGGGGGATCCTTTACGCCCCACCACTCCATGAGGGCCCCATAGCTGGGCCCGTCTGTGAGGAAGAGACGTTTCCCACAGATACTGGATCTCCGACTGAAGTGATGGCCTAGGGCATCACGGCTAACTGAGCTGCGTCCGCAGCGACAGTAGAAGCGGGCAAAGTGTTGCCAAATATGTATGTTCAGTCTCTTGAGGGTGCCGGAGAAGCCACACTTTGCACATTTGAGGTTAGGTTGACTCCTTCTAGCCAAGTCGTCTCGGGCTTGTTGAGTGAAGGTACTAATCCATGGCTTAGTGGCTCCGGAATGCTGGGATGACTCTATGGGTAGCTTGTCAGTTAGTTTGTGCAGCTTAATTGTAGCTTGCTTCAGGGTAGAGGTGACAGGAGGTGGAGTAGGGGGAGGCGTGCCGTCTGGAGTGAGTGTCTTCCGCACAGGGGATGCGTCTACAATACACAATTCATGTGATGTGTATCCTCCGCCTTCTAACTCATGTTCTCTCCTGTGGAAATGTACAGGGGAATCCTCCTCTGTCCCGACTGGTCTATGCCGAGTGGGGAGGGAGAGAGAATTCATGCCTGCCAGTTCCACAGGTGTGGGTTGTTCCTCTAATTCTGATTTGTTCCCTACTGGTAACACTGAGATTTGCTTACCTTCAGCTGTGAAGACAGGCTGATTGGAGTGATCCATACTGGAAGGAGTAGCCGTCTCGTCCACACGAGAATGAGAAAGGATACGAGTGCTGTTAGTAGCTTCACCAGTGACACGAAGAGTGCAGAGGTTGCCACATGTAGGGATACATGTGCTTCGGTGAAGTGCTGGACGAGAAAGGACTACTCGTCTGTGAGCTGTCGTATTTATACTAGCCGAGGGATGAGCAATCGGCTCAATTGTAGGCAATGCCTCAGGCACATTTTCTTTGTTCGACTCGTCAAATAAGCGCGGGAACACGGCAATAGTTGCCTTCGATTGCTTCTTATCCGCTTCATGGGATTTCGAGAGTTCGGCAATCTGTATCTTCGGCTGAACTTGTTCGGCAATACTGAATTCCGTAAGAGTACTTTTCGCTCTTTGTATTTGAACTGCTGGCAGTATAGACTGTATCTCCGTCGTAGGGATTATGTCGTGGAGGTCGGCTACGCGATACTTCGCGTCCTCTGGATCATGTCGGGCTATTGAAACTTGAACATTCTTTGAGAGGTTCAGAGGTAGCTCTTCTGTCTGGTCCAGCACGGTTTGCTCCGTGTCGATCCTCAGGCCGCGGACTTGGACTGTAGTGTCTGGCAGTTCTACACACGATAAGTCGTCCGTCGGGGTATACTGAGTTTTGGAGGGAATCAGTTGCTGATTAGTGTCGGGTCTGGACGTGGCCAGATCCTGTTGGTCCTTCTGAGTTGAGGACAAGTCGGGTTTACCTTGTGAGGTCTGGTCCGACTGGGCGGGACTTGTGAGTCGTCCTTTCAGCCTTGGGGGGTGATCTGTGGTCACTTCGGTTGTGTCCGGCTTTGAGTGGAGTCGTTTCTTGCCTGGTTTTGGCCTAGTGGGTATAGGTTCATCCACTGTGACGGGTGTGGTTGACACCGTCGGCCTGGAGTGTGATGGGCTAGTTATACGTGGGATTTTCCGCTTGGAGCGGCTACTCTTGTCTTTAGGCTTAGTGGGTATAGGTTCTTCCACTAGGACGGGTTCGGATGTGTCCGCCGGCCTCTGTGGACGACCATGGCGGTTTGGTCCACTTTCCTTGGGTTTGGCCTCAGTAGGAATGGGTTCATCTACTGGGACGGGTTCTGATGTATCCGTCGGCCTTTGTGGACGACTATGGCGGTTTGGTCCACTTTCTTTGGGTTTGGACTCAGTAGGAATGGGTTCATCTACTGGGACGGGTTCTGATGTATCCGTCGGCCTTTGTGGACGACCTTTGTGGTTTAGTCCACCTTCTCCTAAGTTGTTGTCCGTGTCGGCCACAGTAGGAATGGGGTCATCTACTGGGACGGGTTCCGGTGTGACCGTCGGTCCGTCACCCGCTTCTTGACATTTCTGTAGGAGGGTGTGTAGGGCTTTCCGTAGGAGGTCAGCGGGAAGCTCCTCTTGTTGTTTTGGAGGACTGGTCCTGCCATCTTTGTCTTTTAGGAAGGCCGCTCCGGTTTCCAGTGCTTCCTCCATATCATCGGGCTGTAACCATGTATAGTACCATCGTAGGCCGTGGTTGTGGACTGTGAGGCAAAACTTCTCAACAGCCCATTCTTCCAAAGATGCAGGGGGTGCTCCTTCAAAGGCTGTCGCCATCAGTCTACGGATGAGAGCTGCATAGTCTCTGAGTGACGTGTGGGCCGGCTGTTCCAGGGTGGACAGCTTCCATCGGGCTTCTCTGGCAGATAGTCCATACTGTGCCCTCAGTCGGGAAAATATCTCTTCGACTGATCGGGGTCGGCCGCATTCTTGTGCGGGCCCGTGTAGGGCGGCTCTAAGCCGTATGAGGCGTGCTCTGTCATTCCAGTTGCAACGCTCTGCCATAGCGGTGAAGTCTTCTATGAAGAGTTCTACGTCCTCTTGTCCGTTGTAGCTGAGTGTTTTGAGGTCCTGCTCGGCTTGGTACATCACCTGTTGAAGCAGGTTCCTTATTCGGTCCATGTCGGTAGGGTGTCGGGTAGTGAGTAAAACTGCTTTGGTTTGTTAGGCCGTGTCGGCCTAGTCGACGTACTGAGTACCGTCAATCTATTCTGGATCCGAGGTCGGTCTTTGATTGAAGATCCGGCGTAGGTCGGGCTACATCCAGCGGAACCACGAGAATTATGGGTGCACTTTAGCGTTTGTCACCTTCTCGTATCCAAGGTTCCCGGGTCCGAGTCCTAAATCGCCGTAGAAGTATTGAAGAATGAGGTCGGTCGGTCAACCGAGGCCGAGGTCACCTTCCTTCGCTTCGTATCGTAAGAGTACGACCTTAGAATCCCACCGCTGCCACCAATGTAATGGTTTCTGTGATTTGGTGCGGTCGTCCTTGGACGACTATCGACCCAGAAATGAAGTGCCTATGAGTGGTAATAGGACTTCGCATTACATGAAAGATCGAGCGGTCTCATTAGCCCAAATACTACCAAAGACGACCCATCTGATCTCAAGTCCGACCTTCAGACTATACAATGAAAGAGAGTGATCCGACCTAATAGGCGGTTCGCTAAGCGAATGACCTAGTAAAAGGAAGAGAAAGTCTCTGTATCAAGTATAGATGTGTCTTTATTGAAAGCCAAGTGAAGACTGAGACAATGAACAGTAAAACAGTGCCCTTTATATAGTATAAGGACTTCCGGCCGACGTGACGTCGGGAAAAGACGACGTGTGGTCGTCCGGAAGTTGCGCAACAAGATGGCCGCCGGAAGCCCGACGGCCGACCCAAAATAGGTCGGGTTCTACAAAAGTTGCTTATAATGGTCCAATTCATGTACAAAATGAATATCAATGGATTCTGAGAGGTCGGGCCTCTGTACATGGGTATAAAAGGCATTAAAAGACTTAGATATAATCATATAATCATATACAACAATATAGAAGTAAAGTACAAGCAGATATATACATGTATGCACACAATAATGAGTGTCAGATGTAAGATACGACTGGGCGTACCATCACAATATGACCCAACGCTATGTAAATTGTTGGTCATGTGACACAGATGTGGCAGTGATTAACATAGACACTGGGGATTCCCTGAAACAGCGAAGGATATACTTAAGTAGTTATAGTGAAGACCCACCAGCGATAACGTGGGATATAAAAGGGGTGTATAACCTAACCATCTGTTGGAGAGCGATGTAAACAGGAAGTGACGGCTTCCTTGCCTCTACCACCGGTTTCTGTCCAGCAGGTTCAATACTTTATGCTACTTTATTAGATTCAGGTTTATCATTGAGGCAAATAGTTTTAGGGGCTAACCAAAACTAAGCAAAGAAAGCAACTTATCCCACTTTAAGTATGTTAAGGAGCAAAGGCTATCTCCACTAGCCCGATATCTGGCCTTGCACCTACTTCTTTCTGTATAGCGTCGCTCTCCGCAATGTTTTTAGTGATACTTTGACCTTCAGGCAGAGCTCTGGCTCCCGAACCTTGACTCATTCTACTCCAGACTAACTGTGGCGACACCTGGTGGATAATAGAGAAATGTTTTATACACTGTATATTACATGTATATATAATATATCCTGTATATTACATGTATATATAATATATCCTGTATATTACATGTATATAATATATCCTGTATATTACATATATATAATATATCCTGTATATTACATATATATAATATATCCTGTATATTACATGTATATATAATATATCCTGTATATTACATGTATATAATATATCCTGTATATTACATGTATATAATATATCCTGTATATTACATGTATATAATATATCCTGTATATTACATGTATATAATATATCCTGTATATTACATGTATATATAATAGATCCTGTATATTACATGTATATAATATATCCTGTATATTACATGTATATAATAGATCCTGTATATTACATGTATATAATATATCCTGTATATTACATGTATATAATATATCCTGTATATTACATGTATATAATATATCCTGTATATTACATGTATATAATATATACTGTATATTACATGTATATAATATATCCTGTATATTACATGTATATAATATATACTGTATATTACATGTATATAATATATACTGTATATTACATGTATATAATATATACTGTATATTACATGTATATAATATATCCTGTATATTACATGTATATAATATATACTGTATATTACATGTATATAATATATACTGTATATTACATGTATATAATATATCCTGTATATTACACGTATATATAATATATCCTGTATATTACATGTATATAATATATCCTGTATATTACATGTATATAATATATCCTGTATATTACATGTATATATAATATATCCTGTATATTACATGTATATATCCTGTAATATATCCTGTATATTACATGTATATAATATATCCTGTATATTACATGTACACATAATATATCCTGTATATTACATGTATATATAATATATCCTGTATATTACATGTATATATAATACACCTTCACTGTACTCACTGTAAACTATATAAAACACAGTAAATGCCAAGCTGAGTGTTCACACTACTTCTCAAACAATAACCGCTGGTCAATACTGCACTCTGTATACAATGACCACTGGTCAATACGGCACCTTGTAATCAAATAAGGACTCTATTCTACCATACATCTACCTAAATGATATACCATATCACCTACACTGTCTATAAATATTTATAGTATAGCCTGCAATAAACACCTACTGTATATACAGTACTGAGTACTAGCTGTGTTACTACTATAATTGTACTACTGTATTACCAATAAATGTACTACTGTATTACTACTGCACAATCAGTATTTGCTTGTTAGAAATTATGGGTGTTTGCCAAATGTACTGAGTACTCAGTGAGTACAGTAATTTATAACTCAGTTGCTTACCTCCCTCAGCAGCACATAGTGGCGCTGCCTGTATAATACTGAACTGTACGTTAGGAGTGGTGGTAGATGTAGCTTTGTCAGGTATCACAATCCTATAATACATATAGATCTACCTGAAATGTTATAATAATTATAATAAATAATCAATCACTGACCCCACACTGTACTAAGTTCTCTACAAGTACAGGCCAACTAACATTACAAACCTAGAATACTTGATGCTTAGTATAAAGTAGGCTTACATGTATTATAATTAGCCTTAGATTTCTGTTCAAGGCAGTAGCCAGGTTTCTTCAGTGAAATTTCAGACGGAGACGTTCTCTTTATTATAATTATATGGTGTCACCCCAACCACAAACAAAGATCTGAGGCTACATGAAGACATGTAATATTAAACCTAACTGAAATCTGTGATTGAAGTGAGGGGGCTTGAGTTACAGAATGATTATGTATAATGAAAAATAAAACCTCTTGCTGGAATACCAGTGAATAACTATCCCTGACCTATTATTTCATGAAAAGTTGTAATCTAGCTGGTTTTAGAATGGAAACAATAAATTGTCAAAAACAAATTAGTTTTGATTTTCCAATGATACTACAGCTGCCTATTACTTACTACTAGTAAATATTATACTATACTAGAAGCCTATGCATTACTATACTACAACTGGTAGTATACTATACTAATATTACTACTACAATGTAATGCTATACTACACTGCACTACACTACACTATTAGGCTACTATAATACTTGACTATAGCCTACTATTATAATACACTATAATAATATGCTACTAGCAGTACTATCAACATGACTATACAGTAATATGGCTGCACTACATGTGTATGGACTTGAATGGCACACTTTACTACACATGTACCTTACTACAGTTACACATGTACCTTACCACAGCTACACTTTACTACACATGCACCTTACTACAGTTACAGCTACAGTAGTTTCAACTGACTCTGGACTACATGACAACACATACACTAATTGTAACTAAACAATATCACTACTAACTACTAACCACACTAGTAGTGACATACAACTCAAGCAACAGGCTCTGCTATTACATGTACTAAGGTACAACATGTGGTGTGGAATTCAGTGGACCACATGCTGTATTCAACTCGTAGGTAGATATCACAATACTCTGTTCTGCTTCTAACAAATAATGCTACTGCAGTGTTCAAGTTATATTAAAAGTTTTGTAGTAAAAAAAGTTTGTCTAAAATTGTATTGCTCCCCACCACTGCAGTACACAGATGGGCTACATTCTACATGTAATCTATAAGCAAAGTATTTGCTGGAATTTTTCAGATTCAACTCACCAACTAATAGAATAATATCCAGTGATTACTACTAGTACACTAGAAGGTACATGTATAAATTCTCCTCAGTATGCAGTTTGGAATCACAGTTTCATTCCTAGTAGACATGTACACTTGTGGGGAATCCCAAGTTAACTAGCAGAATCTAGCATAAAAAGGGAATTTCTCAATTCCCCTATTTAGCTACAGGACCTATCAATTCCCTAACAGTAAGGGCGGATAATTGAGTGTCCATATGGAAATTTTATTCCTCATGATTGGCTGAGGATAACAAATGATACAGCTGGTGAAGAATGATAATAGTTATATTGACTGAAATACAATATAAAGTGGAACTACAATGTAGCCTACATGTACAAATAATAGAACAATCAGAGCTACACTGTACATGTATTATATTAGAATTATTATCAACTTGGACTGCAATTTCAAATGGCAAATCAAGCTGTTTACATTTTCTTTACATTACACACACAACACATGTACATTAATCATACTTCTTCTATTACGCTGTCACATGGCAAGAGACATGTATATTTTTAACAACCCTGCTATGCTCTGTAAATAATAATATGTGTCCATGATATTCAGTGGCCAGGTTGGTCTCACTATGATATTCAGTGGCCAGGCTGGTCTCACTATAATATTCAGTGGCCAGGCTGGTCTCACTATGATAGCTGAACAAATGCTAAGATTTTGTGTCAATCCCTTTACAGATTAGGAAATTATTTATGAGCAGCCAATGGTCTTGGTTTCACATCTGTAGAGCAAGAAATAGCCCATCCCTGACAATGTGAAACCAAGTCTCTGGCTGCTCACAACCAATTTCCTAGCAAGAAGAATGATGCAACACATATTCCAATTTTTTTTAAAAACTATTGCTTCAAAATTATTCTTCAATTCAAAATTTAGCTGTTACATAGTGGCCCCAAAATGTGTCTGGGTCACTAAGAGATGAGACATATACACATAAGCACAGTAGTAGTATTAATACATACATGCATGTACTAATAATAATATACACTGATATAATTGTTGATGAGTATCATAGCAATAAATTTCCACGTACATACAGTATTACCAGCCCCTAATCTGTATATAAGTAGTATTATAGTTGAGGGTTAGTACATTAGTAACAATGACTCAATCACTCGTGACTGTGAGTATTGATTAAGTATAATATATAATATTTTGTTACTACACCACTCTCCCACTGTAAGGTAACAAATCAACAGCATAACGACAGTGGGAGAGATGGTACATATCTGTGTGTACTATGTACATTGCACTGTATAGTTATGCAATGAGTAACAAGATAACTCCATGCTAGAGTATGAATCATTATAACTATATTATATTATATTATATTATTTCTCCCTTTTCCCTATTCAAGACTGCATAATGAGGAAGAACTGTTTGAATGGAAAGACACTAGAATATAATTATGTAGTTCACTGTTCACTCTGTATGGTGTAGCCTGGGTTCCAAACCTCGTAAAGATGGGAGTATTATGTTTGACTGCAGGCCGTGAGCTAGGGCTACACTGCTGTATCTACTGTATATAGAGCCTACAACTGTTATCCCTTCATTACTGCTATCCCCCTCCCTGCTTGTTACCAGCACATTTCTCACCTTCACCGAGTTCCTGGGAATCACCTAAGTTTACAATGTAAATCAGTTTCCTAGCATAGTTATAGCCATAGTCAAGTCATACCCCTATGATCTACTTATACAAGTTATGCTGAATACAGAATTATATTCTGTCTATGCTGTTTCACTGAACAGGGTCTATTGGATAGAAGTCCATTGACAGCACAGTTCATTGAGAAGGACTGCTGCCAGTTCATTCACACTTGTCTGCCCAACCCACGTTATTACTCATCCCATTTACTAACCAGTCGATAGTGCTATCAACTAATACACATCAGCTGTTAGCATTGAAGTGAAACTGCCAGTCAAATCTCTTATCACTAACAATCAATAGGCTCCAGATTACAGACATGCCCATTATTCCTACATTGTATGATTGTAAACACTGTACACTATTTGACCAAACTAAGAGTTGTGCTCCCTTGGAAGCAGTAGTGACAAGAGAAGACAATTCTACAGATTCACACATGCATATAATGTAGATTAGTATTACAGCAAATTAGCTTTTACTTGTATTATTACATTATTGTACATGTACAGTAATACATGTATGTACAATAGAGCCCATTATTACCTAAAGATACCAAGACAGGTGAATGACATCATCAACTACTCACCTACAGCTGCAGCAGGATATCCTCCACTTCCCTCTACCTGTGGAATAAGAGTAAATAACATGGAATACAGAATGTATGGATGGTAGAGACATTACGTGTAGCTTTATACCTCATCGCTACAAATAGCAACTCAATGGGATAAAATAAAAAAAAGCAGAAGTTCATTAAATTTTAAAGTTTTAGTCCTAATGATCAGCTGCAAGTACTTGATCAGACAAAAACAAGAACCTCATGAAGTTCCAACAACAACAACAAATAATCCGAACTCAACCATCCAGTAAATATGCGGAAAACTATGGTCTCGTCCATGCTTGTTGAATTCATCCACATGGAAATTATACCATGTGACTTATTTGGGTACATTTAGTCAAAGTAAGCAATTTCACTGAGTAGTATCCAAATATTATTTAAAATAGTTCCACGTATAGCCCGCCTTCACCCTTGCTAGCACTGCTAAAAAATTCAAATTTTTGTCACAAAAGCTCAAGCTCCCCAAAGAGAATAGCAAACCAAATTAAATGAGATCAAAGAATGACTGTCGGTACCTAGTTTTAACAAAACTCTTCTCAGCATAATCTGCTACTACGAAGCTGTATAAATGACTGGATGAAAAACTGCCAGGACAGCATATATAACCGACGACATAAAGTAACACAGTAGTTTCAGGGGTCTCACACATCCGTTGAAAACATTCACAGGACCTAATTCAAGGTGATGTAGATTATTGAATAGATGTAGATTATCGTGTTCATTCATCGTGTTCATGTGTTCATTCATCGAGGTCTGGATCTGAAAGTAGTTAGCCCGAAAGTTCCGAAGTAAAGAAGCACAATAGCATCCTCCTTCTGATGAAAGTTAGAGGCAACAGGGCAGAGGTGTGCTTTTAACTGATTTCAACGATTAAGGTTGATTAAGAATGTTTTATTGTAAACCAAGATTAATTAATGATTGGTTTAGTTGATTTTTTTCAAGCTTAAGAACAAATTGCGATTAAATAGAATGTAGAAACAAACTGATTAGGATAGATTAAGTCATACTGCTTGATTTAATCTCGATTTAAAATAAGATTAGATTTCTGGGGTGAGGTGGTCTTATGTACAATGAATCTCATCTTTCTAATCAACTACAAGGTCGATTATGTTTGCATACAAATGCATTTTTATACAAATTACTGGCTACAAGGTAGGTGGCAATACAAGCAGCTGTCTGCTCACAGCATAGGGTTCTCCTCTTATACTGTTTGCAGCAATCAAGCAAGGTAATTGTAAAAATTTAATCTAGATTTGAACAGTCAAAAACAAATGATTAAGATTAAGATTAACCTGGGAGCTAGAATATTAAATTAAGATTTACATTTATAGCAACAATTTACTGAACTGATTAAGATTGGAACTCAGTTAAATCGATTTGAGTTGGTTAGCACAGCTCTGCAACCAGACATGGGCACCCAGTTAACTATAATAAGACTTGTTGAACATAGAAAGCTGAAATACTTGTAGCTAACCATACCTATAATAAATAGGTGCAAATTTGAAATTGCCTTTGCCCTTTGTTCTTCACCACTACTGAGTACCTGACAGTACTAACCACTACCCATTGTTGTCACACTTGTATACTCTCTCCACTTCTGTGTTTACTATTTCATTCTAACCATTTCCTTTTGATAACAAGATTGTTGTTGAAATATAGATACATTAAGTGTCTTCGCGACCTAAACTGCAGATCCAGGCCGATTTACAAAAATATTTTCCGGCACACATCTGTCACAGGGTCGCGAACACACTGGCCTGGGCCAAAAGCAAAATCCTCGTTTTCGCGTGAAGAAATCAGGTGTGCTGATGAGCTAGGAATGGTTTCGTCCGGCCAAGCAAAATCCTAGGCCAATAGCCCTTCTGGCCTTGGTCAGACCGCCATCTTGTAATTTTGATTAGCGACCCGGGTCCGTCCAAGAGGTCGCGAAGACACCTATTCTATCAGAGAATAAATAAAAATGGAGAGCATCCAGTACTACTCTTTGGTTTTCAACTATTTGCTCATACTCATAACTTAAAATAATGTTTTATACCCATTGAAAATTGTATTCTTTTGTTTATTTGAATAAGCCATTTTAAAAATTACGAAACTGTTCAATTTAATACATGTATATTCCAGGCTTCAGCAATATACTTTGTACAAAATTCCCATTGGTGGTCTCTTTGACTTCCTCCATACTTTTAACTCGTACTTTTAACTCTTCTCCGACTCTAGAATTTTGACATTAACTGCTTGACTCTTACTTTACTTTTTAAAATTGCTTTTTATTTACTCTTACTCTACTTTTGACTTGCTTCATCTGATGACTTGACTCTAAGCGACTTTTTATCAATTGGGAATGTATACTCTTACTTGACTCTTGACTTGAGCATTCTCTGCTTGGCACATGTCCGTCTGCAACAGGGTGCTGACCACACAAGCTTTAGTCAACCAGCAACCTCTGAAGGTTATTATCTGTCCTAGTGTTAAGAAGAAAGATGCAATGTAGAATACCCATATTCCTTCCTACTTTGGGACAATGAACACTTTCAGGAGGTTGAAGCTTGTCTAGTACTGGTCAGATATGACCTCTGCTGTGCAGAGATTAGTAGCAGCTCACCCAATATGCCAAAAAGCTGAACAGAGTATCATGTTTGTCTACAAATTTCATGAGCACCTGCAAATGGCTCAAACTTCACTGCACTCACTGCAAATGATAATAGGAGGCTCCTAAAGCCTAGCACTGGAGCTGTGCTCACAGTAGGCTGGGGAAATGTTACCTCTGCTCCCACTTCTGGTGCCGGAGATCATTCTCCTCACCAGACACCAGACCAGCTAGACCGTGTTTGAAGTCGTCCTTCCTCCAGCGAAGTGTCAGGCTGATCATCAGAACAAGTATCGAGTACGTGACTGGTTAGCTTTGCTCTTTACTCTGGTCGTATGTTATATGCCTGTGCCCTCACTACCCAGCCGGACACAATAATATGAATATTACTATTATAATTACTATAGTTTCCAGATTTTGGTTTAAACTACCGAGGCAAAAGTTGTGTCATGTGCATGGCCGTAACTATCAGGGCGGCACTAGCCGCCTGAACTTTTTGTCAATAAAAAGCAAAAATCAAGCTATTTTCTCAGTCATAGTTAGAAGGCGGTATTACCCTGCCTCTAGCATAACATAAACATACTCTGATGAAAATTATGCTATTATGATGAATAATATGCCAAAGGCTAGCTTTGAAACTGAGCTTTCATCCGACCTATACAATTTATAATAAGGGTGTTTCAGTACCCCACCCACTGATTTTCTCTAATTTCTATTTGCCAGGAAAATAGACTATACTAATTACTTTACAATGAGTGAATTTTGCTAGAGTATTGTGGCCATAGCAAAATAATGTTATTACCAGTCATTAAAACAAAAATAATGACTTCTGTCAATGACCCCTATTTATGTTGTGACAGTGGTAGCATTATTTTTGAAGACATTTTTGAAGGCATTATTTTTAAAGACATTTTTGAAGGCATTATTTTTGAAGACATTTTTGAATGCATTATTTTTGTAATATTTGAGGGCATGTGCAAATGTCCTCAAACATTACAAGGGAGACAGGTAAGAGCAATATGTCTCAATATACATATAGATGCCATGTACTAAATAGCCCATATTCTTCAGGGTTTAGAAAACCTAGGATACCGCTTTCCATCTCTATCCACTAACTAATTTCGCATTATCCCCCCTCTTATTCATGCGTGTACATTTGTAGGCCTATGTCATGTAAAGGACTACTGTAACAATGGTATTTCATGACCAAGCCAAAAAGAGAAGCACTTTTTTGTAGTGTAATAATTCGTAGTTTACTATACATCAATTTGTACTTTTGTACCATTTTATTATATTATGTATTGCTCAAATATGCAGGTCAAACGCATCAACGTAGCAGTTTTATGTGTGCATTTTCTAAAAATTTCCCAGGGGAAGACCCCCCATGCGGGAAGGCGCTTTTGGCGCTCTTTCCACACCCTCCTCGCACCGCAGCCAGTCTAACTCTGGCTGCCCCAACTTTTTTCAACAAAGTTACCCCCCCCCCAGTCATGTGTGCCCTGGCCTTGCCAAACTGCTGGTGGGTGCAGTAGTGGAGTTTGGGGGACTGAAAGGGTGCTCTAGCAACAAAATATAGAGAAGACAATTTCTAATGCTTCAGTCTTGGCGAAGAAAGATCAAAGGCCATCTCAAATTTCTCCACCTCTGCCCCTAATTTCTCCACCTCTGCCCCATACTCGATACTGAAAGTCAAACTCAAACTGTGGCCCAAACACACAGCCAAATCTATTGCAGCAGCAATTCTAAATCATACAGGAAATTGGTGTGGCTTTGGAATCGTGAATTTTAGTTTAATCAAGCCAATATCGAAACCATGTGACTTTTCAATCTTGGACAATATACATACATGTATATTCTATTGTAAAAGTTGCCCATTATAATTTGAATATCTAATTTTCACCGGACATGTAAACATACTGTATCCGTTTAACGCCGCAAGATACGAAGGAAACCGGCAATATTACTGGAAGACTCAAAGGGCTTGCTGATTTACTATTACTAACAACAGCGGGTGCAGTTAAACTCTGTTCAAGATATTGGAATAAAAATTAAAATGAAAAAAAAATAATTAAAATAGAAACACAAATCTGAAATAAAAGAGAATCTTATTTTTTGCAATGTAGTGTATATTATAATGATGCAAAGTAATATCAGACATGCTTTGATTTTCATTCTTTATATTTCGATACTAGTATCATCATCAGAGGAAATTAAATCACTATCAGATCATAAGATAAGACAATTAATTAATTAGAATTTCATTTAACTAAATCAAATAAAATCTATGGTATCAGATATGATCATCATAATTAATGACTGATTTGATAGAAACTTCTAGTATATATTTTATTATTAATTATTATACTGATACTCAGGGTGACCAGCCAAAATTTGTAAAAATGAGTCGAAAAAATATAAAAATCAAAATCGAAAATGAGTCAAACATGTTTCAGGAAAATTTTTCAGAATAGTTGCTGAATAATGACTGTACAAATGGCACGGTAAAAAATTTTCTGTACACTTGTACCAAATTGCATAGATTTTTTAAATAGTAGGATTGTAATAGTTGGCCGGTCAAAGCCACTATTACTTTACCTAACTACACCCAAACGGATGCCACACTAACTACAACTTGACCTCCCTACTGTTCACCCAGTAGGACGGTCATCCAGGCTATAGCCTATCCCAAAGAATAGCTCCCCGGTTGTCCAAGTCCAATTATAGGATTAGCCTATAACGGTCTTGTAAATCTAATAATAATAACTTACTTGTAAGCAGAGTAGTTGTAATCCAATAACAGAGAGTAGTTGTTGATTCCAGAGTTTATTTCTAACTAACTAATATGATACAAGACAGCTGCTTTTATACTAACTCACAAAACCACAAGTAGATTACAAAAGATGATGAAATAGACGGCAGCCGGAACCAACCGTCACTGGATAATTAGTTACAGAACGACATAATGGTTAGCGTGACTAGCCGTCACTGGACTCTATTCATAAGACAAAAGATAATAGTCTATTATAATAATCCGTTATTGTAAAGATAAACAATCTACTGTAGTTATAAAAGAGGTGTTCATTACTAACCACACCTTCTAGAATATAATTGCTATTTACTAGGCAGAGTAAACAATATATAATGACATGTTACATAATAGGTAATCATAAGTGTTTAGCTTTGGGTCCTTGGCCTAGTTAACCTACGCAGTGTTTTGAGAATGCGTTGTAGAACAGGGGCTTTGCCCACAACAGGATGTAGCCCCTATTATTAATCATAATAATTATTATTTTTATCATCATCTAGCTTTAGGTGAACTACCAGGCCTAATTTGATTAGATTAATGAAATGGACCCTGACTTTCTATCTACATATTGTGTTC
The DNA here is from genome assembly GCA_935421135.1 of Bugulina stolonifera. Classification (NCBI taxonomy): domain Eukaryota; kingdom Metazoa; phylum Bryozoa; class Gymnolaemata; order Cheilostomatida; family Bugulidae; genus Bugulina; species Bugulina stolonifera. The sequence continues at coordinate 6,182,930 of OW285188.1, read as the reverse complement.
TATTAGATTGTGAGACCATGCATTTAGCAGAATGAATTCCACTACAAGGACTGGGACGTAAAAGATGACAACTCCCTAGAAATGTAAAGAATGCTTAGAGGCCTAAGCTAAACCAAATAAGCTACAGGGGCGTTTCTAGAAAATTATCAAAGGGATGGCGAAATCAGCAGGCCGGGGGTCCAGGGGGCCGCCCAGGCCCCCTGGCGGGGTCCGGGGCAGCGCCCCGGCCGCTGAAGCCGCTGAGCGCATTTCAGTGTCCAAAGCTGCATCCAGAGCTCATCTAAAAGACAAAACTGTGGTATTTCAAACAGCTCTTTTTTGGATGCCGGTGAAAAATATTGTCAAAATGGACGAGTAATCCATGTCAGCCATGCTAATCCTCAGACATGAAACTATGCAAACCTCAGTGCTTCATCAATATATTTTAGACGACCTTGTATATATGAACAGAGTGCATGCAGCTAATTCTTCCTAGTGTAGCTAAGCAACTGCTCGCCACAAAAAAATTCTCGCCTAGACATAGGCTGATCATTTATCATAGGAGTTGCCTTGGCCTGTTCAAGCTTTCTAAGGAGTTTCCCTCTCTTTACTATAAACCAGCCAGGTATAGGAAGGGTAACTTTTGGAATGATAATGTCTAGATTTAATCACGCGGTATAGACAGACAGATTAGATACGGGCTAAAGTATATTGGTTGTTCAGTTTGGCTAGATAATTCAGTTTACATGTACATACTTCCAAGCACTGATTACAATTATAAAAGTTCTACGACTGCAGTAGGCGTATATTATGTAGGCTGGTATTTATTGTAATACAAAACCATGTTTAACACAACTTATAGTTGGAATACACCAAATTTGTTCTTTGCTACTTACGAGAAATTAAGATATAAATGCAAATATATCCAGACCAGACTATTGAGTATTCAAATATCAGATAGGTCTATATCATATTCAAAACCTAAAGAGAGCAAGACAAGTGGTTACAAACAGATTATCCAGGCATCGCATGTTACACCCGCTTAGGGGTGTAGCGAAACCACCTACCCCCTACCCTACCCACAAAACTGCCTACTCTACCCTACCCATACGAAACCACCTACCCTACCTTCGATACCACCTACCCTTCACTAAACAAGCCTTGAAGGCTTTAAAGAGGGAGTATTTCCAAAATTGACCAAAACCAATCAAAAGGCTGAATAGCTTGTTGAATAGTGCTTGCTTAGAGCAATTCAAAATGGTCTGCCAGTGCAACAGCAGATGATGTCATCTACCACAAATGGATCTCAAACAAAGGCAGTCTATGTCATCTGAGTAATCCAGTTAACCTTGTTATAAAGCACATGGAAAGGTTTTTATTCAATAACTTTTCTATTAATCAAGAGTTTATAGATTCCTTCTACACTTTTGATAACATGATACTTGGCCACCTATATTCACTTATCTTTTTTATTTCAAACATCAAGGAAGTGCAATTAGCAAGAAAACTTCTCATTTATTTGAGGGTATACTACAATGATAAGACAACTTCTTCATATTTTCTAAAAACTCCCATGAGTGAATAGAGGTAGTGGGTGTTCTATTTTCCAGTATTTTTCCAAAATACACATAACTACTTGTGGTAAAACAATATTAGCGGTGAAAGAGAAATAAATAACTAAATTTAGCATAAATGGTTTCCAATTATATTTCTCTGCTCATACAAGAGGGGACAACTCAGGAAGACTACCTAGTCTTTGGTGCTACTCCCACTTTAATAACAGATAAGGATTATCCCTAAGGTTAGTCTACATCCACTTACCATCAAATCAATGAAAAAAATTATGAAAATGCTGGTATATTATCTATAATAGAAGCCAATCTTATTTATATTTATTTTTTATTTTCAGATTTTCTCTCTGCCTGAGTACTAGTAGATTATATCATAGCACAGCTTTATTACGTTACTAAATAGAGAAGCGCACAAAGTCAGTCGTTAAACTAAGGCTAACATCAATACTTATCTTCTCCCTGAGTTCTTAGGTTGTGATGAATATACATAAGGGTCACCACAGTGACAGTTAGTAGTAGTTTTAGTTTACTTATTATATATTATTATTATTATTATTATTATAATGAAAGATGTTTTTAAAATTTATTATTACTATTATTATTAACATCAATAAACATTTCAATAAAATAAATACCTATTTTCAATTT